>CM045492.1:37350824-37950824 GCA_024704745.1 Rosa lucieae
TTTGTATGGTATTGTTGATATTCAGACGACAGTTTTTACACTGTCTGTCGTTAAAATATATCAGACGACAGAAACCAACATGTCTGTCGTCTGAGCTCTGTCGTCTGATGAGGTTATTGGCATAGTGCCAGTACGGCGGCGGGGGGTTGGGGAGGACATTGGGTATGGGATAAGGAGAGAAGGGAGGTCGTAGGTTAGGAGAGGAATGCGGATTGTGATGGGGGTGGTGGGTGGCGTTGGCGTCTCCGAAGGTTTGGAGATGGAGAGAGAACTGAGTTTTGTTTTTGGAAGAAGAAGACGGATAACCAAAGGACGAGAGAAAAGCTGGAAGAAGAAAAGATAAAATGAAAAAAAAGAGAGACAAAAAATAAATTAAAAAAAAAGAGCAAGTGAGGGTATAATAGACTTTTTAGGGGGGAAATGACCGCCACGTCAGCAAGGTAATGGAGTATTTGACGGATGCTTAACGACAGGGACTAATTGGGAGTTTAGGGACTTTTTAGGTGAAATTCGAAGGTCAGGGACTGAAACGATGAAACCCTATAAGTATAGGGAGTAAACAGTATTTAACTCTTTAAAAAAAAGTCTGCACAAATCCAAATACAATACACCCCCCTTAGATTATGAATGACAAGAAATCGAGAACTCTTGCTCAGATACCAAATTGAATTACTAATTTTCCTTGCGTAATACTTGCTACATAATGAAGTGTGAACTCTATAACAAAGTGGCATGCATTTTGGGGTAAGATTCCACACATTTCCTTTGGACAAACTTCCTCTTATACATATCGTATTCTACAAAAGACTCGCTTCGTAAATCATCTCTTATTGCAAATATCTTAAAATTTGTTTGTAGGATAAGAACTGAAGTTGGTACATTAGATTGCAAAATGCAAACAAAGTATGAACTTTCTCAACAAGAAATTTCCTTTAAATTTCATTATGGGATAGGTCCATTCTTTTGAATCTACGTTCAACTACTCCCACCAATTTAATAGACCAAAATGTTGCTATAAGTCCTTGTTCTCCTCGCTTAGGTAATGCTCCTTGGAATATTTGAACCATTTATTTTCACACTTTCACAGAAGGTACTAGCTAGCTAGATCAGTTGCACATCATTTAGTTTGACAGAAGATATGTCAATGAGTATGAAGTCTTTCCAATATCATATCGTGTTTACCATTGACGCATTAATTGAAAATGACTGACAACTAATCTAGTGTCGTTTTGAATCAGATTATAGCTAGCTTTTTTCTTTACCAAAGAGTTAAACCTAATCAAATAATAGAATGGCATCTCTAGTATGATTTCTTTGAATATGTAAATTCAAGTCTAGTGGAACAATTGTTTACACCAAATTTTTCAAGTCCAATTTCGTTCGTCGCATATATTTTCAAGAAGGTAAATCAAGTTGCAGATGCTCTTGCTAATTTTGGTTGTTCATATAGTCTAGTTTGGTGCTATTTGGTACAACCCTTTATTCATAGGCTTTATAATAGAGACTTTTTAGGTCTTCTTATATATATATATATATATATATATATATATATATATAAAACATATATATATATAACACAGTTCACTTCTTAATGTCATAGCATTATGTTTATGTCATTGGGTGCTTTGGCATATATCATACAGCATCATCATCTATAATTATTTCCTGGGCTAACCTATAGTCATTGCTTGAGAGAGTGTTGCATTAGATTCTCTGTTTTCTTCTGTATAATACTCATGCATTAAGATCGGGAGAGTACTATGTGAAACAAACAAGAAGAAAAGGAAAAGAATAATGAAGATCTTAGGGTACGTTGGAATAATACTATAATAGCATAAACATTTATTATATGGTGTTTGTTTTGTTATTGTCTCATCTCATTTAGGAAGATACGTGTGTTCAGATGTAATCTGAGACGGTGAGACTCTGTTAAATTTGCTGCGTTGTTAGCAGCTGTTGGAAGAGTAATTGGTTCACATAAGAGATAAGCTATATGATACTTGCTTTAATAGTGAGGTATTTCAAACATGATACTTTATAAAGTGCAATTCATATATACTTTTATAAGTTTCTTGTATGATCTCCTACTTAAACTTGTCTTGATGGTTCTATATTGATATAGTACCAGGCTAAAACTCGAAGGAACTGTTGCAGATGGAGAAGCCTCAAATTCACAGAGTAGACTGATTTGGTGGTTTTGTGATAGATTGAAGAAGGCCTCGGGAGTTTTCTGGGAAAGAAAGAGGAAGGGTGATCTCTTCATTATGAGAGTTGGAATGAGGAGTGTCGAGTTCAAAGTTATTGAGACAGATCATTCTGAGTACTGTGTTGTAGCTCTAGACATTGAAATATTTCCAATAGGGTTTACTAAAGTGGCTACAGATAAGAATTCTAAAGCTGGATCAAATGTCTAGGCTAGCCTTTGTCAGTTTTGGGGTATTATTTTGTGAATTATGTTGAATCATGAACTTGAAAACAAAATTAATGGAAAGCCTCGATTTTTGGATGATGGGAAATGCATTTATTTTCCATTTGTACATTATGCCTGTCAGTATCAAGTGAATTATATAAAAGCATAACAAAACAGTAATGCCAAGAAAAACAATGTCAGTTGAGAGATTAGAAACCAGTATGAAAATGAAAATCGATGTCTTATGATTATCAATATATCGAATTGTGTCCACAGAACCGATGTACCCAAAACTAGTGCACATCGATTTCTAAACACCAAACATAATCTATTGCCAACACACAAATTACCTACCATAAAGTAAACTGATGTATCATTAAACATACAACATCGGCTTTATAAAAGAAAAGCGATGTTTACAATGAAACAACACGTCGGTTTTAGAAACAACAAGCGATGTCTAGAAGGGTTCGAGACATCACTTCTGAAATAGAATTCGATGCAAATGTTCACTTAGGTATTGTTCGAGATATACTTTATTAAGCATAAAATGTGAAAATATGAAGAATTAAATATAGTTAACATATAAGATTATGATGATTATAATGATTATACATCGATTTGTTTTTTAGAATCGATGTTGGTTGTTATCTGGGACATCGGTTAAAAACGCGCTTATACTGATGTCTATATCTTTCTCTACACCCACTAAGACATCGATCAAAAATTAGTTTAACATCGGTTCTGGACTGATGTCTATGAACAAAATTCTAGTAGTAAATTGTCGTGGTCTGTCCCCACTATGTCTCATCTCGATCCCTATTAAAGTGACGAAATCACACACAAATATGCTGCAAATATGCCTGCAAGGATGGACGTCCCTACGAGATGATGTAGCGCCACCCTACATGGAGATAGGCATAGCGCCAACGTCAAAGAGAGTGGCACTCTGGCTTTATAGGCCATGGCCCCAGCTAGGATGCGTGGGAGCCCCGTGGGTTCGAATGATTCTTTGGCACAACCTAATCCTTGGATCATTGACACTAAAATCTGTCTCATGAGTATCTTCGAAGTTATGGTTATCGTCGGGTGACGCCTCAACGTCAGAATCTATTCCTGAGAATATAGAGCTCTATGAAACTCATATTAGTGTACATGAGACATAGGATAGAAACTCCATCATAATTGATGATGTAGTTGTGCATTTTGTTGCACATGAGTTTGTTGAGTCCAATGATATCGAACCACGCTCCGTTGATTAATGAATGCCAACGTAGTGAAATTTGGCCTAAATGGAAAGATGCAATCCATGTTAAGTTGGATTCTCTAACGAAGAGGAAGGTTTTTGAGCCAATAATGCCAACACCTCCTAACAAAAAACCTGTTGACTAATGGGTCTTCATTAGAAAGCATAGTGAGAAAAAGAGATGGTAATCTCGCCTTATGGAGCAAGGCTTCTCATAAAACGTCCTGGAATCGACTACAATGAGGCATATTCTCTCGTAATGGAAGTCACTGCACTCCACTACCCTGTCAGTTTGGTAGTTTCCGAATAACTGATCATGCAGCTTACAAATGTGGTCACTACGTATCTCTATGGGGATCTAGATACGGAATGCACATGAAGGTTCATAGTGAACTTCATTTACCCAAGTAAAGTGGCTCTAGACCATGGAGCGCGTTTGCAATAAGATTGAAACACTCACTAAAATGACTACTTGATTGGGAAGGGATATGCCCGCGCGTTTCCATAACAAATTTAAGATTCTATCACGGTTCATGTTGGATATGATCTTTATTAGAAGCCCTTAAAAAGTTAAGGGAAACCGCTGAACACTTGAAATCTGAGTTTGAGATTAAGGATTTTGGGAGAACATGATTATGTCTTGGATTGGAACTTGAGCATCGTGTTGATAGATGCTTAGGCATTTTGACAAAGTCAAGCCTTGAAGAAACCCCATGATCTTCTGTAGTCTTGATCCTGAAAAGGATCATCTTCGTCTGAAGGATGATAACGAAGATGTGCTAGAGGCAGAAGTGTCTTACTTGAGTACAATATGCGCATTATTGTACTTAGCTCATTGCACAAGACCGGCCATCTCATTTGCAGTGAACTTGTTAGCTAGATATAGCCTTGCGCCCATGCGACGCCATTGGATTGGTGTAAAAGATATCTTTCGGTACTTGAGATGTACGATTGACATGAGTTTGTTCTATCCTTACAGAGAGACGATGGATTCGGACCCATCACACACCAGGAACACCGCCAACACTGGCCTGCGTCCACTATCCCCATCCCAAAACGATAAGAGTTTTGGAAGGCTTTGTTGATATTGGGTATCTCTCTGACCCACACAAAGGTCATTCCCAAACTGGTTAAGTGTTCACCATGGGTAAAGACCGTGATATCTTGGAGGTCTACAGAACAGACCCTAGTCGCTATATCCTCGAACAATGCAGAGATCATTGCTCTTAACGAAGTGGTTCGTGCATGTATATGGATTGGATCCATAATTACGCATGTTCGAAAAATTGTGGTTTGAAGTCTACCACAGATGAGCTTACGAGCATTTAGGATAATGCTGCTTGTTTTGAACAAATGAAGCAAGGCTACATCAAAAGTGACAACACCAAGGATAATCAACAACAACAGACTCTCCTCAAGATCAAAGTGAACTAGGTTCAATCTGAGGACAGTGTGGCAGGCTTGCTCACTAAGTCATTGCCTAAATTCCACTTTCGAGGAACATGTTGGTAGCATCGTTTGCAGAAGTTATCCGAACTCCCATGACTGTAGTTATCAGGGGGAGATGTCTACATGTATAGTCTCGAAACGTGAAGGGTGTGTTGTGCTCTTTTTCCCCTTCAACCGAGATTATTTTTGTCCCACAGAGTTTTTGTTATTCGGCAAGGTTTTTAATGAGGCAACGAGAGGAGCACCACGTTTGGGCGACACAAGGGGGAGTGTTTAGGTAAATCCAAATTGTGTCTGACTCAAACTCTAGATTACTTGACCTAATGGTAATCAGGTTATTAACTATAGATAATCTCGAAGAATCTTAGAGATATCCATTCAATGTATGATTACATTTCCTTGTACGATTCGGATTTTATGCATTATAATCCTCTATATAAAGAGACCCTTAGAGAGATTATAATTTCCAATTGCGAGAGATTATTCAGAGCACCGCCGTGCACTTGCACCAACATAAATGAATGGTTAGATTGCATTAAATACACTTTTTGTTTATTAAAAATAAAGTTGATAATAAATATCAATGGTTGAGATTATTTTATAAGGGTTGGGTCACTTGCACCATCGGTGCATAGAATAATTTCCAATTGCGTTGATCCCCATTTGCATTCGGTAGAATAAAGTTTCTATTTCAGCCACTGATTATCGCAACGACTAACTTGGTCTCAAAAAATTAACTGATTCATTAATCAGGTTAGCCCCATATGACAAATAGTTGATACAACTCCTCACAAAAACTTGTAAAATGTGCCGCCGCGTTATAATGACGAGATACACAAACTGACAAAAGAACAAGTAAGAACCTAATCAAACCGTTGCTAGAAGTCCTTGTGCCGCGCCCCTTGAAATACTTTATTTTGTATTAGTTTCTAGTATGATAATAATATGATGACTATAAAGTCTTTCCAATGTGTTTAGCATTGATGCACTGAAAATGACACACAACAAATGTAGTGTCGTTTCGAATCAGATTCTAGCCCCTTTCTTAAAAGTTGGATCATAATCAAATAATACAACGGCATGCATGTTTGGTATGCATAGAGAAAATGAAGGATGAGTTCCATAATTATGTCCAAACAATATTTAGATGAGTTTATAACAAAGAGTTCATATCTCATCATGTTGTAGGATTAGCCATTTCCTCCGTCACAAAATTACCGAACTGAGAATATAGTTGGTTTGTACAAAATTAAAAGCATATAGTTTATTTGAACGAAACAGAACATCTGTATATAATTTTTATTTTTATTCCAAGAAATTCCAAAGACAAAGGATAAAAGACCTAAATCAAAACTAATCGTGGCCTAGATAAGCCTAATAAATAAGCATCCAGAAGAGGAAATGCATCAGCAGGGGCTGAGAGAGCTAAATAATCTGCAACCAAGCTCATTACAATGATCAATACTTTGCTAACAAATCAACCACTGAATTACACTCTCTGTATACATGAGTAAAAGACACATTCCAAGTCCTAAAACTCCTAGCAGTTTGCCACAAGATCATAAAGATGATTAGTCGGAGAGAGAGACACATTCCAAGTCCTACTCAAAAGCTCCTAATAGTTTGTCACAAGATCTTAAAGATGATTAGTCGAAGAGAAAACCAAATTGACCGGAACAAGTGAATCTATTTCTACGTCCAACGACCGATTGACAATCAAACATTTAAATATTAGAAACAACGGTGCATTACCAAACATCGTCGACATCGGTCGTTTCATGTTTTCGGTCTTTATGGCCCACCCCAAGATTTTATGGTCTTTTTCGTATTCAAAATACACTTTTTTCTTTCTTTTGTTTTTTTGTTTTTTTTTTTGAATAAACACTTTTTTCTTTCTTTTAATCATGGTGATTACAGCTTTTTGTTTTGGTTTTTGGTATAAAGAGGTTAGTTGCAAACCAGAAAATCAGTTAAAAAAGGACCTATAATTCAAGGGAAAGCCCCCCGCATTTCTCATGCTGGCCCTTCCCCTTCGCCTAACTTCAACCACTAAAACCCTCCGTTCACATTTTCTCTCCACCTTCTCCAAAATCGCAATGGACGCCTCCGGCGGTCAAACCCAGCCCCACCGCAACGACTCCGACCATTCCTCCGCCCACCACCACCAAAACGTCGTCGTCATGCGCCACGGCGACCGCATCGACAACTTCGAGCCCCGCTGGATCAAAAACGCCGCCCGCCCGTGGGACCCGCCTCTCGTGGAGGAGGGCCGGGTCCGGGCCTTCTGCACCGGCGCGAAGCTCCGGTCCGATCTCGGGTTCCCGGTCCACCGCGTGTTCGTGTCGCCGTTCGTGCGCTGCGTCGAGACCGCCGTCCAGGTCGTCACCGCGCTCTCCGCTAGAGAGACGCCGTCGTTGGATAAATACGACAGTCGTAAACCCCTCCCCGTTGATCCCTCCAAGCTCAAGGTGGGTCCCCTTTCGTTTCCTTCTCATACCTGCATTTATATCTTGTTTGATTTTGGAGTTTTGATGCAAAAATGTTGATTCTGATTACTTGTTTGGGCTTGTTTCTGAGATTTGTTTTGTCTGGTTTGTACCCATTTTGGTCATTTCATGCACTATTCCTCTAGAATGATCTTGATGAAAAAGCTGTAAACTTGGGGAAGAAAAGTCCATTGGTGAAGCCGTGGAAGTAACAAACTTTCTCATCTTATCCTAAGAATATCATTTAACAAAGTGTTCCCTTCAAACTTCCAACTTCCAACTTCATAGGAGATGTCACAAAACATGTGACTTGTTCTGAGAAAAGATTAGGGGTGCCTGAAGTTATGGGGAAGGTGTAGGGAGATTGATTTGACATTTGAGGACAATTTTGTAGGGTGTTTGGGTAAATTTAAATTTGGGAAGTAATTTAGGGGATTAGGAGATGCTTTGTTAAGGAGTTATGGATCACTGTTCGACAACATGAGATGTCATGAATCATATATATAGACATTGCATTGGTGTGAATATATGTGTAGGAGTGTTGCATGTAGGTTTCAATTTGTTGGGCCATTTTGCAGGTCTCAATTGAATATGGCTTGTGCGAGATGCTAAATAGAGAGGCCATTCGTGGTGATGTAGCTCCAAAAGACGGAAATTGGGGTTTCAACATCTCAGAACTTGAAGCCATGTTCCCAGAAGGGACGGTGGATCGCACCGTGGAAAGAGTTTACAAAGAGGTAATTGAGAAGTGTCTTGGTTTATATGTAAAGATTTCGACATGAATATTTATTGTTTTGGCTGACGGAGTGTCTTCGTGTGATCAACTCCAGTTGCCCCAGTGGGGAGAGAGTGTGATGGATGCAAGGTCAAGGTATGCTAATGTGGTTCAGGCCCTTGCAGATAAACACCCTATGGAAAATTTGCTCCTTGTCACTCACGGTAGGTTTGATATTTTGTATTGAATGTTAATCTCTGTTTTATATCTACGAAATCATATTGGTTGTAACTTCAAATGATGATTTTCTCCTTCAATTCCAACTCCCAAAGACACTACTTTCTAGGTGAAGATTTCAATCTTTTATTGAAAAAAATGCCTTGTCCCCTGTGCAGGTGAAGGAGTCGGTGCCTCAATTAGTTCTTTCCTGGAGGGTGCCACAGTATATGAAGCAGAGTACTGTGCATATTCAGAACTACGAAGGCCCATCTTCTGCAATGACCAGTCATCGACTGCTGGAAAGTTTGAGGTATTGACAAATCTTGGTCAGACTGGTATCAGTTACTCTCTTGCATTGTAAGAGCAGTGTACAGTTGGCTGCTCTGAGAGTGTTTAACTGCAAATCTAAATGAAAAGTCCTCATTCCTTGGATTATTTATTTCCATTGCCCACCGGATTTACAAATGTATAAGACAGTAGCTTTTCTTTGTCTTTCTTCTTTTTAATTGGAATTTTCATGTATTGCTCTAGACCATGAAGGGTCAGATTACAAAGTTATGGAACAAAAGCTTCTTTTTTATATCAGAGCCTTTTTTATTTTATTTTTTGCCCATTCTCTTTACCATGTTCTGCTATAATGACAAAGAAATGAAAATAATGAAACTCTCTCCAAATGAAGTCCTTGCATTCATGTAAAGTATCAATATATCCCCAAAATTGAACAATACGATTGTGAGTTTACTATTAAGTGAGATGAACTCTTGATCTCCTGTTGAATTATAACACAGAAAATTAGAAAGGAAGGCCGTCCTGTTAAGCTGTGTAAACTAGAAGTTGGAAAATGCGAGTTCTATTCCTCTAATATTCTGAAGGTTTCTTATTTTGGAGCATTAGTGATTTAATTGCTACTAGAGTTTCCTACTCTTTTGTGAATTTGTTTCCGAAGACTTGATATTTCTAGAAAAGGTATGAATAGATGAATTAAATACATGGAAGCATAATCTTTCTTTCGTTATAATTACTGAAGGCATTTCAAGCCAGAAAATCTGCAAAGCAGAGTATTTCTTTAGCTTAGAAAAAAAAATTAATCTCTCCAAGTGCAACTCATCATACCTCTCATTTTCAAAATGTTCTGTCATAATTACCTCGTGTTTCATATGATAGTAGAGCAACAAACAAAAGGTAGCTAGGTCAACTTTAATAAATAGTTCAGTGTCTATTACAGAGAATGGCAGTAACAAGAATTACAATGCCAGTAGAAGCTTGTAGATATATCAAGCTAAAGAAACATTTACTCGGTCAGTCTCTAATTTCCACATGCGCACTAAAAGTTGGAATGTTATTGTCGATCAATCATCAGATGGATTTGAGCCATTTGGCAGCGGCTCAATTTGATCAAACATGTCGGCTGGAAAGTCATCGAAGACGCAGTCCGGGGTTATTGGGTTGTCAATCTTTTCCCCTTCAACATTTCCACAGCTTCCTACTGGCTCAAGAAACGGTGGCTCGACGTCGAGTTGTTTACTAAGTTCAGCATCCAGAGATGTGAACATGTCAAAGTCAAGTTTCAGGAGTTCTTGGGTGTCAGATGAGAATTCGAGGTCTGTTTGGGGTTGTGGGTTCTCTAGGAAAGGGATTAGAGGTTGGGATTCAATCCATAGATTCTTCTCAGGTAGAGCGAGCTCCTGCTGGACGGGGTTTGCTTCGAAACCAATCAACTTGGAGTCAAGAAGATCTGGGAGTGGCACCATTTGGATTGCATCAGAGTTCCCAATGCAAGGTGATGAGCATGATGCAGCCTGAGATGATGATTCTCCCTCTGATGAACAACAGAACTTTGGAATCTAAAGAGGAAATAAAAGAGGTCATACTAGAACATAACAAAAAAAGTTGCAGCAGAGCATCTAATCGGTTAACATGACTGCATTTAATTGCTGATAACTTGTTTTCAGGTTAAAAACAGACCTCTTTGAAAAAAAAGTGCTTTGCATTGTCTCTATACTCTGACTCCTACATGTCAAGAAAATAACATCAAATAAAAATCTGATTCAAACCAGGCATGAAAGACCAACGAAAGAGTATAAAATACACATGCACAAAACCAAATTAGGTTCTTAAACATATAGCATCTCCTTATAAAGGCCCTGCCCTAAAACTACAGGGTCAATCAGTAGTAGTACTACCTATACATATGGTAGCAAGCAATAGTATTAGTTTGATTTACCTCCAAGGTAGGAACCTCATCATGGTAAACAGATATTTCCCTTCTGTTTTTGTGTGATTTGGAGGGTGTGATTGCTGCTGTAGATGTCTGCAGAATCCTAGCCAGTCTCTTCTGCCTGCTACTCCAAAAGTTCTTGACATCATTGTCAGTTCTTCCAGGCAAATGTGTTGCTATTTTTGCCCATTTGTTCCCAAATTGCGCTTGCAACTCTATTACCACCCTCTCCTCCTCTAGTGAAAATTTGCACCCACTAATTGAAAACAAAGAAACAAACAGATATCAATTCCAACTACAATAATCAACAAAGCCCAAAAACCCAATTTTTAATCTCTATGAAATTCTCTCAGAACAAATGCATCATGTATATGAAAACAAAGTGCAAGGAACAACCAAAAAGAGAGAAATAACAGTGGAAAATGGGGTTGTTCTTCAATATAAACAAAAGCTACTTGATTAGAGAATAAAATGGAATAGCAAGTAAAGATTTACGCCAACTAATTAATAAGAAAACCCAAAAACAGATAAGTTCCAACTATAATTAGCAACAAAATCCAAAAATCCCTCTGTTAATCAGAAGCTTCTTCACCCGAATGCGAAAATAGCAAGATATCGCTATTGCAATATGAGAAAAATTATCAAAACTATACTAGCACAAGAACCAGAGTGAAATGGTGGAAAATGGGGTTTACTTCTTCAAGTTGGGTCGAAGCTTATTAACCCAACGGAGACGGCAGGACTTCCCGGTACGCTGCAAGAGGCCTTTGGATCGAATGGAGCTCCAGTCTCTAGGGCCACATTTCTTCACATGGTTGAGAAGCACTTCATCCTCCTCTGCTTTCCATGGTCCTTTTCTTATACCTTCTTCCCTTTTGCCTTCCATTCAAGTTTGCTCTCTTCTCTCTCCCACTCGAACATACACCTTGGTTTTTTCTTTTCCAGTGTCGTTTTGCATGTAAAAGCTTTTGCAATTTGTCTGAGTTTCTGCAAGTGTCTCTGTTAATACTGACGGTTAAGGCGGTTACTCGCACTTTCCTCCCCCACGATACAGCCCACAATCCCCACATTCCCTTCTTTTTCTCTGTTTCAAAATGGTCCCCTGAAGTTACCGAAATAGCCCTCGATATCTGGGCCTTTTTTTTTTTTTTTTTTTTGTTTCTTTCGATAAGGGCTATAAGGGATTACAAGAAAGTTGAACGTAGGATCATGGTTTAAAATGTAGGTACATGCCATATTTTTGTTGATGTTTTTTTTCTTTCAATGACCGATAATTCTATCCACAAGAAATGCTCTTCATTATCAATATTTAGAGTGCCAATATATCTCACACGACCGATGCTTGCATAGGGATTTTAGAATAGATGAAAAAGTTCGCTTGTGCCTAACACAAGTAATTTTATGCTCATTTTTTTTTCCATATAATTTCATTTTTATGAATATGTCGTGCTTGAAATAGCATGGCAATGTCCTAAATCTTAGAAATATTGCAAAATATAAACAGTGAAGTCTGAGCGCTAAATGGATAGTTTCGGTGTGGTTCAGAGTGACAAAAGCGAAAACTAAATCTAGATGAAAGTCCAACCCAACAGTTGGTTTTATAAAATAGAATTAGAAATTTAGAATCCTAAAGATTTTACACCCGGAAATAAACAGTTATTCATCCCTTGCCCTGCGTTGTACCCCGAGGCCAGTTCTTATGTTTGCACCCAACTGAATTAGGTCCTCCACCTGTTAAAAAAATAGACAGCCGGTAAGTGGTGATAAAGAGGATAATCATTTTAATTGTTGTCCTGCTCAAACAGTTGGTTAAATAGATGAAAATCATGAAAACAATCAACAAAGTGAATGTGGAACTTTTTCAGTCCGCATTTTCATTTTAAGTAGTCTATTAATGCTTCACTTATGACTAAAACAGACCTCCTTTTAGGTTGAGGGCTAAGTTTAAATTTAGAATTTATATTACAATGTAATCAAATTAAGAACTGAGATGACATAGTTTAAACTACAGGCAGAATATGAGCACAGAAAAATCTAAGTGAAGTTTCTAAATCAGAGCTGAAAAGGATCCCAACTGCATGAACAAAAGGTAAAGGATCCAAACTCAGCACTACCAAACCAACGACCAACTGACTCTTTTATAAATTAATCTAATTTGACATGCACTTCAATTTCTTTAACCTCCTTGTCTACATATGTTAACAGTAAGATCAAAATTCCTATTGTCTAGACAGTAAGCATGATTGGCCAAAAAAATAGAAGACAGTAAGCATGAACTTAATAAGATTTCCGAAAGGTCTTATCTGATAGTTCCAGTAAGACAGTTAGATTAGAATACATTGTTAAATCATTGTTCGTTAATTTGAAAAAAGATACAACAAGATACAGGTAGAAATAAATCAAGGATTGAATAGTCTAGGTGTCAAACCTGACAAGTAATTCCACTCTTGGTAGCCAAACCACTATCCTAGGATTCGACTGTCTAAGTAGGAGTTTTAAATAATTTTGATTTTGAGGAGTAACTGTTAAACTTCTATGGTCTAAAATTAGTAGATGAGCTGACAGAAGAATAGATTGTAGGATCCGTCCAGAGATTCTAACTGTAGGAATTGAAGAACATCAGAAGATCAACGTAGCATAGTCAGTATCCACTCTTAAGAGCATAATTCATAATACGAGGTCCATGATCTCATAAGTTCCAGCAAACTGAGACAATTGTAAGTGCAGTAATGGAGAGAAAAAGTCAAATTAAGAGGTCAAGAATCCCAGAAGTTCAAGCCAACTGAGATAGTAGTTTACCAAATCGAAAACCTCTCCCTTAAATCCTCGATGACAACATTGAAAGAGAAAAGAAGGGAAGCAAGTAAACTGTTTAAAAATCAGGGAAACGGGAAAAGGATCCCAAACTCTTTGATGCAAATCTTTCTCTTTACACAGAGGTTTGATAAGGCTGTAACCCATAACACCTGCGTGCGGCAAATTTTCCGGATTTTCGGGAATGGTGCTTCATCTTATACGATTGCAAATTTCACATTGACAGAACAATTCAACATTGAACTAATTTGAGTATAAGACAACTAAGCAACACTAATTACAATGATTCATGTGAAAAAGTGTTTGCGGAAATTGACCGATGTAGCCAGCCATACGAAACGGAGAGATTGAGAGAGAGAGAGAGATGGGAGCAAACCTTGTGGATACCAGAAGCACGGAGGCCAGCGAAGGCGGCGGTGGCGCCAGCGCCGACGAAGAGGGATGCGACAGCGAAAGCCCTGAAAGGCATGGAAGTGGAGTGGGCGCCGGATCCTTTCCGGTACAAGACTACCGCCCAGCCGAACTGGGCCGCGCTGGCTCCGGCCCACAAAAAGTGAGTGTCGGGCATGAGGGTCCGATAGTTGCCGCCATTTTCCTTTTGCTGCTGCTTCTCCTCCTCCTCTGCCTGCATCTGACTGATTAATGTAGACAGCTGCTTGTTTGGGATCGTGAAGTATTGAGTGTTTCGGGTTGAACCGTTTGAAGTGGGCCATTTAACATTTGCCGGGCTAAACTATTTTTTTATTAAAACGAGCTAAACAGCCTAAATTTAGACATGTAAGGGCAACTCCAACCATAGGGTTCAAAACTATATTTTGTTGAATTATAAGACTTTTTATCTCCAACAATGCTTTTTAGAGGGAGTTGGTCCTAAAATTATAGGACTTGGGCCCATCCCAAGTCTCATATTTGAGACTTTTCCAAGACTAAGGGGAGGGTGTATTCAATTAAGAGTCTATAAGATTTTTTTGTATTTTAGAAGTCCATAGGTATTCAATTGAGATTTTAAACGATCCTTTAAAATCTTGATGTATTCGATTAAGATTTAAAATTATCCATTCAAATATGCTGATATTCAAGAGTATACGGATTTTTAAGGATTTCATTAAATGCTGGATTTTGGAGGATTTTACAGTGCTTTTTATACATATCAAAACTCAAAAACAATCCAACCACTTCCCAAAAGATTTTGATGGATTCTTTCTTACTCAAAAAATAAAAAACCTCTTCACCCAAAAAAAAAAAAGCATGACTCAATAGATGACACTCATCCATTTTGGCTTAGACTAATTTTCCCACTATCTTCCTCTGCCTCTGCTCTCATCTAATAATTTTTTATTTGTTGTAGAGAAACTGAATTTGAGAGGAATTTGCTGTGTGTTCTCATTGATAATAGGGGCCTCTTTATATAGAGGATTACAATGCATAGAATCTCAATCATACAAGGAAAGTAATTCTACATTGATTAGGATTCTAGATCCTTCTAATTAAATCCTATTACCACTAGGTCAAGTAACCTAGAGTTTGGGCTAAACACAAATTAGGTTTTCCTTCAACACTCCCCCTTGTGTTGCCCAAACGCGGTGCTTCTCTCGTTGCCTCGTTAAAAACCTTGCCGAGTAACAAAAACCCAGTGGGACAAAAATAACCTCGGTCGAAGGGGAAAAAGAGCACAACACACCCTTCACGATTCGAGACGAACATGTAGACATCTCCCCCTGATGTCTGCACCTCCCCCTGATGACTACTATTATGGGAGTTCAGATAATTTTCGCAAGTCAATTCTTGCCACATGTTTCTCGAACGTGGTATTGGGCAATGACTTAGTAAACAAGTCTGCCTCACTGTCCTCAGATCGAACCTAGTTCACTTTGATCTCGAGGAGTGTCTGTTGTTGCTGATTATGCTTGGTGTTGTTGCTGATTATGCTTCGTGTTGTCGCTTTTGATGTAGCCTTGCCTCATTTGTTCAAAACAAGTAGCATTATCCTAAATGCTCGTAGGCTCATCTGTGGTAGACTTCAAACCACAATTGTTCGAACATGCGTAATTACGGATCCAATCCATATACATTCACGAACCACTTCGTGAAGAGCAATGATCTCTGCATTGTTCGAAGATATAGCGACTAGGGTCTAATATGTAGACCTCCAAGATGTCACGGTCTTTTCCCATGGTGAACACTTAACCGGATTGGGAATGACCATTGTGTGGGTCAGACAGATACCCAACATCAGCAAAACCTTCCAAAACACATGTCGTTTTGGGATGGGGATAGAGAACGCAGGCCAGCGTTGGCGGCGTACCTGGTGTGTGATGGGTCCGAAACCATCATCTCTTTGTAGGGATAGAACAAGCTCATATCAATCGTACATCTCAAATATCGAAAGATATCTGTTACACCAATCCAATGGCGTCGCGTTGGCGCAGAGCTATATCTAGCTAACAAGTTCACAACATACGAGATGTCCGATCTTGTGCATTGAGATAAGTACAATAATGCGCCTATTGTACTAAGTAAGACACTTTTGCCTCTAGCACATCTTCGTCATCATCCTTTTGACGAAGAGGATCCTTTTCAGGATCAAGACTACGGACGATCATGGGGGTGCTTGAAGGTTTGACCTTGTCAAAATGCCTAAGCATCTATTGACACGATGCTCAAGTTCCAAACCGAGACATAATCGTGTTCTCCCAAAATCCTTCATCTCAAACTCGAATTTCAAGTGTTCAGCGGTTTCCCTTAACTCTTTAAGGGCTTCTAATGAAGATCATGTCCAACATGAACCGCGATAGAATCCGAAACTTGTTATAGAAACGCGTGGGCATATCCTTTCCCTATCAAGTAGTCATTTAGTGAGCGTTTCAACCTCTTTTGTAAACGCGCTCCATGGTCTAGAGCCACTTGACTTGGGTAAATGAAGTTCACATGAATCTTCATGTATATTCCGTATCTAGATCCCTATAGAGATACGTAGTGACCACATTTGTAAGCTGCATGTTCAGTTATTCGGAAACTACCAAACTGACAGGGTAGTGGAGTGCAATGACATCCATTACGAGAGAATATGTCTCATCGTAGTCGATTCCAGGGCGTTTTGTGAGAAGCCTTGCGCCATAAGGCGAGATTACCATCTCTTTTTCTCACTACGCTTTCTAACGAAGACCCATTAGTCAACAGGTTTTAAGTTAGGAGGTGTTGGCATCTCTAGCTCGAAAACCTTCCTCTTCGTTAGAGAATCCATCTTAACCTGGATCGCATCTTTCCATTTAGGCCAAAAACTCTCTACGTTGGCATTCATTCATCAACGGAGCGTGGTTCGATATCATCAGACTCAGCAAACTCATGCGCAACAAAATGCGTAACTACATCATCAATTCTGATGGAGTTTCTATCCCACGTCTCATGTACACTAGTGTAAGTTTCATAGAGCTCTATATTCTCAGGAATAGGGTTTGACGTTGAGGCGTCCCCCAACGATAACCATAACCCGGAAGATACTCATGAGACTGATTTTGAGTCTTGATGATTAAAGGATTGGAATGTGCCAAAGTATCCTTCGAACCCACGGGCCTCCCACGCATCCTAGCTGGGGCCATGGCCTGTAACGCCAGAGTGCCACTCTCTTTGGCATTGGCGCCATGCCTACCTCCGTGTAGGGTGGCGCTTACGTCCTCTCGTAGGGACGTCCTTCCTTGCAAGCATGTTTGCAGCATATTTGTGTGATCTCGTCACTTTAATAGGGATCAAGATGAGACATAGTGGGGACAGACTACGACAATTCCTGTCGTTCCTGTTGAACATTCGTGTTCTTATCTCCCCCTAACGACGGGAAGACTGTCTCATCAAAGTGACATCCGCAAATCTAGCGGTAAGGAGATCGCCTAGCAAGGGTAGCAAGGGCATTTAAGTGGCGGACGATTGTTGGAAGCGCAAATCCAACGTAGTTGCCCATTCGTCTTGTAAGAACCCATCATAGTGCGCTGTGGCTGCGCAATTGGCACATAAATGGCTCACTCAAATGTGCGTAAGTACAAAAGACGTGTACCCAGTCACTAGCTGTAACGCAGAGGTACATTGAGTGGCGATAGGTCGTAGACGAATTAGCATAGCTGCATGCGATATTGCATCACCCCAAGCGGATGTAAGAAGATTGGTGCGCATTACCAATGTTCGGACTACCATCGTAGTCGTTTCCGCGAGACCAATTGGGTGTGTACATGGAATGTGATGTCCAACATCAAACCCATTGCAATATCCATCGAAAGTCTTTCGATGTAAAACTCTCTAGCATAGTCAAATCCAATTGACTGAATAGGATGATTGGGGAGTGAGCCCGTTGTCACATGATATGTGCTAGGAGTGTAGCATAAGTAGCATTGATAGGTGGACAATGGCACAACACGTGACCAGCGTTTGCGTGTCCAAAACATCATGAAATATTTAAGCGTCCGCAGTTGGTTGAATCAATCCACAAAATCCCTACGGATTCTTTGTAAGAACCAGAATGAGTATTGTCATTCCTTTGCATAGGACGGTCTCAGTCCTAATTTTCCATAAGGAATGGGCTTTGTAAAACGAGCGAGAGGCCTTAGAAGCAACCAATGAGGAGTTTGGTTAGGCTTAAGCGTCTGTAGCGCTATTAGAAGCAAAATATGTGACTACATCTCCCATCATGACATGGGAGCCATGGAAATTAGCATGTATGGCGTCATGGCCACAAGGAGGAACAACCATGGCGTTATGCCCATGGTTGGCGCCTTTTATGGTGTCATCTTGCTTCATTTTGCTCAAAAGAAATGATGTCCATGTGAAGTCTTTTGAAGACGGATCATCATATCATGACTAGGATGATCTATCCTGTCGTGACAAAGCCAATATGTGTCTAAATCCAAGAGTTCTTCTCTCATAAATTTATTGGATTAAAGATCTCGAATAGTGACATAAAGTCCACTAGAGAGACACATAAACGTCTCTAAGATGCGTCTTTGTTCGCAATCATTAGAGGTAATGCAAAGGAACTCATTTCCGTTCTCTACATGCATTTTCGCATGGAATTCGTTGGCTATTCATAGGGTACTATTTGCCCTAAGAGCGTAGAGAGTTTCTGTGACAACAGTAATCAAGGTGCCATTTGGCAAATGGAACTTGGGCTATTCCATGTCCTTAAATTAATACTGATGGTCTAGCCATCGTAGTCACAAAGTCATATGCTCAGAATCAAAATTGAGTCATAATGAAAAGAACTCGAAATTTTATTCATAAGCCAACGAAATACATCATTGTTTCTATGATCAAAGAAAATCTAATCCAATAAAAAGGAATATGGCAATCGCCTACATCTCTTGGAAAATAAAAAGACTTAATCAAAATCGCCAATTTCTGGGTCTTGATCCTTGTAGTCTTCCACCCTTAGATCTAGATCACCATCTTGATCATCTTGTGCCATGTAATTTGCTTCCCTTGCTTCACGATACGTCTTGTATGCGTTTGCAACATTCTGGGGTGCGGTACATGTTTTAGCCCAATGTTCAGTTGATCCACATCGAAAACAAACATCATCATGGTCAGGCTCCGTCAGGCTCCCTTGATCGAGGTACCATTGGGGCGCGATTTGAACGACCTATCCTGTTGGTGGCGTTACCACCATGGTCGGAGGCTCCGCCTCTCTCTCTCTTCACACGTTGACCTCTACGGTTCCGTGCACGCCTCTCTTGGCGATTTCCTTCCTCTTTAGGGCGAATATATGGACCAGAACGTCCAGAAAAGTCCCTATCCTTAGGGTTTCGCTCCTTGCGTCCTCCATTGGGGGCGCGACTATAGTTAGACTCCGGAATAGGCTTAGTTCCCACGGGTCTAGCATTATAGTTCTTCACAAGGATATTATCGTGCTTTTCAGCTACGTTCATGGCGCCAATGAGCTCATGAAACCTTGTGATACGTCCTGCATTTACATCAATCCGATAATTCTTTGAAATCATCAGTGCAGAGACGGGGAAGGTAGAGAGAGTCTTCTCGATCAACATCGTATCAGTTATGGCTTGGCCACAATACTCCATCAGAGACTTGATACGAAGAGCTTCCGAGTTATAATCAAGCACAGACTTGAAATCACAAAAGCGGAGGCTATGCCATCGCACTTCTAAATCAGGAAGCAGGGAGTCACGAACGTTGCCAAATCGCTGCTCAAGTTCTACCCATAGTTTTCTTGGGTCTTCCTCATTGAGGTATTCATTTTTGGAGCGCGTCATTCATGTGCCTTGTCATGAGAATTATGGCTTTAGCTTGTTTTGCTTCAAAAGTAGTAGCTTGCTCGATTGAGAGCACGTTCTGACTAGGCTCTTGGATGGTTTCCAGAATTCCATCAGCCTTAAGATGTTGGCGCACATCTCGGACCCACCTATGGTATCCTGCGCCAGTTGTCTCGAGTGGGACAAAGCTCAACTTGTTCAGGTAACTCATCCTGAAAAACAACACAAGATTAGGGTTAGTTTCGGAGCGAAAATGCTACCACGAAAAACTATTAAATTTCTGAGCGTAGTCGCTTCCAAGAAATTAGGAATTTTCTGAGCGTAGTCGCTTCCAAGAAAATCCAATTCCAAGAGGGGTTTTGGATTAGATAGAAACGACGATGTATATGGTCGATCGTTTTCTTCTCAACAAACTCTAAGTTTGGAGGACTCTACAGCTCTAAGCTTGGAGTGAGCACGAACCCCCACAGTTCGGCTTTTGGAGAGAAAGGGGGGTAGAAGAAGGGATTTTGGAAGTCCCCGAGAAAAGAAGAAAAGAAATTGAAAAACTTCACAAAAACGGGAACTTTTAGAAAAATTTACCTTAAAAGATGGTCGGAAAAACCGTCGCCGGAAATTAATGTAGCGGCCGGAAGTTACTGTAGCTGCCGGAGTTACTGTAGCTGACCAAAAAGTCGCCGGAAATTGGCCGGAAAAAGTCGCCTGAAAAATGTCCGGAAAATTCGCCGGAAGTTGGCCGGAAAAGTGGCCGGAAGTCGGCCGGAAAAGTCGCCGGAGGTGTTGACCGGTCGTTGACCGAGTGATGACGTGGCAGTCCGACGCTGACGTGGCGCGCTGACGTGTATGCTGACTGGGTGCCTGCATGGTGCTGACGTGGATTGGTTCCGGGCTGACGTCACTGGGCTGCGTCACTGGGGCGGGCTTGCTTTTTCTGCTACTGGGCCGAATAGCTCCTTTGCTTCTGGGCCGAGACTGGGCTGCTTCTGGGCTGAGCTGCGCAGGTTGACTGAATGACAAGATCTGGAAGGGCAGCCGGCGGTTCAAGACGGAACTGGTTCTGGATACCGGTTGGAGGGCTATTTGACCGGTTCCGGGGGAATAATTTCCGGTTCCGGTAATCAGGGGTCAGATTGCAGCTTCTGGTAGAGTATGGCTGCAGGAGGATGGGAGAAAAACCTTGAACCGGGCAGATAAACTTCAGTCACTTCCGGCGGCCGGAAAAGTGGTTTTCCGGCCGGTTCTGGGGATGGGGCCGCCGGTTCTGGATTCCTGGATTTGAGATCTTCAAGTTGGGCGGCTGAGGTTTCTGGGATTTGAAGGCTTCGAATTTAGGGTTTCAGGGTTAGGGCTCGTGCTGATAACGTGTTGTAGAGAAACTGAATTTGAGAGGAATTTGCTGTGTGTTCTCATTGATAATAGGGGCCTCTTTATATAGAGGATTACAATGCATAGAATCTCAATCATACAAGGAAAGTAATTCTACATTGATTAGGATTCTAGATCCTTCTAATTAAATCCTATTACCACTAGGTCAAGTAACCTAGAGTTTGGGCTAAACACAAATTAGGTTTTCCTTCAACATTATTTTATTTTTATCACTATAGCTCTATAAGCCTTAATCCTTCTAGCTAATGAAGCTCACTTTCAATGGTATTATTAAGATGATACATACACACATGATTCTTTTGTAAATTAGATATGAAATAAATTATGTCATTAGTTTACTACTTTATTTTTTGTGTAACATTTTGGCTTGTTAGTTTTCTCTTATTGTTCATATATCATTATACACAACATAAAGAATGGTAGATTGCCATACTTTCTTGTCATTGATATAGCATTATAGTTGGATCTATACATCCATTGCTTAATTAAAGAAGAAGAAGAAGAAAAAAAAATTAACCTACCAAAAACATCATAAGCTAGGATTTATAAAATCTAAACAAATACTAGTAAATCAATCCATTAAAATCAATCAGAGTCCATATAGAATTTAAACAATCTGTGGATTAAGTAAATCCATGGATTATAAAAACTCAAACAAAGTCTTTTAAAATCTAAATTGAATACACCCCCGGCCCCCCTAAGACTCGGATACTGTTCATGGGGCCCATCAAATGGGTTATTATTTGCTTTTACTCAAATTGACCTTATTTAATCTGACGGCTCAGATTTGAGGAAAAAAAAGTGATCAATGACTCTTATTAAATCAAGGGTTATTATTTCTATTTTGTTCCAAAATTTTTTTTAAAAATTACCAGAAAATTGAGGGAAAAAAAATATACCTATTGGAACAGTAAATTGTGGGAAATTCTATAAATAACAACCCATTCTTTTCTATTTCCTCACACCAAATATCCTCCATTTCCTTCACAATTGTTTGCCTTATTTAACTATATTAACATACTTTTAATACAATATTCATCAACATTACACTCATATTATATTTAATCAAGAATAGTGAAAATAGCACCCACATAGCACCTCATTGTTGGAGATGAGAATTAAGTCACATATGAATAGTGCAACAAGGGGGTGTTAAAATGAGAATATCACCCCCAAATAGAGCCTATGGTTGGAGTTGCCCTAATGGACCGGGTCCAAGTATATTGACCTAAATCTGAATCCCTTTAGTAACTTGTTAATCTAATCTGATAACTGAGCAGGTCATTGATAGCTCAATCAAAATTTTATCCAGCGGAATTAAGGGATTCGATCCACTAGTTCGATCCGTTTATAATAATGAATATTCTTAAATTTGAAACAATAAGATTAATTTTTTTTATCATGACCTCCAATAAAATATTGAAACAAAATGAAGAGTATGACCGAATGTTGAATTAAATAACAAAAATACTACTTTAAACAATACAAGGTAAACAAAATATCGTATTGATAAAAAAAATTAATTATTAATTTATTATAAAAACGGATTGGATCAATCTAATTTCGAGTTTGATCCGTTTAATAAACGGATTAATGGATCTAGACTATTACAAATCAAAAGAACAAATTTTTAGTCCAAAGTCGTCTACTAACCACGAATCCAGACCCGGTTCGGATCAAAATCTGGTCTAATGAAAGGTCTACCTAAGCTGAGAAGTTTTGATTTTAAAATACAAAGTTACTAAACATTTCACACGCATTGTCTTTTTGTTAGAAAAGTTCTTAACCACAATATATAATGCTAACATTCACAAAACATCAAATAAATTAAAAAAAATTAAAGGTGTCGTACACTTGGAGTTCGGGTTAAACAAACAAAATATTGAAGCTCCATACCCATAAGTTAGGATGCGCTTACACAGTGGCGTAGCTAGAAATCTTAACCAGGAGGGTCAGAATACTTCATTACTTAGATACTGACAAACGTAAGTGTTCCGACAGTGATTGTGTTTGGAGATTCAATATACGTTTTTTTTTTTAATCAAAGGAGATTCAATAGTTGATATGGGACAAAATAAACTGTATAAACCTAAATATATATATATATAGACATAAATGAGAGAAAACAATCAATTATTGATTAGGAAAATACATTAAAAAATTAGGAGATCGTGGGAGACTAGTAGTCTGGGAGTTCTGCCAAATTGGTAATTATAATATTTAAAACAAACTTTTTCTCTGTCCTGTCAAAAGGGTCAAATATGAGATTATAGTATAATATATGTATATCAGTACCACTTGTATTAACCAATCATGGCGACGAAGTGGTGTTAGCTCAACCATGGGGGTAGGAGTGAAACCTTTTGATCATCTTTAAAAAAAAAAAAAAAAAAAAAACCAATCATGGCTTAGTATCAAAAAATGAGAAACTGACCCTTCTCGCCCTATTGTAGCTACAACATTGCTTACACATGTCTGTCATCCCGCTCTTCTCTCCGGTGGCTCATCTTTGGGGTACAATCATCAAAGGATTAGGTGTGAATAGATTATAGTGCATCAGCTGCTTGTGGGATTGGGTATGACTAGTAGGCTTAAGTTTCTAAATGGCATGGGACTGGAGAGATTAACAAGGCTAGAGAAGAGAGGTTGGGGTTTGGTTGATGGATTTGGCTGGTAGAACCACTTGGTTTGGAAAGATGGTATTTGGTGGTGGTAAGGGAACTGCATCAGCGCTTATTGTGTAATATGGAGTTTAGGCAACATGTCCCTCTATTATATTCTACAATTTCATTAATTAAGTTTTGAAAGCAACCGTACCAACCACTCTTATAAAAATAAAAAATTATAGTAACAAAATTTGTCTCTCTCACTTTTGCCAGGATTTTGGGAACTCCATGTCCGATTAACCAAATTTGCAGGCGATCTGCAACCAAGGCAATGTCGGCTAAAGGGCTGGCCAAATCCTCTTCCTTGGTGGTTGTGGACACTATGGTGCAGTATTGTACCACAACTTCAAGGTTTTTGTCACCATTGCTGGTTTCTTTTGACTCTTCAAGGATCTAGGTCGGCCTTGGATCCGAATTTGGTTTCTGATTGTAGTTGGTCTTCTGACTTGGGCTCCATTTTGGGTTAGTGATGGCTTGGAGCTTTAGGTTAATTTTCTTTGGTCCTTGAGTTCATGGTTTATGTTAGTAAAAGTTCATTTGCCAACATGACCATATTCTGCGACTCTTGGTTGACCTCGAGCTTACTTAGGTGGGAGGACTTCCAAGTTTTGGAGTGTGATTGATTATCATGAGCTTTTGCATTGAAATTGCGTAATACTTCGTACAACTAGATTTTTTTCTCTCTGCATAGCTGATATCCGCAATGTTCACTCGATGGTTTTGCAACTACTTAATGTCTTGAGCTTAATTTCAAATGCACTTTTTTTTTTTTTTTATCGAATCTTGTTTTTGTTATGGTTTATTTCTTGCGATACAGTTTTGCATCTACTTGTGTGTTACACCCCGATTTACAAATAAAATTAAAAATCAATATAATCCCAGAATTATACATGCGTGATGGTTCAGCCATCAATACAAAATACCTGAAAAACTTTTTCCTTTTAAACCAAGTACATACTGATGCCTTGAACCCATAATGTCAATATATACTCGCTCCGCAGAGTCATATATTACACAAGTTTATGAATTAAATTGCCACAACAAAATAATAAGTAAACGCTCCACAGAGTCATATAATACACAAGTTTACAAATTAAATTGCCACAACAATAAAATAATAAGTAAATGCTCATTAGAGCTTACTACACAGCGGAAGTCTTAACAATGGTAAAGTCACAAAATTGGCTTCCTACTGTAAAGCTGCAATTATTAGATCTCAGCTTCATCCACGATTACCTTGACCTGCAGAATTAACCCCTACACCATAAAATAGTGCACCGGGTTGCCACACAACAAACCCGGTAATCTTATAAAATCTTGTATGAGTAACTCAAAAATAAAAACACACAACTCACATCAAAACGAGGACAACCTTTCAACTTGAGAAAATGGAACACATACCATGCTTCCCCAAAACCAAACATTCTTTTTCCAAAAAAAACAACAACAAAAGTCACCCCGTGACAAAATCATATAAAATGTTGTCCCAACAATTTAAAATATGATAAATCAATCCAACCTGGATAATAAAGTCAACACACAATAAATCATATATATTGTTAACTAACAAATCGAATATGATACTTTGATCTAACCTGGACAATAAAAGTCAACTTAGTGACCAAATCATATAAATTGTTGCCCCAACAATTAAATATGAAAAACAAGTCCCACGTATAGAAAGACTGTGGGGCCCACGTATAATATTCACACGGACAACATAATCCGTGTGAGATGAGTATTACCCCCCTCCAAACCACACGGTAATTCAATCTGTGCATGTACGGTGGGTAAAAGCTATCACGCACTGAAATCTGTGTGAGAAAGTCTTATTACACACAGATTAAAATCTGTGGGTAATTGTTGTTTTGCTAGTAGTGTTTAGTTGAACTCTTCTTCAACCATGTTATGCCACTCTTCCTTTAGTTGTTTAGCCCAATATATATCAACTCTCTAATTTGTTTCTTTTGGGCATGCTCAACCCTATGATGTAATTGTCTGGACATTTTCAACTCCCTAATTTGCGTCTTTTTTGCATGTCCGACTCTGATGTATTTGTCTAGACATTGTCAACTCTCTAAATTTTTTTTTCTTTTGGGCATTGTCCGGACATGTCCGACTCTATGATGTATTTGTTTAATTTAGGCAGATATGGGGATCCCTCTATGTTAACATTCAAGTCTTTGTTTTAGTTAAAATTTCCTTCACCTACTTATAAATGATTGAGTACGTTGGACTGTCCTTATTCTGCATCGTCAGCCGAGCATCGTCAGCGAACATCGTCAGCTACTCGGTGGCTGCGGAACGAAGTCTTTTTTTAATTCTGAATTTATTTTTTAATTTCAACTTCCCCATCTTCAACCTCGTGAGTAACCCGGAGTTGTTCTATAAATTCCCTGTATTCTTCATCAATCATGCAAACGAGTAAAAGACTATAAAGCATTACGGTTGATATATAACCGCCTGTGAAATTAACTCGACTGCAGGTTTTTACTCCAATTCCGGTTTGCTGAGTTTCATTTCAATTGCAGCTTCTGATCAGGGTAAGATTGATTCCCTCGTACCCTTTTCTGATCCATCTGTAATGATTTGTTCTTTTAAAACGACCAATGATTTAATTTGCGGCCAGTTACGATTACGTTTCAGTTTTGTGTACGTTATTAATCAAAAAATAGTTCATTGAAATTGGTACAGGAAACGAAAGATGGGGGGAAGAAGAAGAAAGAAGGTATTGAGGACCGATGATGACCTCCCCGATTCTTTCCCCAGCACCTCCAGGTCTATTCTGCTTACATATACACTTAACTAGTTAACTGGGATAAACATCATGCATCCACCTGACTTCAATTCAAGTTACAATTTTTGGAGAAACTACAACAATTTCTCTGGTTCAAAAGTTAAATTTAAAGTTGAAAAGATTTCACCAAAGCTATTGAAGTTTGATTTTATGCATATATAATTATATGATAGATGTTCGTATAAAAAACAATTATAAAAAAATAATTAAAAATAAGTCTGCAATTGCATGCTATACATGTGCAAGAAAAAAATATAATAAAAATTATTGAAAAAAAAAATATATATAGAAAGTTATTTCCAAAGAGTGAGTGGTTATCTATTCCACATTTTCTGTCTTTGGTAGTCAGACAATTTAAATATTTGATGTTGAGGGCATGGTCTAGAATAGCCTTTTCATGAATTTTGTTCTCTTCATTGTTAGACTATTTATCTTTAAGTATGGTTGGTTTAATGTAGGATTTTGAAGCTTTGAGATTGAGCATCTGAGATTTCAAAAAAAATGGTGGGTAGATATGAGTAGTTTTTTATGAAGTAGGTCGTATTTTTTCTAACATATTTGTCTATTTCACCATTATTATTTTAATTTTAATTTTTTTATTTTTCTTATAACTTGACTATATTATCTCTATCTATTTTATAATTAAGAAATTTTATTAATATTTCAGAGTTAATATAATAATATATATATATATATTTTTTTTCCGCTGATGACAGTACCTCTTCTCGTAATAATATAAAACATAGTGGACTTCTGGCTCTCAATAGCTGTGCGGCTCAAGTTGGTTTCGCACACATAATCCACATGATTATTAATAGAGGCGGAACTATATCGGGAGATGGCCCGGGCCCTCCCAAACTTTTTAAATATGTTGGCGTGTGCCTCGCGACGCTGTGGGTTTAATAAGATTGAGACCATAATCGTGCATTGCCATGAAAGCAATAATAAATAATATTATATTCATACTTGTGTAGTATAATTATTTAACCTATTAATAAATGCTTATGAGTATAAGAGAGTACTAATGAGTGACTTAACATATGAAAGTTTGATTTACAATTGGTAAATATATTCTACGTTAAATTATTTTTTATAAATATATATATATATATATTTTTTTTTAATTAAAATACTTCATTATTTATCCCCTCAAATATAACTTTCTATTTCCGCCACTGAATTATTATATGGCAACGTAGCTTATGTTTTTAGAGAATGTAGTCAAGAAGGCAACTAATCTCTTCTAACGTAACATAAAAATAGTTAAGAGTCTTGACATAGTGCCAAAACTGTCATGTTCTTAATATATTTTTATCTTACATTATTATCATCTACTTGTTTGTTCTAACAACTTATTATTATTTTTTTTAAATCTCCCATTTTCAGGCTTAAAGTCAAAGATAGAGGAAGACATCTAAAAAGGTAAGGTGTATGAAAATTGAAAATAACGTTGACAAAATATCTTTATTGATGCTATCAACTAAGATAATGCTTGCCCTTGGGGTTGGGAGAGTTGTGAGTTGGATTAGATCAAGAGTTCGATTTCTCTGTAATGCAATTAAAAAAAAAAAGTGACAGAAAACTTTGTCAACCAAACTTGAATAGGTATGATAAATAACTTTGAAAGACTAAAAATGATGAAAGCCAATTGTGAGAAACTAGGTGTTCACCTGGTCAGTTGCTGACAAAAAAATTTATGCTCAACAACCCTTAGATTTACATCCAAGGGTGGAAAACAAAACACCTCAACTTAATAATAATTCTATCTGCCGTTGGATTTACATCTAAGGGTGGTTGAGCATTATTTTCTTGGTCAGCAACTGACCAAGTGAACACATTACACATTATCATTATAATTTGTTACTTATTCATTTAATAATAGATCTCAACCCACCATCATCTCCCACTCTTTTCACCCTGTAATAACTGTTTCCAGGTCATGCCCTAAGGCAGCTTCCGATCCAGCATTTAGTTATAGGTTAAATTCACATTAGCCCCTTTTTTCTTTCTGACCTACTTTTTTTTGGTTTTCTTATCTTTCTGGTTGTTGTTTCATCCTTCAAAATAAGTGAAATCAATCTTTTATAATTTTATTTAAAGTGATTTTTTATTTTCTTGTTATTTTTTTTTAGTTTTGGAATGAAGTTTATATCTAGTTATTTTGAAGAATTTTTTTTTCTTCTAAATAGTAGTTATTATTAAGAAAAATGTGTTGTATTTTTTTTTTTTTTTGACTTTGTCAAGGGGAACCCAAATACTTCCTAAGCCCAAGATAAATCACTTTGGCACATGTGAAATGCTCCAATTGTGCATTGCAGCACAGTGCCTGGCCACTTTGACAGCTTCGGGGTTTGAATCTAGGTTGGGGAGCACATCCAACTAGGCAAAAACCACTAGGCCACTTGCAGTGATTAGAAAAATGTGTTGTTAGTCAAAATAACAAAAACTTTAGCAAAAATAACTCTAAAACATTAAAAAACTTTCAGAATTATTGAAACCATAAAGGTAATTATGATAATTATAAAATATATTTTTATTAAGAAAAATAAATAAAAAAGAATCCCACAATCCATTTTCTCTCCCAATGTCTTCTATCTGCAAATCTGCAATAACTGTTTTCTTCCATTACATTTTTTTTTATTTTCTCAAAATTTATAAAAACTTACTTTCCTTCAACCTATTTTTCTCTCCCACTATCTTCTAGCTTCTTGCAATAACTGTTTTCTTCAAGTACATTTTTTTATTTTATAAAAAACATATTGTACACATGCAAGAGGATTTGTAGAGATAGGCTAGTTAGATTTATGTGATGCCACGTTTTGATTATTCACTTCAGGTTTTTGAACTGTCAAGACCAGCCATGACGTACTGTTTGAACATATATAGATATTATAGATCGGTATTAATTATATGTTATGAAAATTGTACCATTGCTCAAGAATATCAATCTATCCCGTACATATTATTTGAATATTGGATGTAGGTAGATAAATAAATGGACATAATCCAATATGGTAGAAAATTTCAATCTATTGCATGATTATATTATAACTTAGTTCTTCAAAAGATAAAAACACGTATAGTAGAAGAATCAGTAGTTCCTAAAAATTGTCGGAGGTCTCAAAAGAGGTTGTCGAAGATCTCATAGGTCACTGGAAAGGTTTATTGTCCCCAATAGATGTCTATTAATTGCCCTCCAATAGAGGGGCATATTCTATTGTTCCCAATAGACGTTTATTGCCCCCTAATAGAGGAGCAAAATAGGTCTATTGCCCCCCAATAAAAGGGCAATGGAGGTCTATTGCCATTCAATAGAACTTTCGGTCACCGGAATGAGAACCAATTTTCCTAAAATTAGACAAATAAAATTTTGATTAAAGAAAAAAAAACGAGGAGATTACTTCAATTCAAAACATCTATTGCCCCAAATAAAACTTTTTTTTTTCCTTTTTCTTTCTTTTGGGCCTTCTGCCCTAATACAAAAAAAAAAAAAAAAAGATTTGGGCACCTAGAAAACGCTCTGGGCACCCAACTCTCAACCTTTCTTCGCCTGTTTTCTTCTGTTGCAGACCCGTCGCCGGTTGCAGAGCCTCATTTGCTGTTTTGGTCCCAATAGGTTGATTGAAATTGGATTGTCGAGACCGACGAGATGCAGATCACAGCGTTCGTTGGATCATAGAAATCTGCAAGATAGAGAGAGAAAGCCGTCGTGCTGGAGAGAGAGAGAGAGACCCGACGCCGGTTGCAGAGCCTCATTTGCTATTTTGGTCCCAATAGGTCGATCGAAACCTGCGAGATGTAGATCACGACGTTCGTTGGATCGTCGGAATCTGCAAGATAGAGAGAGAAAGGCGTCGTGCTGGGGAGGAGGGAGAGAGAGAGAGAGAGAGAGAGACGACGACGACGACGTTTAGATCGACCAGAAGTTCGGCCTCTCCGTCGAAGATCTAAGAGACTTCGTCGACGTATCTCTGAGGCTAGGCTGCGCTATTTTGAGGCTCTGATCGGGATTCCAAGGCTAGGCGGCGGCGTTGTTATGAGGCTCTAATCGAGAGTCCGAGGCTAGGTGGTGCTGTTTTGAGGCTCTGATCGAGAGTTCGACTCTAGTAGCTCTGATTGGAGCTTCTGGCTTGGACGCTACACCGGAGTTCGACACCGCGTCGGAGATCAGAGAGAGGGAGAGAGAGAGTCGTGCTGGAGAATCTGAGTGGCTAAAATATAGTTTGTTAATTATGTCTAGGGCAAAACTATCATTTTTCTTGAAAAAGGGTAAGTGAGAATAAAAATTTGTTGTTGGGTAAGTGAGATAATTTTTTCTTATTTTGGTGCTTTGGGTCAAGGACCAAAAAATCTAAGTATACGTACCCAGCAACTAATTTTAAATTAAAAATATATAATAAACTCAATTAATTTTTCCATTTATGTCCCAATCGTTAAACACCCAGCAAATATTGGATTTTTCTATTCCATACCCAAGCAGCAACATCACAAAGGAATGATTTACGGGAGAGGAGTCTTAATTAGTTTCTTCTTGCCTCAATCCGCTAGTGGAATCTATTATTCAATGAATATTACTTCTTGATTTTGGGGTTAGAGACAACAAATCGATTCCATTGAGAGTACTGCTTTTTGAAAAAGAGTAAAAGTTGTGAAGATGATTCGCACCTTTCTCTACTCTTGAAGAATTTCTCTTCCCTTTAATAATATTCTGTTCCCTTTAATTACCACTCTAGATTTGTTCTCAATTACCCATTTCCACCGGAACATGAATCTCGAAACCCAAAATGCAGTTTCTATCTTATGAGAAGAGAAAGGAAGTAAGAAGTTGCTGGTTTGTTTTGTGTGGCATTGTTTCATAAGAAGAGGGAAATGTTTAATTAGATATTATTGAATATAAATAATTAGTATTTAGAAATACCTTTTTAAAATTGCTTCTGTTGCTACAAGTTATATAAATGACTTTGCAATGTCCTCACTGTACTAATTATAATAGTTTCAAGGCTATCAATTCCTTCGGTAATGATTGCAGCTCCATTTGTTTCCCAGGTCAAAGTCGACTTCACAGCTGGAGGGTCTGAAAACTAAGAGTGAAGCTGTACAAAAGGCGGACAAGCCGGAAAAGTGGTGTATCTATAGGGTTCCCAGCAAGCTGCGCCGTGTCAATGAAGCAGCATATTCCCCTCAATTACTTTCAATTGGCCTTTTCCACCATGGCAAAGCAGAATTGAGGGACATGGAGGACCATAAAAAAAAATATGTGAATTACTTTTTTGACCGCACTTTGAAAGATAAGGCTGCGGTTAGAAGATTCATTGAAGAACGTCGAAAGAAAATTCTTCATTGTTATGCAGGGAAGATTGAGCTCGATGAAGGCACTGCTGTTGATATAATTCTAGATGATGCATGCTTCATCATTGAGCTCTTTCTGATGAAATCCGAAAGAGAAAATGGTGATGAATACAAAAAGGATTACATATTAAGTGCACCTTGGATGTGGAAAGCTGCAGAGCAGGATCTGATACTGTTTGAAAATCAGCTTCCTTATTTTCTTCTTCAAGAACTATATGACTTTGCATTTCCCGGAGCGTCTTCCATTTCCCATCCTGGAAAAGAAATACAGTCACATAGATCCAGCACCAATAACAAGCGGAACTGCTTGGTTTGCTTCCAATACTTCTTCCCTTGCTCCTGTGGGATCCATCCCAACGATCGTCACGTTATAAAGATGGATCATAAGTCTGAGCCTGATCATCACGTTATAAAGATGGATCATGAGTCCGAGCCTGAACGTATTCATGATCGCTTTCTTGAGCTGGCCTGTAATTTTTTCAAAAATTACAGTAACGGAAAATCTGTTAGGGTAAAACCAAAACATTTCACTGATTTGGTTAGACATTTTATGTGTCCAGAAGAAGAAATGAAGTGGAAAGAAAATACTACCAATAATCTATACAATATGAGAAAGCTGACGGCAGCAGGAGTTAACTTTATGCCATTTCCTAAAGATGGACGCTTTGTGGTGAAAGAAGGTAACATTTTAAAGTTGACATGTTTTAAAATGATGGACTTGAAGCTTTCACAGTTTTGTGTAAAGGATGAGACGGAATGTATTATTCGCAATGTCATGGCAGTTGAGCAGTTTCTGTATCCAGACGATGCTTATGTTTGCAATTACTTCTTGCTGATGGATAAACTTGTAGACACTGTGGAAGATGTGGATTTGCTGATTCGGAATAAAGTGATCATTAACATGCTAGGCAGCAACGAAGCAGTGGCGGAACTGGTGAACCACCTATGTGATCAGATTCTCGAAGAAAGATCCTGCTATGTTGATATTTGTAAAAAACTAAATGACCACTACGAGAATTCTTGGAACCGTTGCTTGACAACCCTGAAACGAGTTTACTTCAAGGATCTGTGGACAGGCAGTTCAACTTTTTTCGGTGTTGTTGTACTGATTTTCTCTATCATTGGATCCATTAAGTCATTCAAATAATAACTTTAGTTATGTAATTCTCAATTGTTAGACTATCTTTCACTGTAGGCTTTAATTATTGGGTTGTTAGTTTTTCTGCTATTGTTGTTGGTTGAGGGTGATGTTGGACCTCAACATTGGAACAGATCATGTACTTAATAATGCAATAAGAAATCTTATATTTCTCTTTTGTTAACTCGTTAACGTGTGTTCTACAACTTCTCATCCACACGGCATGTACCATGTCATGTTCTACGCAGATATTCACTTTCAGTGGATAAGGTAATTAAGTGATCGAGTTGAGTCGTTGAGAAATCTACCAATTTAAGAACCTGAATAACACAGAAGATCAAACGTAATTGACTGAATTAATGCTACTGTTTCTAATATCCAGAGCTGTAGCTGCAGACCAAAATATTGGATGGCGGATACTGCCAATTAGCCTATTACCCGGAGGGTACTGCTGACTTGGTAAGTAGGGCTGTCAATTGGTCGTGTCGGGTTGGGTTAGTGTCTGGTCAAGGTATTTGTCGTGTCGCAAGATACAAACTCAAACCCAACCCATTTAATAATCGTATCAAAAATTTAAACTAAAACCCAACCTATTTATTAAAGGGATCTTGACCAAAAACATGAAAATGAGTCAAAATTATCTCACTTATCCAAGCAACAGTTTTTTTATTCCCACAAACCCAATTTAAATTAAAATGACTACTTTGCCCTCAGCTTAATTAATAAACTACAGAATGCCACTCTCTCTCTCTCTCTCTCTCTCTCTCTCTCTCTCTCTCTCTCTCTCTCTCTAACTCCCTCCCTCCCTCCCTCCCTGTCGCTACTGGCTCTGCCGCCATCACCGTGGAGCAAGAAGGAATGGGTCCTCCCAGAAATCGACGAAAACAACATCGTCAGCTCCTCCTGGAGATCGAACTCGCTCCTCCGCCGGCTTCTCCATAGTCGAAAAGCACTGACTTTGCCAGATCATGTTCGGGGATGAGTTTATTCTAATCAACGATGGATTCAGCGGCCTTGTTCTTCCTTTGGCTTTGAGGCTCGAGAAGGAGAAGATGGAGGAGATGTTAAGGACGACGAGGATCTCAGCTTCCTCGAAGAGCCGACCATGATCTTGATCTGGAGCATCCGGTCAGAGAAGTTATTGTCGTTGAAGGCGAAGGCGAAATCGGCGTCCGTCAACGTCATCACAGTACCAGCAAACTCCTACCCAATCATTCTACTATCTGCTATTTCCGATGCTCACGGAGGATGAGATACTCATGTTTTCCGACGAGCTCTTCACATCTGATCCAGATTCAATTATCGGCGAAGTCTGAACTTTCTGCCTCTGAAAATCGAGCCTGGCATCATGGATTGCGTCAGTTTGAGAGATGAGAAATGATTTTAAAGTGGAGGTCTTGGAGTCATTTGTGATTTTGTTTCTTGTGCATGTTCAGTGAAGGTTTCGCTTTTTTAGATATGTATTTTGCGTGTGAATTTGGAAGAAAGAATATTTCTTCCTTGTTACGTAGTTGTAAGAATATTAGGGGCAGAAGGCTAGTTGTAAGAATATTAGGGGCAGAAGGCTAGAAGGAAAGAATTTTTTTCTCTTTTCTTTTTTTTTGCTTTTATTGGTAATATAAAATCTAAATTATTGAAGTAACAAGCTACAAAATGGTTCTATGCGAAGGGAAATACATTTATATTACGGGGTAATATGCGTCTATTGGAGGGCAATAGATGTCTATTGGGGGAAATAAATGTTTTGAACTGATGTAATCTCCTCGTTTTTCTCCTTAACTGAAACTTTATTTGTCTAATTTTAAGGAAATTAGTTCTCATTGCGGCGATTGAAATGTTTATTGGGGGGGGGGGGGGGGGCAATAAACATCTCTAGCGCCATATGAGATCTCCGACAACTTCTTTGGGGACTTCCGGTGAAGTTTCATGAACCTCTATTGGCTCGTAATAGATGTCTATTGGAGGGCAATCGACGTCTGTTGGGGGGCAATAGAGGGCCAACAGACGTCTATTGGGGGGGGGGGGGGGGCAATAGACGGCCAATAGAGGTCCTCTATTGGAGGGTAATAGATATCTATTGGGGGCAATAGAGGTTTTTAGAAAAGTCTGGTGGCGGCGGCCGGTGACTGGAATACGGCGAAAGTTGGCCGGAATCCGACGACCGGTGACCGAAATCCGGCTACCAGTGACGGGCTCCGGAGAAGTCTCCTATGGTTTCTTTCTCTCTCTCTAAGTAACAAATGAGTGAGAGTAAAATGGTATATAAAAAAAAAGTGAAAAACAAAAAAAAACTTAATGAGGTATTAGGGAATACCTCCTTAGAGTGTTTTGGGTAGAGGGTATATTCTGGAGGTACTGCCAACTAGAATATTGGCTAGAGGGTACTACCGGCTAAGTAAGGAATGCATGGACTTGATAATATAATTAACCTCCTTATTTAATCTCCATAAATTCATAACTCCGACTCATTAACTCTTGTATAATTTCCTTAACTAATCCACTTCCTGAAAGCACTTCTCAACATCTTAATATTCAAATTTAGTCAATAATTTATAAAAGCCTTTGAAAAGTAAAATTTAATGTCAAATCCTTAAATCATCAAAGAATTGATGAAAACATAATTCATGAAATCTTGATAGGTTATCCATACTCAATTATCATCTTAAAGATCAATACGATAAATCAATACTCGAAAAATAATATTGCATGCATAATTAATTTAAAAGCAAATGTCTCCTCACATGTTTAGTATTTCTCAAATCATAAAATAATACTCAAATCTGACATTCTCATAGGAAATAAATTGTAAACTATAATTTAAATTCAATACGAAGCTCCGAAACGCCATTTAAATAATTTCATCATAAATCTCAAAAATCTGATCTCACATTGGGATTGGCTCAAACTTCAAAGGTTTCGTAAACTCGATATTTCTATCATTCTCATGAAAAATCACAATAATCTAACAATCGGATCATCAAGAATCAAAACCCAAAATTCAGAAATTCAGAAATTCAGAAATTCTGAACGATTACCAAACGTCCTCCACGAAAATTATATCAACATGTTCCTAATATGGAGCTCTACCTAACGTGCTAAACTAGATGGCTAGAAGAGGAGGCACACGCCTCACGCACTACCAGAAGTCTAATGCGCCACCGTCACAACCCTAAATTAGGTGCCGATACTTATGCCAAACTCTTTATCATAGCAAGCAAAACAACATCTTTAACTACAAGAAATTCAGAAAATGAACAAGGGGCTCAGAATTTACCTCAAAAGTTTCTACAGTCCCATACTACCAAACTCAATTATGGCGGCGTTCGATCGAATTGGGAGGCGAGGCTGATGGCTTTAGTTCCGCAAGGAAGAGGGCTCCCAAGCCAAATTAGTGGAGCGGCCAATCGTGGGCATAGATCAGAGATCAATTTGGGTCAGATATTCAACACCGCAGCCACAAAATGCTTCGATGCTCCATCCTCTGGTCAAATCGATGAAAAAGGCCACCTTCTCCTCTGGGTTCTAATTTCGGGTTGGATATTGAACTGGGTCAAGCTGAGAGAGAAAATGAATTAGGGTTTTGGCCCAAAATAGAAATTCCCAACCCCCCCGGGCCCGGGGAAACTTCCATTTGCTATTTATAGTGGTTTTCCGAAATATTTCTAGATCATAACTTCTTCCAACGAACTTTGATTTTAGCTTACTGTTTGTCCACGAACTCTGTTTAACGTTCCCTACAAATTTTCAAGAGGAAATTTCTTCAAAAAGTAAACCGTAGAAAAAGTCAACATTTGGATCTTCTAAATGATTTCTGACGCGACTGGTTAAATGCCATCATTGGTCGACCGACACTTAACAAACTCAAGTGCATCATCGTCAGATACATGCTCCTCATGAAGTTATTCCCTACTCCCAACAGAATAGGCTGTGTGAAGGGAAGTCAACAACTGGCACGAGAGTGCTATTCCACAACCGTGGCACGATCAGAGCACCGCCATGAAATCCTAACAGTTGGAAATCATGCAGCGGCACCAAATATCTTTGAAGACCCCAGGGATGACAAGAAGAAATATGTCAAAAAAGAGCATGTCAATCCAAAAACATCCTTAAGGATTATCAGCATCTTCGACGAGCACCCTGAGCGGACAGTCCGCATCGGTGCTCAACTAGACCCAGAGATAGAGGCCGAGCTCACCTAGTTTCTAAGTGACAACGCTGCTGTCTTTGCATGGTCCTACACTGACATGCCAGACATCTTCCCAGAGATCATCATACACAAATTAAGTATCAAGCCATCCGCCTACCCTGTCAAGCAGCGGCGAAAGGCATTTGGTGAGGAGAGATACCGTGCAATAGGGGAAGAGGTTACCAAGCTCCAGAACATTGGATTCATCCACCAAGTAAATTACCCTCAGTGGATTTCCAACCTGGTCATGGTCAAAAAACCCAGCGGAAAGTGGCGAATGTGTGTCGACTTCAAGGGCCTCAACAAGGCATGCCCCTTGGATAGTTTCCCGCTACCTCGCATAGACCAACTGGTCGATGCAACCGTTGGGTACGAGCTACTCAGCGTGATGGATGCCTTCTCCGGCTACAATCAGATCAAGATGCACCCTGACGACCAAGAGTGCACCTCCTTCACCACCGACAAGGGCCTATACTGCTACAATGTCATGCCTTTCTGTTTGAAGAACGCTGGTGCAACTTACCAGTGGCTGATGAATGCTATGTTCGCTGAACATCTGGGCAAAATCATCGAGGTCTACATGGACGATATGTTGGTAAAGAGCATAAATGCCAGTGGACATGTGGTAGACCTCAGAATCATATTCGCCATTCTCTTGGCCTACGGTATGTGCCTTAACCTAGAAAAATGCTTCTTCGGCGTCTCCGCTAGCAAATTTCTTGGTTACATAGTCAGTGAACAGGGCATAGAGGCCAACCCTGACAAGGTACAAGCCATCCTCAACATGAAGGCTCCAGAGTGGAAGAAACACGTTTAGAGTCTCCAGGGCAAACTAACCGCCCTTTCTCTGTTTATCTCCAGACTCACTGACAGATGTCTCCCATTTTTCAAAGTCTTGAAGACAACCCACAAGATGGTCATCGATTAGAAGCCAGACTGTGAGGCAGCTTTCCAGAGCTTGAAGGGGTACTTGGCAGCAGTTTCGCTCATCTCTATTCCTGTGCAGGGGGAGACATTGTATATATATCTAGCGGTATCACAGTCAGCGGTAAGCTGCACCATTGTCCGGCGGGACGGCCAGGATGAGCTCCCCGTATTCTACGCCGGCAGAGGCATAAACGGGGCTTAAACAAGATATCCCCCCCTGGAGCAGCTAGCTTTAGCACTCATTTTCGCAGCTAGACGCCTCCGCCAATACTTTCAGGCCCACATAATCCATGTCTTAACAAATCAACCGCTGAGACAGGTAATACAAAACCCTGAACACTTGGGGAGCCTCAGCAAGTGGGCCATCGAGCTCAGTGAGTTCGACATTGATTACAAACCAAGAACCACCATGAAAGGCTAGGTGGTGGCAGACTTCATTGTTATGCTCACCAAGCGATAGGTTGAACCCAACACGAAAATGGTAACCGCTGAGGAGCCAGCCCCCCAGCAGTCAGACTAGAACCTACACGTGGACGGCTCCGCTTGCGCTAAGGCCAGCGGCGCCGGAGTCATCTTGATAGGGCCAGGGGGACTAAAGGTGGAACACGCATTAAAATTCAACTTCAAAGCCTCAAACAACATGGCAGAGTGTGAAGCGCTCATCGCCGGCCTACTCCTCGCCATCAACTTAAGGGCTGACAGTGTCAACATATTCAGCGACTCCTAGTTAGTAGTCAACCAGGTCAACGATAGTTTCCAGGCCAAGGACCAACAATTGGAGGTATACTTGGGTTACGTCAAGACACTCCTCAAAAAATTCAAATTCCACACCATCATGCAGATCCCCAGGGAAAAGAACGCCAAGGCTGATTCACTGGCGAGACTAGCAACTGCTTAGCCACACCAAAGTCTAGCGGACACAAAGGTGGAATGTCTTGACAAGCCAAGCATCACAAAAACCCTTGCGAAGATCTTCAATATTGAGGTCAATCCCAGTTGGATGGACGAGATCATCGAGTACAAGCGCAATGGGACATTGCCAGAGGACAAAGTCGAAGTACGACGGCTCAAGCGGAGAGCAACCAGCTACAACATCCAGAATGACAAGCTTTACCGCCAGGGGTTCACCCACCCCAACCTCAGGTGTCTAACCCTAGTCGAGGGAAAAGTCGTCCTGGCAATGATACACGGCTGGGAATGTGGAGCGATTACAAAGAAAAATCGACAAGCTTGAAATTGATGAATTCGCCATTGATATTCATATTACACTACTTGAAGGACGTGCTAAAGTTGAGGAAAAGCCTGTTTATGATGATGAATCACCCATAAAGGAAAAATCTGCAGTGAACAAGTCTCTAGAAAAAGACATGGCTATGAACAATGATGAATTGAGGGAAACAATACATGAGATCAATAAGGCTATGTACATACCAAAGAAACCCACAATCATCTGCATCCTTCAATAATTACAAAGAATTCAATGTTGAATTGAAATTTAACAGCTTTTAACATAAGAGAGTAGAATAACCTTGACCGTGTGGTTGGTGGTGGTTGAGGAACATATATGAGAGCTGCAATTATGTGTTTTGCTGAAGGCGAAGTGAAGGAGGTGACCAGGATGCATGTTCTTATGACCCTCCGTGAGAGATAGTGGTCTGAGAGAGCTTCAAAGATGTGAGATTGAGAGAGGATGCCACAGAGACACAGTTGGAGTAGAGGAGAAAACCAGGAGAGAGAGGATTCTGTTCTCCTTAGGGTTTATCTTTATTTTTCTTTTTCTTTTGGATTAGTGCCAATTTGTTTTCCTCCCCGCTTTCGGTCATTTGGGTTTTCATTATCCCGCTTCTCTATTTGTTTTCTTTTTGTCCAATATTTTGGTATGCCTTTTATAAAAATAAAAATAAATGTCCTCTATTTTAAAATATTAATAATAAGTGATGATTGACTTCAGCACTAGAGGACCCCCGATTTACATTAAGAGAAATATATTTTGAAATTTTGGTGTGGGGTTGAAAAATTTTGAAAATAATTTTAGTAACTCAATGAGATTTCTTTTCTAGAAGGACAGATCTTGTTAAGGTGGAGATATCTAGTCGAGGCAGGAATATCTGGTCGATGTGAAATATCCTATCAAGGCGGATATATTCAGTTGAGGTAGAAATATCCAGTCGAGGCGGATATATCATGTGGATGCAGAAATATCTGGTCGAGGTTGATATATCTAGTCGAGGAGAAAATAACTTGTCGAGCAGGATCTCGATAGGACGAAACTCTTCAAGAAGGATTTGAGTGACGAGAGATTTGCTCAAGGAAAAAATCTGAATGAGGTACAACCTCTTTCAGATACAATCTATTCGAGGCACAATCCTTTCGAAAAAGAATTCTCTCAAGTGGATCCGAATGAGGCAGAATCAGTCAGTGGGGTTATTTTGAAATTTTGGTGTGGGGTTAAAAAATTTTGAAAATAATTTTAGTAACTCAATGAGATTTCTTTTCTAGAAGGACAGATCTTGTTAAGGTGGAGATATCTAGTCGAGGCAGGAATATCTGGTCGATGTGGAAATATCCTATCAAGGCGGATATATTCGGTTGAGGTAGAAATATCCAATCAAGGCGGATATATCATGTGGATGCAGAAATATCTGGTCAAGGCTGATATATCTAGTCAAGGAGAAAATAACTTGTCGAGGAGGATCTCGATAGGACTAAACTCTTCAAGGAGGATTTGAGTGGCGATAGATTTGCTCAAGGAAAAAATCTGAATGAGGTACAACCGCTTTCAGATACAATCTATTCGAGGCACAATCCTTTCGAAAAAGAATTCTCTCAAGTGGATCCGAATGAGGCAGAATCAGTCAGTGGGGTTATTTTGAAATTTTGGTGTGGGGTTGAAAAATTTTGAAAATAATTTTAGTAACTCAATGAGATTTCTTTTCTAGAAGGATAGATCTTGTTAAGGTGGAGATATCTAATCGAGGCAGGAATATCTGGTCGATGTGGAAATATCCTATCAAGGAGGATATATTCGGTTGAGGTAGAAATATCCAGTCGAGGCGGATATATCATGTGGATGCAGAAATATCTGGTCGAGGCTGATATATCTAGTCAAGGAGAAAATAACTTGTCGAGGAGGATTTAAGTGACGAGAGATTTACTCAAGGAAAAAATATGAATGAGGTACAACCTCTTTCAGATACAATCTATTCGAGGCACAATCCTTTCGAAAAAAAATTCTTTCAAGTGGATCCGAATGAGGCAGAATCAGTCAGTGGGGTTATTAGCTATCTTGGGTTCAAGACCCTTCTGCGAATAGAGGCGGCCTTGGAGTGTATGGGTGGTGCCGCCGCACTATGCCTCACTATGTCTCAAACACACACACACACACACACACACACACACACACACCTACTTTCTATGCTAAGGAGGTCCTCGTAGGGTTAATAAGATGACAATTCTTTTATATATGGTTTTTTTTTTGTTTTTTTTTTAATTTTTTTTATCACGATCTTAATCATATTCTTTTTAGTGCCACCAAAGGAAAAAAAAAATCTACCCCCTATTTTTTTCATATAGCCATTTTTTTCCCTCCAAAACTTACAGTGATGAAATAATTAGATCATCGCTAAATGTATAAAGGGTGAGGAAATCATTCGTCACTGGAATGAGACTTTTAGCGAGGAATGATCACATTTGTCGCTATTAAATTTGGCGGGTCTTATACAATTTTGCGCCAAACTAATAACGACAATATCTTTATTTTCTCGCTATTATTATTATTTTTTTAACAAGAAAATGGTTTCTCGTAGAACAAGAACTCTTAACGAGAAAACTGTAGTTTTGTCGCCATTGAATTTGGCGGGTCTGACACAATTTTCTGCCAAACTAATAATGAGGAAAGTGTAATTTCCTCGCTAATGGCTTCTTTCAACGAGCAAATTATTCCTCGCAAAACACTGACTATTAGTGAGGAAACCATAGTTTCATCATCGCTGAATTTGGCGGGTTTTACATAATTTTCCGCCAAACAAATAATGACGAAATCTTTATTTTCTCGGTAATTGCTTCTTTTGACGAGGAAATAGTTCATCGTAAAACATGGACTTTTAGCGAAGAAACCATAATTTCGTCGTCGTTGAATTTGGCGGGTTTTACATAATTTTCCGCCAAACAAATAATGAAGAAAATGTATTTCTCTCGCTAAATGCTTCTTTTGACGAGGAAATAGTTCCTCGCAAAACATGGACTGTTAGCGAGGTAATCATAGTTTTGTCGTCATTGAATTTGGCGGGTTTTACATAATTTTCCGCCAAACGAATAACGACAAAATTGTTAATTTCTCATTGAATGTCTTTTTCGTGATGAAAAAATTCCTCACTGAAGTCTCCTATTTCCTCGGTAATAACATGATGATTTAGGAGACCCATTTATGGTCACCTTTAGTGATGAACTGAAATATTCGTCGTAAAAAGTGGTGTATAGTGAGGGAAATATGTTTCTCGCAGAAAACCTAATGACATTTAGTGAGGAATCAACATATTCCTCGTAAAAAGTGACATTTACTGAGGAAAATAAATTTCTCGCAAAAAACTTGGTCGCTAAAAAGACTTTTTGTTGTAGTGGCAACTTCCCAGGGTATGGTCTGAAGCGGTGTAATGTCTAGCGGTCCGGACCGGGAGGTTCCTGCAGGGGCAGACGGACACAACAAGTCAATAAACACCCTATCCGCCACGTTGAGCTACTCGTCAGACTCGGAACCCTCACTGATCGAGATATCTACGACGCTAGCCATCCCAAAACCCTAAAACTTAAACCAGTCAGTTTGCACAGGATCTAAGCTATCCCTTTATCAGTTGCATCCAGGGGCCTCAAGAACAATTGCCCAGAAAATACCAAAACAAGAACAAAACTCACTCATATACTTAACCCAGATTCGACCATCCAACAAATCCATAAACCTCAACTCTCTATCAAACACCAAAACCCATCCCCAAAACTCGCTTTACACCCTCAAAGCACACCGGGGAGGAACATATAGTACCCCAAATCCAAAAACCCAGAATTTGACAAAAGCAAACACAGAAATCCAATAAAACAGGGATGAGATTCAGAGTACCAACCACAAAGGTAAAGGCTTTGGTGCGACCGAAGGCGCTTCTCTTCACTGCAGGAGATCTTCGTGCTTCACAATTCGATAACTTCACGGAATCGTAGCAATCTTCTTCTCGGAACGCAGGGCGAAGCTTGAAGACGACAACACTAGGTAAAAAGTACGAAGTGTCAAAGCTCCAGGTTTCCATCTCTTTTATGTCAACATCAAACTAATCTAGGCCGTCCGCTGAAAAACTACATCGCACCATATCCGTACACGTGCCCCACAAACGCACTTACTCTTCGGATTAACCAAGGCGATGCCTCGGTTACAAAATCAATAACTACTCGCATTAATGGCGAAGAGACGGGCGTGCTGAAAATACATTATCACACACGCTAACCCAATCTGTGATGGTCACGTGTCGAGCATTGTCAAACGAAGCGTCTACCCGAAGTAACCACTAATGAGGAAGACTATGAATCGATGGAGTCTTTGCTAAGCGCAACTCTGCTAGTGGAACTTCTCTCTTTCCATCTTGCAAGCGAGATAGTCTCCGCTAAGCGCAACTCCGCTAGAGGAACTTCTCCCTTTCCATCTTGCAAGCGAGATAGTCTTCGCTAAGTGAAACTCCGCTAGCGGAACTTCTCTCTTTCCATCTTGCAAACGAGATAGTCTCTGCTAAGCTCAACTCCGCTAGCGGAACTTTTCTCTTTCCATCTTGCAAGCGAGATATTCTTCGCTAAGCACAACTCCACTAGCGGAACTTCTCCATTTCCATCTTGCAAGAGAGATAGTCTCAGCTAAGCGCAACTCCGCTAGCAGAACTTCTCTCTTTCCATCTTGCAAACTAGATAGTCTCCGCTAAGCTCAACTCCGCTAGCGGAACTTCTCTTTTTCCATCTTGCAAGCGAGCTAGTCTTCGCTAAGCGCAACTCCACTAGCAGAACTTCTCCCTTTCCATCTTACAAGCGAGATAGTCTCCGCTAAAGCAACTCCTCTAGCGAAACTTCTCTCTTTCCATCTTGCAAGCGAGATAGTCTCCCCTAAGCGCAACTCCGCTAGCGGAACTTCTCTCTTTCCATCTTGCAAACGAGATAGTCTCAGCTAAACTCAACTCCGCTAGCGGAACTTCTCTCTTTCCATCTTGCAAGCGAGATAGTCTCTGCTAAGAGCAACTCCGCTAGCGGAACTTCTCCCTTTCCATCTTGCAAGCGAGATACTCTCAGCTAAGCGCAACTCCGCTAGCGAAACTTCTCTCTTTCCATCTTGCAAATGAGATAGTCTCTGCTAAGCTCCACTCCGCTAGCGGAACTTCTCTCTTTCCATCTTGCAAGCGAGATAGTCTCGGCTAAGCGCAACTCCGCTAGCGGAACTTCTCTCTTTCCATCTTGCAAGCGAGATAGTCTCTGCTAAGTGCAACTCCGCTAGCGGAACTTTTCCCTTTCCATCTTGCAAGTGAGATAGTCTCCTCTAACACAACTCCGCTAATGGAACTTCTCTCTATCCATCTCACAAGCGAGTTAGTCTCCGCTAAGCGCAATGCCGCTAGCGAGACTTCTCCCTGGGCACCTTGGAAGAAAGACCGCTGACCGCAATGCCATTCTCCGGGCTATCGCCAGGCAGGTCCTCGCAACATTGCAGGCCACTTATAATCAGCGAAGGGACTCCTGCCAATGGCGATTCCTGAGGCAACGCCTCACCTTCACAACAATAGCAACGCAGCGTTGCAGCCAAAACAAGGTCTTCCGGGACAGGTAGGGGGACGTGTTAAAACAGTCTTCGACGACCCTGATTAGGTATGTTGACCCCCGCTACTTGGGTATCAAAGAGTGGGTTCGCTACCCAACACTCTCTCTTCAGCGCAGCTCCCCTCAACAAACAATACACTGGCCAAACGGAGGTCTATCTTAGTCCTGGAGTGGGGGACTCCCTAGGGGGCCTAGCAGGGGCCCACCCGAAATGGTATAAAGCGTTTGTTCAGTAAGTCTATGCTTGACAACGTACTGACGCTAATTATACTTTTGCAAGACTAGCGGAAGCAACGCTTCGAACCGCTAGGCAACTCTCCAACCAAGATTGTCCTTCTTGACTGGGGATTTGGGGGACTTGTACTTACATAGGCATTTGCAAGCATAATTAGATATAATGAGCCACGTTCATGCTACCCCCAGCGGTACCGACTCCAGCCAAAGGAGTGACCTAAGGGAACAAAGCTAAGCAGGCTACCGCCTGAGCCCCGGCTTGCCCCCAGATCACTGATGACGTGCCACCATGCGCCTAACCAAGACAGCATCAGAAGCTTCAGAAGCTGGGGACTGAAGCATATCAATCCCACATCAAAAACAAGGAAGAGGTCAGCCTCTTCTCCACCTATAAAAGGTTCTCTCCTCTCTTCTCATTGATTACGCATTTAATACTTACCTATTATTATTGTGTCAACATACATACATTGACTAACTTAGGCATCGGAGAAGAGAAGACCGCCTAGCGTGGTCTCCCTCTAACGCCCTCTGTATTTCACTTGACAGGTAGCGGGAGCTCTGAGAGTATCATAGGTAGCGGTCCGCCCATCGGACCAGCGTTAACAAAGGTTTAGCTACCGCTGAACTTTAAACATTAACACCTTGAATGAGAGGAGAGGCATGTATTTATAGTGTAGGTTAGGATTTGTCACCCTTCCCTCTCCCATGTGGGACTAGATGTAGCTACTAAAGTTGGTAAAGTGAGGCTAGCATATGTGTTGGGCCATGGGCCTATCTTGTGGAGTTAGAATTTAAGCCTCTTGGAGTGGCCATTTAGCCGTGTATTTCCGGTGTTTGCACCTTTGCACTCATGTGGCATCAACAAGTCCCCCAAGTCCTCAGTCAAGAGTCCTCTTAGGTGGGGACTTTATTTTCTTTGGTAAACATCGGGAGTGTACGGCGAAATGGTCACTGAGAGCTCTTATGGCATGGGACCTACCGCCTAACTCCTAGTCCCCCAAGTCCCCAGGTAAGAAGATTTAAAGACCAGGTCCCGCTAGGCATGGCGTCTTATGTGTCGCGGGAAGGTGGTTGCTTTAGTGAGTTGGGGTGATTTTCCCATTTTCAAGCCTGAAGGTAGAGATACCGGCGTGTTTGTATGCCTTAGGTGAATGGAGATGGCGTATATGAGTTACATCTTCTGGCAAACTTTTCCGGCGAGCTGCCACTCATAGAGGGTCTTTTCTCCAGCAAAGGAGGACCATGGTTGTGAGAATCTCCCAATATTACTTGAAATTCAAATATCTCCTTACACCTTGTCCTTTTGTCACCTTGCCAATTTGGGACCATTTTGGGGACAATGGTGCAAGAGCATCTCTTGCACACTTTGGGACCAAAGAGGAAATACATAACTGATCAAAGAGAAGCCAAAGACTCATTCTTTAGCATTCTTGACTCCATTCAATCATCTTCATCCTATCCAAGATCCATTTTCTATCTAGAGAAGACACCACCATTTTGAAGGAGTTGTGTCCTAAAACAATCATTTTGATGTAATTATTATTGTAATGATTATTAATCAAAAGGGCAAGTTTATTGTTCATTGCTTATATTTGATATTTGAATGAACAAGGTCCAAGGAATATGAGTTAAAGAGAAAGTAATCTAAAGAGTTAGATGTGTGAGACCTTTACTCTTTTACACTCTTATCCTAAAAGATTCCTAGTCATAGGATTATCATTTGGACATTGATAATCTGGAAAGACTAGCACATACTATGTATGCTCAAATATTGAGGATGATATGTCTCTTGTCATTCGTGTGGAGACACTAATACAAGTATGTGGGTGCTCTTATTGAAAAGAGTACACTGAACGCGATCGTTAGAGTTCTTGTATGGAGTTTTACTTACATGTCAAACTTGAACTCTAAATTGCAATAATACAAATTAGTCCTTTGACCTGAGACACCATGGTTGTCTTATGAGTGAGTGGATTAACACTTGATGTTGCAATAATATTATGTCCCTTAACGGATATGATTGATGCATTAATTGGTGTAATCAATTAGTTCATAGAGACATGTGAGTGTACAATAAGAAATCTCTAACCTTAAGTAAATAAGGTAGATGTTCAAAGATGTGATTCAATGAATCTTTGGCCAAAGCATTGAATGAGATTAGAAAGAAATTTCTAATCACATTCTACGAATCACATAAGAAAGGAATTCACATTAGGGGGTTGACATATCAATTTCATACCCCAATGATGTGATTTAGAACATCATGTTAGAGAATGACCGTGTTGTATTGTAATTCCAATTGAATGGGTTATTCTACATTAACTAGGGTAGTCATGATATGTTTCAAGACGTCACTCATGACTTGTGAAGTCCCCAAGGATTGATAATCATTTATGATACTAATAACAAGGGAGAATCAAAAAGGAGTTTTGATTCGTAATTGAAATAGAATGGTTCTATAAGGGCATCTCCAACGGTTGTAGTCAAAAGCCAAAATGGCTTTGGCTTTTCCGGAAGCCATCTCCAACAACTCACTGAGCTTAGCCATTTTGACTTATTAGTCAAAAGTGGAGTCATTTTGACGAAGGGAGCTGGAACGAAAGCCATATTGGCTGAGGAAGGAATCGGCTGGGCCCCAGCTGCACATGGGTTTTCGTTGGAAGATAGAGGCAACGCGCAGAGGGAGTCTGAATCCCTCAAACGCGCAAAAGGACAAAATAACGTTCGGAGGGGGAGAAACGTGCCTTACACGCGCAGTACCGTGGCCGACACTGGGCCCCTCCAGTGACAGAAGCCGTTGGGGCTTCCAACGGTCCTGAAAACCAACGGTTGAGATTCATGCATCATTAATTCAATTTAAAATGAAAGGCCGAGATTAATTGGTTCTAAAAATCAAAAAGTAAATATATATTTAGGGAATATCTAATCTGACGGTTTAAAAAACTGTGTGGATTAAAATCAACGGTTAATAATAAAGTAAATGTGTTTTAAACAAAAAAAAATTGAAAAAATAAAAGAAAAATTTCTAAAAAATCAGAAAAATGTTTTTTGCCCGTTGGAACAGTAACTTTAACAAATTCTATAAATACCAACCCTCTTCTTCATAATTTTTCACTCCAAAACATCTCCAATCTCTTCCAAACTTCATTCTTTTTCACCTTTGTTCTTCATCTAGCTAGCTTTCAATTTTTTTAGAAGATGCCTAACCCAAGACAAGAGTGTTGGAAAGACGCCGAAGATATAGCCTTGTGCATAGCTGTAGTTACCGTTGGTGAAGACGGCTCTAAGGGTACTAGTCAAGAGAAAAAAAAATTGTGGGAGCGTATACATGAAGTATATGAGACTTGCAAGCTTGCCGGAGGCGTGGTTAGATTGGGAGGAGGGTGTGACGGCCGTTGGAAAATGATTAGACCGGCATGCCAAAGATGGCGTCAAGCTCTTAACAAAGCGGCACTTCTTCGAGGAAGTGGTGATAACGCCACCGACGAGGTAATCATCCTTATTCTTGACGTTTTATTCTTATTTTTAAAATTAATTTTACAGTTATTTTAGCATGTTATATATATTGACTTTCGTTTAAATATATATAGTACATGATTAATATCTTCTTATTTATAGGTATTACAAGCTAAGTCAATCTATCGTACCTTAGCTAAAGGAGAGGAGTTTGCGTTTGAGCATTGTTGGCCAATATTAAAGGATACAAAAAAGTTTAGCAATCCTCCGGGCATGAAAATTGAAAGTGATAGTTTGGAGTCATTTTGCATTTGGATTTCGAAGATAATCAAGCTTCATTATTGTATGAACAAATTAAGTTCAGTGATTTTAATTCATCTTCATTCTTGTTGCTGAAGAACATGATATTTTTTTCCATATTAAGTTAGTTACTAAATGAAGAAAATTCTTTCTTGTCACAAACTGATCGGAGTTGGTCTTTTCTCATAATAAATGAACGCGTGACAGTAGCTGATCTGTAAATGCTTTAAATCCTATTACTTTCATGTAACCTTTGACTGTTTTGAAGTCTAAATAGCTTGGCAGCTGAAATTTCCGTGCGTCTGTAATCTTGTAATCTTGATTCTTGATGAATTTGCAGGGGATGAAACTCTAGGGGCTGTGGAGAAATGGAATCTGGGAGACTACAATCCTCAGGGCCTGCGAGGCAATATGCAGTCCAAGGCGCAGGGCATCCTTGTTTTGGCAGCTAAAAGGACGAAGATGCAAGATATTTTTAGTGGATTAAAGTGTTATCAACAAAGCTAGGGCATAGCTAACCCTCATTACTTGCCTCAAATAGATGTAATCTCAATTGCATCTCTTAATGAACCATTTATTGTATGATCTTTGATTTACAAGATAAAAAAAAAAACAAAGGAAAAACAACATAAATAGAATTTTATATATTAAAGTAAAATTTAAATTTGACATCTCCATTGGAGCTAAAATTAGTCAAAATGTTGCTATATCAAATTTGCCATGTCATATGTCAAATTCAAATTTGACCAAAGCCATTGGAGATGCTCTTATGGGTAAGTTTCATTGTTGTCAAGGAAAAAATGATTAATAAAGCTCGGTAAGTTTTAAATGCTGCCAGAAAGCATTTTACAACACTCGAAAATTCTATCCTGTACGATATACGTGAATAGTGAAAATTTTAACCAACAAATGAAGAAAGAATGTGTCATACTCTGTATGCATCCATAATTTTCCAAAATGAGGAACTAATTGGTTTCCTAGATTCAGTTTGATCAAGTTGTCAACGGAATGACCAAGACTTATTTATTTAGTCTATCCCCGATTGGATCTAAACTATTTAAAACCTCATGGATCTGGCTTTAGAAACAGTAGCTATTTTCTGTATTCAATAAGACAATGAGGATTAACAAAGCCTAGCTAGCTCAGCCACCTACATGTCCTACGCACACCATTGTGGTCGACTCAAGAACACCATATCCCCGCGTAGTAAAGTTGCAGGTTCTTCACATACTCCTTCTAATTTGCTGCATTTTATTTCGATGTATTAGAGCTTTGGTCACTGAAGATTGTTTAATTTACTTGCTAGCTAGGTACGTAGTTAATTTTTGGGTTAATTACATATAAGTGCACATTTGAATGTTTTCTTAGCCATAAGGCCACCAACTAGTTTTTTCCCTCATAAGGCCGCTAGATGAAAAATTGTGTTATATTTTGGATATTAAAAACCAACATATTTACATAAATGCCATTAGAGTACAAAGTCAACAATCACTCTCTCTCCCCTCTCCGGCGAGGTCTCCGGTCAACTCCGGCGGGTCTCCGGTCGACCTCCGACCAACTTCCGGCTGGTCTCCGGCGACCACAAAAGCTACTGTCACTAGCACCAAAAGCTACTATTACTAGCACCAAAAGCTACTGTAGCTAGCAACAAAAGCTACTCTGATGAGATTTCCGGTAACCTCCGGCGAGATAACAAAAGATACTATCATCAACAACAAAAGCTACTACTTACCAAAAAAGCCTGTGCTTCTTAAAACCAAAAGCTAATATCCCCACCAACAAAAGTTAGTCTCACAAGCACCAAAAACTACTGTGACCAGCAATGAATGCTACTCTTACCAACACCAGAAAACTACTCTCACCAATAGCAAAAACTTATCTCACCAACACCAAAAACTACTCAAACTAATAACAAAAGTTACTGTCACCAACACCAGTGAGCTACTCTCACTAACACTAAAGAGCTACTCCAGTATTAAAAGCTACTCTCACCATCAACAAAAGCTACTATCACCACTACAAAAAACTATCTTTACCACTAACAAAAGCAACTCTTCCAAATGTCAAAAACTACTATCACTACTGCAAAAAACTACAATCATCACCACCAAAAGTTACTCTTACCAACAACAAAAGATACTCATCAACATACCTTTCTCACCAACAACATAAAGCTACTTTCACCAAAATAAAAAACTACTTTTACCAACTCCGAAAGCTACTCTCACCGACATTGACAAGTAATTACTCGCACATTACACAGCCAATTCATATGAGGAATAACATTCATCATTAACAAAAACAGAAAAGATATCAAAACAAACCAACTCTAAAAAAAAAAAAAAAAAAATTCAAGGACATCGTTATTAGAGGCAATTGAGATGATGAAACAAAGGCGGTGGTGGGAAGGGATTTGAATCCGATTCGATTTCATGCCAATCGGAGAGCTCTCTGACCATAAATGACGGATTCAAACTGAAGCTCAGATCCCGGCGATGGGAAAGACCGAACGAGGTTGAAGCTGCCAGAAGAAGTTGGACTTGGCTTCGAAGGCAGAGACGATGTCGATCTGTGGGAGAACCAATGGAATCCGTCGACGGCAACAGTAATCTCTGGGAGACCGGAGTCGGCGGAGGGAGACAACAGCGAAGTCGAAAGGATCTGGGAGATCCAATTGATTCTGTGACATCTGGAGTTGCTGATCTGCGAGTCTTGTATTTGGGCTCGAATCGGTGGGTGATTTGTGCACGGCGACCATGGCTGGTCCGACCGGTGGGCTCGGACAGATGTCCGGCTTCCTCTGAACTCATTGGTGGTGGCAGTTAATTGAAAGGGTGGCCGGAGCTCGATTACAGTTGAGGAACGACACCGCAGCCTTGGATTGCGTGTGGTGGCCGGAGCCTTAATCAGCGATGGGTGGCTGGGCTTTGTGTTCTGGTTCAATTGATGGTGACGGTGATGAGATGGTGACCGGAATTTATGTTTTTCGGTGATTACAGAGGCAAGAGAGATCCGGGGGGGGGGGGGGGGGGGGGAGAGACAGAGAGAGAGAGGAAAAAGTGAATTTCTGTTTGTTTGGGGAGAGAGATGGAGTTGGTTTTCTTCCACGAAGGGTAAAATCATCAAGGTAGAAATAGTTTGAAGATAGAAGTGGCCTTATGTGTACAAAAAACCTTTTGTGGCCTTAGGACTAATTTAAGTTTCAAAATGACACTTGTGTGTAATTTTCTATTAATTTTTTGACTATGAAGGTTCAGTGGGAATATAATTGTTTCAATTTTCTCTAAATCTCTTGAAAACAAATAGAAGAATCAGTTGAAGAAGATAGTCCTCCAATTTGAAGTCGTAGTTATACATTTACAGATGTCAAATGTGAATAATAGGAAAAGTCTAGAGTACATATAAGCATGTCATACACACATGCATTTATTGATGGGACAACAAATTTGTTGTCGTTGTGGTGGTAACGTAAGTCTTTTTTTGTGTAATCTTAATTCTATTATATGTGATTACTTCACTTACAAGTAATTTTATTACAAGTTTGTAAACAAATTTGTTTGCAATGTTGTAACTTTGTTCAATTATATGTAAATAGTATAAAATAAATGTGGTAAATTTGTTGTTAATGTAATAAATTTAATTCAATTATATTATAATCTTAGGTCAGTTTGACTTTAATCTAAAATAGGTGTATGATAAACATCATAATAACATAGACAATCTTTTAAGTTAACTAGAATCTTTCGTTTCATAAGCTGTGACCGTTGGTTTCCATGATCGTTAACTTCTCTGATAACAACAAGCAGGATATATCTCTTCCGAGCGCTAATCATTTTGTGGGATCTTACTTGATAAATGGGTTATACACAATTACATGTATATGCTGCCGCCAATAACCATGTTATGACATTATTTGATTGTTAATGTGAACTAATGTAGATTCTTGTTGAAATGTATGATCCAAAATCACAAGTAGGTCTATATTCAGAATCCAGAAGATTCTAGCTCATTGTCAACAGCACAAAGACGACTTCACAGATGGAGGATCAAGAATACAATGACGCGGTACCAGTGTTCTACCAACCTGAGCAGTGGTGCATCTACAGGGTCCCAAACAAACTCCGCAATGTAAATTCAGCATCATATACTCCTCAGTTGCTTTCCATAGGCCCTTTTCATCATGGGACACTAGAGCTGAAGGACACGGAGAACAACAAAAGAATATATTGTGAGAATTTCTGTGCAGGTTCTTTGAAGAGTATAGATGAACTAAAACTCTTCATCAAAAGTCGTCTTCAAGACATTGTTGGTTGTTATGCAGGGACCATCAATCAGCAAGACAGCGAACTTGTGGACCTGATTCTAGTGGATGCTTGCTTCATCATTGAACTTTTTTTGGTGAACTCTGAAGAAACAACTGAAAATTATTATCACTTATTCAGATCACCATGGCTGAAGAAAGCTCTAGAGCAGGATTTGATACTGTTTGAAAATCAGCTTCCTTATTCTCTTCTTCAAGACCTATACGATTTTGCCATGCCTGCCTCTTGCTTTGATCCCCCAAATGAAGTAAAACTACCAAAACAGCCCCATATCGGTCATGAACAGCGATACTGTTTGTCTTGCCTCCATCACTGCTTGCGTTGCTTCCGTAGGACCCCTCTTCGTGATTATTCTATAGGGGTTGCCAACGCAGAACCTGTTCATCCCTTTCTTAAGCTTACCTGTGAATTCTTCAAAGAGTACAGCAAGGGAAGATTTGTCAGGAATGGAGTATCACCGAAACATTTTACTGATTTGGTAAGACACTTTCTTTGTCCAGAAGAAGAAATGACCTGGGTAGATGTTCGTCTTATCCCTGTCAAAACTATATATGATGCAAGAAAGCTGAAGGAGGCAGGGGTAAACTTCAGGCCACTTAAAGAAGCAGGCTTTGTCATAAAAGGAGATGAGTCCCACAAATTTTGTAATTTCAATGTAGCTTGTTTTACAAGTATGGACATGAAGCTCAACCAATTTCGGGTGAAGGATCAAACTGAATGCGTTATCAGAAACGTCATGGCCTTGGAGCAGTTTTTGTATCCAGAGTCGGCTTATATTTGCAAATATTTTTTGCTGATGGATAAACTTGTGGACAATGTGGAGGATGTGAACTTGCTGATTGTGTTGGTGCCAATTTCGGCATCAACGAGTCAACAGAGGTTCCGTTGAAATCCAAGTGTAAAGTGGTGGGGTTGTTTTCTTCAAGTGGGCCTATCTTTTCCTTTGATTAGTTTGACTACGTGAGTAGCCCTGGTCGTCCACTTGTGACTGAAGGTATGCCCTGGTAGTCCTGTGCCTAGCCTTGATCGTTCACCTCTTGTGACTGAAGGTATGGCCTCGGGCTTCTTTCACCTGATCCTGGGCCTCCAAGCTACCTTGTTTAGTGAAACTGATAGTCTCGTCTCGGACTTCCTTCACCTAATGTTGGGCTTCCTCCACCTAATGTTGGGCTTCTAAGCTCTTTTCTTTGGTGGAACTGATGGCTTCACGTCGGGTTTCCTCCACCTCGTGTTGGGCTTCCAAGCTCCTTATTGGGTGAAGTTGATAGTCTCGTCTCGGACTTCCTTCACATAATGTTGGGCTTCCTCCACCTGATGTTGGGCTTCCAAGCTCCTTGTTGGGTGAAACTGATAGTCTCGTCTATGACTTCCTTCACCTAATGCTGGGCCTCCAAGCTCATTGTTGGGTGAAACTGATAGTCTCGTCTCGGACTTCCTTCACCTGATGCTGGGCCTCCAAGCTCCTTTCTTGGGTGAAACTGATAGGCTTGCCTCGGGCTTCCTCCACCTGATGTTGGGCTTCCAAGCTCCTTTTTTGGGTGGAACTGATGATCTTGCCTTGGGCGTGCCATATCCTCTACTTGACGCTGGGCATCCAACTCCTCAAGTTGGCAGAGCCCCATGGAAAGGACCTGCAAATGTGAAAAGATGGAAGGTTATCGGAGGATCGGCCTAAGGCCGGCCAAACACACTCCGATGCCTAAGTTAGATAGGTGTGTTTGAACATTTATGGAGATTGGAGAAGAAAGAATGATGCTTAAGCATTTTGATATAAGAATGAAGTTGACATGTCAATAGAGAAATAGAGAGAAGAGATTATGCTTTTTGGCATAGCTTTGGGAGAGAAGAGAGAGTTGAAGTCCTCCCCTCAGCCTTGTGAAGGCTAGGTATTTATAGGAGAAGAGAGTTGATGTGGAGAGGGAAAGGCATGGCTCAATCCCATAAAATCGGGGTATCAACCCCCCACTCTCTGCCTACTGACACTCCAAGATGGGCTGACAGAGTTGGTACGTGACAGGTGTCACCACGATGTGGTCTGGTTTGGTTAAGATGCAAAGGACAAAGTATGGGTTCTTCCCTAACATCTGAGTGTCAGCCCATACCTTCTGCTTGCTGACACTCCAAGGGATGGGTTTGACAGAGTTAGTGACAGGTGTCACCACCATGTGGTCCAATATGGTTGGTGAAGGGTCAGAGACAGGTGTCGCCTATCCAAGCTTCCCTTTTCCTAGAATTACTCTTAGGCCATGCCTTATGTCGGAACTTGACACGTGGCATGGTTGGTGAGATTTTTCTTTGATTGGTGCTCCATGTCTCTTCATGACGATTACATGTGCGTGAGCTTGGAGGTCGAGGCTTTAGCCATGGAGCTCGTGGTCATGATCCTTAGAGGTCGAGGCTTCTAAGCTTGGGGGTCAAACTCTTGGTCTTGGGGGTTGAGACTCTTAGTTCCTTTGGACTGTGCTATTCTAGTAGTGAGTTCGTGATATGCTTTTGCCTTGCCATCCAAGATGGTGAGTCAATGACATGGTGACCGTCCAAGACTTAAGAGGTGGAGATCCAAGGTTGAAGACTTGGAGTACCAAAGTGAGGCATCTCACTAGTCATGATTATTTCTATCTTAGGGTTATCTTTTCTTTCTCGATGAAAGGTTTAAGTGCGTTGAAAGGTCAGAGTCCTACGTGGACTCTTTGACATTTCAACGTGTACCACGTGGAATGGGTTGAAAAGTCAAAAGTATTTGTCGAACCAAATTATGACATCAACAGATTGAGAGTGGAGTGATTGTTAACAAGCTAGCAGGCTGCAACGAATTGGTAGTGAACCTGATTAATACACTTTGTCTGGAGATTATGGATGATATTTGCTGCTATGGTGGTGTCTGTAACCAGCTCAATAAGCACTACGGGATCAGTTTTTGGAAACGTCATGTGGCTATCCTGAAACGAGTTTACTTCAAGGATCTTTGGACTGCTAGTTCGACTATACTTGGGTTTTTTGTCCTGATTTTCTCAATCATTGGAACCATTAAGTCGCTCAAATGAGGGTCGAATCCAGGGACGGAAATAGAAAACTATACTGAGGGGACTAAATAGTTCTTCCTAAAGTTCTTTTTTCTTTTCTTTTTTGTTTGTTTCCTATCCAATACATATATCGGTGGAGTCTGTTGGAATTTTTTGTTGAGAATGTGTATAAATATAACTCCCACATTGGAAAAATATAACTTTGCTTATGGGTTTATATATTTTTCTTATGGGTTTATAAGGGTTTGGGCCACTCCATCCATTGCCAAATGGTTTTCGATGTGAACCCCAGATTACTTTATCATGAGCGAGGTTACCCACTTGTTTGGTTTCAGTGATGGCCACACGTGCTCACCGTCACCCAATATAACTTGTCCACGTGTATGACTTGAGAAATCGCCACACGTGCGGGGGCATGTTGAGAATGTGTATAAATATAACTCCCACATTGGAAAAATATAACTTTGCTTATGGGTTTTTATAAGGGTTTGGGCCACTCCATCCATTGCCAATTGATTTTGGATGTGAACCCCAGATTACTTTATCAAAAGTCAAATCAGGAATTTCCTTTTTTACCTTTAGGTTATTAGATTGTTACACATTATTACACGGTTATTAGGTTGTTACACACAGTGTATGCATGTGCTTCAGCTTATTCTGACACGTGGCTATTCTATTACGTAGTCAATTAATTAGGCTTCCTATAGATACCTTGACGTACCTATTCTCATTGTAATTAAGCTAGTCAATTACGTCTCATATATACAGAGGGTTTCTATTTCTCTCTCTCTTTTCTCTCAGCTGTCTCTTCAAGCTTGCTCTAAGCTTTCATTCTTGTGTATTGTTTGTTGGAAAATTGAAAAGAAATATTGCTGCAATTATACTCTGATATATCAAATCACATAGAGAACAAATAGAAAAATTAAGACAAACCTTTTTCTGACACTAATCGAGGCTAGAACTTGGTTCTATTCCCTTAAGACGAAATTGCCTCCCTCGTCAGTGCTTGAAGGATAATTGGAATTGGCAAACGTCTCCCAGGAATTCAACGATCAACTTTTTCTAGAAGAAGCACTGCAATTTAGAAAACGGACAAACACAGATTGTGTGGTACTCTCTTATATGCTAGAATGATTTTAGGAGAAACTTTTGAAGGAAAGGAATTTCAAGATCAAAATTAAATTTTGAAAGATGGAATTGATGCTTGTTTTATAGGAGTCATATGTCTGTTCATGAAAGAACGTGTTTTCTGATTTAAATGCATCAGTTGCATTGTTTCAGTAGAACTCTTTCAACAGATATTTTGTAACTTCCTGATGACAGTTACAAGGTATTTAACTTCCTATAATTTCCATTCTGTTAAATTAAAAATGACAATTGGAATTGGTCTACTCATTTCATTCATAACCCCTTTATATAGGAATAGGATTACAACGGAAATATCAATTACATTGATGATACTAAATGCTGATTGAGCTGTGATTTGTAATTGCTTTATTCCCTCTTCGTCTGTTTCTTTGACGAAGGCACATAATGTGTTTTTCCTTTAACACTCCCCCTTGTGCCAAGTCAAAGATGAAATGGTGCATGAGTTGTTGCCTCACTAAAAACCTTGCCAAGTAACAATAAAATTTTAAAACCCTGTGGGACAAAAATACACCTTGGTCAAAGGAAAATAGCACAACGCACCTTTTACATTTGAGTATGACATGTGTGTGTTAGACTCCCCCTGATGTCTACACCTCCCCCTGATACTTACATTAATCTAGGGAGCTTGGAAAGTCTTCGCATTCCTATGCTTTTTACATGTTTCTCAAATGTGTCATTGGGCAATGATTTGGTGAACAAATCTGCCACATTCTCCTCAGACCTTTCTTGATTCATTTGAATCTTGGGGAGAGTCTGTTGTTGCTGATTGTAGGACAACTTTGGCGATATGTGTTTTGTGTTATCACCCTTAATATAACCTAGCTTCATCTGTTTGATGCAAGATGCATTGTGTTCGTAAATGCAAGTAGGCTCTTCAGTGGTAGAACTCAAACCACTAGTTTATCGAATATGTGCAATGATAGTTCTTAACCATACACACTCATGAACCGCCTCATGTAGAACAATGATCTCTGAGTGGTTCGAGGAGGTAGCCACAAGGGTTTGCTTGGTTGATCTCCAAGATATCGCCGTGTTCCCATTGGTAAATACATAACCAGTTTGGGAATGATCTTTATGTGGGTCAGAGACGTATCCAGTATCAGCAAAACCGACCAAAACGTCATTTGGCGTTTTAGTGTAGTGAGTGGCGTTTTTGCCATCAACATTTCCTTTAGGGATTGCAGTTCCATCTGCAGTCCCTCTTGTCTCTCTGTAGGGAAAGTGAATAAATGATCCCTGGTCAGTTGCTGACCGGGTGATCGGGATCGATCCAGTAACTATATATAGGCACTTTATCGAGAACAAATGTCCAGTAATTATAGGCAGTACACCAGATGCGTGTGTGTGAGTGGGCGCATATTCATGATTAATTACCATTTACCTCTAATCAGTGGATGGCAGGCGGCTTGCCTCCCCCATGAAGTTGCATGCATAATAGGCATCTGTTTCTGAATTAATGTAACCTTAATTTGGAGGAAGATCGTACCCTTCCATTGCTTACCCAAGGGAATTGAAGCCCTTTGTTCACAGTGAGCCCAAATGCTTATGAGAATTATGCAAGCATGTTCAGAAATGCCCTTCATTCAATCTGCAAAGTCAAAAGCAAACGTGAAATTTCAGCGAAAAGAAAATACATAAATAAGCATCTGGAACTACCACTGAGGCATATATAGCTCCTTATATGTCAGTTTTTAATAAGATTGATGAATAACCCACAACATACACATAGAACACTGAACACAGAGAGAACAACATGGTCAACACCCTAGAGCTACATGAATAACCCACAAAAAGAATCAGTGATCCACAATTAATAATAAGATTGATTTTGCACACCAATAATTTTAAACTCTCTGTTTGAGCCCAAAATTATTTTTGGCAAGATCTTTTGGTGGATTTGACCTAGTGGGCCGATACTTGTGGCTCAAAAAAATAAACCTACTTGGGTTTGTGGTATAGCTTCGCCCATTCCGTGATCCATAAGGAAAACGAAACCTTATTAGAATCAAGTAGCAGAAATTGAATAGGAAACTTCAATCAATAATCCTTCTATAGCAAGGAACAGTTGAAACCCTAGGTGTATAAATACCAAGGTTAAAGGACAAAGGACCTCTCTCTCGAATCAATCAATCCCAGCGATTACAAAGCCTCCCCGGAGCAAACCTTCAACCTTGTTGAAACCCGGCGACCGTACTTCCAGTCCTAGTCTCTCCAAGAGCCGACTGCCAATGCTACTGCCACCGATACTACCAGCGAAGCAAGGGTAACGCCCTCGCAACCCAGCGAAGCTAAAGTCACGCTTTAGCAAAAGCTGTGCTTTCTCCAAACTTCCCAGTGATTGCTCTGCTCAACCTACAACGTTGAGTATCGATTCGGTGAAGCGAAGAGATCACATCCAAAGTCCTTATCCGTAAGGCAAGAAGTCCTTTCTCGGAAGGCTAGAAAAGAACCTTGTGGCGGGGTTGGTGCTCTCCTCGTCCACAACGCTTGAAGAAGAAGTCAGGTCAAGGGACTCCCCCGATGACTGCACCCCACGGTGCTGGCACGCCTGCGCACACGCTTAAAAGAGACAGTTTGCACGCCAACTGGTTTTGGAGCCAAACATTTTGGCACGCCCAGTGGGACGTCAATAGTGTCTTTTCGTAACCCTAACCATTGGGAAGTCTAGCGAAAACCCTTACCAAAAGGTTTACGCTAACTGCTCAAAGCATAAGATCTCCAGTTACAGACCGCATTCTCGCGCGGACTGTCGTGGTCTTTCTGAAGAACAAGTGACTCAAAGATTCTCTCGTCATTCCCAATCACCCAACATGTCAACTGAACGGGAAGAGAATCACTCGACCACTACTGAGGGTCAGAGTGTCACTACTAATCAGGCCAGCGAGCCTGTTATCACCACCACTGTCTCCAATACAGTGGAAAGTGGAGACAGAGAGGCTTTCGTTGCAAAGCCTATTCCAGAGGGAGAAACCTCCGAGGTAAGGTTCGCGATCATCATGGAAAATATTGAAAATCATCGCAAGAAGATAGCCGCTGATTTTGTAAGGGAGACCGCGAAGACAGACCAGCTCATACGTGAACTAGACCAGCGCATTACCCGACATGCAGAGGATACTAAACAACAGATCGCACAATCAGAGAATGTAGTAACGGCCCATGCCGCAGGTATCGCTAGCTAGCAGAATCAGTGCCAGAGAGAAATCATGGAGGCTATCACGAACCAAACCAAGTAGACCGCGTCAGATATGGCAGGTCTTGGCAAGGATGGTGCTAACCTCGCAACCGAGGTGGCCATGCAGAGAGCCGAACTGAACCAGGCTAGAGAAGTGTTGAACAAAGCCTTAGAGGATCCTAATGCTATCCTCGGTTCCCTTGGCCAGCCGTCTGGTTCTGGCAAGTACGTGTCGCCGAATCAGCGAGAGAAGGTTAGCTGCAATACCATTACCCCTTCCGCAGCCGTTCCTGCTACACCATTGAAAAATAAAGAGCAAACTTTGGTCATCGGCGGCAACAAAGAAAAGGCCACCTCGCCATGCGGACAGACCACCAGACAGAAGCATCAGGCCTCGAAAGTTGTTGGAACTACATCCAACTCTGCTACATTCGTTCAGTACGACAGCGATGGGGCAGAAAACGTATACCAAGAACTGCCAGGAAGTTATTACGGGATTGACCAGACCGGCAACCCGATTAAGATAACAGCCTTGGCAAAAGAGATGCCTATACCAGCAGTGACTCTTCAGCAACAAGCTACAACCCGCGTTGTATACGTAGGAGAGGGGCCGGCAACTGTAAACCAAGCAATACCTTTGCAGGCTACTAGCCAGACTGTGGCGACACCACCTCCTCCTCTGGGTCCAGAATATGTAAGACGTGAAGAGGTAGAGGAGATGATCAGGCTGGCTAATCCTAGGGCCCAACCGGATGGGGTTTATGAGGGACCTTTCCCACCGCATATCATGCTCGCACCCTTTCCCAAGGGCTATAAAAATATCATATTTTCTACTTTTTCAGGGGGAGACACCGAGGATGCGGCAACCCATTTGGCCAGATTTAGGGTGGAATGCGGCCAATACCAGAATGATGATATCCTCAAGCTACATCCCTCACGCTCAAGAACTTCGCAGGGACTGTAACAAAGACCTTAGGATTACTTTTCTTACGTATCAAGGTTGGCCCAGCAGAGGGAGTTTATGCTTTCTTTGTGACAGATTGCTATGTGGCTTACAGTGCTATTCTGGGTAGAGACTGGATCCACAGAAGTTACTGTGTGCCTTCAATTCTCCATCAGGAGTTAATTATGTGGAACAGGGAGACAGATAAAGCTGAGGTGATCAAAGCGGATCCTCGTCCATTCCCAGTTTCGGTGAATTATGTAGATGCCATGTACTATTTAGAGCCTATCACTCCATTGCAGGTCAGTGGCATCGATGGCAATGGCCGCCCCACAGGGGTGACGCCTCTAAATTGGCATAGTGGGGGCTTACGCTCGCAAAAGAGGGCTTAGAGAGGCCTGGCCACGCTGTGCCCAAACCCTTAAATGATTAATGGATTACGACCTCCCAGAGGAAGGAATAGAGGCCTTCCACTCGCTGTACAAAAGACTATCATCGTATTTAGTGGAAAAAGAGGCCAATGATCGAGTCGCGACCTTAGAGGTCGTCAATGAAGACTTCTCTGATCAAGAACAAAAGGATGAGGTGGATATTCAGCTCGCCCCGGCAGCGCTGGACGATACACCTCCTAAAGTTAGAGACCCTACCGAGAAAGTTAATCTTGGAATAGCAAGTGAGCCTATGAAAGTAGCTATCAGCGCTTACTTAGAGCCTAGCGAGAAACAGAGGCTAACTGACTTATTGCTAGAATTCAAAGACTATTTTGCGGAGAAGTATGAAGACATGTTCGGCCTATCACCGGACTTGGTTTGCCATCAACTGTCAGCACTCCCTGACAAGAGGCCTGTGAAACAAGAACTGCAGAGAATGAATTCAGAAACCCAAGTCCTCGTCAAGCAGGAAGTCGAAAAGATGCATAAATCGGGCATTATCAAGGTAGCCAAATACAATCAGTGGCTATCTAATATAGTGCCTGTTCGCAAGAAGAATGGCAAGATGAGGGTCTGCGTAGATTTCAGAGACCTTAATCTCGCTACACCTAAAGATGTCTATCCTATGCCGATCGCAGATATGTTAGTAGACGCCGTAGCAGGACATGAATTGTTGTCCTTCATGGACGGCACCGCAGGGTATCACCAGATTCCAATCGCAGAAGAAGACAAACATAAAACCGCATTCCGGTGTCCTGAGTTCGCGGGCGTTTTTGAATATGTGGTCATGCCCTTCGGACTAAAGAATGCTGGAGCAACGTATCAGAGAGCCATGAACCTGATCTTCCATGACATCCTGAGGAAGATTTTAGAGGTTTACATCGATGACATAGTTGTGAAATCTCAGAAGAGAGGAGACCACATTGCAGATCTCAGAAAGGTATTCGAGCGCATGCGACGGCACAAGCTCAGAATGAACCCAGCTAAATGCGTTTTTGGAGTTCAAGCTAGAGATTTTCTGGGATTCATTGTTCATCAGCGAGGGATTGAGGTCCCTGAGGACAAGGCAAGCACCGTCATCAATGCATCTCCGCCGCGAACGAGAAAGGAATTGCAACGTTTGCTGGGTAAGATCAACTTTCTGAGACGTTTCATATCTAACTCTGCAGGTAAAATCTAGCATGTCTCGCCATTGCTGAAGCTACAGGGGCAGAACGAGTTTGTATGGGAGCCTAAACATCAAGAGGCCTTCGACAGAATCAAGGCCTACCTGGCGAGCCCGCCAATGCTGGATTTCCATTGAAGTTATATATTTCAGCAGCTGAGGCTTCCATTGGCAGTTTACTAGCCCAGGATGATGAGGGAGGCGTCGAGCACGCTATTTTCTACCTCAGCCAAACACTGACAGATTGCGAGACAAGGTATACTCCTATGGAAAAGCTGTGTCTTACATTGTACTTCTCAGCATGCAAGTTGCGACACTACATGTTATCCTTTACTACCTGCATCATCGCTCAAACTGACCTGGTCAAGTACATGTTGTCACGCCTTAGTTGAGGCCTTATTCAATATTCAATTTCAATTTCAACTTTCGATTTTTGTTGCATATTTATTTTTTCCTTGACAATGTGTGTTAAGAATATATGTGATGGCATATACATGAGGCTTTATTTCATATGTCATAACGGATTTTGCATTGTGCTCAAAGAAACATTCATTCATAAAGTGCCTTTGCGGCCAAAGGCAGTACAAAGTACAAATCAACACGGTTACATTCGCAATTATAAGGCCAAATGTGGCTTAAAAAATCATAAGGATTACAGATCTTCTAAGAGTTTCTAGATCTTGTTGCGGCAAGGAGGATGTGGTATGACCATTGGTGCTCTTCCTCTCTTCACCCACATCCTCCTTTGATCTGAGTCACAGCTGCTATCTTCTGTACCGGAGGAAGAGGGAAGGGAATAATCCATCATACCCCTTCCAGGTGATTTTCCTCCGGGATGAAGATGGTCTTCAGAGAGAGCGCGACTCACAACCACATCTACCTCCAGGGGAAAAACGGAAGCCTGATAGTCAGACCCCGGAGGTAGACAACGGAAGAAGAACGGTCGGCCTCAAAGTGGCCTTCCGCCTCTCTCCCTCCTACTCCACGCGGACAATCGGAGGAGACGGATCCCTCAGAATCTGGTTCCGCCGCGTTAAGAGCGTGGCGTTTTCTTCGGTCTAATTGGAACCGGTGAATTCCATCCGGATTTCCAGATACCAAAGACATGCTACTGGACCTGAGATTAGGCCATGAGGCCTACCCAGGTTTTGAGATTAAGCCATGAAGCCTAGGAATTTGAGGCTAAGGGTGAGATCATGGGGAGAAGATTTTAGAAACTGAAGGAAGAGAAGCAAGGCTTGCGAAATTATCTCTGGAAAAGACATAGTTGCTGGCTTCATCACTTCTCCAAAGTACATGTATTTATAGTTCCAGTCGCAGTAACCTCGACCGTGCGATGGGCAGTTGCAGTATTTTCAACGCCATCAATAAGAGTATCAATGGAATTGAATGCTGTAATCTCGGAAATGAAGGAAGTTGAAAACGCGTGGGAAGCGGGGCAGTCTTCAAGAAGTAACCGCCCCATTTAGAGATTATCCTTTTAGCAGTTTCAATATCAATAAAGGTGCAATGAACTACTTGAAATTTGGAGTAATATTTGGGCCAAGCAAAGTGGGCTAAATATTAAACTTGTTAATAATAATATTGTTCATACAAGAGGGGCCTAACACAAGAGGCCTAAATATTTAACTTGTTAATAATAATATTGTTCATACAAGAGGGGCCTAACACAAGAGGCCTAAAGTTTTCAGCCCGCATGGGTCAAACAGAGTAAATGTTCGTCCAAGCGAAAACTGGCATCAACAGCAGCTCGCTCCGCCTGTCGGGCTGCTTCGCGAGCTTAAGCTAGGTTCTGGGATAATGTTTCGAAGGCCGCTAGGGGTTGCTCTAGCAAGGGTTCCTCATGCTCAAGTCGGGCCGTCACAGCGGTCAATTGGGCTTGAAGTTCTTAGATTTGGGATCGAAGATGATTTTGCGTGATCCGCAAGTCTCTAACAAGGGTAGCCCTATCTCCTAGGAAGTCGCAAGAGGTGTCCATTTGTTGTGCGAGGCCCCGATAGTGGGCTTGGGCTTGCCTGGCTTGCGCAGTCGCGGCCGCTCTTTTATTAATCCACTGGGGAAGATTCTGTAGCAATTCGTCTATCTAGGTGAACTCGTTCTCAGTGATGGCTCGCTCGCGACGAAGAACCCTCAAGTATTCCAGGGCCCTGATGGATGCGCCAGGCAGTAGGATGTCGGGACTCAGAACACGTTAGAGTCCGTCCCTGGCTTCATCTATAACTCCGGGAGGAGTCACCTCAAGTACGCGGGCTATCCTTTCCAGTCTTGAAGGAGGCTCAGGCAGTGGATCTGCAACAGCAGCAACAACTTCAAGAGGCTCCACAATAGGAACCGCTTCCAGCCCCGGTTCGACATTCATCCATTCTCCCGCTTCAGGAGCATGGGGGGCAGGCTCTTGGTTAACCATATCTTCAGCTGGGTCGGCAGGATTGGCGCCAAGTACTTCCGCAGCGACGGCCACTTACTCGACAGGTCCAAGATTCTGTTGTTAAGGGAGAATCATTAGAATGCCCAAAGAATAAAATCAGGACACCATGCTTGTTAAGAGAACGTACCTCTACGGCCGGAGGCTGGTGAAGGATTGCTATCGGCACAGGCTCTTGAGCTGCCTCACCGGGAATTGGGTCAGGCGCTATCTGTGCCAGGGCATGTGCGGCGATTGGTTCCTCATGAGGTGCATTCGAAGGGGGCATTCTTTCTTCCAATTCAGGCGAGCTGTCATCTATGACCTGCACTGGGATTGGGGCCAATTGCATATCGCTCGCGACGCTGGCAGGAGGTGGAGAATTATCAGAACCTGTGGGCGCTTGGGCCTGTGAAGCAGATGTGCCTTCACCAGTGACTAAGGAGCCTTCCCCAGTTTGTCTTGAAGATCGGCGACGAACCTGCGAGCAAGGATTGTTATATGATTGCACGAAATGAGAAGTAAATTCTAACGTGCGTTTTTAGTTTCTTACCAGTCGATCAGCGATTGGTTCATCTTCTTCCCACGGGTCAGTTCGAGGGTCAGAACGACTGCGCTTGCGGGCCAAGGCAGCGACAATCTGCCAAGATCAAAGGATTAGACTTGACTTAGGAAGAAAGCATTGTTTTAAAACAAGAAGGTTCTTACCGTCTGCGGATTATCATCGTCGGAAGAGGAATCTTCAATTTCAGGCTCCGTTATTACCGTCTTCAGCTTTCCGGACTGGCCAGTGGCTAGAGAAGCACTAACTGCGCGACTGCCAGAAGGTGGCACATTTCCCTGATGTAGCAAAGATTGATTTAAAGGGGAAGAGTGAAGGAAGGATTAAAGCATAAACCAAGATACTCACCTCTGATGGGGGCTCGCGAATTACGATACCAGCCTGGGCCTGGCACGGGGCTCACATCGGTTACTTTGCCGGAGGCAGAGATCTTGCAGCATCCTCAGAAAAGCGAGCGAGCAGCTCGATGTCGGCAGCATAGGGGTTTTTCAATTCCCTAAAGATGGTCGCGAAGAGTTCGTCATCTCGTTGACTCTAGCAATTGACAGAAACTTCTGCCCACCATTCCTCGTATCCTTCCTCAGTCCCATCCACGGCGTCAATAACCTTAGCCCAATTGGGAAGATCAACCAGTTCAAGCATGCTTTGTGCCGGTAAAGGCCCGGAGGGGGGCCCGAATCTACGCCAAGAGGTGTTGTAGTTCCAGATATCGTACAGAGGGAATGGCACTAATTGGACGAGACCGAATTGGTGAGCGAAGTGGTTAGGAGCGTAAAGCTCATAACTAAGTTCTTCGGTAGCAATCCTAATATCTGAACAGGAGATTGCGCAGCGAAAAGCCAAGCGGGCGCGATCGCTGTAACGAGGAGCGCCAGGAAGGACTCCGTTTTCAATTCGAGCTGGGAATCTTCTACCCAGTACTAAATCGCAGTAGGGCATCTCATCCAGAAGGTACAGATATGTAAAGCATTCGGAGTAAGGAGGAGATGAGTACCTTTCCTCGCGGTTGAGCCACTGACCCAAGAGTTGATCAGCTGGTGGAAGCAGCGGAATGTGATCGCGACGAAAAAATAGAAAATAAGTTTGGATCCAGAAGTCCAAGATCCAAAAGGGGCCAGAGATGCTTGTCTCAAAAGGATGCATAGTGGCCTGGTACAGAGTACGATAAAGGGCTCCTAGCACAGGTTGCCCAAGCCCGACGCTGCGGCCGTTGTAGAGGGCCGTCGCTAGAAGAGTCCAAGCACCAGTAGGCTTAAAGGAGGAAGTACAGAAGATGAATTTACAGAGCTAGTACTCTAAGAAAGCAATTCCGCCGGTCTCATTGTGCTCCCGGCTGTAATAAGACAGCCACCGTGGATAAGAACCACTGTGAGCGTTGCGACCATGTTGGGCCATGGTCGAGGTGAAGGTGATATAGTCAAATTAACCATGCAAATAAGTCTCGCCATCGATGGGTAGGCCAGTGATAGTGAGAATATCCAGCAAGGTGATACTCATTTGGCCAAATCGAAAATCAAAGGTGTTCGTGGCGATATTCCAAAAACAAAGAAAGGCAGCGAGCAGTGAACGATTGCCACCGCGTGGAAGACGAAAACAGAGATCGATAGTATGAGTGATACCTGCCTCGTTCCAGTGAGCCAGATCTCACGCTCGGGCCTCGCGATACCAAGAAAGCTCTGCCGGGCTGATGGAGGATGGCCAATGCCCTATTTTGGCTCTATGATTCTGGGCACCCCAACTATTGAAATCCCCAGGAGTCCTTCGGAGGATTGGAATGGGCGGACTAGCGGGCAGACCGTAGAAAGCGATGGCGTCAGCCGGAATAGAGTCTCGCGGCGCTGGGCCTAGTCCGAAGTGATGGTTTGGGAATTGGAGGAGTAAGGGCCTATGGATAGAGGTGTGGAGATGAATGCGGGCACCGATGCTGGTTCCCCAAGTGTGGGCAACCTTCCCGTTCAGTTCTTTTTCTTGATCGATGACTATCTTCTTTAGGGGAGCCATTTCTGGGTTTCTGTGAGCGAGATATTGGAAGTAAGAGGGTTTCTGGGTTTAGGAGACTAAAAGAGTTTCTGATGTGATAGGTCTGAAGCGGCTGCGGGTTTAAATAAGAAATTTTGTGAGGGAAACAATACGACAGAAAGGTGTTTTCGCAAGCGAAAGGACGCGACCCTCATTAATGATATCGTTTCAAGTGATCGGCGAGTTGTTTTAGTCCCCTTCAATCAGTTACATCTTCGCGGGCTTGATTTAGGGGCCTGGGGGGCAATGTTTGAGCCCAAAAGTATTTTTGGCAAGTAGATTTGACCCAGTGGGCCGATACCTGCGGCTCAAAAAAATAAACCTACTTGGGTTTGGGGTATAGCTTCGCCCATTCCGTGATCCATAAGGAAAACGAAACCTTATTGGAATCAAGTAGCAGAAATTGAATAGGAAACTTCAATCAATAATCCTTCTATAGCAAGGAACAGCTGAAACCCTAGGTGTATAAATACCAGGGTTAAAGGACAAAGGACCTCTCTCTCGAATCAATCAATCCCAGCGATTACAAAGCCTCCCCGGAGCAAACCTTCAACCTTGTTGAAACTCGGTGACCGTACTTCCAGTCCTAGTCTCTCCAAGAGCCGACTGCCAGTGCTACTGCCACCGATACTACCAGCGAAGCAAGGGTAACGCCCTCGCAACCAGCGAAGCTAAAGTCACGCTTTAGCAAATCCCGTGCTTTCTCCAAACTTCCCAGTGATTGCTCTGTTCAACCTACAACGTTGAGTCACATCCAAAGTCCTTATCTGTAAGGCAAGAAGTCCTTTCTCGGAAGGCTAGAGAAGAACCTTGTGGCGGGGTTGGTGCTCTCCTAGTCCACAACGCTTGAAGAAGAAGTCAGGTTAAGGGACTCCCCCGACGACTGCACCCCAAGGTGCTGGCACGCCTGCGCACAAGCTCAAAAGAGACAGTTTGCACGCCAACTGGTTTTGGAGCTAAACACTCTCAACGGTTCATACTAGTTGTTAACAAATTAAAACCTAGATCTCAACTGGTGTTTGAACCCCATTAAAACAGGTTACTCATATATTCTATATGGAAACACTATAATTCTAGTGAAAACCTGTTAGAATTTATGGCTTTGATACCAGTGTTGGAATTTGGTGCGGAAGCTTTAGTAGTAGTGGGGTAGGACAATGTGTTTAGGAAAAGATGTTTAGGAGCTAGGTGAGCTAGGATTAGAAGTAGAGGAGGTGCTAAAGAGTTAGAAATAGAGGAGGTTGTATGAATGTAAAATAGAGGAGAGAAGCTTTTAACTTGTACTTAGTTCATTAATTCATGTAATTACAAGAGGACACACATATATATAGATATTGTCAGCCGACCATGACCACCGACCTTCATTTGTGGTTTATTATCTATCACCTTCTAGACTTTTCTTATCTTTCTAAAGGGTAAATTCCTCCTATGGTACCTAAGGTATTGCTACTTGGACAGTTTGATACCTGATGTATTAAACGGGACAGTTTGGTACTTGAAGTTAGACTCCGTTTGACACTTTGGTACTTCTGTTAATTTTTCTGTTAAATGTAAGGATAATTAAAATTGACATTTAGAATATATCACTACAACAAAATTGGGTATTAATGACCAATGCATTGGTCACTGAAACTAGCAAATTTGGTCACTAAATATGGTTAGTGACCAAATTTGGGTGGTCACTATAGGTCCGTCACTAATTCTATTTAGTGACCAACTTATGACAGTTGGTCACTAATTCAAAAAGTCTTTAGTGACCACGGTTTTATGGTCACAAATAATAATGGCATTAGTGACCTACATGTTCATCACTAAAGGTGTTATCAATGGTCACTAAATTGCAAAATCTGGTCATTAAAAACCATTCACTTGCATGGTTTTAGTGACCATATTACTAGGTCATTAAAAACCATTCACTAACAAATCAAAATATTTTCAATACTTAGACATTGTCAAATTTTTTATGCAATAACCTACTCAAAGTAGCATTCTATATTCCAACACAACAAAATGAAATGTACTCTAAAACCAATTATCTATATTAAACCGATCCAATCCAATAAGACATGAAGTCCATCATGAAACACTAACTTCGCAAATCCAAAATATACAATTGTCAATATCCATCCTTCACAGCAATTTCAAAATAAACAGAAATACATATAAGTCTTTCTAGAAGTTCAATAAGCCTTCAATCATAGTTTGCAACATGTACTTTTTTCAAGCTTGACCATCTGCAATATAACAAAACATATAGCAAGTTATAATCTTTATGCTATTGTAGGTAAGAGTTGCATCTAAGAAAGGTCTAGTATTCACTATATGCACTAATTATGTTTTATGATAATATAATTGCAACAACAAAAGTGAATCATGTATGCATAGCTTCAGTTTTGGGAGGAAAATTGCGCTATCAGTTTTAGTAAAAGTGTGTCAGTATGATTTTGTCTTGCCTTTAGTACCTCTAACTCTTCATTTTGTTGAGGGGCTCTAGCCTTCACTGCCTCAACTCTTCATTTTGTTGACCTGCACCGGCTTTGAATGTCCCTTAACTCCTCATTTTGAATCTGTTCTTAACACTGAAATTTAATACAAACTAGACATAAACTCAATCAAATCTACTGACATGGAGGTAAATAAATGCAGGTAAGAAGCTTAACTATGGTTAAGGGGAGTAACCAAAGAGTAATTTATATCACAAATCGTAGTCAAACAAATACCCTGTTACACCATGAAGCACAAATTGATGCTTACAGCTTCCATTAGTATTTGTAGATCTCGGTCAGGAATCTGCTAGCCGAGTTCTTGTATTCCATTTAGAAGCTGATCCAGAGATACCTTGCCTTTGTTGTCAGTATCCATCAATTGAAATGCCTCCTTTATGCCAGCTATTTCCTCAACTGACAAATGCTCGACTATAACCTGCATATAAGATACTCAAAAAGTTCAAACATCAAATGACAGAAATTTTGAAGCATATAAGAAGAAAGGCCAACTTCAACACAATATACAAGTGACACAACATAAATTCCTTCCATAATTATGGGGGACATCAATAATATTTAAAAGGATAATAAAATAATAAAAAAATAAAAAACTTAACCCAAGAGCTCTTTTTTTCAGTTTGTTCATTACAGAAAAATGTTTCAGCCTTGCTCTCACAGTCTCACCAAGTGCAACAGTTGAGGCCTTCTTTTGTGGTAATGCAATCACATAATAACTTATAGCAAAAGCAATCATTTTGAACATCAAAAGAGAATACTTTTCCAGACCAAAGACTCTGGTTACTTTTCCATTTTCTTCTATAACTAAGGTGAGATTTCAACTCTTTGAACCAGTCCCAAACAATAAAGTTTTGTCAGCCCAAGCTACACAAAAGTTTAATCTTTACTTTAGTCTCTAGACCTCTATGAACTACTTACAAGTACTATGCTGCTCAAAAGTTTTAATACAATTAGGTTACCTAGTTATAGGAACTTCATTGAAGCACCATAGTAGTTCATGCTTTATTATATCTTATTATAGCGTAGTCATATGATCAAACATTCAATCATGAAAAGATATAACAACCTCATAAATCACTGAAAAGACAATGCCAGTAGCACGTGAAACTTAATCAAGTGAAAAAATTGAAGAGCAACGATATTGACATAGAATTCTGAGAAGTAAAAAAAAAATTAAGAATGAAATTAACACTGTATGGAGGATATACAACCAGTAAAAACAAAATTGTCTCTGATCTATTTGATTGCTCAAGCTACCCATTAGGAGAAACATAAGCAATAAAGGTAAGAAAGAACGAATGACCATATGTAACAATTTCTTTTGTGGTAATGCAATCACATAATAACTGATAAATTCATCACTCACTAAAATATATAATGCAATGTTTTTGGCATGGAAAATAAACTCATAACCTCACCCTCCACTCATATTTATGGAGAGAATTGCTAATTGGCCTCTACATTTATAGTGGTTGAGAAAGAAGTGGAAGACTAAAACTCTAAATAAAAGATTCAAACCCAAAGACATTTCTTTTTCATAATATCTGACAGTAAGAATCAAACATTGATACTTTTAAGATCCCTAATTCCTGTTACCTAGCTTTTACACACATACAATACAATTTAAGAAGGCAAACTGTTGCACACTTTCATTTCCCACGTCAAAAAGAAAAAAAATTAGTAAACAGACCAGGGTTAGAAAACTTGGTAAAAAAAATCCCAATATTTGTAAGTATGCAGATTTACTAGTGAGTGTAGTATGTTTACTATTGATTTCTCCTTTATTTGTTGCAGTTTCAATTTTAATTATGTAGTATAACCTATCTTCTTCCTTACTTGTTGTAGAAGTGGTTTAGTTTAAGTGGATGTTATATATGTAGTTAACCAACTACAGAGTAATTACTGTTCGTAATATTGGATAAGCATGTACTCTCAAACTTGACTACTCAATGATCAATCACTATCTGTCTCGGTTACTTTTGCTGCTTTTACTTTCATTACCAACCATGGAATTGGAAATATACATGTTCAGGATAAATCTGGATATATATGATCCAATGAAACAGTGAAATATCATGCATATATGCCATGTTTTACATATGAGTTAATTGATTTTCTTGATGTGGATGCATTATCATGTCTATCAACTAGACAACTATAGAAAGTGATGATCCTTGGCTTGGCTTTTTCTGCAGCCATAGCAGCAACGGCAAGTACTTATAGTGATCGATGTTAATCAATTACTCTAAGACTAAAAAAAAACTAAAAAATCTTTTTAAGATTATACAGATATATCATGACAGCTTCATCTAAAACTAAAAAAAAAACAGAGATGGGTTCTTAATACCAAAAAATTGTGCATGTACCTCATGATCTTTTGCCCTTCCTTCTCGTTTGAAAAAGCCTCCACTGCAATAGTGACAGATACAAGCAATTGAAATAATTCAAAAAAACAAGTAAACATTAAAGCAATCAAAATAAGGGGAAAAGTTCCAAGACATACCTAGTCCAACCTGCTGCCGAAAAACACTCCTGATAATGAACGGAAAGAGGGAAAAAGTCTGACAGTTCACTTGGAGCATTAGCCAAACAAACAGATGTGTAAACAATCTACAAAAAGAAACATAAATGTGATAAATCTTCACTAGGAGAAACCCAGAGTTCAACCATAAGATATAAGTCTATAACAGTGATGATACATCTCCTTTCTGTTGTGTAGTCGTGGTGATTAAATTGGTGATTGGAAAATTAATAGTAGATTGCAAAAAAAAAAAAAATATTCACTCCCAATCTGAGTGTACAGCAAGAAAGGAGGTATCCCAAAAAAAAAAAAACAAACTGAAGCAATGATAGAAACGAAAACTAGTGTAAGTGAAGATAAAAGAGTACAAGGGTAGGAGGAGGATGAGGTAGTGAGTATATATAACTTACAGTTTCTCCATCTATGACGGTAAGAGAACCACTGGCTTGTCTCCCAATATGACCTGTCTCAATCAAAATCTGTAAAGATGCCAAATAAATCAACCATGATTCCATAAATACACAACTCGATACAACTGTAGTGGTAAACTAACTATACTAATTCATGAAACAATAGTACCTATCTATAATTCAAGATAAATTTGTGGAAACAAGAAATCTAGAAACGAACAGAAGCAGAATTGGGACAAAAGAACTCACGTGCCTATCACCAACGAGGATTTTGACGGAACAAGGCTGAGTAACATTAACCGCCGTAGCAGCTCCGGCGTCGGTCAAAGCTCTGATGCCAAATGCCTTGCGATTCTTTCTGGGAATGAGGAGGGACAAACTGCAAAACTTGGACAGAATATTAAACAAAAAGATAAATCCCTAGAAATCATTCCAGGATATCGAAACAGAATAGTAATTTGCTCGGCTCGAAGCCCATAACATGGCGGCTAACTCTGGGATCTCTGTCCAGCAAATTGAGGTCGAGTGACACGGTCACCGGCTCATATGGGCTGTCCAAGGTGGTCAGAATTCGCTCGACCCACCATGACTCGCTAACAGAACAGAGGAGTGAGGGAGAAGGACGACGAAGATAAGAGGGTCTAAGAATTGTGAACTAGGGATTTTAATTTTTTTGGGTCTTTACTTAAAAATAGCGCTTTAGCATGCCGCGCTTGGAAAAGACTTTGATTTTTGAATTTTGAGAAGCGTGTTAAAGAACCCGCCTGGGAAAAAATCCCTCCAACTGAAAAGTTTTGGTCACTAAACGGAAACCATGCATTATGAAGTTCAGAAATATCAGTGACCCAACATGAATGGTCACTAATATTAAAATTTTTGGTCATTAAAGTTTGAACAATATGCAGGTAAATGAATTTAGATGGTCCAAAAAGTATTAGTGACCAACAGGTAGTATTGGTCATTAATTCAATAGTATTTGTGACCAATATTGAAGTGGTCACTAAGATTTGGTCACTAATACCCGATTTTGTTGTAGTGTATGTATAAAGCATAATAAAAAAACATGAGTTTGTGGATTGATTTTCTTCATAATTTTATAGGTATGAATTAATGCTTATGGGTTATGTTGAAGGTGAAATATTCGAATTTTATGTTTACTATATAGTAATCATATAGTGAACCCCCATGAGAGTACTCCATTGAAACTAGTCTCGTACAACTAATTTTTTTTAAACATAAAATTCAATTATGTCAACTTTAACATAACCTAAAAGCATTAATTCATTTTCATTTTCTCCTAACTGACCCAAAAATTGATGAAGACCTAAAATAATACCAAATAATATCATCGCATTGTGTTTATGAAGAGGAGGAAAAATCCAAGTTTTGGAGGAAAAATTAGTGGATTCATAGATAATAGTACCCAAAAAAAAAAAATATGATTATTACATTTCTTTAACATAAAATTCGAATATTTCACCTTCAACATAACTCATAAACATTAATTCATACCTATAAAATTATGAAGAACGGCAATCAATCCACAAACTCATGTTTTTTTATTATGTTTTTATACATATATTCTAAATGTCAATTTTATCCTTACATTTAACAAAAAAATTAACAGAAGTACCAAAGTGTCAAACAGAGTCTAACTTCATGTACCAAACTGTCCCCTTTAATACATCGGGTATCAAACTGTCCAAGTAGTAATACCTCAGGTACCACAAGAGGAATTTACCCTCTTCTAAATTACATGACAATTCTAGACTTTTCTACAACCTGATTATATTCCAACTTGCATGATTCTTCTAGATATTTTCTACTATTATTTGATAATTCTAGATCAATCTACAAGCTCTAGATTAATCTAGGTAATTTGAGAACAGTTTAGAACACTTCAATGAGCATTACTGTTCTAACAAAACCATCCAATTTACTCTTCTTATACTCGAGGATAAGTTCGCAAAGATGTCTGATCAATTTCTTTCAGTTGAACGAACTATAAATTAGATTACTGATAATGCAGAAAGTGCATGAAACCTGAACACAGTTCATGTACAAATGAAAAGAAATGCAACTTGTAATCTATCTAAAACCATTTGAAAATAGTATCAAAAAACTAGAAGTACGAATAATTGTCAGTAATGGAACTACAAATATGTAATGACTATAAAACAAAACACGCTTTCAGATTTGCACAAAAAGCTCTTAAAACAGTTTCACTACTACAAAAGATGACAAGTTATTAGTAGAGAGCATTATGGATAAAACTTGATCGAGTCTCTACCAGGAACCACACCCCCTTCATCTGGGATCTAGCTTCCACAATCATTCGAACACTCTGAAAGTCTGAATCCTCTTTCATCTGAGCACTGATAATTCTCTATCTGTGAATAATATATATCTGGAGACAAGTAGATGAAAAAATCTGCATAGCTCGAGTTTAGACCTCTGCAATAACTAATCTGACATATAACCATATTTTTCTGTCTTTCTCCCCTCGGAACTCTGTACTTCCAACCCAACTCCTACAAGATCAATCCTCTTTTCCCACCTCCCACATGTTCAATTCTCCTTCTTCTAGTGCCTGTACTTTCTACTCATCAACACCCAATTACGTGCGCATGGTGCATGGACACCGGTAATAGGAAAGAAAATCACACAAGGGAAGCATGTACTCGTTAGGACTTCCGCATATTTACCAAATCGATCAGCAGAGCAAACAAACCATTCATGATCCAACAAGTTTATGTCATGAGAAAGAAAATCAAGACAACATGCTTAATTATAAAGTACAACATGGGGGCATTTCGGATAAACGGTGCACGATTAAATTCGCTTGCCTCGAGTAATAGCAAACAATATCTTGTATATTAGCATGACACAAGAAGCTGTGATAAATCATTTCCAATTCAAGCGAAAAGACAATGCCTAAATTATCATTTTATTGTTTTTATTTATTCATCCAACTTGTAACTGATATATCCCTGATAACCCCTATCTACATCTGCAGCTACTCATAATGGCTAAGATGATACAACGACCTCCCACAATTTATTGAGCTCCTTAGTAAAAGCCAGAGAGAGAGAGAGAGAGAGAGAGAGAGAGAGAAAGGGTACATTTGTGTTTCCCTTGAACCTTGCCAGATCCAACACTGTTATACCTTATTCTGTGTTCTAAATTTCAGAGCAGTCACAAGTTTTCAGCATCTGCACACCCAATCTAACCCTGCAAGCAGCATAATCAATTTCTCGATCAGCTCCACATCCAATTCAAACAGCTACTAATCAGCACTAATATATGTTCTTAATTTACACAATTTCAATGAAACCTACCAATCCCCAATATATTCAAAACAGGCCCAAAATGTTCATAAGATTTTACCTTTAAACCTGGTAGGCTTCTGCCGACAGCATATCCAGATACATCCCTGGAGTTATATTCTGCAAAACCATCAAAACCATATCAAATACCAAACAATTCAAAACCCTAATGACCCAAATACCTAAAAATTTACCAAAATAAAATTGAACAGCCAAACGACAATTGAATTGGAATATGACACAGTAAAACCATATCAAATACCAAACAACTCAAAACCCTAATGACCCAAATACCTAAAAATTAACCAAAATAAAAATAAAAATTACAGAAATAAAATTGGACAGCCAAACGACAATTGAATTGGAATATGATACAGTACATCCAGCTGCTTCTGCAGACTCCTAGGCCTCCTCTTGGGCCGGCGCGATGGCTTCTTCCCTGTCAAGAGTAAAAGATCTTTCTCAATCTCCTCTTTGGTCAATGTAAGCGATATCTCCATCCTCGGCTCCTTAGGTTTTTTCGTTTGACAACCTCTAGCCAGTCTGGACCGACCCAGCTCCGGGATTTCGTTATGCTGCCCCACCGGTGCACCGGTCTTCATGGCACTATCCTCCCCATTAGGCTTCTTCACCGGTTTCCTGGGCCTAAGATTCCATGTTTTGTTCCCCTTCTCCTCCAATCCTTCCCCCGCAGCTAAAGCAGCCAAAGCAGCAACAGCAGGATCATCAGATTTAGGGTTTTGATCCTCTGCTTCTTTTTTCACCTGAGGAGCGTCGTCTTTGTCCAGCTTGAGCCGAATGTAAACCTTCAAATTTGGTTTCTTGGGGTGCGGCTGTTCGGACAAGACTTCGTTCTGGTCAATGACGTTTTCCCCAGTGTCGGAGTTGTGGTCAGGTAGCTCAGCTGCCGAGTCATGGTTGGGGAGTTGGGGTTCATTGCCCAACTGGCGAGAGTGACGTGAGTTTTTCTTGGTCCATTTCAACCCCGATATGTCAGGGTTGGGGGTCTGGGAAGTCCACTTATTGGGTGACACAGACGAGGAGGAAGCCATGGAAGCGGGTTTGGGTTTGGAATTTGGGCTTTGGACACGGGTTGGATTAAAGGAAACACCATGCAAATTGGTGGTTGGTGGTTTTGAACTCTCTCTCTCTCAGACTCTCAGTTCTTCTGTCACTGAGAACCTGAGAAAACACAGAGATAGGCAGTGAGTGCTTTACTAATCGGTGACTCAGAGTTGCAGAAGCGAGTGGAATTTATAGCGTAACGTGGTGACAAAGAAGTGGCAGTTTATTTTGTTTCTGTATCTGGAAAAATGCAAACATGGTTTCTTGGTTGTATTTTTTTCTCAGTATGCCCAAAATACCCTTCCAACTTTTTTCCATGTTTGCGTAACATTGGCTGTTTTTTTTTAATAAGAAAATGCAATAGGTTTTGTCCTTCTTCTGTTTTTACCCCCCCCCCCCCCCCCCCCCCTCTAATTTTTTTACCTAGGGTTGTTTGTTATTAAATTTGCTTAAAACATTTCTACCACCAACAAAGTATGTTAAACTGGAATTACAAGAAAACAATTCTTCAAATTGCAATTAGTTTGTGATCGAGTAAAGATTTGCAAAGTCAAGTGTTACACAAAACCCTAACAGAGACTTCATACGTGCATGTGTTTGTTCATATATTACGTACGGACGAAAACTTCGTGCACTGATCTGTCATTTCGAAAATATTTCCACATGTATAATTTAATAGCATGCCCGCTTCAAACTGTAATGTTTGTTAATACGTTATTAAGTCGTTGAGATTTATTTGGTTGTTCAGTAATGTGACGATCGACAAGCACTTATTACGTTATTGTTAAAGTAACTTTACATTTGTCACATGTTTCTTTAATTTGAAGTTTCTATCAACTACTGTCATGTACTCATACTAATTATGTGATAATTAAGACAAATGACGTTAATGAAGATAAATCTACATTGAATATTTTTATGCAAGTCAATTTTAATACCTAAACAGATTGATAAGTTTTCTCATTGCAAGAGAAAAAAGAGACCCAACTGTAAAATTCTAGTAACTATTGAATTTACTGAAATTGTAATGGTAACTCTTTTCATTTTCAGATAAAATATTAGATTAGGAAAAAAAATTGAAATGAAATTCAAAAGTACATGTTGCCCTTGGATTCACTATTCATTGAATTTCTCATATTTCAAAATTAGGCATCTCAATTAATTCTGAATCTAGTTAGTTTTGCATCTAATTATGTATCCAAAGTCTAAATTCCGGTTTTGGAAAATATTTGTGCGAAGTTTTTCATTGCATATGCCCTCATTTATGATATAACACCAATCTCTTTCCTGGAAATAAATTTAACAAAAAAAGGAAATGCATATTTGTTTTCGTGATTGTATTTGTAAGGATTAATTTCAGTTTACCCCCCCCCTAATGTTTAGGGGTTTCATCATTTCACCCCCCCCCCCCCCTCCCGACTCTCAATTTCATTTTTTTACCTCCTAAACTTTCCAATTTTGCTCAACCGTGCCCAATGTCTCATTAAGTCCGACAATGGGGCCCACTTTGAGGGCTAAAATGGTCATTTCAAGACAAAAAAATATAATTAATTTCATTTACCTTCCTGAGGTTTGGAGATGTCATCATTTCAACTGGCTCTCAATTTCATTTAAATTTCTTTTAATTTTAAAACCTAAAACCTAAAAATTAAAAATTAAAAGAAATTTTATATTTAATTAAATAGAAATTTAACTAATTACATATAAATTATTATCTATATCATAATAGATATTATAATCTAGATAATATGCTATTTCTAATATACATATAATATATATAGAAATACATTCAATATATAGTATTTGAATATATTAAATATATAGTATTTGAATATATTCAATACATAGTATTTGAATATATTTGAATATTGAATATATTTTTCTTATTTTCTATGTTTATTATGTATATATATATATCTTAGAAATAGCATATTATTTAGATTATAATATCTAGATTATCTATTAAATAGAAAGTTAACTAATTATATATAAATTATTATCTATATCATAATAGATATTATAATCTAGATAATATGCTATTTCTAATATATAGAAATATATAGAAATATATTCAATATTCAAATACTATATATTGAATATTGAATATATTATATTATATTGAATGTATTTCTATGTAATTTATATATATATTATATATTATAGAAATAGCATATTATCTAGATTATAATATCTATTATGATATAGATAATAATTTATATGTAATTAGTTAAATTTATATTTAATTAAATATAAAATTTCTTTAATTTTTACTTTTTAGGTTTTACATTTTAGGTTTTAAAATTAAAGTGAAATTGACAATCGGGGGGTGAAATGATGACACCCCCAAACCTCAGGGGGTAAACTGAAATTAATCATATTTTTTTGTCTTGAAATGACCATTTTAGCCCTCAAAGTGGGCCCCATTATCAGACTTAATAAGACATTGGGAATGGTTGAGCAAAATTGGAAAGTTCAGGGGATAAAAAAATGAAATTGAGAGTCGGGGGGAGGGGGGTGAATGATGACACCCCCAAACCTTAGGGGGGGTAACTTGAAATTAATCCTTTTTGTAATTTGGAAAGATATATTAAAGTTGAAAACTCAGGGGTACAAATGTTGGGTCCACTTGGAGAATTTATCTACTTTCCTTTCACAGTTTTGCTAATCTGTCTTATGCATTACACCAAAAATACAACCTCTCAATAGGCTGAGCTAGTAGGCCAATATAAAAAAAGAAAGAAAGAAAAAATCTTCATGTTAAGATTTAGGATTATTACGTAATTCAAAAAAAAAAAAATTAGGACTGATTTGTTGCTACGTGGCTTTACACATTATTGATTAGCAAAATAGTTGCGAATCTTAAATATTTTATAAACTAATTGGTCAACATTTCAACAAATATTAAATTATCGTATTCAAATCTGTGAGCGAAATGTTCCACAGGGCAGACTTGCCTCCCTATCTTTTGGATAAGAATGATTGGGGTGTTTAGGGAAAATTGAATTGGGAGATAATTGAATCGTACTTTCATTGATAATAGAGTTCTCTATATATAGAGGATTACAAGCATAGAGATAGAGTTGTACATGGAAACATAATCATACATTGATTGAATATCTCATAAGATCCTCCGAGAATATCTCTAATATAAACCTCGGGGTCATCATGGGCCGGGCTAGGGCCGCCCCTACACTAAATTTTAGGGCTTAGGGTAGGGTCGGGCCAGGCCTAGTCAAAGTCAACAAAATTTAGGGCCGGGTAGGGTCGGGCCAGGGCTTAAATATGCTAACCCTTACCCGCCCGAAAAGCCCGATCCGTTAGGGCCGAAAGGGCCGGGTCGGGCCGGCCCTCAAATAGGGCCAAATAGGGCCGAAATGGGCCAAAAAAAGGCCTTATTTTGTTTAACAAAAAAAAAACATTATTTTTTTCTTCTCAAAATATGGCTTAATGGTATATATTGGTAATAAAAGACTCATTGTTTTTTATTGAACATATTTAATACACACACACACACTTGTAACTTATAACATTTATTAATATTAGTTAAGATGGTTATATTCAATTAACTATCTATATAAATCTCTCAATATTAATTGTTGTGAAACAAAGAAAATAGAAATTAAAGAAAACAAAACTTATGAAATCAATTACAAAGAAATAAATAAATTGCATACTATAGAAAAAGAGAAACATAATTAAAAAATAGAAAAAAATAAAAAAAATTTAGGGCTTATTCGGCGGGCCAAAAATTTCGAAATGGAAATTGATCAATCTGACAATGGTCATATGCATATACAACAGTAGTAGGTATTGTGTAAAAAAATTATGTCGATCTGCATTAAATAAGGCACCAAACGGAGCGGTCAACACTTTGTATAAGCAAACTTCCGTAAGGGGAGCGGCACCTTTTGCGGACAGACATCCCCGTATTTTGACAGCAGGTGATAGACCCCCTCCCCATGAGAGTGTGGGAGCTGACAGATCAAAAAAAAAAAATTGCAAATTCTTGGTTATGAGCATATTTGTGTTAGGTTTTATTTAGGGTATGGAGTTGACCGGGTCGATAGAGACCCAACCGAAGGTGGAAGTCACTGAAATTTTTACCGCTACCATATATTCATATACGGACGACATCCAACGGTGCATTTTAAAAAATTTCATTTCGTCCCCCATTTTGCTCATGGAGGATAACAAGCCTAATAAACGAGTTATACTACATTAATAGGCATATAAGGATTATGTGTGATCCAAAAATTTTGAAATGAAAATCGATCAATCGGAAAATTCTTATATGTTTATACAATAGTGATAGGTATTGTGTAAAGAAATTAGGCTGATCCGCCGTGAATAAGGCACCTAACGGAGCGGTCAACGCTTTGCACAAGCAAACTTCCCTAAGGGGAGTGACACCATGCGCGGACAAACGTTGCGGAATTTTGACATCCATAAGTAGACCCCCTACCCATGAGAGTGTGGGAGCTGAAAGATCGAAAAAAGTGAATTGCCAAGGACCGGTTAAGAGAATATTTGTTTTATGTTCTATTTAGGGAATTAAGTTGACCGGGTAGATCGAGGTCCAAACGAAGGCGGAAATTGTTGAAATTTCTACCACTAACATATATTCATATGCAAATGACATCCAGCGGTGTATTTTAAAAAATTCCATTTCGTCCCCCATTTTGCTCATTAAGAAGTTAACATTACATTGGTAAAATGGTTTCAACTCGACCAATTGATTATTTTTAGTTATGTTGATTACTTGATTTATTTCAAAATTGGTATTACATGAATATATTGTCCAATTTGAAATAATAGCTTTGTAATTATTACAGTTAATTAGTTAACAGTAATTATTGGTAAATATTAAAATACCCATAAGATTATATTAAAACGGCGGCGTTTTTGCCGAATTGACAGTTAATTCTTTAAAAAAAATTATTTTTTTCTTCTCAAAATATGGCTCAATTTAAAAGACTCATTTCCTAATATGGCAGATTGAAATAATTTTCTACACTTCCATAGTTTTATACATATAACACATAATAGAAAATAACAAAAATAAAATTTAAATTTTAGGGCCGGGCCGGGCCGTAGGGTAGGGTCGGGCTTTATTTGTGTGACCCATACCCTACCCTAAATAAAAAAGGGTCGGGCCGGCCCGCCCTAATGGAAGGGCCCGGCCGGGCTTCGGCCCTACGGGCCGGCCGGGCTTAGAGCCCAAGGGCCATATGATGAGGCCTATATAAACCCTATTTCAACTAGATTAAGTAACCTCGAGTTTGGGCCAGACACATATATATTCTGAATTTACTTGAACACTTCCCCTTGTGTCGCCCAAACATGGTGCTCCTCTCGTTGTCTCATTAAAAACCTTGCCGAGTAACAAAAACCCAGTGGGACAAAAATAACCTCAGTCGAATGGGAAAAAGAGCACAACACACCCTTCACGTTTCGAGACCATACATGTAGACATCTCCCCCTGATGTATGCATCTCTCCCTGATGACTACGGTCATGGGAGTTCCGATAACTTCTGCAAACGATGCTACCAACATGTTTCTCGAAAGTGAAATTTAGACAATGACTTAGTGAGCAAGTCTGCCAAACTGTCCTCAATCAAAACTTCACTTTGATCTTGAGGAGAGTCTGTTGTTGCTGATTATGCTTGGTGTTGTCGCTTTTGATGTAGCCTGGCTACATTTGTTCAAAACAAGCAGCATTATCCTAAATGCTCGTAGGCTCATCTGTGGTAGACTTCAAACCACAATTGTTCGAACATGCATAATTATGGATCCAATCCATAGACATTCATGAATGACATCGCAAAGAGTAATAATCTCTGCATTGTTTGAAGATATAGCGACTAGGGTCTGTTCTGTAGACCTCTAAGATATCACGGTCTTTACCCATGGTGAACACTTAACCATTTTGGGAATGACCATTGTGTGGGTCAGAGAGATACCTAATATTAGCAAAAGTTTCCAAAACACATGTTTTGGGATGGGGATAGTGGACGCAGGCCAGTGTTGGCGTCGTTCCTGGTGTGTGATGGGTATGAATCCATCGTCTCTCTGTAGGGATAGAACAAGCCCATATCAATCGTACATCTCAAGTACCGGAGGATATCTTTTACAACAATCCAATGGCATCGCGTAGGCGCAAAACTATATCTAGCTAACAAGTTCATGGAAAATGAGATGTCTGGTCTTGTGCATTGAGCTAAGTACAATAATGCGCATATTGTACTCAAGTAAGGCACTTCTACCCCTAACACATCTTCATCATCATCCTTCAAACGAAGAGGATCATTTTCAGGATCAAGACTATGGACAATCATGGGGGTGCTTTGAAGGCTTTGATCTTGTCAAAATGGCTAAGCATCTATCGACACGATGCTCAAGTTCCAAACTGAGACATAATCGTGTTCTCTCAAAATCATTCATCTCAAATTCGGATTTCTAGTGTTTAGCAGTTTCCCTAAACTCTTTAAGGGGCTTCCAATGAAGATCATGTCCAACATGAACCGCGATAGAATCCGAAACTTGTTATGGAAACGCGTGGGTATATCCATTCCCAATCAAGTAGTCACTTTAGTGAGCATTTCAATCTCTTTGTAAAACGCTCTCCGTGGTCTAGAGGCACTTGACTTGGATAAATGAAGTTCACCATGAACCTTCATGTATATTCTGTATCTATATCCCCATAGAGATACGTAGTGACCACATTCGTAAGCTGCATGATCAGTTATTCATAAACTACCAAACTGACAGAGTAATGGAGTGCAATGACATCCATTACGAGAGAATATGTCTCATCATAGTCTATTCCAGGGTGTTTTGTGAAAAGCCTTGCGCCATTAGGCAAGGTTGCCATCTGTTAGGTCCATAATTACCTAGTAATTATTCCCCTAAGATTGTACTATTGCTTAACCTTTGTGTTTATTCATATATATATATATATATATATATATTATGTTTTCCTTATCATGCTAGGAAATAATGGAAAAGCTTGGAAATACCCAAAAACTCAACTTTAGCACATTTTCCTACTCCGGTTAGGAGAAACCGAGTTAAGCAAGGAAGGAGGAGTGGCAGACTGACCAAATGAACTCCAAATGAGTTGAAACTTTTGAGATCCATTATAGACATCCTAATAATCATTTTTTATGAAGAGTTCAAGAGCTAGTTCGGAATGGAAGGCCTTCAAAATATTGGTGTAAATTTCTGCACTAGAAGACAAAAACAGTAAAACCGGACCTGTACTGATTCTGGCAGAATTTCCGGCCACACCATGACGAACTAAGCTCTGAAATTTTATGAGGATGATGTAAACTCATGGAGGAATATTTGGTATGAAGAAACCGAAGGCAAATTCGGAAGTCTTACTGGAGATTAAAGAAGGAAGAAAGTGCGAAAACTTGACGAAATAAGAGTCAACACAGGTCAATGACGGATTCCGCTCAAGTTGACCGGCCAAGACCATGTGTGGAGGAGAAGGAAGAGATGATTAGAGCAAGTTCACCCGTTGGGTCACCAGGTCACCCACTATTCACTGCTTTTTAGTGTTAATTTCACCATCTCGGTCAAGAGTACAGTGTATTTCGTGCCCTAAGTCACCCTATACAGTGCTGGGTCACCATGGTGACCTGCACAGTGTATTTCGTGCCCTGGGTCACAGGCACAGTGTATTTTGTGACCCAGAGAATGAAAATATACACTAAAAAGCAGTGAATAGTAGGTGACCCGGTGACCCAAAGGGTGAACTTGCTCTTAGGGTTAGAGAGTTTTAGGTCTAGATTATTTTGAAATCCAAAATTTGAAATATGACAAGTGGTCACATTCTTACACCTTACACCTTTGTTTTCCATTTATTACCTTGTTCCCCTGCACAATGACCCTTCTACCCTTACTTTTTCCCCTTCACTAAAATATTTATGGGCTTTCTAGGTCATTTTCATGTGGAGTTAAAGACTAGATCCACATTTTGTGCTTACACATTTTTCAACCACATTTAGTCCTTCATTTGCTTTGATCTCCACCCTCCATTCATCACTTTTGGCCTATAAAAACACCCTCCTCTCACTTTGGACGTTTTTCATGTCTTCCGTCATCCATTTCATCTTCTTCCTCTCTCCATTTGCTCTCCATTTTCCATAATTCTTCATCTTTTAGGTAGTTTGGTTTAGCTTTTGTGTAGAGAAAAGTGTAAAGTGTCTTGGGTTTTTACCAAAAACCAAAGATCCTTTACAGCTTTGATCAATCACACCTTAGTTTCCATATATACAAACCTTGTTCTTCATAGCTTCTAAGAGTTTTGTGGATTTGTATGGTAATTTGGGTTTGAGAAAACGAAATTTCCATACTTTGAAACATCTCTCACTAGTTTTGCATCAAGAGGAGCTAGTTTTGTAACCAACCACTTTCTCTACTCTTTGATTTATGTAACTATGGGTTGTGAGTAGAATAAATTTGGGGCTAGGCCTTAGCCCTAGCCAAACTCATGTATAAAATAGTGTGATGCCATGTTTTTGATGAATATGCATGTTTTGAATCTTTTAGCTAATTTACTTTAATGCTTTCTTACATGTGTTTTTGGATTTGTCACCTAGAAGCATGTTGTAGGAATTAATGAAATCGGAAACTTAAGCTTGACAATCTTTTGTAACCGAAAATCATGTGTAGCTAATAGGGTGGTGGTCTAGCTTATTCTTACAGGAAGAACTAGATTGCTTGGTTCCTTACCTTAAAATTAATGCTTGGTGCCATGAGTTTAAGAGTCGAGAGGCCTTACGTTTTACGACATCAAATGACAGGACCTGCCCTAGATTTCACCTTGAAAATCGAAAGTGGCCCTGCGGGGCCCACCTCAGAAGAAATTCTACCAAAAATTTGGCAGAACTCCCTCTAAAAGTGGACTACCCAAAAACCTGTAGAAAGACATTTACACTTCTAAAATAATCCACCATTATCCTTCTAGAGCCACCCTGCTCCCTATATCACAACATCTCCCATTTCACAAACAATTCTGAACTTAAGAATATTAATCTCATAGGTTATTAGAGCAATCTAATGTACAGGCGTACAAGAAAATAGAATACAAGATAAAGGACCGATACTTTTATAATGCGGAAGCTATAACAGCTATGTCTCAACCCCAAGTATGCTCGACCTCAAGTTAAACTGGCCTGCAAACTGGGCATTTAAAACCGAAGGGCCCAAGGGAAAACATTTAAAAATCGTTAGAGTGAGTGGACGAAAAATAAGTAATTTCGAATGAATAAGTAAAACTTAATGCTTTCCCAAGTTATTCTCTAAAACCTCGCATGCAGTAACAATCTTGGAAATACTTTTAATCATCACATTTACTGCAATCTCTTAAAATCTCATCCTCAATCCTTTTTAAAACATCCTTTTCAAGAGGTTCTTTTGATGACTAGAAAGGACTGCTGTCTAGTCATCTCATGCCATCTGGGAGGGACTGCCACCCAGATTAAGCATCGGAAGGGACCGCCAACAGGAATAGGAGGCGGTGGATAGAAGGGACTGCCAGCTAACCACAAGTAGTTAGAAGGGACTGCCAACTAACTACCTCATGTCATCTAGAAGGGGCTGCCAACCAGGTGACGCATCGGAAGGGAATGTCAACCGGGATGTAGTCTGGAAGGGACTGCCAACCAGACTATTACCTAAAAGGGAATGCCAACTAGGTAATGCATGCATGCGCTGACTGATAGCCTCCTCAATAAACTGGAAACAACCTCTTTCAATTACTTTCTTTCGGAAAGAAACTCGATATTACTTCAATAAATCATTAATAACTCACCGAAAGCATAACTCAGGATTATCTCGCTAACTCAAACCTCAATATCTCAATAAATCCTCGAAAGCATAAATCAAATACTCTGTAAATCAATAAATGCTTTCGGAAAGAAATCTCAATCTAACTTCAAGGCTGATAAGTGGGAGCTTAAAGCTCAATAAATCTCGATAATTCAATCATGCTCAAATATTCAATGAAACATTCGTACTCGTGAATCCTCATAAAAACCGATATTCGAAATTAATAATTCTCATAATATTTTCTTAATCAGTCACTTCCCGAAAATCATTTCCCAACTCAATAACTCATAAATAACTATCTCGAAAATCTACTAAAAGCTTTCGGGAAGGAATTTCAATACTAACCTCGTAATTCATAAATAAAACTCAATAAACCAAATCTCATAAAACCATAAAACTAAATAATTCAAATTATAAATTAAATCTCAATTGGAAAATACTAATATACTGCATGCACAATTAATTTAAAATAAATTTCCACTCACTGTACAATTTAGGCGATCACGCATACGAGTTCCTTCATCGAGTAATAGCTCGGTATATCACTCTATACACAATTATAAATCGTGAATATCGATACGCCAATTAAATATGATTCCTAAAATCAAATCCTCATAATCATATCTTCACTTCTTCTCGGATTCAACCCAAATTATACCACTAATACCAATTCGTTAATTTAAAGGTTTCAAGGCAGAACCGAGAGATATCCGACGGTCGGATTCTCGGATTCTCGTAAATCGGTAATGGAATTCTAAATTCCGGAAATTTCATTATCAACACAACTTTTCTTCAATTCCAACCAAATTCACATTTACGAGCTCTACATCAATTATAGGATTTAATAGCCTAAAAATTGAAGTCAGAAAACTGTCCTACGTGCCTCCACGCGCCACCTACAGTGGCGGCTCGTGGGGCCCATGCACCAGGGGCCACCACCTCCGATGGCCACCAAATTTTGGCAGCAACAACATCACAACAGACCCAACAAGCTTCTCAACTATAGCACATTCCAATTTTACCTTTAAGTGCTCGAAATTATAATTCATCTTCTTTCTTCTTTTCTTAGTAAATGTAAAGGTAAGCTGGGTGGCTGCTATTATATGGAACTAGTTATATGGAATAGAATACCTGCTCTATGATCTCGATTTTGTGACTGTCTATTGTAAAGCTGCATAATATCAGTGTAAGTGTTCATCTTTATTTGATGTGTTTCTTTGGTTGCTACTTGACAATTTGAATTTTGAGTTTTTTGGCTGTTCTCTTCATTTACATGCGTGGACTTCAAATCAGTGAATGTGAGAGAAGAGGATTAATAGTTGATAGGTATTAATAGAACATGCCTTCTAGTGTAGTTGATATGTTTAATAACCTTTCTGAATTCAGATCTGGTATGGCTTGTATGGCAGTTATGGGAATGAATAACCAAATCATTATGAGGGAGCTCTCACATGTAGGGTAAGCTCTCACATTATATGCATGTGGTTTAGGTTTTATTAGTACTAATGGAGCTCTGTTGTTTAGGCATCAGACTGGCTATATAAAATGAATTAAAAACATATAGAAGTGTACTGCAACAATTGATGAGGTTGTTGTTGGCGTATTAATTTCTTATTGGCATATCTTGATCATTTACTATTTTCAACAACAATTTACTATAATTTTTTTTCTTTTCTTTTTCCTTGTCTGCATGATAAAGGAGAAATCTGTTCAGTTTATTTGGTTTGCAAGAGGTGTTGTTTGGTATTTGTTAAGATGAATTTAATCATGTGTCTGGAGGATTAGCACATATTTCTTATGAGTGTGTATAGTTATATTTAAGACTTACAAGCCAACTGGCACATCTCTAAGCTAATCCTTCAGTTCGTCTGAGTATTTGCCAAATTAACCTGCTTATGGTTTGTGCTAGGCTTGTAAGCTTTGAACTGAGTAGACATGGAATAGGGTCAAGAAGTATTTTGTTATAATTATTTCATTGCATGTCTTCTCATTTTCTTTGACCTAATGTTGATTCACCTCTTAAACTTGAAAAAAAAAATGCAGGGAATCCTTGTATTTGCTTCTATAATGACAACTCTGGGACTGTAGATCATCTTAGAGTCTATGCGCACCCTAATTTCATATGTAAGTTATTATGACCTGACATTGTATTTGCTTTGGTTATGATCTGTAGTTAGTTTTAGATGTTGCTAGTTTTCCATCATTGTTATGTTATGTAGGTATTTGCTTGGTGCTCATGTTTTGTTTGTTTATTATTTCAAGGAAACATTCCAAACAGTTAGAGTGGTAGTTGAGTTTGGAAGACAGGTTTTGCTATTTAGAATTTTTTGGGTAACAACCTATTTTTTTTCCTCTAAATATTTGCATTCACATTACGATAGTGATTTCTTTGGGCATTTTCAGATTGGTTTGTATGATGTATGACAACAAACCGGTCTATCTCTAAGTGTCATAGAGATTATGAAGAGAATGCTCCAAACACCGCTATAAATATCGTGAAAACTTTCATGTCTAGCTCGGTAGATCTATTATTGACTTTACAAAACTGATACAAAACTTTTTGTTTGCATTTTAAAATCCACTTTGCTTTTCATTTTTTGTCTTTATTGTTATGTTGGTGGTGAGATGTGCTCTGATATGAATATGTGGTAATGATATTTGATTAATTTGCTGTTGAAATTGAATTTTGATTGCCTGTGATGTTGAAATTTAGGTAAAGGTGGAAGCTTTTTCGGCTACTTTAAATTTGGGGTGGGTGATACAATGAAATGTTTATTTATTTGTTGCTCTTAGTTTTCGAGTTAGTATAAGTAAACTAATTTGTTCAAATTGGATTGTGCTTATTGGCTGCCACAAATTAAAGCTTAGAACGTCATCAATCATTATTTTAAGTTTCTATTTGTTGCTGGTCTTCATTTTGTCTTCATCTATCAGCATTTGAAGGCTTTGTTTGATTATTAGGGACTGTTTGCTCGGTAGAGCAAGGGTTCTATCTCCTCTATGTATCGTGGTTACGCATGCGATTAGCTATATTGATTGAATTAGAGCTTATATATTGGTTTGTACATATGATGCATACAAAATGCATCTCATAGACTTAGGGTGAAACAATATATTCTATCATTGAATGAAAGTCCCTTTTGTATAAACTTTGTTTGAACCAATTTTTTAATTAGTTTTCATATTATAACGTTTAACAAAACAAAATGGACATAAATTGTTGAAAATCATAGTTTCAGTTTACATTAATGTCAGCTGACTGAGCATGAAGACCCTTACTTCCCTAATCTTAAACGTAACAATTTTTTTCCCGCGGGAAGCTTCTAGTATATCTTCTATGCATCAGACTACCAACAAGAGCTAAGCACCTGACTTTATGAAATGTAAGAATGTATATCTTCATTCTTACATTTCATATGTTACTGTTTTAATTTGATTGTTTGCTGACATTCTCTATCATCTGCTTTCAGATTGGAGAACCGTCTCTAGATTCTAAACCATTATCATCATTCTGAACTGGAAGTGATATTCTACATTGGTAAATACATGTATCCCTACTTTATATTATTGGTTTTATAAATGTTGTAAATTTTTTTGTCTTGGATTTTGTTTGAAACTGATTGGTCTTAGTTGAATTGGTTTTACTTGGTTGTAATAATGGGTTTCTAATTCTTAAGTATCTTTTCAGTTTATTTTGTTAAAGAAAACTAGAAAAAAAGGATTCTATTGGAAAACAAAATTTCCTTCAAGTCACATAGGCTGGTATTATATAGCTTAGAATTGTGATATTGCAGAAGTGTTCTGAATGCATTAGTATGCAGATAACGTTTGTGTTATAGCCTCTTATGGAGGATTTATTTTTTATTTTTTATATATAACGCATTAATTAGTATATGAAAGCCTTGGCTGCTAGCTATTAGTAAAAAAGGAATATGAGGTCTGCTAGCTGCTTCAACAGCAGCAAGCAATTAATGTCATTTTGAATGCATGGCCACAAGAAGCTAATGTAAAAATTTATTATAATCTGCATGGTTGCAGACTTGTAGATATATGGGTACATAATGGCACTATGGGTAGAGGATTTAGGACTTGTTGAAGAATGTTTCAATCAGCCAGAGTCTTGAATGTGTTCAAAGGGTAAGGTCATTGGATGATCAGAAATGGAGTCAATACTAGAGCTTCTGCAGGGTCCTTGTCCATCATGTGTGGGATCAATGGCTTAAGAGATCAAAAGACTGCTTATCATCTTTACCTACAAGAGAGTTTCTACAAGAACAAATGAAGGTGCATTAAAGGAAAGCAAGAGTAATCTATGTAGTTTAGGTCTTCCTAGCTAGAATATTTTACAAGTACATACTCAATCTCTTTTGTCCCTAGCTTGGATTATAAGGATTGTAGTACTGTTTCTATGGTTATATATTGAGCATTATTTCAGGAAAACGTTTATATGGATATTCTTCTTGTTGTCCAAGTTTCATTCATACAACACACAACACAAGACAAAACCATGTGTTGTATGATGATAAAAGAGTTCAAAATTAAGGCTTCTCCTACAACAGTCACTGGTTGGTACCCAATTTGATTACAATATTCACACAACGGATAACCAAATATAGTTGTTGTGTGAACTAACAACCAACAACAAAAGAAAACAAAATTCTGTTGTGTGAGATTCATAACACACAATAGAAATAAAATGATCACTGTCGTCTGAGTAAGCAAAAGACAAGGGAGATAATTTTACTTCAGTTGTGTGTTACTTACCTCAGACAACAAATATTAAGTTACATCCATTGTCTGTTATTAGTCTCAGACAACAAAGAATGAGTTATACCCATTGTCTGTTATTAGTCTCAGATAACAAAGAATGAGTTATATCTGTTGTGTGTTATGAATCTCAGACAACAAAGAATGAGTTATATCTATTGTGTGTTATGAATCTCAGACAACGACAAACATGGCCATGTTATGAAAGCGTCATTTAGATGGCTCCTAGTGTTGGTGGTGCCACTAACATGGCCAAAGGTGTTACCTGCCTCTCTCTTTCCACTTTGACCTTTCTGTTCCGTGTTCACCTATTTTGGCTGTTACCTTCCCAAGTAGAGCAATAATATGGACTAGAACGTCCAGAAATATCCGTAAGATTAGGGTTTCACTCTTGGCTCCCTCTCTTAGGGGCGCAACTATAATTGGATTCCGAAATATGCTCTGTTTCTACGGATCTCGAATTATAGTTCTTTACAAGGATGTTGTCATGCTTTTCAGCAACATTCATAGCTCCAATGAGCTCATGAAATCTTGTGATCCGTCCTGCAGTAACATCGATTCGATAGTTCTTATAAACCATCAATACAGAGACGGGGAAGGTAGAGAGAGTCTTCTCAATCAACATCGCATCTGTGATCTCTTTACCACAGAATTTCATTATGGATTTAATATGAAGTGCTTCCAAGTTGTAGTCAAGAACTGACTTGAAATCACAGAAGCGGAGGCTATGCCATCTCACTTCTAGGTCAGGAAGCAGGGAGTCACGGACGTTACCAAAACTTTCTTCGAGTGAGACCCACAGCCTTCTGGGGTCTTCTTCATTCATACAATCATATTGGAGCGAATCATCCATATGACGAGTCATTAGGATGATAGCTTTCGGCTTATTTGCCTCTAAGGCTGCTCTATTTGCTTCCAAAGCTTGAGCTTGCTCAACAGTTAGAAAGTCCTGGCTAGGCTCGAGAATTGTATCCGGGATTCCATCGGCCTTGATATGCTGGCGGACATCATGAACCTACATGTGATATCCAGAGCTAATTGTTCCCAATGGAGCAAAGTCCAATTTGTTCAGGTTACTCATTCTGAAAGAGAACAAGAAATTAGGGTTCGTTTCGGAGCGAAAAAGACTACCATGAAAACAATAAAAATTGCTGATGTGTCACTGGTGCTGACGTGGCTGATGACGTTAGGGCTTCTGGGCTGAGAACTTCTTCTTCTGGGTTGAAGGCTTGGGCCTTTTGCAGTGGGCTTCTCCTTCCTCCTTTTTTTTTTTTTTTTGCTTCTGCCGGACAATTCAGTTGACCGGTTCAGTGACTTTTAGGCCGGTTTTCAAGGTTTTTCTTGCAGATCTGGATTTTTGGGATTGATATGCTACTGCTAAAAAAATTTGGTAGCAATTGGAAGTCCAAAAGGCGGTGAACCGGTGGAATATTTGCTGCAGGTGGTTTGAAGATTCAGGTGGCCAGTTCGGTATGTTTCCGGTAGGTTCTGGTGGTTTTGCCGCCTGTTCTAGATTCCTGGTGTTGAGGACTTCAAGTTGTGTGGCAGAGGCAGAAAAGGGTTCAAGGTTTTGAATTAGGATTTAAGGTTTTAACTTCTTGAATCAAGGTTTGGCTATTTGTTTCAGGGTTAGGGTTTCGTGTTGATAACGTGTTTAAGAAAAACTAAATTGAGAGAGAATTGAATCGTACTTTCATTGATAATAGGGGCCTCTATATATAGAGGATTACAAGCATAGAGATAGAGTTGTACATGGAAACATAATCGTACATTGATTGAATATCTCCTAAGATTCTCTGAGAATATCTCTAATATAAACCTTATTTCAACTAGAACAAGTAACCTCGAGTTTGGGCTAAACACATATTCTAGATTTACTTGAACATGGGGAAAATTATATATAGGAAACATGCATAGTAGCAGCAGACAGAAGTTGGAAAAACAAAAGAACTCAACTGATAGTTTCATAAAAGGCATAATTGCCAAATTCCTACCCTAGGTTGCACTTTATTGTCAATTTGCTACCCTAAGTTTTATTTCAGCTAATTTGCTATCCTAGGTTTTCAAAATTAGCCAATTTGCTACCCTGAGTTTTATTTTAGCTAATTTGCTACCCTTCCATCAAATTTGATACTCTAAGTTTTCAAGATTAACCAATTTACTTCCTTAAATATTCAAAATTAGCTATTTGTTACCTTATATTTTCAAAATTAATTCATGTTTGGACGAAGAAATTGACAAACTAATATGACGAAAAGGTAGCAAATTTGCTAATTTTGAAAACATAAAGTAGCAAATTGGCAGTAATAATACTTAGGATAGCAACTTGGCTAATTGTGAAAATTTAGGGTAGCAAATTGGCTGAAATAAAACCTAGGCTAGTAAATTGACACCAAGGTGAAGTCTAGGGTAACAAATTGTCTATTAAGCCTTCATAAAAATAAGGCCCAGTTTGGGATTGCTGTACTGTGAGAAGAAGCACTTCTCATATTGCTGCGAGAAGAAGCACATCTGATATTGCTGTGAGAAGAAGCAGCTGACATGTTTGGTAAACTGTTTTTAAAAGTGCTGTGTGAACCAAAAATAATTTTTGATTGTTTGGTAAGTTGCGAGTAAAAAGTGTTTTGGTTGGGTGTAATTACCAAAATAGTCATAGATGATAAAAGATGCTTCTAAAAAACATAACTTTGTTTTTCTAATTATACAACTATACCAAATTAAAAAATCTCTCATGTATTGTCCTTGTACACTGGTTCAAATTATCAATGCATCATTTTTATCTCAATATGTATATTAATTCTACAAATTATATAAGCAATTTTAGTTTTTGGTAATTTGTCTGGTTATATATTGCTTGGACCAAATAAAAGATTATCTTAAACCCTTCAATATTATACAAATGAGTTCATAATATTACACAAAAGATTCCCCCACTGTGGTCAACGGGAAACATTACAAAAAATATACTAAAGTCAATCCAAATTTGCAACTAAATGCTAAGTAGATGCATTCATTAGACTTTGTGCAATTGTATTTCTTAACACCTCCATTTCTTGTCTTCCCGAACCATCTTCTTCATGTGCATTGTCTTGCATCTCTTCACTTGAGTAATTTAGTTGTGTGATGGGAAAGAGGAAAAAAAAACAAAAAAGGTCAGAACAAATATAGTTCATGATTACAACTTAATAAAAATTGAATCCCACCCACAGAAGAAACAATAAACACAAATAGAAATTGAGTGAACTCTAAAACTGTGGAAGAACGAATCGACATTGATAATAATAAGTTATATTTGTATCATGATCTATTTACACCATGATGATGTGTTGACTCTGCCATATAAGAAATGGCCACGGTATATAAATGAAACCATAAGAATGCAAACCTAAAAGAAAGAAGTCATCACCCAAAGACACCTTAACGAGGCTCTGCCATATAGGTGTATATACATAAGCTACAAATAAAAATACAGTGTCCAAAGCAAATTAGTATAAAGATCCTATAAAGACCATTAGTACTAGTCAGCCTCATTTGTTTATATAGAAAACTCAATATGCATCAGCTCCAATAGCCAGTTCTTTGTGGGTGAGAGTTCCCAAACTTAAGGTTGATCATAAGAAATGGAAGGGTTCACAACTCACAATTCAGACATCACTCAGAAGTCAACAATGGAATCAAGTCATCAACTAATGAGAACCAGAATAAAAAGAAGCATTTGACTTTATGAAACAAAAGGCACAAACAAATTTACATAGGCAGTCCTCACTAATAAAATGAAAGAACATTAGCTACTAAACCCTGGCTTGCACAATTATAAATGGGATCCTTAACCACAGACATAGGGTTTGGAACAATAACAAGGTGTGTCCAAAGATTTCTGTGCAACTAATATCTGCCCTGCATCCTCCAATAACATATGAAGATACAAGAGCAAGTGACAATTACGGCAGCATGACCGTAAGTATGAAATCAAATTCATAATCTTTGACTAATAACCGCCTCAAAAGCATTAGCTGCAACCAAAAAGTGCATTTCAACTCACATAAAAAAAAAATCTATATCTATAAAATATTTAAATGTGCAATTATTATCCATCAGATTAACAAAACAACAACCAGAACACAACATTTTCATTGACCAAAAAATAGGACTAATGCTTGCATCAAACACCCAGTGAATCCAAATAGTAGAGATAATAACACAAAACCAGATATTGAGTCATCATCTTATACCTTTTGATTCTCCTCATGGTTTGGGGACTGCTTTCCTTATTTGAACCCGCAGCGCCATCCTCTTCTTCATAACCACATCTAATACCTCTGGAGCCTTCTGGCATTGACTTAATTTATACAATCATATTATAATAGAACTTCCCATTACATATATACCCACAGATCATCAATGGAGTCGATCCTAACAGTTTCATTATAAAAAAAAAAGCAGAACTATCAATTTCAAACTTAATATTCTTTCTCTATTCCTAATCGTTTCTTTCTTCTGGTTTTCTAGTAGTGGTTAGTACTAACCAACCAATTTCAAATGAAACAAACACAAATATAATTCAAAACATGCATGAAGAGATCGAAGAACAATGGTTTTCAATAAATCAGGCATATGCCTAAAATCAAGCAAACAGATCTAAGAATAAAATCTAAATCTAAAATCAGACAAAGATGATTCTGTAAAAGAGTTAGTATGAGGTTTTACCTTTTAGAATTGGAGAACGACACTGCACTACCGATTTTTTGACGAAGACGAATGTTTGAACAGTTCACTGTAGAGAGGGAAGGATGGGAAGATAATCAGAAATTAAAGCTCCTCTCGTATTTCTGAAGATTCTTCTCAGAGATGGAGGGAGGAGAAGTAAAGAGCCTCTCTCCCCATTTGTGCCGATGAGGATTCTCCGACAACGAAACTTTCCAGATAGGATCGTCTCCTCCATCTGGTCGTCCCTGTGGTGTCCTCTAGCACTGATTCTCGGTGGTGGCGGCGGTAGAAGGCGGCGCAGTTGGGTGTTTTCGGACCCGATCGGTTCTCCAATCTTCGACGACGGTGGGGCTTCAAGTTTCCTTGGGTGAGTTCAGAGGAGGCTCCTTGATTGATCTGTGGTGGTTGTTTGGATTGATTCACGTGAAACTTGGTTCAACTCGGATTGAACAGTAATCCACGGCTTGTAAGGTAGTTTTCGACCCTTTATGCTTGTTTTCTGACTTTGAGCTGGTTATGAAAATTCACAAGCATGCTTAGGTGAAGAACTTTGATGTTGGGAGTTTTGTGAAATATTGAGTTTTGGCCGGCGGCGGTGCGCCACCTCCTGTGGCGGCGTTCTGGCTGTGTTCCGGCCATGTAGGGGACTGTTGATGGTATTATATGTCTTCCACTCATCGATACGAGCGTTTCAATATATATTATGCAAATTTTGGAGTTCGTATCGATTTGTTATGATTTTTACCGTTTCATATTGGTGAAATTATTCGATCCGTGAGGATCTGAGCTTCCAATCGACTTGTGGTTTGGACATATCGATTGTGGAAGTGTTCCAGAGACTTTAGGAGGTCTCGGAAGTGGTTTCGTCTCAATTTGGCATCACTTTGGGAATTTTGTTTCGATTTAAGGTTTCGAACGTTATTCCTTGTGTTTCATTTACTGAATCAAGGCTGTACTTTTCTTAGGTGCTTGACAGAGTGCATTCTGTAAGTAGTCTAGTGGTGTGAAGACGCAGCGGGAATTTTGAGGTGAGTAATCTCACGATGTTCATTCACGAACGGGTTTACCATATTGTTTTGAGAGTTATTTAGTTAACTGCAAACTATAGTTGATATTAGTAGGCATTCTTGAGCGGGTGACTACCTATATATATTTACGTGAAATATATATGTTTTGATGGATTTGTGGATTTATGAAAACAATATGCACAAAATGATGTTTTTTTATTGCTTTTTAAATGTGTGAGTTTATCTCGTGATTTGTGTGGGTTTATCCCGTGATTTGTTTATTGATTTAAACGTGAAACGTGTGAGTTTATCTCGTGATTTGGGTGAGTTTATTTCGTGATTCGTGTGGGTTTATCCCGTGATTTGTTTATTGATTTAAAAGTGAATCGTGTGAGTTTATCTCGTGATTTGTACGGGTTTATCTCGTGATTTGTTTTTTGATTTAAAAGTGATTTGTGTGAGTTGTTTCTTGATTGAAACGTGTGAGTTTAAACGTGATTTGTATGAGTTGTTTCTTGATTGAAACGTGTGAGTTTAAACGTGATTTGTGTGAGTTGTTTCTTGATTGAAACGTGTGAGTTTATCTCGTGATTTGTGTGAGTTATTCTCGTGATTAGCGTGAGTTGTGTGTGGTTTGAGTTACTCATACGGGCATGCAAAAGCTTACCGGGTTTATTGTGTGACAACCCGGTACACCATTCAAACGGTGTAGGGGTTAATCCTGCAGGTCAGGGTAATCGTGGCTGAAAACTAAGGCAGCGAGCGAGCATCTTTACGGTAGGAAGCCAATTTTGTGACTTTACCGTTATTAAGACTTCGCTTGTAGTGAGCTCTGAGGAGCATTTACGTTTTATTTTGTTGTTGACAATTTAATTCGTAAGATTGTGTATTATATAACTCTATGGAGCGAGTGTATATTAACTTTGAGGGTTCAAGGCATCAGTGTGTACTTGGTTTAAAAGAAAAAAGATTCCAGGTATTTTGTATTGATGACTGAACGTTCACGCATGTATAATTATGGGATTATATATATCGATTTTTAGTTGTGTAAAAATCAGGGGGTGACAAACGAGGACAAAATACACAGTTCAGGATAGTTTCATTACAACCTTTGTGTTTTTTCGAAGAGGTACCCGCACTCCCGCAAAAGCAGCTGGCAAAGCAGCAAATTGTTGCTTCTCAGAAACCTGCTTTTCAGATAATTCACTTCCCCTAAAATCAGCTTTAGGACATATATGGTGTTTGTAAATGTAGGCCTAAAAGCACTTTTAGGCTCAAAAGCAGTTTGGGAATCATTCCCAAACTGGGCCTAAAAATATGAAGCTCAGGCTCAAAGCAAATGGAGCAAGCTTGATTCCGGATTTTAATGCAAAATTATCAGTTATCTTAGTTTTTTGAAAAATTTATAGTGATGCCGAAGATCAAGCGTCATTTCTCTTTCTCTTGATTCAATTTTTTGCCGACGTAAATGCTTATGAAGTGAGCTATCGTGGAGTGGAAAAAAATCTGATTTTAATTGGTAAATTTCTATTCGTTGCCATTCGGTTGCAAATGGCTACGCAACATAGAAAAACACAAAGTCATAGTGATGATGGCATTCTCGAACGGTCATACTGGAGGTAGTGATCGTCCTAGTACTAGTATTGTCACACCCCAAACTCTAGGTATGACTTATAGGGTTCTTAAGCAAGAGGAATTGGGAAACTGACCAAGATTGACACAATCTTGGCCGTATAATTTGAAGTACAACTTTGGAATGGAATTTGATTTAAAGAGAGAAAAGTAAGTAACATTAAAACAAATGAAAACTATATGTTAATCAAGCACATAATATATTATCTGAACTTGAAAACTGTAGGTGAAAGAACTGAAAATTGATTCAATAGTAGGATTAATTTCAGTTTACCCCCCTGATGTTTGCGGGTGTCATCATTTCACCCCTGACCCTCAATTTCACTTTTTTACCCCCTGAACTTTCCAATTTGGCTCAACGCTGCCCAATGTCTCATTTTCCTTCCCAATTGGACGTTAAGTCTGATAATGGGGTCCACTTTGAGGGCTAAAATGGTCATTTCAAGACAAAAAAATATGATTAATTTCAATTTACCCCCTGAGATGTCACGCCCTTGATTTTTAAACATAAATAAAAATCGATATATAACCCTATAATTATACACGCGTGATCGTTCAGCCATTAACACAAAATACCTGGAAACTTTTTCCCACTACACCACTTACATACTGATGCCCTGAACCCACAATTCTAATATTGACCCGCTCCACAGAGTCATATATTACACAACTTACAAATTAAATTGTCAACAACAAAATAAAACGTAAGTATTCCTCAAAGTTTACTACATATCGGAAGACATACAATGGCAAAGCCAACAAAATTTGCTTCCTACCTGCTCTGCTGCCAACAAGCTACCTCAGCTTTATCTACGATTACCCTGACCTGCAGGATTAACCCCTACACCCTTTGAATTGTGCACCGGGTTGCCACATAACAAACCCGGTAAGCTTTTCCAAGCCCGTATGAGTAACTCAAACCACACATGCACAACTCGCCCAACGAGGAAACCCATCAATTCGTAAAAAGGAACACACACCATGTTTTCCCACAAACAATACATTCTTTTCCCAAAATAAACCACTTAAATCTAGGGGTGGGTGCGGGTCAGGTCGGATCGGTTTTGGGTCAAAACCGCACCCGACCCGTATTATTCGGTGGGCAGACTTTTAGGACCGAAAACTGATTGTTAATGGGCTGGCTCGAAAAATTCGGGTGACCAGAATTTCAAGTCGGGCCGGTTCGGTTTCTGTTGAAGTCGGCGTTGTCGCTCATCGTCGTTGGTCGTCGTACTTGGTAGGCGGCGTTGTGTAGAATTGCAGATCGAAGGCTGAAGGTCAGGCTCGACATTGTGCGGAACTGCGGATCGAAGGCATTGGTAGGCGGCGTTGGTAGGCTGAAAGTCAGGCTCGGCTTTGTGCAGATCGAAGGTGTTGGTCGGCGACTATGTGAGAGTGGTTGTCGAGAGAGATGAGAGGCTTTCCCTTTAGCTTTGTGGTTAAGGCCTTTGGCTTTTCTACAAGATTCGAAAGCTGGTGTAGTGGTGGTGGTATTGTGGCGGTGAACTGGTTGTGGTGTTTGTTCCTTAAACTCCAAAGCCCAGAAGAGAGAGATGAGACATTTCAGAAAAGAGAGAGAGAGAGAGATATGAGAGGCCGAAAGAGACGAGAGGAGGAATGAGAGTGTAGGGTTTTCTTCTAAGGAGAGGGATAAGGTGTAACATGTTCTATGTGTAACCTGATTTCAGCCAATAAGTATTATTAACTTAAATAAAAACTAATATAATTTAAATAAAAGTTATAATATTAATTATCCGGACCGGTTCGGTTTTTTTCGGCCGATTTACTCAATGAACCCGATCCCGAACCGGAAAAATCCGGTTCGGTTCGGTCAAGTCATTTGTTCCCCTTTATTTCATCCGGTTCGGTCCCCGAGTCGGTTTTCCGGGCCGGTTTGGCCGGTTTTGGACCTCCGGTTCGGTTTCTGCCCACCCCTGCTCAAATCACCCCGTGACAGCAATCATATTAATTAAAACTCTGACAATTCAATATGATACACAAGTCCTCCCAGGACATTTAAAAGAAAGAATCCCTGAAACTCCCTTTAAAACACATTCTCAAATCAACACAAGTCACCCCATGACAAAATCATAATAATTGAAACTCTGACAATTAAATATGATACACAAGTCCTCCCAAGACATTTAAAAGAAAGAATCCCCGAAACTCCCTTTTAAAACACATTCTCAAATCAACACAAGTCACCCCGTGACAAAATCATAATAATTGAAACTCTGACAATTAAATATGATACACAAGTCCTCCCAGGACATTTAAAAGAAAGAATCCCCGAAACTCCCTTTTAAAACACATTCTCAAATCAACACAAGTCACCCCGTGACAAAATCATAATAATTGAAACTCTGACAATTAAGTATGATACACAAGTCCTCCTAGGACATTTAAAAGAAAGAATCCCCGAAACTCCCTTTTAAAACACTTACTCATGAGCATCAGATAGCTCCCTGCTACCCCTAATGATGTACCATGGCAACAGACTAGAGCTCTAACTGAAATCGTAACCACTCGTCCGGCCACGAATTTGATTACCTATTTCCTGCCTTGGTCACCATCTGTGACATGTGATTTTCAGACCCTGTTTGGTCATAAAATCAACACTACTAGAAAAAGTGTCCACTGCACACAGATGAAATTTCACACAGAGTGAAATATGTATGAATATAAGTGTATTAACACACACATATGTATCAAAATACTATACACACACATATCGGTGTCAATCCAAGGGTAAAATTGGCAAGATCTGTGATATTTTATAGTGTCTGTGTGAACACTTGAAGATGGGACTTGCAAAACAGAGATTGTGGCAAGTGTGTCAGAATTAAACAGAAGAGTATACACCGACATCTGTGTAAAAAGCATTTTCATACGGTTTTCTGTGTGAATACATTAAATGAGGATAATAATTTTATCAGAAAAATATCATCAACAATAAAATAATTAATTGTATCATATTTTTGAAGCATATCTTATTATTTTATCCGTGTGAAACCTTTTTTTATTATTGTTTTCACACAGAAATGCATATGAAACCTTATCTGCATATTATCTTCATTCCACAGTCTCCCTGAGTCTCTGATCTCTCTGTATTCTCTGCATCTCCCTCCTTCTCCCAGATCTATAGCACAGGTAAAGGCCTAGGTTAAAACAATTTGTTCTTCCTCTTTATTCTCTCTCTACTATTGATTAGTGCTGAAAGTTGAAAGCTAATGTTTGAGTTATGGGTTTGATAAGTGCTTAAAGTTAGAACCTCTGCAATTTAGTGGAATTGATGTCTCTGCAATTATGTTTCTCTGCTTGATTCAAATGATTCCTTATGCAAGACACCGAACCTATCGATGAGGAGATGGCCTATCACGTAATTCTTATCATGTAATTGTTTACTATTCCCAAATTTGAAGTTCAATTTCCTCACTTTGCTCTTTCTTGTGATTCTTTCTTGCAGAAAACATATCGACACCATCGACCGCGACAAACAAACAGATCGAGATTCATAAATGTATATATAATCACTTTGGTTTGATGTTTATTTGGATTCAAACTTACTGATCGATATTGCGTCAGAGATTGTGTAGCCGAGATGAATTCTGAAACTAGATCCTGTTTGCAACAGTACTTGTGTATGATTTACTGCAGTAACATCCCAGATTTGCAAGATCTCAATGAAGAACGATGAAGGAAAGATCCCAGATTTGCAAGATCTCAATGAAGAACGATGAAGGAAAAATCCCAGATTTGCAAAATTGAGATGAAGGACCCAAAACAAAATGAAAATAAATGGAGGACCCAAAAATAAATATTAAATATTTGAATAATTCAATGAATTGATGAATTATATTTAATGTGGAAATTACGAATTCAATTGTTGATGGGACATGACTGCAGATGTAGGTATTGAAACAGGCGTGGCACCCGCACAAATTTCACACAGATTTGTTTGGTTGTGTGAAAATACGGATACATAAATCCGTGCTTGTACTGTGTGAATTAAGCGATTCACACATAATTCTGTATGTAATAGTTGTAATGCACACAGATTCTTCCCTGTCTCTCTTGGCTATATTTTCTAGTAGTGCAAACATCAAGGTCACCATCTGAAACCTGTCACCATCTGTGACATATGATCTTTAGACCCTGTCTGGTCTTAAAGTCAAACATTAAGTAGGTCACAACTGACCTAGAAACGTTACAAACATCTAGTTTCAGCTTTCCCAATCCCTACTCACCATCTGTGACCCTTGGTACAAGGACCAATATATTTAAAATGAGTTACGTTTGACTCAAAAATGTAACATCAAGCTCAATACTTTTCAAACAATAGAAAACATATTTTTCCACAATATTGTTTCCTGAAAAGTCACATTCAATAATAATATGAACACCATCATGCATATTATTCATCACACATCATCCACAAGAATATATATATATATATATATATTTTACATAAATATATATACGTAGTCATTCACTCAGGAATGCCTGCTAATATCAACTATAGTTTTCAGTTAAATAAATAACGCCAAAACAATAATGGTAACTCTGTTCGTAAATAAACCTTGTGAGATTACTCACTTGGAAACTCCCGTTGCATCTTTAATATAGCACAAAGCAGCCAATTCACAAAATAACAGTCCAAATTACTTCGTCAAGTACCTAACACATACGGTTCCAAGTTAGTAACGATTCACATTTGATTTAAGTTCGAAACCTCTGTTTTGAACTAAAATCCCCAAAGTGGCGCCAATCGAGCCAAAATCACATCCGAGACCTTCCAAATTCTCCGGAATACTTCCACGATCGATATGTCCCAACCACAAGTCGATCGAAAGCTCGAATCCTCATGGATCAAATAAATCCACGGGTATGAAACGGTAAAAATCATAACAAATCCATACAAACACCAAATTTTGCATACTATATATCGAAATGCTCGTATCAACGAGTAGAACATATATAATACCAAAAAAACAGTTAACTACATGGCCGGAAAGCCACCAGAACGCCGCCACAGGAGGTGGTGCACCTCCGTAAGACAAAACTCAATATTTCACAAAACTCCTAACATCAAAGCTGTTCATCTAAGCATGCTTGTGAATTTTCATAACTAGCTCGAAGTCAGAAAACAAGCATAAGGGGTCGAAAACTACGTCAGAAGCTTTGGATTTTTGCTCAATCCAAATTGGACCAAGTTTCACGTGAATTGATTCAAACAACCACCACAGATCGATCCAGGAGGCTTCTACGAACTCACAACAGGAAGCATGAAGCCACGTCATCGCCGGAACTGCGTTTTCCGACCAGGTCCGAATACACCAAACTTCGCCGCCTTCTAGCACCATCACCACCGCGAATCGCCGCTAGAGGACACCACAGGGAGGAGAGCTAGGAAAACAACGACGAACCGATCTGGAAGGTTTCACTGGAAGAGGTCGCCGGAGTTGGCCGGAAAATCCGGGTTGGATCATCCGAGTTTGGGTCGGGTCAGCCGGGTTTCTTTGATATTGAAGGTATCAATCGAGAGAGAAGAGAGAGGAAGAGAGTTTCCAGAAAAGGAAACTTGTAATTATGAAATAATTTCCGGAAATCCTCTATTTATACCAAAATGGAAACTTTTCCTGAAAGCCATAACTTCTTCATACGAGCTCCAATTTTCGCGTTCCACATGTCCACGAACACGTATCAACACGCTCTACAACTTTCGTGAAGGAAGGTTTTGGAGAATCCCAACAAATAAAAAATCAACCTTTGCAACCCCCTAAAACCATATTCTTCAAATAATTATTCGCCCGAAACACTTCTGCTCCATCCACGAGCCACGAAACCGTCCAATAATCACAATTTAGATTTTGAAAAATCCTCGGAAAATAAATACGAATTTCCGGGGCCTCACATGAGGTTTGGGGGTGTCATCATTTCACCCCCGGCTCTCAATTTCATTTTAATGTCTTTTAATTTTAAAACCTAAAACCTAAAAATTAAAAGAAATTTTATATTTAATTAAATAGAAATTTAACTAATTACATATAAATTATTAACTATATCATAATAGATATTATAATCTAGAAAATATGCTATTTCTAATATATATATATATATATATATAAAATAGATATATATAGAAATACATTCAATATTCAATATATAGTATTTGAATATATTAAATATATAGTATTTGAATAGATTTGAATATTGAATATATTTCTATATATATATATATATATATATTAGAAATAGCATATTATTTAGATTATAATATCTAGATTATCTATTAAATAGAAATTTAACTAATTACTGACGTACACAAATTAGTATATCAATTTAAAACCCTATCAATATAGTAAGAATAAGTAGGGATCGTTCTCAACCGGGGATTAGGGCCTAATTAATTCCTGAAAAATAAAACGTTAGCAAAACAAATTAAAGAATATTTATACACAATATTTACGAAAATAAGAAGGGGATTTTGGATTTATTTTATCTAACAACTAAGTAATTATATACATAAGTGACACATCAAAACCAGAATCAAGTAGAATTATATGAATGGAACGAAAATAGAGAGGATCAACTACTACTAACAAGTTGGCAAGGTTTCAAGCATCAAATCACGAATCAAAATGTATCCAAGCATAGAATCAATCAAGAATAAAGATGAACGCATACAAAGTTCTTTTTACTTCCCTCAATTAAATTAACTAGATGAACGCACCATAGTTAACCCTATTAATCATGCAAATCACTAGTGGTAGCTAATCACTAACAAGAACACTTTCAAAGCATTAAGAATCATGGAAGTTTGATCAATTCAAGTCAAGAACACAAGTTAGAACGCTAATCAAGCATGCAAGACTCATTATTAATTTACCTAAGTAATTTTAGGTTTTCCACCAAATTTACTAAAGCCTAGGACGCTAGCACCTTAATATGGATTCAATTACATGTTCATCAACCTACGTATGCATCCAAAGATCAATTAACACATAAATATTGGGATTGAAGTTCGAAATTAACAATCATGCAAGCACATCATGAAATCGCAATTTATCTTTTTGAAAACCTAAAACATGCTTCATAGTATTCGAAAATCACATAAATAAATTCAATCTTTCATCCACCATAGAAATCACAAATCACAATCCAAGAACATAACCAAAATCAAAATTTATAAAAACCCAAAATAGTTTTACATAGTTCAAAACTGAAAATAGAGGATAGGGTTCTATGGTTACACTTTTTGATCTTCAAGGACGCAAGAAGCTTCAAAAGGTGGTGGAATGGATGAGAGCTACGACAAGGATGCTTGAATGGATGAATGGATGCTTCACGACCTTGAACTTTGGATTTCTTGAAGTTGTTGAAACTTGGAAGTGAAAGGGAGTGTTTGTGGCTTTTGATTCTGAATTTTGTGGTTTGTAGAATGTCTCCACAAACTCCCTTTATATAGTGAACGGCAAGGGTTAGGGTTCCCTTGAATTTCTCTTGAATTACATCACTTCGGCCAATAAGAAAATAGAATGAAAATTGGAGAGCAAGTAACCTTGTTTTGCCAAATTCTTCCATGTATCTAGACTTAGTTTTGGCCTCCTTGCATGTAGAGTCATAATTCAATACTTATTCCTCTATTTTCTCTGACAAAATCCCAAGAAAATCCAAGAATAATCCCAAAAGATATTGCAGAAAATCTTTTATATTTCCTTGTAATTCTCACGGCATTAAGCATGTAGAATAGGCCTATGACTCTTCCAAGACGTCAAGAAGAATTTAGAGCATCATGTGCGAGTCACATGCTTCAAACTTCGGGCCAAACTCTCCCAAAATGGGCCAATTCGAAATTATTCTTTAACATTGCCAAAATTCCTCCATTATTCTTGAACTATCTTAAGTCATCTTCAAGACACAGCATCTCCTAGTCTCACCAGGTATCCTAGCAGCATAAGGACTCCTAGTGTCATCAGGTTTCCCAGTCCAACTGGGAATCTGTCATTTCTTCATTTCCGAACATCATTTTTCCGAGCTCTTTCCTAGTTGCATTAGGATTCTTAGTTCAACTGGGATTCCTTCTCCTGGTAGAACTGGGAAAACTTCATTTCTCTATTTCTTTGTCATTTCTACGCCTCATTTCCTCCTTGCCTTCATTTTCGACTCAAAACTACCTAAAAACATAAAACAAGTTAGAAATGACATTGTTAAGGAAATAACTAAGCAAAATGTAGAGAGAAATGTACTAAAAATATAGTAAAAATTAGTCTCAACAATTACATATAAATTATTATCTATATCATAATAGATATTATAATCTAGATAATATGCTATTTCTAATATATATATATATATATATATAATATATAGAAATATATTCAATATTCAAATATATTCAAATACTATATATTGAATATTGAATTAATTTCTATATAATTTCTATACTCTACATTTCAGCAATGGGATTAACTGGTGGTTTTGGTAAATAGCCAATAGTTTAAACCATATGACCATGCATGCAATCAAATAGCTCTTTTAGAGCTCCTCTTTGCATCAAGGTGGTTGTTCATTAATTCATTCTCATGACATGATCATATAAATCGTAAGTTTTGCTATACCTCTTCTGTGACAATTGTTTTTTTTCGCAGGTTGGTGATGGCATACCCAACAACAACTTGACGAGGTCCGCATTGAAGTAGCCGACTACTTACAGACTCTGCTGTAGGTTCTGACCAGTTTCTTGATTTTGAGTTAGGCTAGCTTTTAATTAACTTTTTTGTAGCAATTATGAACAAACATGAATACTAATTGCTAGGCTAGTCTTGTAGTAGGTGAATTGGGGTTTTATTTTGCTCATTTTGTAAACTGTTAAGGATGATGATTTCAGATATAATACTCCAATATTCAAATCACTCTTGTCAATTATTGAAATTGCAATTTATAACAGCAGCTACATATTTTGTGGACATCATCCTCTTTATAGAATGTGATGTCTAGATATAAAGTTGAAATCAGTTTTAACCATAAAAACTGATGTCTAGTAATACAGATACATCAGTTCCAAAATGAAAATCGATGTTACTGAAATATACAGACATCGATTTTTTGTCGAAAACGATATGTTATTGAGTACCAGACATCAGTTTCAAAATGAAAATCGATGTTACTAAAATATACAGACATCGATTTTTTGTCGAAAACGATATGTTACTAAGTACCAGACATCAGTTCCAAAATGGAAATCGATGTTACTAAAATATACAGACATCGATTTTTTGTCGAAAACGATATGTTACTGAGTACCAGACATCAGTTCCAAAATGGGAACCGATGTCTGTAACAGTACCAGACATCAGTTCCAAAATGGGAACCGATGTCTGTAACAGTATCAGTCATCGGTTCTTAAATCAATAACGATGTTAAAACGCAAAATTGTGTTGTATAATCTATATTTCTTTAAGCTTGAAATACAATAAAATGTGGGTTTAACAATAGTAAAGCATGCAAGTTTGTTATCATTTAAACCTATTTACATCGGTTTATAATAAGGAACCGATGTCTACACGAATACTAAACATCGGCTAAAAACCGATGTCTGCATTTTCGGGATCTTTCTCATCACCCACAAAGACATCAGTCGGGTTTTTGTTTCTCATCGGTTTTTTGCCGATGTCTGGGGCCATAATTCTAGTAGTGATCATATTATCTAGATTATAATATCTATTATGATATAGATAATAATTTATATGTAATTAGTTAAATTTCTATTTAATAGATAATCTAGATATTATAATCTAAATAATATGTTATTTCTAATATATATAGAAATTATATAGAAATATATTCAATATTCAAATATATTCAAATACTATGTATTGAATATATTCAACACTATAATGTCCCCAATGTCGGAGTTGTGGTCAGCAGGGGTGGGCAGAAACCGAACCGGAGGTCCAAAACCGGCCGAACCGGCCCGGAAAACCGACTTGGGGACCAAACCGGATGAAATAAGGGGGAAAAAATGACTTGACCAAACCGGACCGGATTTTTCCGGTTCTGGATCGGGTTCATTGAGTAAACCAGCCGAAAAAAACCAAACCGGTCCGGATAATTAATATTATAACTTTTATTTAAATTATATTAGTTTTTATTTAAATTAATAATATTTTTAATGGTTGTCTAATTCTTTTTGACTGAAATCAGGTTACACATAGAACATGTTACCCCTTATCCCTCTCCTTAGAAGAAAACCCTACACTCTCATTCCTCCTCTCGTCTCTTTCGGCCTCTCATATCTCTCTCTCTCTCTCTCTCTCTCTCTCCTCTATCTCTCTCTCTCTCTCTCTCTCTCTCTTTTCTGAAATGTCTCATCTCTCTCTTCTGGGCTTTGGAGTTTAAGGAACAAACACCACAACCAGTTCACCGCCACCATACCACCACCACTACACCAGCTTTCGAATCTTGTAGAAAAGCCAAAGGCCTTAACCACAAAGCTAAAGGGAAAGCCTCTCATCTCTCTCGACAACCACTCTCACATAGTCGCCGACCAACACCTTCGATCTACACAAAGCCGAGCCTGACTTTCAGCCTACCAGCGCCGCCTACTAATGCCTTCGATCCGCAGTTCCGCACAATGTCGAGCCCGACCTTCAGCCTTCGATCTGCATTTCTACACAACGCCGCCTACCAAGTACGACGACCAACGACGATGAGCGACAACGCCGACTTCAACAGAAACCGAACCGGCCCGACTTGAAATTCGGGTCACCAGAATTTTTCGAGCCAGCCCATTAGCAATCAGTTTTCGGTCCTAAAAGTCTGCCCACCGAATAATACTGGTCGGATGCGGTTTTGACCCAAAACCGATCCGACCCCACCCGCGCCCACCCCTAGTGGTCAGGTAGCTCAGCTGCCGAGTCATGGTTGGGGAGTTGGGGTTCATTGCCCAACTGGCGAGAGTGATGTGAGGTTTTCTTGGTCCATTTCAACCCTGATATGTCAGGGTTGGGGGTCTGGGAAGTCCACTTATTGGGTGACACAGACGAGGAGGAGGCCATGGAAGCAGGTTTGGGTTTGGAATTTGGGCTTTGGACACAGGTTGGATTAAAGGACTAACGAAACAGAAACACCATGCAATTGGTGGTTGGCCTGGTGGTTTTGAATTCTCTCTCCTCTCTCTCTCTCTCTCTCTCTCTCTCAGACTCAGTTCTTCTGTCACTGAGAACCTGAGAAAACACAGAGATAGGCAGTGAGTGCTTTACTAAACGGTGACTCAGAGTTGCAGAAGCAAGTGGAATTTATAGCTAAATAATCTAATAGAGTGCTTTACTAATCTAAATAATATGCTATTTATAATATATATATATATATATAGTATATAGAAATACATTCAATATAATATATTCAATATTCAATAAATAGTATTTGAATATATTAAATATAGAATTAATTTCAGTTTACCCCCCTGAGGTTAGGGGTCGTTATCATGTTAGTCCCTCGAGTTTCAATTTAATCAGTAACACCCTTGTACTCTCCAAATTCATCAGCCGTGGACCGTTAAGTCTGACTTTTGAGGGCTAAAATGGTCATTTCAAGACAAAAAAATAAAAAAATAAAAACAAAAAAAAAGAATTTTTTTTTTTTTTTTTTTGCATTTTTTTTTTCTTGTTTTTTTTTTCTTTTTCTTAGCTTATTATTATTATTATTTTTTTTAATTTAATTTTTTTTTTTTTTTTTTTTTGCATTTTTTTATTTTCTTGTTTTTTTTTCTTTTCTTAGCTTATTATTATTATTATTTTTTTAATTTTGTCTTCAACTTATACACCACACAAGTTATAATAGGTTTATAAAAACAAAAAAAACTCTAGGTGGTCAAAAAGCCGCTCGCTGGTCTACGATATTTGTGATATATCTCCGATAAAACAAAGAATTTTAGGATATATCTGTAAAATATAGTAGGTTTATAAAGTGAAGAATTTTAGGATATATCCCCAATAAAGTGAAGAAATATTTATAATGATTTAAATAAATACATATATTTCTTCACTTTATTGGGGATTATCCTAAAATTCTTCACTTTATTGTGATATATCTCCGATAAAGCGAAATTTTTATATTTAAACCTATTATAGGGTTTAAACCTATTTTATATTTTAAACCTATTATATTTTAAACCTATATTTTAAACCTATTATAGGATATATTTTAAACCTATTATATTTTATAGATTTATTTTACAAATATATCCTAAAATTTTTCGCTTTATCGGAGATATATCACAAATATCGTAGACCAGCGAGCGACTTTTTAACCACCTAGAGTATTTTTTTTGTTTTTATAAACCTATTATAGGGTTTATTTCTAACCAGCCAGCGAAAAATTTTAGGATATATTTGTAAAATATATCTATAAAATATAATAGGTTTATAAAGTAAAGAATAATAGGATATATCCCCAATAAAGTGAAGAAATATTTGTAAAATATAATTAAAAAAAATAAATACAGATATTTCTTCACTTTATTGGGGATATATCCTAAAATTCTTCGCTCGCTGGTCTACGATATTTGTGGAACATCTCCGATAAAGCGAAGAATTTTAGGATATATCCTCAATAAAGTGAAGAATATATGTATTTATTTTTTAATCATATTTTATAGATATTTCTTCACTTTATTGGGGATATATCCTAAAATTCGTTGCTTTATCGGAGATATATCACAAATATCGTAGACCAGCGAGCTGCTTTTTGACCACCTAGAGTTTTTTTTTTTGTTTTTATAAACCTATTATAACTTGTGGTGTATAGGTTGAATACAAAATTATTAAAATAATAATAATAATAATAATAATAATAATAGCGAAGAAAGAAAAAGGAAAGAAAAAACAGAAAAAAAAAATGCAAAAAAATAAAAACTAAAAAAAGAAGAAAAAAATTCTTTTTTTTTTTTTTTTTTTTTTGTCTTTAAATGACCATTCTAGCCCTCAAAAGTCAAACTTAACGGTCCAAATTGGACGGAATAGTAGAAATTGGACACGGCTGATGAATTTGGAGAGTACAAGGGTGTTACTGATGAAATTGAAACTCGAAGGACTAACATGATGACGACCCCTAACTTCAGGGGGGTAAACTGAAATTAGTCCTTAAATATATAGTATTTGGAACTTTGCCAAAAGCATACCAGACTTGGAAAAAAAAATCACCGAAGATTCACTACACATCGAAATATGATGAAACTTTCTAGATCCTTTGTAAACTAACATAACAGAAACATGTCAAAATTTGAAGACATATGGAGATCACTAAGTAGAGTAACACAAAGCTCAAAGTTAACAGATTAGCAGCTTTCTCTGAAATTCAGCAAAGCTGTTTTTAACTTCAATATGAAGTTTTAATTTTAAAGTTGGTATGTTTTGGTAAAAGTTACTTTGTGAGAAACCTTGAAGGGTATACTTTGATACAATAGAGATTCATAAGAGAACAAACCTTGTAGAGGACTCAAACAATGGAAGGGAAAAACATGCTACAAACTAACAAAATTTCTAAAAAAAATGCATTTGATATTAGAGAAAATATTTCAAACAGTACCCGAACTTAGGCCGACTCCTAACTTCAATACCCGACTATGCAAAACTATTACTTTGGTACTCAAGTTTGAAGCCCGACCCAACAATGGTACACGCCATCCATGACGGCGTTAAATAGCTAACCACGTAGCATATTTTGAGGGGTAATTCGGTCCAACTCTTTTTCTTCTTTTTTTTTTTAATTAAAAAAAATTTGAGACCAATATTTTGGTCTCACCAATAACACTTGTCCCTACGCGAGCTCTGGCCAAGATGACCAAGAGCGAAGAAGTCATTACAGCTGACCTCCAAGGCCTCTCCAACAAGGAGATCGGAGACCAAAAACAGAGAGAGAGAGAGAGAGAGAGAGAGAGAGAACTAGTTGCTCTCTGACCTGGACACCAGCCGCGACCCGACAAAGAAATCAGACTGGAGGGATGATGTCCGGCCACCCCAAGATGGAGCACAAACACCATTCCCTTCGTCTCTGCGTCGCCTACGTCCCTGTGCCTTTGGATCACTCATGCATTGAACGGAGAAGGAGCAACGATGACTAGAAGCTCCGAGACTTCTCCGACGAGCTCTGCAATTCCTGGTGATTCCGACCACTATTTTGGCTACTTGTGGTATGAAATCTCATCTCCTCGTCATGCCCAACAAGCCTGTGCAATTATTTTTTGAATTTGATCGGGTTTTAATGACTTGGGTTTCTGGGTTTGGTCTTGGGCAGCCGTGTTCTTGGACACTGGCGACATTTCTGGCTGTTCTCGACTCATTCCTACCTAGTTTCTGGTTCTACTGCTTCTCTGGACGAGGCCTGACCCTATATGGGAATTAAACTCCGAAGATTTCTAGGTTATGGTTATTGAGGCTTGAATACCAGTTCATCATGAACTTCCAATCACAAGCTGACAAAACCCAGATGAAGGAGACAAGGAGAAAAAGAAGGGATATGCTAAAGAGGCAGCCATTTGATCACTGATGTGTGTTTGTGTGATACGAAGCTTTACCAGAATCAAAAAGGACTTTCTCTCTCTCTCTCTCTCTCTCTCTCTCTGCAACAGGGTTTACGAATTTCACAGAGAAATTGATAAAGCCATGAAGGATTTGGTTGCATATTGTGTTTGTGAACTGCGATTTGATTGTGTATTGTGTTTGTGAACTACGATTCCATAGATGTTGGGATTTCTTGGGTTATGGTTTGAGTTAGTGGGTGGTGGAGGAAGTGGAGGAGTTGGTACCGGTGCTGTGATTTGGGTGGAATTCTTGAATTTTGGTTTGACTGAGAGAGTGAGAGTGAATTTGGGTTGAAATAACCCAATTACCCTTCAGGTATTGCCACGTGGCTGGGCTCTTAACACTGTTATGGATGGGGTGTACCGTTCTTGGGTCGGGCTTCAAACTTGGGGTACCAAAGTGATAGCTTTGCATAGTCGGGTACTGAAGTTAGGAGTAGCCTAAGTTCGGGTACTGTTTAAAATATTTTCTCTTGATATTATAAATAAGAGGCACAACAAAAGACAAGCTTACAAGCCAAATGAATAGAAATTGAACATTAGAGAGTATACATGGGAATACCAAGAGAATACAATCAACGTTACAACCTCATTTGGCTATTCATATATATCCCAAGTAAGTAGCTAAACTAAACCAGCTACAATCTGGTTAGATGCATACTTCAAAATGACTAACATGCTAAGTTATCTATTGCAAAATACAACGCTAATCATCTTATATGAATTAGCCTACAACTCACCAAAATATCTTGATCTTTCAACAAAAGTCTGATAGTAAGTAAAGCAGTTTCATCTTCAAACAAACCAACTAACCACCACCTGAAATTTGAGAGGAGAAGGGATGAGCATAAACGATGCCCAGTAGGGGTTTCTAAAAGAAATGTGAAACTTCATTTGTCTAAGAGATCTGTCATAGCATTCTTGAAACGGTTTTCAACAGCAGCTCAGTTTGAATGTGAAAAAGGGGTCAACAAACTCTCAAACCACGTATACATTAAATAGCTGAAAACTATAAAATATTGTAGTAAGGTATGAAAGAGTTTCTTAGACAATAGCATAAACAAACATTCATTGAGAAACAAGTCTCTAACTTTCCAAATCAAAACAAAAGTAATTTCGTAAAATTCAATGTGTTTCTGGAAGTGTAGCATACCTTATCATACAATAATAACTCATCGCATTTACACCCTCGCAAGGGGCTTCCCTAAGGAATTTGGGTCATTGTGCCAGAGCTTTCACAATCATCATCCAAGTTACATACTCACCACTTCTATTTTCTTAAACCAAATATTAGTAGCTTTTGATTTTCAAGCTCAAAGAAGCAATGAAGTTATTGCATGTAAGTTTGAAATCTGAAAACATAGCATGCAAAAATTTCATTGGACAAAAAAGCAAGATAGGGACTACCATTAAGGATCTTAAACAAAACAGCCTCAGGATCTTAAACAAAACAGCCTCTCTTTACTCGGTATCAAAAAAGATAAAACATGCATTACCAAGTAAGTAATAAATGCATTCAAAACAAAGAAGGCTGTTGGTTGAGTTTAACAAACCATTTTATCAAATTTCCTTTCAGTGAAACAAAAACCCAGTAGCTTGAAACCGATTTTCGCCTACCTCAAGTTTATCAGGTGGTTTTTGTAGTATCATGGGGCTCAGTAGCTTGCTCCAAATTGATCCCCTCCTTTTGCTTATCTAAAACAAAGATAACTCATTAAGTCTCAAACCAAACATAGATCCTAAGAAACTCCCTACTACTGAGCTTAAGCTAATTAGCTAGAGACTTTTATCATACACTTCGTGGGTAGAGTTTAAAAACTAAAATGCATGGTGAGATTCTTGCTATAATAGCAGCCCCACCAAAGTCTGAGAGAAAAAAAAAAAAAAGACTAATTAGAGAAGCAATACAACTCAAATACTAAAATATTTGAGTTCCAAATTTTTGAATCGACATGCAAAAGATGTCGCTATAATAGAAACATTACCTCGAATACTGAAGGATGAAGGCGAGAACTGTTAGTCCCTTCAAAAACCATGAGTAGTAAAAACACCCATTAATAACAATAGCTCAAAGGATTCTGAGGTCTAAGGAAAGAAACATTGCTTTTTTTTTTTTTTTGAAGGTTCAACACTCAGTAAAGCTTAAGCTTCCATAGTCTGCTATAAAGCTTATATGTTGTTTTTTTTTCCTCCACTGAAGAGAAAATTATGAGGAGGACTAATGGAGTAAGTGTTCTCCTTTTACTGAAGTGGGCACATGCACTAGCACATAGAATACTAAAAAAAATAACTCGAAAATCTTGGGTATTACAGTTCATAATCGTGATTTACAATTAGGAACATGAACGATTCAGATTTGATAGATTTACCTTGTCTGTTGATTTGATCTAGTTTGGTACCTTAAAACGATCCTCAATTTCACTGAAAATTTGCAGAAATGATCTACTCATAGGTACCTAAAACTGAACGGTAAAGATCACAATATGTGACCAAAAAGTTGTTCTAATAAGCGATTCCTTAAAATGACCAAATTAAATTTTTAACCTTGAACTTTACACAGAAAATCATGTCAGTCCCTAATGTTTTAATTTCATCAGTGACACCCTTATGCTTACCAATTTGATCAGTCTAGTCCAATCCATCAATTTTGACCGTTAAGTACTGAGTGGCTCAATTAGGAGTCACCTGTTTTTATGACGTGATGACTTGGGGTTTAATAATGACAACTGGATCTCAAAATAAAGCCAAGCACAACCACCACGTTCGTCAACTGGATCCAAATTGTCATTTCAAGTCATCACAGCGTCTTAAAAATTGTGGGTTATACTTGAGCTACTTCAGCACTTAACTATCAAAATTGACGGAATTGACGAAGTGATCAAATTTATAAGCATATGGATGTTGCTGATGAAATTCAAACATTAGGGATTGACATGATTTTTGGTGTAAAGTTTAGGGTATATAGTAACCTAAAAATTTAATATGTGTGTGTGTGTGTGTGTGTTTTGAATCCTTCAATGTTTAAAGAAAATTTTTATTTGAATATCAATCATAAGATTGAAGATGAAGAAATTTTCAATGTTCTATTTAATACTTTTATTAATGATTTATTACATAAACTCAAGTAAGAGCTAGAAATGACACTGATCTAAAGAGAAATCACCAAGAAGGAAACTAACACCACATTAATTTCTTAGGGGACAACATCATTATGGTGAGAATCCTCAAATGGGAGAACTTCATTTGCATCACATCCCATATTTTGGTGTGGTTTGGGTTCACCATGTTCACATGCCATGGATTCCTTCGCATGCATTATTATGCAACTTGGACATTTTGGTTTCATTTTCGATCACCTCCTCACCGAGATTCTCTATTCTTCTATCAATCTCATCCAATTTCTGGTTGATAAGCTGCTCAAGATCACCCATATCCATCAGATTCAGATTCTGGAATTGGGGAATTCCTGTAGTGAGACTTTGGAACATGGTATGTCTCAATTCCTTCTCATGATTTTGCTTTCTTACTTTCTTCAGTTGCTCATTCGTTTTAGATATCATCCCCCTCAGAAAGCTTTCTTGGTTCAACATCTTTTGGCTCTTCTCTATCATAGGCATGTTCTTGAATTTCTCAAAAACATTTTTGACTCTAGATGGAGAAGGCCAAACCTCAGGTTGAGAATCAAATGGGCTGTAAATAACAGCACATGCATCAACTCCACAGAGAGTGCTCAATTCGCTCAACTTCTTCATCATACCCTTTTTCCTTTTCTTGAATGTAGTTTTCCTTGCTGAATTGTTGGTGATGTAAGCCATTCTCACTTTCTTTCTGGCCATGGATAGACCTCACCAAATAAAATGAAAACAATGGATCTAAGACAGTTTACTTTCCTTGACACCACCTGGTATATATACAAGGGGTTAGAGCCAAGATAGGCAAGTTGGTGAGGGGTTATCAATTAAAACATATCCAACATATCCAATATTTAATGGAATCTTTGTTGTCTAATTTATTGTGAATAAATGAGAATTTCACAATAATGGTAATTATAAAAGAGTAATTGATAAGATAACATGCAATGTGTGGCTGGTAAGACTCTATTAGCAAAACCAAAGTTGTAATAATTACCGATGTGAATTCATTGGATTCTTATTTCTTATTAATATGAATTTTTGTTAAATTGGAAATGCTATATATCTTTAATTTTATAGGAAAATATGTGGGACCATAATTCTACCAATCTCATCTGTAACCATTAAGGAGAGAAAATGACCGAAAAAACCCTCATAAAGTCGACTTTGGCCCAAAGCCAGCCCACGGTAGATAGGCACCATGATCACATAAACTATCTGTAAATTAGTAATACACTAGAAAATTTGCCCGCGCCTTGCTGCGGGATTTACTATTATTACAAATAAAACCCCTTGTATAGACAAAAATCAAATGAAGTTTTCAGTTTCAAACAACCCTGAAGCTTGTTTGTGTACTAATCTGAAAGGTCGTCACCTTCGTGCTTTGTAGAGTGGAAATTCTGTCCCTCCATGGGCAAGATTTGAAGAACGGTTGAAGCTTATATATCAAGTTTCCCTTCTCAACTTCCTCAGTTGTCCAAGAACTCAACACTTCTGCTAGCAGCTACAATGTGTGACCTGTGAAAATGAATGAATTAATTTCAAGAAAACATTGACTGCAATAATCTATTGGATTTTGTGAGGAACTTCTTGAGTATACCTTGTGAAGCAAATATCTGCTTCCCTTCACTTGAATTATGAGATCACCTGAAGTTGCAAAGAAAGATGTTACTGAAAGATGAAACGCCTGCATTGGTCATTGTGTGCTCATTGGCTGCTGAAGAATAAGAAGAATTACGGTTATTAGTTTGGTTAGTCTCATGATTGACATATAGGCATTATAAAAAGAAGAATTGACCAACCTGGTTTCACAAAATTTGACAGGCCAAAGTCTATAGCCTTCAACTGTGAATCTTCATCCAGATATTAAGCACACTTGATGAGTATGCAAAGGGAAAGAAATGCAAAGTAGCAACAACCAAATGCTGGGGGAGAAAATGCAACTGTGTTATATAGATGAACAAATAACAGATAAAGTTGGTCAGACTTAGATGTATTAAGCTTAAAAAGTTGTTGATCCAGCAAGGCATTCATTAACTAATTATATTACCAATATGGATTCATTCACTTTCAAGTTAACTTGAATCAATAGGAAACTTGGTATACAGCATATCAAGATAGAATCATAAAGCAAACCCAAGTTGATACCACTATGAGCAAAGCACAGCTCACAGTTTACACAGCAATCAAATGCCTATATGTGGTCTTTTATCAAAGCTTATCTCCCTGTGAACAATACGGTTTACTTCTAATCTAAACCAACTTCAGAGTAAATCATCAATTTCATGTTCAAAACAGAGTGTGATAAACAACCAATATAAACACAGTGGGGAAGAATAACCTGCTGCTAGAATTGAACTTCAAATTTTCAATTGGAAATTTTCAAGTCAAGAAAGTGAAAGTTGGATTTTCCAGTAGGAAAACTCCTCCTGATCCCCACAAAATGGTGGGATATCAACTTTTTACTTAGATTGACTAAAGTTGGAAGTTAGTTTCTGTTTCTTCCATTATTAATCATTCAATCTAAACGTGAGTTTGGATCCCCAATCCAAACCTAGACACCAAACATGGCCATAAAGAACAAATGACCAACATATATCCAAACCTAGACACCAAGCAGAGCACAAATGACTAACAAATGATCAACATTTATTTATGGGGTAGATGAATTGCAGGTAGTCATATTTGGAAAAGTGATAGCTCAGATGCAGTTAGCACATCATAGTTGTCTTGAGCCTTCCTAAATTTGATTTGTCTTGCTAACCTAGAACTTTAGAGTGAAGAACAAATAAATTTTAGGATGAATCTGGAAAGTTAGAACTATAGGTAAATAGAATAATATTTGCGTTGAAGACATACCTGAATATAATAGTATCGGAAAGTATAAATTTCTTGCACTTCAGGCAGATCTGGGAGAGAAGGAAAGTCAGCAATATGGATATGTTGGTCACAAAATGCATAGTGTGTTGTTATCAAGAGAAAAAGGTAAAGGAACATATTACAGTTCTTCAAATGGAATTAGACTCACCAATATTAATATTGCAGTGGCTTTAGCAAATGAATGTAGCAGCTAAATTCAAAGTTGTTGTGAATGCAGTTGCTAGATTGATTTGCTGGATTGTGCCAACTTGTGATGGTTGCTTGAGGAATTTGTGCAAATGCAGCACCATCAAATATGAATTTACCTGCATTTTTCATTGCTGTAAATTTTGTTTCAAGTTGTACATGGAATGGAAAAATTAGGCATGAATGATGCTGCAATTTTGATGAATATTATTCAAATTAGAAATACAGGTTTTCCATAATCTGAGGTATCTGTATTTATGTACAATATGAGTTATAGAACTTATAGTAGTTTATCAAATTGAGTATGATAAAGTTCGGATATATCTATGAAATGAAACTGAAAAAAGGACATCCTGAATTCAAGGAATAGGTTAAACAGTGTTGCTATTCGTTGTACCAAATGAAAAAGCTCACCAAGTTTTGATGACAAATGTAATCTTCTAGGGAGAAACTGTGGTTATTCAACAAGGAAAGCACTGGATATAATCCTAGAAACAAATGTAGAAAAGCAAATAATTAATAAGAGATAATTTTGTTTTGTTAAGTAAATATAACTGGTGAATCTATTTGTGTAGAAGAAAAAGAAGCAATTGAGAATGAAACTACCTATGCAGGAACGTTACAATTTTATGGTTGGCTTGATTAGTTTTAATCAAGATTTTCCCTCTCCTTCTTCTCTCTCTTTCGCCGTTGTCAAATATGTTGTGAAGCTTCAAAATCTGCAGATTTCCAGATGAATCAGCTATTAGACAATGCTAGAACCACTTTTCAATCCGTATGACTAAAACAAAAGCAAAGTTCAGATACAGATGAGAACATTCAAGATCACAAAGCAAATTCATGAAATCAAGTAAACTACCATCTAATCAAGCAAATTCATGAACTTTAATACATTTTGGACTACAGAAATCAAATTTTCAGCCACCAAAGACAAATAAGGGGGCAAAAAAAGGCAATAAACTTACATCTATTGAAAGAAGCATGATCTTTTTGTACTACCCATTACCCAATCATGAAGCAGCTAATCCATCACTAACTTACGAAATATATAAAACCTCTAAACATGTATGAAAGGAAACAGAGGATCGCGTGGAAATTGTCTAGATCTTCTAGCCATATATGAGCCACCCTGTCCAACTCCTAGACAAATTAGCAGCACTGCTGTTAAAACTATCTGTACCTGGAATGACATTTAATAACCTATGAACTGATCTTTTAATGTTGTTGCCTAAGCAAAAACAGAACGAAGAACAATGATGCAAACAATAAATTCTAGCATTAACCCAGGTTAAATATCCAGTTGAATCTCCAAAATCGAAACATAAACCCAATCAAATGACATACCCAGTAAAGTGATTAAATCCCTTTCCACAGCAATCAAACACAAATATTGTTCCAATTCTCTATATTGCAGTTTGTCCCTTCCCCCAGAGACACCAAACAGGGCCATAAAAAACAAATGACTAACATATATCCAAACCTAGACACCAAGCAGAGCACAAATGACTAACAAATTATCAACATTTATTTATGCAGTAGATGAATTGCAAGTAGTCATATTTGTAGAAGTGATAGCTCAAATGCAGTTAGCACATCATAGTAGCTCAAATTATTGCATTCGGAAGAACAGAAACAATCAATCATTAATCCAATAACCAATTCTCAACAAAAAGGAAGAAGATTAAACATAGATGAAAAAAAAAACAACAATGACAAAACAAAGAAAGACCATCCTGGAAAATATCAGAATATCCTGAGCTTACAGAATCAATGAAGGTTTTCAAATGGCCAAAGACTATAACTTTACCACAAAAACTAACCAAAAATCAAACTCAAATCAGCAAACAACTTACCTCAAACCAGGCCAACCGATCACTAAAATCTGAAACTCCAACACAAACAAAAACCCCAATCAGTTCAAAACCAACGGAAACGGAAAACAAAATCATAACCAAACCCATAAAAAAAGACGAATCGGATGTCGTCCAACACAAACCCAAATCAATTCATCCTTTTATCGTTCAAAATTCAAACTAACAAAACTCAACCATTACCTTAAACCACCAATTATGCGAAGATTCTATACGAATAGCTCTCTGGATACAAAACGAAACGAAACGAACCCGATCCAAATCTTGCTATGGATCTTTACTTCGCTATCAGTGTTTCTGTCTCTCCCAATCTCTGTACTGAAACCGGACCTCTTCCAAAACAAACCCAAACCTCTATTATTTTTTCGCTCTCAGAGTTGGCGTCTCTCTCTCTCGATCACTGTCGCTCTCAGAGTTGCTCTCTCTCTCTCTCCCCTCGAAGCCTCCGTCGGCTTCTCCGTAAAACAATGGCAAAACCGTGGTTGAGGAAAGTAGCAAGGGCAAAACCGTCACTTCATTTCAGGCCAAGATGAATAGTGTACAGTGCCAACCGAGCTTTAGTATATTAAGAAGGGAAAATATCACAAATGGTGTATGAACTTTAAGTCATTCTACATTTTGGTGTACCAACTTTCAAAACTATCAGAATGGTGTATCAAGTTTGCTCCAATATTTCATTTTGGTGTACGCCGTTAAATTTTCCGTTATCTTTCCGTTATCTTTACAAAAAAAAAAAACTGACAAAGCTAAAGGAAAGATAACGGAATTTTTTTTTTTTTTTTGCAAAGATAACGGAAAATTTAACGGCGTATACCAAAATGAAAGATTGGAGCAAACTTGATACATCATTCTGATAGTTTTGAAAGTTGGTACATCAAAATGTAGAATGGCCTAAAGTTCATACACCATTTGTGAAGATATCCCTATTAAGAATAAGCCCAATGAACATATTTAACTTTTTCAAAGACCATACGAATGAGGGGGGTGCTTATGGATGAGATTAATGGAATAATTCATGTGCTGTGCGTTATATACGAGAGAAAACATTTCTAGTAAGGAGAGAAGATGAATAACATAGGTGATGCGTTTAAATATCTATGGATTTTATTCGGGAAGATACTGAACTTTACTTATTCTTAAACGATTAGTGCATTACTAATCCATGTTAGGTTACTTCATAGGAAACTATGTAATTTAAAAAAAAAATAGTAAACAATTTGGGAGAGTCCATTTAGGAAGCACCAAGCATAGGCTAAAGCTTCAGCCAATCTCTTCCCTGAGTCTTTGTCACCGCCATCCTCATCACATAATCGCCTAACCTCGACAATCATCGCATTAAAGTTTAGAGGTAATAGGCAATCCATTTGCGGCCAAACACGGCCATAACCACGTCGCACTACTGCTCTTATCATGTTCTGAAGCAAACTTTCAGTATCCATTTAACCTCCACCCTCTGTAGTGAAGCACAGGGGATGAAAACAGTCACCGTCTGTCAAAAGAGTTAGTAGCAAAATCACTCATTTATATGTTCATAATTTAAGATTACAAATCCACCACCGATGTCTTCTAGAAAATCGCCGTAGCAGCCACATATCATCGGAGCCACCATACCAGATTTTCCCTAGAGAACGAAATAAATTTGAAGTCTATGGCAACATCCACACCCTCAATTTATTATTTTCAATGAATATTACAAAGTTTGTTGATGCCTAAAGGTGGTACCTAAATCACTCATACAGTCATACCTCATATCCCTACAGCACTCATAAAAATAACAGTGACGGAGCCAGAAGTTGATCTCAAATGAGTGCTCAGAAATTTTCGAAAAGTATTAGAAACTTAAAATATATCAAAACTTCAATTAAAATCAAGGATATATTGTTAATATCTCAACTGCAGATTTTTGATATCTCTGATGTCATCTTAACAATAATATCTCTATTGGTAAACTGCCCCGAGCCAATTTACCAAGGAAGTAAAATTGCTCTATTATACAACCTGACTTCCAAATCAAGGTTAGATTTCAAAACTCACACATCAAATGACCAAATTCTTTTGAAGTCATAAACAAATCCGTACACGAAAACTATCTCAAAAGCCTTATGAAGTTGCAGATAATTCTCTGGATCGTGCACGTAAATCTTCACTATCTCTGATTATCTTCCAAAGTCCAAACACAACCATTACAAACAATTGCAGTATATAGCCAAATTTCGAAAGACCCCGGCACATCAACTGCAATGCTCACATTTTTAAATACACTAATGAAGCACTAAAGTCAGCAGTTAAAGGGGTCTGAATTTTCTTTGGTGCTGAATGTCGAAATGGTGGTTCAAAATCTGAATATTCCGCTTCACCTTTACTGTTACCTGCGGTTAGAACATCTAATTAGCTTAAAAGTGGAACAAGAATTGAGGAATATATTGGACACCAAAAAAAAAATGGAAAAAAGAAGGTGAAATTTTATCCTATGCTAATTATACTTTTAACGATCATACCGCACAAACTTGCTCCATTAAGTAAATCAAATAGTAATGAATGACTTGCAAATTAAAAGAGCAATAGAAAAATTTGGTGCGATGGGTATAACACCTATCCCAGAAAAAGCTTTTCCAATATTGTACCCTCTGTTAAATATTTAACAGCATCTGTGATACACTTAAAAGCATCTATGGTTTGTAGTTAAATGGTCCCACTTATAGTTGCTAGTTCTACAAGTACACATGTTGTAAGATATTTGCTTTTGGAAAATCAACTTGTGAGGATAAAAAACCGAGATTACTCTTCTTAAATCATATTACATGCCAGGACAAGTAACAAACCAAGTCAGGCAGCATTAATGCAGGAAGATTACGCCGTCTGTTGAGCACCAGCTTGTTGTATCAACTGAGAGTAAATGTACTCATCAACCCGCTGCTTTGCCAATGCCACCTGGTAAGCAAATAAAGATCTCATGAAAATTAGAACCTTAATGTCCAAAAGATTCATAAACTATAAACGGAAGTTAAGCAGAATATGCTTGTTTCGAGAATATGCAATATAATATTTTTATGATACCGGTTTTATTTCAATAAATAGCTGTGCTTTGTAATGTAGTTCTAGTAAATTTCAAAATATTGTTCAACTTCTCGAGTTCCATTGATATGTAAAAGGTTAATGGATAAAACTACAAATATTATCTATTCATATACTCTAGTACACCGATCAACTAAAAAGCACCAAACTAAAACGCAAGGACTCTCATCTAAACAACTTAGAGCAGCTCCAACAGACTACCTATTTACGTTCCTTAGCAATTTAGGGATGTTGAGAAAACCATGCTCCAAGAAACTTTCACATGACTATTTTAGCATGTAGTCCCCCTACATTTTAATGGGACGAGTGGCTTCCTATTCTATTTTATAAATTCAACGTTCCATTTGGAGTTGTTCTTTAAATTTTTTCAAGTATATGCAATCTATTAAACTATTCCCTACTTGCTAGAACAGAAAGCAGTACTTGTGTGGTCACTTAATAACTGGGCTCGCTAGAGTAATATTTAGTTAAGTTGGCCAAACTTAAACTGAAAGATAAGGTGCATCAATTGAGATGCTCATCAAACAGTTACACATTAGAATGTAACTATGTACTGAAACTGTCGTAAATCTAGCCTTGAATGTCTATATCCCTACCAATTGTGTGCATGAGTTAAATGAACACAGCCAAAGATAGATATACCTGCTGAGCATTACCACAAAACTGAATTTGCCTGTGCTTTTGTTCACCTTTCCCACCATAAACCTACAAAACATAAACCCTCAGTATTTGGAAGAAAACCCAAAACATTCATAGGAAAACCAGAAGATTGAGAGGTTCAGATGCAAATTGTGTCATATATTTGTGGCAAGATCTAATTAAGTGTTAAACCAGAGACTATGATTAATAAAGCTTAAAGAATCAGGCCACCTTGATCATTGCGCCAGACTCATTTCTAATCCTTGAAATGTTGGAGCCGCATCTACCAATCAACCCACCAACCATTGTTTCCGATATCAACATCTCGAAAGTTATATATTCAGCTGCAAGATTGGTTGTCCTAAAGATGATGTGGTTATAAGACAAAATTAAAACTTGATAGAGCCGCATAATGTGGCATTCGTAATATTAATTTTTTCTTTTATGGATAAGACTGAATAACCTGAAGTTGGGTCCATGTATGGTTGAACTTGAGGTGGCCTAATTGCTGTATAGTTATAGGCGGGACTGATAGAAATCACTTGCCGAGGTGGGTTTTCTCTAAGAATAGAAAGGAAAAACAAAATTGAGTATTCTGCCAAAACTAAACACGATCCAGAACAGTTTGGGACAAAAAAACGAATTCAATGTAAAACCTTAGTTGACAGCCAATCTCCTCCAGACCTTTCTGAACAGCAGGGACATCACCTGATATCTGAATTCGACAAGAATGTCAATTATCAGCAAGTCTAATAGCTAACACAATATTTGAAACAGAACCCAACTACAGGTTCTGCAAGATATAGTACGCCAAGTCATTAATAGTACCAACAGTACGAAATAACAAAAAGGACATAGACCCATTGCCCTTCTAGTTTCAACTTTCAAGATACTAACTGACCTGTACCACTCGATCAGATTCATGCGCAGAAGCACACAAAGGCAACTGGCTTGGAGCAAGGATTGTAATTGTGGCCCCAGAGGAGTTCCTCAGTTTCTCAATATTCTGACCAGACATCCCAATTAAGGAACCTGCTTGGGAACCAGCAATCAAAAGTCTTATCGTATTCGCAGCCACATGTCCTGCACCAACTTTTGCCGCCTCAGCGCTATTCTCATCATCCTATTAACAATATCCATTCAAGTATCAGTCATCTCATCAGAGCATTCACAGACTCAAAAACACTCCAATCATTTAGACAACTTCAGAAACAAATGCCACACATATTCTAGCACTTAGTACTTGTCACAAAAGCATGACAACCTCTAAGTAATTATTTGAACCATCATATGCAATAACAGGTTGTTTGCAGCTTTCTGTAGTATAAAATCATTCAGCTTTCGGTACAAAATGCGATAATCGGATTAATGTTCGAAAATTACTATGAGGCAACTCATTTTATCAACTTAGAAACCAAAACTGAGATAGCTTGTCACCTTAAGAATTAAGCCAGCTATTTGCTGCAGCGCATTCTCGGCATCAGTAGTATCTTCATCACCATCCTTTGAGCTTATTATAATCACACGCTCCTCGTGCCTCTGCCAGAAAAAAAAAAAAAAAAATCGATGAGAAAAACAGAGAAAATAGTTTGAATTGAAATAAGAAAGGTGAGAGAGTTAGATGATACAGCTATGGCGTCGGCGATTTTGATGGTGGCCTTGGAGTCTTCACGAATCTTCTGGATTCGGCAGCCTTCTTTGCCGATGACCTTGCCGATCTGTCTGGACGGGACCACGACTCTGAAGATGACGTCTTGGGCCTTGGCCCGGCGCTTTGGGGCTGGGTCCAGGGGTTCAGGCCCGATTTGCGCCGGCGGAAAATCGTCGTCGCGGCGGCGCTTCATGGAGGGCGGGTGCGCGGGTTGGGAGGCGGGTATGGGTATGAAGGTGGGTGGCATTTGGATTTGTTGGGGGTATATGGGCGTTTGGCCGGGTTCCGCCATTAGCTTAATAGCTTCTACTGTTTGGGTTTAGTTTTGGTTCACCAAATAAAATGGCCGTCAAAAAGTTACCCGGGGTTTTGTTATACCCTCAAAATTACTTCTTCTTTTTTTAGTGCCACAAATTACTTGTTTTTAGTTCATTCGACTCCAAACCAAAATTGATTTAATATGCGACTTAAATTATCGAAATTTAAATTAATTAAATTGGGTTGAATCATTGAAATTTACATGAATGGAACTAAATTGACCTGTCAACGTTTAATGGAATTTCTTAAAACAAATTAATACCTAAATGATTTAATCAAAGAGCAATAAAGTTCAATTTTCAACATTGAAAATCAAATAAAAGAAACTGAACTTAACTCATTTGGTAAATAGTTTTTTTTAACCAAGAACATCTATTTAGAGAGGAATTCTCAGTATAGTCGTTGGACCTATTAATAATATGAAAACACTAGGATTACATAATACGAAATATTTTGAGTATCATTGCCACTGTGGAGCTAGCACTCCAGCCATTTTTTTTTTTTTCTGATGGGTATAGCTCAAAATGCATAGCGTTACATTTAAAATTTCTTGTCTCAGCTTGATTTTTTTTTTTTTTTTTTTGAAATCTATCAATTATTTAACTGATCAACGAAATTATATGTAACGACTCACCGAATAGGATTGTCAGAAAGAGTCATTACTTAAGCAATTCAACATTTTTAGCAAACAATCAAGCACATCCAAAAATATCCTACATACCTACATAAAACTCAAATGTGCATAGATATTGTACGTACTCTTGCGATACTTTCATACTTTGTATGTGTTTTCTTTTTTTTTTAAGTTTGATAATTTCTTTTTTTTATATTTTCTGATCGAGTATTTACCCTTAATCCACCTTCATTTGTTTGCATATGTTCACACTCATGGATAAAACCCAAATTTTTCAGAAAAAGCCCCCTAAACCATGCCCCTCCCCAAATCCCTCTTCACGCTCCTCTCTCACCACTTCTCCACTGCCGCCAAAACCACCACAAACCTCCCAAAAGTCCCCAATGTCCCCACCAAGTACAAGTCCGAAGCCATCAACCAAGCCCAGAAAGTCCTCACTGACTACCTCCACACCACCAGGTCCCTACCCTACACCTACGCCGAGCACATCAGCAAGAACGCCCTCTTCTCCCTCTCCAATCTCGTCAAGAAGGTCCCCTACTCGCCCCCAACTTCCCCAGAAGCTTCCAGAGGTTCCTCAGGTACCACCCCATCAATGAATTTGAGTTTTTCTTTGAAAGCATTGGCATAGACTACCCCCAAGTCTGTGAGTTTTTACCCACCAATAAGTTTTTCTTTTCGGAAGACGAGACTGTTTTGGATGCTGCTTGTGTGCTAGCGGTTTCGGGTTTCCGTGGAACATGTTGGGGAAGTTGTATAGGGAGGAGCATTGTATTTTTAGAGAGAGTTCGAGGAGTTGAAAGCTAGGCTTTGTGGGTTTAAGGAGTATGGGTGGAGTAATCTTTCGGTTGTGGGAATGTGCTTGGCTTTCCCTCGGTTGTTGCGCGTCGACGGGGAATTGGGTGGGGAGGTTGTGGCATTGTTGGATGATTTGAAGAGGGTTTTTGTGGAGTTTGATATTGGAAATTGTGTTGAGGGAAATGTGGATACTTGGTATGAGGTTTGTAGGACGGTGAGGGTGTTTTATGATTTGGGTATCGAAAAAGGGAAGGTGGGGAGCTGTTGGGTAGGAAGAAAGATATTTTTCTTCAACACCCGGAAGAGGTGTTGGTTCGGAAAGCTAACTACTTCTGTAGATTAGGTGTTAGGAAGGAGGATGTAGGTTTATTGCTTCTTCAAAGACCGGAAGTTTTGAATCTTGAACTGGAAAAAACGGTGATATCAACTTTGGGATTGTTGAAACATTTAGGATTGAATGAGAATGAATTGAAGGAAGTGAGTCAAAGATATCCTTTTGCGATGGGAAGAAATAGAATGGTCAATGTACCTCATTTGATGAGGGCTTTGGATCTTCATGAGTTTCTTCACTAGGATTAAGAACGAACATCAATTGCTAGCTAATTATGTACTCAGTGATTCTGATGAAGAACACATGAAGAAAGAATTTAGTAATGGATTGGAGCAGTTCCAATCTTGTAAAACTCCTGTTCATGCAATGAAGAAATTGAATTTCATGCATGGCATTGGCTTTGGAGAGAACCCTTTGACTCTGAAGGTCTTGGCCCGCATACATGGCAGAAGCAGTGAGTTACAAAAGCGGTTTGATATCCTTCTTAATGCAGGGCTTGAATTCTCACAGCTTTGTTTGATTATAAGCACAGCACCAAAAATCCTGAATCAGAACCCAGAATATCTTGAAGAGAAAGTAAACTTTCTCTGCGGTGAAATGAAATCCTCGTTGGAGTACCTCAATGTTTTTCCAGCATTTTTGTGTTTTGATTTGGAGAACCGGATTAAGCCTAGATACAGATTTTATGCATGGCTTAAAGAGAAGGGTTTGCATCCTGAAAGTTATTCCTTTGCAACCATGATTGCTACTAGTGAAAAGAGATTTGTAGCGCAGGCCTTTACAATCCACCCAGCTGCGCCAAAACATTGGTTTGAGTGTTTCCTCATATAGAATTTTCAATGAGGTTTCTTGGATACATTGCTTGTAGTAAAGATAAGCTATGTATAACATGATTGTTACCTTTGGATTTGGAATTCCAGAACGGTAATGATGATGATATCATCAGGATTCTATCAAGAGTTTAACCTACTGTAATTGGCCCTGTCAGAGTCTCAGAGACTTGTAGTTTTCATCTGATCTTCATGTGATGGTAACATTACTTGGTTTCAGGTTCTCAGCCACGGTGATCATGGTTGATTTTGTTATTATTGTAATCCTTCAATGCTTACAAGTTACAACCTTAATGTAAAGCAAGTGAACTGATATTGACCCACATCATTGGAAGTAAGTTCTGATTTGAGCTTTGTATACAAATTATTATAGCAAAAGGATTCTTGATACTGGCTTTTTCTATCTAAAAATCATCTCTCTTTGTTGTACGTATGTATTTCATGGTTTGTTATCAAGAACAATGTTCTGCAACCTCGATTTAGTTCTTACTTCATGTCAATGAGAGGACAGAGAGGTAGGTGCATATATGTAAACCCTGTCTTCAAGCACCAACCAAGTGTTATACAATTCAGTGTGACACTTGAAAGTGATCGTATATCATTGTTGTGAAGTATTGTTTTTTCTGTGGCATCTGACCCCAGTACTGCTGACAGCATATGCAGACTTCGTTATTCATTCCAAGAAATTGCAAAAGGGTTTTTCTTGTTATGTTTACGTTCCTTCTTTTTTTCGATTCTCATGTTTTGAATTTGGTATGTTTTGTTTGCAATGTCTTCTTAGCACCAGCCACCAGTTGATGGGTGATTAGGTGAAGCTTTTCTTGAACACCTTTCTGTTATTACAACTGGAACAGGGATACTCTGGTTGAGATCAGCCTCCATGCGAGTGGTTCATGCAAGCCCCAGATGTAAAGAGAAGCATGCTCTTGTAGTTGTCAAGTTTATGGCTGTCATGATCAAGGTCCTTGCTCAACTTGTTCTTTCTATTAGACTGCTCTTCTTGTTCAATAATTATGGTTGGTTCTTTGAATATACAGTTTCCGTCTTTAATTTAAATTTAAACGATAGTCAACAGGTGACAATACAGTTTCCTTGCAGCATCTTCTCAGCACCAGCCAGCCAGTTAATAACAATAGAGGACCTATTCTGAATGGGAAATTGAGTCCATTGCAGTGTGGGAGGCCCTCCTGTTGTCAGAAGCTTGAAACCAGTCTGCCTTTCATGTTGAACTAGGTTTCAAACAGCTCTTTTACTTGATTTCCAAGTTGTTTAGACGGAAGTTGAAACTTGGGAGCTTTCAAGTAACCAGTCTATCATTCAATTTGAAGAAAATCACCATGCAAGAGTAAGTCACCCTTAGAGAACAGTAGGCCATGATGAATAGTGCCTTTGAGGTACCGAAGAACCTGGCTTTGATACCATGAAGAAAATCAGAGAGAGAAAACTCAAAGAGATATTTTCATTCCTTCTTCAATCGGTTACAACTAATGGTATGTATATACAGATATCTATAACTTAATTCCTGAAAACTAGGAGAGAATCATTTACATAATTCTAGAAGATATAACAGAATAGCTATGGGTTTCTAGAAGAGACTGTAACAGAATGGCTGGAGCTGTGATTCACGTTTTCTTTGCTTTCATGAGGAGTGATCTTGTGTGGCTGCAGCTTATGATCAATACAATTAACAAAGCTTCTCATTCGGTTTTTGAGGATGCGGTTAATAGTTGTATCCTCCAATGGCTAGCAGGCTTCCTCCAATATCACTGACTGGTTAATTTACCTATTGAAATAACTAATGTGTTTATTTTTCTGGTCGATCATTTATTGCCAGTGTTCTCGACTCTTACTCAGGAAAAATGTACTAGTTCTCTCTATAAAAATGGCCATGGATTAATTTTGAAAATCTAAGATAGCAAATGGCTAATTTTGAAAATTTAGGAAAGTAAATTAGTTATTTTTTAGAGTAACAAATTTATGGAAGGGTAGTAAGTTGGCTAATTTTGAAAATCTAGGGTGGTAAATTGGCTTAAATAAAATTTTCGGTTGCAAATTGACACTAAAGTGAAACTTAGTGTAGCAACTTCGTAAAGAAGTCAAATTTTGTTGAAACATACTCGATATGGAATTATAATTATCCTAAAGTAGAATGGGGTTTATACTGTTCGTTCAATAGTGTCATAGCTCATTTGTTCTTTCAGTTTTAATTTAGAACATGTAAAATAATGTGCAGTTGTATATGCAATTTTGAAATCTGGCTAAAGTACAGATTTTGGATCATGTAAAACAATATCTAATGTATATAACGCATTTATATAATGTGTGTAATGTTTATAAATTCAATACTGTCAAATTGAATAATATCGATAATATACCCGCAACATCGCGCGGTTAATGTTGCTAGTTACAGATGATAGTACAAGTATCAAAGTGAACGCTCATTTTTCGGCGAGGAGATACTTTAAGCACAACCCTAATCAAACCTTTAGTGTCTTTATTTTGGCTTTTATCTATGGAGTTTTGAGCTCGACACAGACCATGTTCCTGAAAAAATTCAATGAGACTACTTTCAGTTCCAACTCCAATTAGGACTTCATTAAATCTATTATGATTATTAATGGGTCTTGTTAGGTTGGAGAAACAACTCCACTCCTATCCGACTAAGAATTTCTTCTGCAAACCGGAGTCTGAGTCTACACCCTACCAAACACAAAGGGTTAGTCTCTATATATTGTACCTTCAAAAGAAGCTGTAGACCATATACTATTCTCTCATCACTGACAAATCTTGCGAAAGAAAAATGAACTCAATGGACTCGAACCAGGCGAAACCCAGCCTACTGTATTCCCCAGAAGCCTCTCAGTCTCAGAGAACACCGAACCCTTACGTGACTGGCACGTCAGTTGTGGCTCTCAAATACAAAGATGGAGTTTTGATGGCTGCTGATATGGGAGGTTCTTATGGATCGACCCTCCGATACAAAAGCATCGAAAGAATGAAGCCTATTGGAAAGCATTCTCTTCTCGGCGCAAGTGGAGAAATCAGTGATTTCCAGGAGCTGCTACGTTATCTTGACGAGCTCACCCAACAGGACAGCATGTGTGATGATGGAACCTCTTTGGGTCCTAAAGAGATCCACAGCTACTTGACCCGTGTGATGTATGACAGGCGTAACAAGTTTGATCCGCTGTGGAACTCGATTGTGCTTGGTGGAGTGAAGAACGGTAAGACATACCTCGGAATGGTTACTATGATAGGTTTGAACTTTGAGGACAATCATGTCGCTACCGGATTTGGAAACCACCTTGCAAGGCCTATTCTTCGTGATGAATGGCGCAAGGACTTGAGTTTCGAAGAAGGTGTTAGGCTTCTTGAGAAATGCATGCGTGTCCTTTTGTATCGTGATAGGTCTGCTGTCAACAAGCTTCAGATAGCTAACATCACTAAAGAAGGTGTAACAATCTCTCAGCCCTACTCCTTGAAGACTTCCTGGAATTTCTCTGCTTTCCAAAATCCAACAGCAGGTGCTCAAGGATCATGGTAACTGGATAGTTTCTTTTCCTTACCGGCCATCAGAACAAGAAACAACCATGTTACGTATTCTAGCTAGTTTTATTAGGTTTTATATTCCTACTTGAATAATATTTACTCTTGAAATTATTTCACTGTATTGCCAATACCTACAAGATGAAGAAAGATTATAGAATTGTGATCATTTGAAAAAAAAAACAACTATAAGAGCCAGGTTAAACATTTATATCTATGTTTCATGTTGGATTAAATTTGTGATACAACTTAAACAGAGAACACAATTTTCTGGCTTGTTGGCTTGTTGGCTTTTGGAAAATCATTTCAGCAACAGTTAATATATATTGCAATTTTTTAGTTATTAAAAAGGAATTCCATTAACTTGATCAAGAGGGTAATAACAGAGTAAATTAAAGAGCTCTCTAATACAAAAATATTTAGAAAACTCTCCAACTACATCAATAATCCAGGATGAACCAAAGTCCTGGCAAAACCATTAACTCTACGTAAAGCCGAACGTACGAGCCATGTTATAAGCTTTTTTTTGGAAAAGATACGTCATTATAACGGGCACCGCCCAAAGAGCCCACCAAATACAGATGAGCCCAAAGAAATACAAATACAAACAGCCAGGAGCTCCTTCTCAGTCAGTACAGATAGAGAAAAAGGAGACCAGAAGCTCAAAAGAAGGGAGGAACACGGGGGTCCCAGCTAAGGCTCTATCTAATGAGGGCAAGGAAGCCCGTCATTCCTGAGTACCATTGTCAGAGACGGTGGTGGCGTTCCCGCCCATCTGTTAAGACCCATCGTCCGACATCCAAGCAAGGCAGCCTCATGGGCTACACAATTTGCTTCCCGGGGAATCCATTCCCAAGTTACAAGTTCCAGGAAACTCTTCCGCCATTTGATCTCATCAATCAGTTGGGAAGTTTTCCAATTACTGTGCCTTCCATTAGAATTCAGATCAGCAATGAGATTAAGAGAGTCTGATTGAATTCTAATTTTTCTCAGGTTCAAATCAATCGCCATGTTCAGACCCTGGAGCACCGCTCGGGCTTCCGCTACCTCCGCAGAGCACGCTGGGAAGAAAGAGGCTTCTCCTGCCACCAAAGCCCCAGTATGATCTCGTATAACAATTCCAAGGCCCCCCAAAGTAGGTGTATGCAATGCCGCATCGCAATTCACTGCAAGGAAACCCGAGGGAGTTGGAGTCCATTTCCTGGGTGCTTCAATGGACGGCTTGGACTTCGATAGCGACGCAACAAACAAGAACTCAAAAGCTGACCTGGAGCATGTCTAAACAAGAAGAGTCGGGGACGGATGGCGTTGCTGGTAAAGGTAAGAACCCAGTTCCGCATCTAGCCTTCCAAATGGCCCAGCAGATGAAGCTAATAAAGGTAAGAACCCAGTTCCTCTCCCCCAAGCAGTTATAAGAGCATGCAATTTCAGATAGCCAGGTATCTAGATTGGTAATTTTCTGTTTTTCAATCTTCAGTCCCAATGGGGAACCGAACCAAACTGGTTCCACCCATGGGCATAAGCAATGTGTTCTTCTGTCTTAACAGGCATGGGATGGGGAATTCAAGTTGAACGGGGGATAGCCTTGTTCAGAGCTTTCCAGAAGAAGAGCTTGATTTTCGGGAGGGTAGCTAGATTCCACAGGAGTTTCCAGCATTTTGTGTCTACAGTGTGTGAGCTTCCGCTAATGATAGGACTACGATTGGTCTGTAACCATTGGTGGATCCAGTGATAGCCAGATTTGACAGTGTAGTTTCCGTTCTTCGTTAGTGTCCAGACAAGTCGATCTGAGCCATCCCCCCGACCAACCTGAATAGATCTGATCCTAGTAACCTCTGAAGGCTGGATGATGTGTAAAATGCTATCAAGTTGCGATGATCGAGTCTCCTTGTCGATAATCTGTTCTACCAGAGTTGGGGCATTTAGAGGAACAGTTCTGGTAGCTAGAGTAGTACCTGACAAGGCCACATTGCTGGTGTTTTGGGGCGGTAGCCAGGGGTCAGTCCAAATATTGATTGCAGATCCAGAAATGATATGCCAATAGCTATTCCTTGTAACAAAGTCTCGGGCTTCAAGTAAGCTTGACCACCCCCAGGAAGCCCTATGACCTTTAGTTGCCACTGTAAAGCTGCAATTCGGAAAATATCGTGCCTTAAGCACCCGTGCCCATAACGACTCAGGATCGTTCATTAACCGCCAAGCTTGTTTGGCTATGAGAGCCAGGTTGAAATGATGAAGGTCACGAAAGCCCAAGCCTCCATTTTCTTTCGGTCTCCCCAAATACTCCCAACTCTTCCATGAAGCTTTTTCCCATTTTCAGTAAACCCCTACCAAAAATCACCGAGGGCAGCATTAATATCATCACATATCCCTTTAGGGAACTTGAAACAGTTCATAGGGTAAGAAGGCACAGCCAACACACTGCTTTAATTAGGATCTCCTTTCCTGCAGGGGAAAGTGTTTTTTGCTTCCAACCGTCAATCTTATTGGCTAGCTTCTCCTTGATGAAGGCAAGGGCTTCATTTTTTGACCTTCCCCAGAAAGTAGGAAGGCCGAGATAAACACCAGGATTATCGGTGCCTTTTATCCTTGGGAGTGTGCACATCAAACCCTGCATCTGGGATGGGGTGTTAGGTGAAAAATAAATACTTGACTTGTCGAAATTAATGAGTTGACCCGATGCCACACAGTACTCCTGAAATATCATGGCTAGCTGCCTGCAGTTATGTAATGTAGCTTTCATGAAAAATAAGGAGTCGTCCGCGAAAAAGAGGTGCGATAGCATAGGGCAAGATCTAGCTAATTTTACACCACATAAATTTCGCAACCTTATAGCCTTTGTCAGGTTTAGGGAGAGAACCTCGCTGACAATGAGAGGAATAGGTAAGGGGATAGGGGGTCCCCTTGACGTAGCCCTCTGGTTGGAGTGAAAGGACTACCCGGATTGCCATTCAAAACTATGGAGAAGGTAACCGTAGTGACATAGGCCATGATCAAATTAATCCACTGAGGGGAACCCAAACCTGTAGAGGGCAGCCATAAGGAAATCCCACTCAACTCGATCGTAGGCTTTGTTCATATCTAGCTTTAACCCAAATTCATGTTTGTCCCCCTCTCTTTTCATTCTTAGATAGTGAAAGCCTTCATGAGCCAACATGATATTGTCCTGGATCAATCTTTCCGGGACAAATGCATTTTGGTTTGGGGAAATCAGATGGAACAGCAGGGGTTTGAGACGATTGGTTAAGAGTTTGGAGAGGATTTTGTAGGAGTTATTGCAAAGGCTAATTGGCCGGAAATGAGTTGTCCTCTCCGGGTTTGGAACCTTAGGTATAAGCACAATGTGGGTTTGGTTAATTTCTTGGACCTGAAGCTGTCCAGCCAGAAAATCACCAGAAGCAGCTCCCACAATTTCATTTATTATCTTCCAGTATTTTTGGTAAAACAACACAGGGAATCCATCCAGACCAGGGGCTTTCAGGGCCCCCAGCTGGAAGGCAGCAGTTCTCACTTCCTCCATGGTAAAAGGGGCCAACAACCCATCATTCATATCATCTGTGATTACCCTTTCCACTCCATCAAAGGCAGACCCCCATGACCTCGACCCAGAACTCTGGAAAATTCGTTTAAACTGATCCTCAAACTCAGCCCGAATTTGGGCATCACCAGCCAACCACTCATTTGCATCATTCTGGATTTTCAGAATACGATTTCTTTGTCTCCGGTGGATTGTAGACAAATGAAAGAATCTAGAGTTGGAATCCCCAGATGATAACCAATTCACCCGAGAGCGTTGATGCCAGTATTTCTCCTCCTTCACCCAGAGGGTGCCCAATTTACCAGTCAACTCTTGTTGTTTGCTGTCTGAATGGAAGGGGGAAGAGTTCTGTAAATCCTCTAATTCCATTAGGCAGTTCCTAATCTCAGTTTTATTGCACTTAGGGAAGCGACTTTTGCTCCATTTTGTGAGATTATGTTCACAGGTTTTAAGGTTGGCCCTCCAATTTTCAAGGTCAGCATATAGTGTCTGGGATGCCAGCTATCCTTGACAATATGATAAGAATCAGCCTCGTCAGCCCAATAGGCCTCGAACTTAAAAGAGCTGTGGTGCTTTGTAGAAGTCGGCTCTGAGTCAAACAAAATAGGGTTATGGTCAGACCCAATCCGAGTAAGGTGAGAAAGGCAAGAATTGGGCCAATTTAGCAGCCAACCCTCATTTAAAAGACAGCGATCGAGGCGTTCTTGCAGAATTACTTTGCCATCCTCCAGTCTGGCCCAGGTGAAACGCTGTCCCTTAAAGCCGGGGTCTAGTAGTGGGTTGGAAGAGATAAAGGTCCTTAAGTATTTCCTGCGACCAGAGAGCCAGGGAGATCCACCATCCCTTTCATGCTGATCCACCAACTCATTAAAATCACCAATTACTAACCAAGGCTCCCCCTCACTATGATTAAGCCCAGACCATGCTTTCCAGAAAGAAGCCTTCTCATCCCCATAAGGAGGACCATACATCCAAGTAACACGTATGGTCACATCCAAACAATTAGTGTGTATGCGAGTGTCGATGAAGTTTTTAGAATAGTCGGTGATTTCTACCGTGCAACCCGGTTTCCACCATAGGCTAAGGCCTCCAGCAGTATTAATGGGACTGACATTGTAGCCTTTACTATAATCAAGCTGCCGACGTATCCGATCAACATAGTGGTCACATTTGTGCGTTTCTGATAGAAAAACAAAAGAAGGATTATGGGAGCGGGTTATCTCCCTCAGAGTTTGAACTGTCAAGGACTTACCCAAACCTTGACAGTTCCAAGAGATGCACTTCATTGACCCCGTGTAGCTGTACTCGGCCAGCCGCCACAGCCGTGGAGGGGGGTTGGGTCCTCCATACCTTCTGCAATATCTCCCTGCACACGATGGTTAAGGCCATTCCCCATGGGTTGGGGCTCATAAACCCGTCTGCCAGTACTAATAGGGGAATCTGGGTTGACACTTGCATTCACACTAGCCACTGAGCATCCTCTGCCCCTATGATTCACTTTCCCACATCACACAACGAAATTTTTTTTTTCGTTGTGTAAAAAGTGTTGTATGTTAAGGTTATTGGCCTAGTGCCACCAGCCTCAAAGGGCTTCTTCGGTTTACGCTTTCTTTTGGTCACTGCAGGATGAGAATCCAATTCCTCCTTTTGGATGTCCATATTGCTGACTAGATCCAGCTCAATTAATTTGATTGTGGTGGCCTCGAGTTGCTTGGGGACTGACCCATCATAATTGTCCAGCTCATAAGGTACAGGGAAATGTGGATTGGCCTTATAGTACTCATGCTTATTCTGGAAGGCCCAAGGTGGGATGCATTCCAGGTCCGCCCATGACTCATTTCTCAAGCTCAGCCCACCCAAGGCCCTGGTAACACTTCCATTTCTGAAAAAAGCCCCATGTGCGTCAGGGTCCCAGAGGTGGGGTCTATTCAAGGGGATCCTAGGTTTCTGCAGTGCCATTGGTGAGAGGGACCTGTCCCTTAAGGACCATGATGGCCCAGAGGGGGGGTGTCTATCTGTCACATCATCCACAGAAGTTGAATTGTGTGCCCTGGTAGGTCTATTGTACTCTGAAGATCCCGCTTCCCCAGAATTTGAATTTTGAGGTAACCTTCCCCCAAGTTTGTTCCGGCCAAAGACACCGGTTGTAGGGGCATAGGGGAACTCAGCCGGAAAATTGGATTGAGTAAAGACTGCTTTTTGTGGAGGTGCAGCAATCAGGGAATTATCATACTTGACCCCCATCGATAATAGAACAGGATTGACTTGGTACCTGCATGAGGAGACCATATGACCTAGACGGCCGCAGTTGAAGCAGAAATTATGGAGGTTCTCATACTGTAGGCGGATCCTGGATGAAGAGGAGTTGGCTCTTGGCAGTTGAATGAAAGTTGCTAGAGGTCTGCTCGTATCAAAATCGACTCTCAATCTAAGGTAGCCCCTTTTACCAGTGATGGAAGGGGTCTTCTACCTCAATAACCGACCCCAGCAATTCTCCCACCTTCCTCCCATTGTTGAAATTCATCTGATGTAGAGGAATGCCATTAGCCTGGATCCAATATGTCGCCCTCCTAGTTTCGATGTCATCAATGGATTGATATCGTGTCCAATGACAAATCGTGAAGCAGTAGCCTTTTACGTTCCAGGGGCTATCCTTCAAGAGCTTGCTTGCCAGCTTTTCAGAGCCAACAGTTAGGCAGTAGGTATTCTTTTTGACTCTGACAATTCGTATTTGGCCAAGAGATTTCCAAATGCCCATCAGGGTAGCTTTGACTCCCCCACCCCAGGCTCTTCATCAGCAATAAGGATACCCAGGAGACTGATTCCCTCTTCGATGTCCACGAAGTCTGCATTGTCCTCAAAGCAGACTGACATTGCCTCAATGATTCCTTCATCCTCATAGGGAATTTCCCTTTGAGATGACGATAAGGAATTCATATCCGGGGTAATAAAGGGACTGAAGAAAAAATAAGAGACGTTGCTCTGAAACAAACCACAGAGGGGTATGGCCTTAACTCACAGGAGTAGGTAAAAATTTAAAAAAAAAGTGCTTGGTTCCTACACAAATAGTGAGTAAAGTATCTAGTTCAGATAAAGGGGACCAGAATTGACTTTGGTATGTGATATCCTTTCCCAGAGACAAGAATCTATCTCTTTTGTTGGCTCCATATACCATTGGTATATGGCCAAAGCACAGAGACAAACGGCTCCCCTCAAGTCTTTTGAGGGGCTTACCCTTCGATTCAACCACTACCAAGTAGTCAAGTGAAAGTACCTGTGTCGTGATCCCATCTGTATGAAGTCTGCACACTAGAATCAGGGAAGCACCGCGTCTCAATCTGTAACAGCTTGGAAGGGGAAGAGGATAAGGTTAAGGTTTAGACAGTCAGTTTGTGTGTTGTAAACTAAAAGAGTGTTGTGTTGTTTCTAGAGAGAGGGGGGAGCTTCTCTCTCTAAACCCCGGGGTTTTTGAGCCATGTTATAAGCTATACTCAACATTTCATAATGCATGTTATTCATGTGACATCTGAAGGCGTGATGTAGATGTTTTTGTTTTAAGAGGAAAAAAAAAGTATTTTTAATTCATAACGTAATGATGACTACAAAAACTTTTTTCATTATTTCATCAATCAACGCATGAAATTAAAGAGAGTACTCATGCGTCCCCAATTTGTTTTCCACACACCAAATTTCAATGCAAATTTCATTTTTCTACATACATTGAAATTTTGTTGTTTATAATAGCTAGCATACTTTAGTTTCCTCCAATATTTTCAGTTGTAAGATGCTAAAATATTTGTGTAAAGTTACCATATGTGATCTGATAATAAGCTGATGCGTAATCTGCTAAAATATGTGTAAGATGCTAAAAAAATTGTAAGATGCTAATAATGAGCTATATCTTATAATGAGCTGAATTTTCTAAGTTCTTACAGATTTTCGCATGTACATTGCAGAACATTGTGAGGATTTATATCAAAACAAACTATCTTAAGCTAGTGTTCAAGAAATATCAGGACACCATGTAATAAGCAATCTCCAGAGAAGGAACATTTATGAAGAGAGGTAATCTCTCATTAACAAGAGAGATCACTATTTTCCATTCTATATTGAACACAAATTTACCGTTACCTTTCCATTCTAGATGATGAAGCCCTATTTTACTTGCATCCACTGGAAAAAAAAAATTCATAAGGAACGCTGGTATCCATCTTCTTTCTCCTCTTCAAAGAGGTGGGTCTATTTTGACAGCTAGAGATAAACATGAACTAACCAAGTAAAATCAAGGTGATACTTATTACATGTTTAAATCAGAGCATTGAAACTGTTAAACTATCCAATACACAAAAATTTAACTAGGTCTAATATGAGATTGGTCAAGAAATAGTAAAATCGAGTTGATATACGTAATACCCCAAAAATTCATTATTAATTTATGATGATTTTCAGAAATTTATTTAGTTGATTGTTGGGATGATTTCATGATTCAAGGGTGGAGTGAAATTATTTTCGGGCGAATAATTATTCGAAATGCACATTTTAGGGGGGGTCACTAAAATCGACTTTTTATACGTACAGAATTTGGGAAAACTTCCTTCACAAAAGTTGGGAAAACTTCCTTCACGAAAGTTGTAGAGCTCGTTGATACAAGTTCGTGCATATGAGGAACGCAAGAATCGGAGTTTGTATGAAGAAGTTATCGCGCTTGGAAAAGTTTCCATTTTGGGTATATATACCTAGCTATTTTTGGGAATTTCCAAAAATAGCTAGGGTTTCCATTTTTGGTAGCCGCACAGTTTTGTTTTCTCTCTCTCCCTCCCAAGCCCGAGCCTGAGCCGAAAACAGAGCAAGGAGTCTCCGGCTCCGTTCTCCCTCCTCCGGCCATCAAACCACCTCCCACAGCTTTGTCTCGTCCTTTCGCAACTGCCAGTGGCAGCCTTGCTCCGCGGAACGGCCTGTAGCTGCAGCGGGAGCACGTTTTCAGTTAGAGGCCGATTTGGGTTCCAATCTAGATTTCTCCTAGCTCCGACCACCAAAACTCGAGTTTCTTGACTTGTTGAACTCGCCTCAAGCTCCTAATCACGTGCCAAGAAGAACCGGACCCGAAGTGATCGATTTCACGTGGAACGGAGGCTCGTCGGAAAACTTGAAATATTCCGGCCAAACCGACTGATTTCAGGTATTTTCGATATCTTCCCGTCGTTTTCTGACTTCATGATAGTTATGAAAGTTGCTCAAAATGATGAAACGAAGGGGAGCAACTAGGCCCCCGACGCCATTGGTTGTGGCCGGCGGCGGCTCTGCCTCTAATTTCGGCAACAATTTTCGGCCACTTCCGGCCACCTCAAGGGCATTTTCTACCCATTTTTGTGTTCTCCTTGTCGATACGATCATTTCAACATACAACACTTAAACTTTGGAGATCGTATGATTAAATTATGAATTTTACGATTTCGATCATTCGGTTTGTGATCCGTGAGGATCAGGCCGTCCGATCGATTTGTAGTTTTGATATGATGATCGTATGACTGTCCAGATGACATGATGTGGTCATGGGTGAGATCCAACCGTTGGATCGTCATTTAAGTATATTTTATGAATTGTTTGCTAAGTTAATACCGCACTTGATTAGGTACTTGACGGTTTGAGTGGATGAATGATTGAGATATTGGGATTTGGTTGATAGAAGACGCAGCGGGAGTGAGAGATAAGTAAATCTCATATGGTTCATTTACAAACCTAATTTCCTTATTGCATAATTAATTGTTATGTGTGAGAAAATGGTTTTAAGAAAATGAGATTTAAAGTATATAAGAAAATGAATTTCTTGGTTTTACTACGTGTAAACTATAGTTGGTATTAGTAGTCATTCCTGAGTTGATGATTACGTATATATATTTACGTGATTTTATACGGAATTGTGTGACATTGAAATATGTGTTTTTTTTTATGATTTATATTGTTGAAAGAGTGATTTGGAGTTGTGATGTGACAGTATTGTCAATAGTAGAATCATCATTAATATATTCACTATCATATAATGTCTTAGAACGACTTAGAAATCATTTTTGAAACTCTTCTATATGTCTTTGATCTATGTTTTCAGTGCACTCCCCTTTTCCAGTTGGATGTACTCTTTGAGCGAAAACAAAATCCTCCACGTTGGGTTTACTCCCTGACTGGTTTCGTTTTGGTCGATTAAAGGCTATCTCGACATCTCGAGATTTCTCCTCACATAGATTCACCTTGAGGGGATTTCGCCTCTCTTAAATCAACCTCGAGAGGTTTCACCTCACCTAGATTCACCTTGAGGGCATTTCACCTCTGCCAAATCAACCTTGAGAGGTTTCACCTCACCTAAATTCACCTTGAGGGGATTTCGCCTCACCTAAATCTGTCTTGGGAGATTTCAACACATAAACTCCATATTCCATAATGTATTTTCTCTATGAATAATCGAGAAACTTTTTGATTTTTTTTTTTTCGCTTCTCACATTTTAAACATATTTCTTCATTTTATCAGAATATATCTTAAATATCTAATATATCGGAGAAATTTTGCATAAACAGTGGAAGATAAAATATTTTTCCCCCATGATATATCAATAGGTTGTGAGAAAAGTCCATTTCTCACATAATCATTAAGCGACAACGGGTCGAAGTTGTCGCCTAATTGGGCTTTTGCAAGAAAATTGAAGTTGTCACATAAACATTAACCGACCATTAGTAAAAGTCGTCACCTAATTAATTTTCAGTGAGAAAGATCAAGTTGTCACATAAACATTAAGCGATAACCCATTAAAGTTGTCACCCAATTGATTTTCAGCGAGGAAATTAAGGCTACCACATAAACAATAACCGACAACTCCTGTGAGTTGTTGCTAAATCAGTCATCGGCGACAAAAATTTAGTTGTCACAAAAAGATTAAACGACAATTTTCAGAAATCGTTGCATAATTACTCTTTTGTGAGGAAGTTAAAGTTGTCACACAAACATTAACCGACAGTTGGTATAAATTGTCGCCTAATTGACATTTTGCGAGGAATTGGGTGTCGCATAATGTCAAATGGGCAACAACTGTCAATTTGTCACAAATACCTACTTTATGCGACAAATTGGTTGTCGCCGATGGGATCATATGCGACAACTGAAATTTCCTCGTATTTGCCAAGTTTTTGCGAAGATTTTTGGGTTGTCACAATGAAATTCCTCGCCTTTGCTATTTTCTCTTGTAGTGAATTGTGAGTCTGAAGGTTTCAGTGGTAAACCTGGGTTTGTTCTGAGGGCCAAATGGTCTGAAGTCCGAAGGTTATAGTGGTAACCTAGGTGTATTGATGTCGTAAGGCTAAGGGCCGAGGTGACAGGTTACGATTCAGTTGGTGCAAAGGTATCGTAAGGCTGAACCTCAGCTGAGGTGACAGGTTACGATGCAGTTATAGCTCTAGTCTGTTGTGGGAGTACAGTCATGGTGGTAACTGGGTTATTGCATTGTGAGTACTTTGTGCCACTTGAGTTGGGTTGGTGATTAAATTGTTGGGATTGTTGTGTGTGTTCAGATTGTTGGATTGATTTACTTGAATTAAAAGAATTGTGATTTATTAAATCAACCGTTCATTTCTTATTTACTCACACGAGCTTTCAGAAAGCTTACAGGGTTTTGTGTTGTTGCAATCCCGGTACACTATTCAAACGGTGTAGCGGATGATCCTACAGGTCAGGATAATCAGGGTGGAGAGCGAGCTGAGTAGGGCAGCAGGGTTGAGACCAGCACTTGGTCTATTTTGGTGTGTTTTATAGACTCTTTTGAGCGTAACATTTCATCTATGTTGGTATTGTAATAATTGACTTGAGAGATAATTGCTACGAGGCTTGTATTATGGTTTGTGAGACGCTGGTTAAGAAAAAAATTAAGGACATTATTTGTATTGGTTATTATTCATGTTTCGGATTTGAATTTGTTATTCAAAATTCAGGGCGTGACAATATATATATAATATGTAACATATGAATATACTCTAGAAAATTAACTTAATATTTTTTCATGGTTAAAAATTCTAAAGTCAGATTAAGAATATCTTTCACCATTATATGTTGAGTTGGACTAGAACTTGATTACATCATTAATATATGTTACACAATTTCCGAACCCCAAGAATCAAACAAGCACCTATCATTATGAAGTAAAACTTCAAAGTCTTCTAAGTCTTATGTGTCTAAATTGGGGATTTAAATTCAAATTTTATTAAGGAAAACAGTTACTTAATAATTTTAAAAGTGTTGAAGGAAAACCTAATTTGTGTTTAGCCCAAACTCTAGGTTACTTGACCTAGTGGTAATAGGATTTAATTAGAAGGATCTAGAATCCTAATCAATGTAGAATTACTTTCCTTGTATGATTGAGATTCTATGCATTGTAATCCTCTATAAAAGAGGCCCCTATTATCAATGAGAACACACAAATTCCTCTCAAATTCAGTTTCTCTACAACACGTTATCAGCACGAGCCCTAACCCTGAAACCCTAAATTCGCAACCTTCAAATCCCAGAAACCTCAGCCGCCCAACTCGAAGATCTCGACTCCAGGAGTCCGAAACCGGCGGCCCCATCCCCAGAACCGGCCGGCGAACCACCAAACCGGCCACCGGAAGAAGCCAAAGTTCCCCTACCCGGTTCAAAGCTTTCCTCACCACCCCTGCAGCCATACTGGTTCCCTGCAGCACCTCCATCCCAGAAACCCGGAACCGGAAAATCCTCCACCGGAACCGGCCTAGAATCGTCCGAACCGGCCACCAGAAAATCTTCACACCGAACCGGCAGAAAGAAAAAAAAAAAAAAAAAAAAAGGGGTGAAGCAGAACCGAGCCCAAGCCCGCCTGCAGCCCAAGCCCGCCTTCAGGCCCAGCGAAGCCCACGTGCAAGCCAAGCCGCAAGCCGCAAGCCGCCGAGCCGCCAGAAAACTGCCACGTCAGCAAGCCACGCAGACATCCAGTCAGCAGCCACGTCAGCCACCTGTGCCACGTAAGCAGACCGGTCAACCACAGTCAACGCCGGTCAACCCTCCGGTCAACCACCGGCGGCCACTCTTCCGGCCACTTTTCCGGCCAACTTCCGGCCACTTTTCCGGACACTTTTTCCTGTGATTTTTCCGGCGACTTTTTCCGGCCATCTACAGTAACTCCGGCCGCTACAGTAACTTTCCGGCGACGATTTTTCCGACCATCTTTTAAGGTAAATTTTTCTAAAAGTTCCCGTTTTTGAAGTTTTTTTTTTATAATTTCTTCTTCTTTTCTCGGGGACTTCCAACATCCCTTCTTCTACCCCCCCTTTCTTCTTCATAGGGGAGACCAATAGCCGAACTGTGGGGGTTCGTGCTCACTCCAAGCTTGGAGCTTGTAGAGTCCTCCAAACTTAGAGTTTGTTGAGAAGAAAACGATCGACCACATACATCGTTATTTCGATCTAATCCAAAACCCCTCTTGGAATCGGATTTTCTTGGAAGTGACTACGCTCAGAAAATTCCTAATTTCTTGGAAGCGACTACGCTCAGAAATTTAATAGTTTTTCGTGGTAGCATTTTTCGCTCCAAAACTAACCCTAATCTTGTGTTGTTTTTCAGGATGAGCTACCTGAACAAGTTGAGCTTTGTCCCACTCGAGACAACTGGCGCAGGATACCATAGGTGGGTCCGAGATGTGCGCCAACATCTTAAGGCTGATGGAATTCTGGAAACCATCCAAGAGCCTAGTCAGAACGTGCTCTCAATAGAGCAAGCTACTGCTTTTGAAGCAAAACAAGCTAAGGCCATAATTCTCATGACAAGGCACATGAATGACGCGCTCCAAAATGAATACCTCAATGAGGAAGACCCAAGAAAGCTATGGGTAGAACTTGAGCAGCGATTTGGCAACGTTCGTGACTCCCTGCTTCCTGATTTAGAAGTGCGATGGCATAGCCTCCGCTTTTGTGATTTCAAGTCTGTGCTTGATTATAACTCGGAAGCTCTTCGTATCAAGTCTCTGATGGAGTATTGTGGCCAAGCCATAACTGATACGATGTTGATCGAGAAGACTCTCTCTACCTTCCCCGTCTCTGCATTGATGATTTCAAAGAATTATCGGATTGATGTAAATGCAGGACGTATCACAAGGTTTCATGAGCTCATTGGCGCCATGAACGTAGCTGAAAAGCACGATAATATCCTTGTGAAGAACTATAATGCTAGACCCGTGGGAACTAAGCCTATTCCGGAGTCTAACTATAGTCGCGCCCCAATGGAGGACGCAAGGAGCGAAACCCTAAGGATAGGGACAATTCTGGACGTTCTGGTCCATATATTCGCCCTAAAGAGGAAGGAAATCGCCAAGAGAGGCGTGCACGGAACCGTAGAGGTCAACGTGTGAGGAGAGAGAGAGGCGGAGCCTCCGACCATGGTGGTAACGCCACCAACAAGAGGATAGGTCGTTCAAATCGCGCCCCAATGGCGCCTCGATCAAGGGAACCTGACCATGATGATGTTTGTTTTCGATGTGGATCAACTGAACATTGGGCTAAAACATGTACCGCACCCCAGAATGTTGCAAACGCATACAAGACGTATCGTGAAGCAAGGGAAGCAAATTACATGGCACAAGAAGATCAAGATGGTGATCTAGATCTAAGGGTAGAAGACTACAAGGATCAAGACCCAGAAACTGGCGATTTTGATTAAGTTTTTATTTTCAAGAGATGTAGGCGATTGCCATATTCCTTTTATTGGATTAGATTTTCTTTGATCATAGAAACAATGATGTATTTCGTTGGCTTATGAATAAAATTTCGAGTTCTTTTCATTATGACTCAATTTTGATTCTGAGCATATGACTTTGTGACTACGATGGCTAGACCATCAGTATTAATTTAAGGACATGGAATAGCCCAAGTTCCACTTGCCAAATGGCACCTTGATTACGGTTGTCACAGAAACTCTCTACGCTCTTAGGGCAAATAGTACCCTATGAATAGCCAACGAATTCCATGCGAAAATGCATGAAGAGAACGGAAATGAGTTCCTTTGCATTACCTCTAATGATTGCGAACAAAGACGCATCTTAGAGACGTTTATGTGTCTCTCTAGTGGATTTTATGTCACTATTCGAGCTATTCAATCCAATAAAGTTTTGAGAGAAGATCTCTTGGATTTAGACACATATTGGCTTTGTCACGACAGGATAGATCATCCTAGTCATGATATGATGATCCGTCTACAAAAGACTTCACATGGACATCATTTTTGAGCAAAATGAAGCAAGATGCCGCCATAAAAGGCGCCAACCACGGGCATAACGCCATGGTTGTTCCTCCTTGTGGCCATGACGCCATACATGCTAATTTCCATGGCTCCCACGCCATGATGGGAGATGTAGTCACATATTTTGCTTCTAATAGCGCTACAGACGCTTAGGCCTAACCAAACTCCTCATTGGTTGCTTCTAAGGCCTCTCGCTCGTTTTACAAAGCCCATTCCTTATGGAAATTAGGACTGAGACCGTCCTATGCAAAGGATATGACAATACTCATTATGTTCTTACAAAGAATCCGTAGGGATTTTGTGGATTGATTCAACCAACTTGCGGACGCTTAAATATTTCATGATGTTGGTTGACATGCAAACACGCCGGTCACGTGTTGTGCCATTGTCCACCTATATATGCTACTTATGCTACACTCCTAGCACATATCACGTGACAACGGGCTCACTCCCCGAATCATCCTATTCAGTCAATTGGATTTGACTATGCTAGAGAGTTTACATCGAAAGACTTTCGATGGATATTGCAATGGGTTTGATGTTGGACATCACATTCCCATGTACACACCCAATTGGTCTAGTGGAAACGACTACGATAGTAGTCCGAACATTGGTAATGCGCACCAATCTTCTTACATCCGCTTGGGGTGATGCAATATCGCATGCAGCTATGCTAATTCGTCTACGACCTATCGCCACTCAATGTACCTCTGCATTACAGCTAGTGACTGGGTACACGTCTTTTGTACTTACGCACATTTGAGTGAGCCATTTATGTGCCAATTGCGCAGCCACAGCGCTCTATGATGGGTTCTTACAAGACGAATGGGCAACTACGTTGGATTTGCGCTTCCAACAATCGTCCGCCACTTCAATGCCCTTGCTAGGCGATCTCCTTACCGCTAGATTTGCGGATGTCACTTTGATGAGACAGTCTTCCCGTCGTTAGGGGGAGATAAGAACACGAATGTTCAACAGGAACGACAAGAATTGTCGTAGTCTGTCCCCACTATGTCTCATCTTGATCCCTGTTAAAGTGACGAGATCACACAAATATGCTGCAAACATGCCTGCAAGGAAGGACGTCCCTACGAAAGGACGTACGCGCCACCCTACATGGAGGTAGGCATGGCGCCAATGCCAAAGAGAGTGGCACTCTGGCGTTACAGGCCCTGGCCCCAGCTAGGATGCGTGGGAGCCCCGTGGGTTCGAAGGATACTTTGGCACATTCCAATCCTTTAATCATCATGACTCAAAATCCGTCTCATGAGTATCTTCCGGGTTATGGTTATCATTGGGGGACGCCTCAACGTCAAATCCTATTCCTGAGAATATAGAGCTCTATGAAACTTACACTAGTGTACATGAGACGTGGGATAGAAACTCCATCAGAATTGATGATGTAGTTACGCATTTTGTTGCGCATGAGTTTGCTGAGTCCGATGATATCGAACCACGCTCCGTTGATGAAGAATGAATGCCAACGTAGAGAGTTTTTGGCCTAAATGGAAAGATGCGATCCAGGTTAAGATGGATTCTCTAACGAAGAGGAAGGTTTTCGAGCTAGAGATGCCAACACCTCCTAACATAAAACCTGTTGACTAATAGGTCCGTTAGAAAGCGTGATGAGAAAAAGAGATGGTAATCTCGCCTTATGGCGCAAGGCTTCTCAAAAACGCCCTGGAATCGACTACGATGAGACATATTCTCTCGTAATGGATGTCATTGCACTCCACTACCCTGTCAGTTTGGTAGTTTCCGAATAACTGAACATGCAGCTTACAAATATGGTCACTACGTATCTCTATAGGGATCTAGATACGGAATATACATGAAGGTTCATGGCGAACTTCATTTACCCAAGTCAAGTGGCTCTAGACCATGGAGCGCGTTTACAAAGTGGTTGAAACGCTCACTAAAGTGACTACTTGAGTGGGAAGGGATATGCCCACGCGTTTCTATAACAAGTTTCGGATTCTATCGTGGTTCATGTTGGACATGATCTTCATTAGAAGCCCTTAAAGAGTTAAGGGAAACCGCTGAACACTTGAAATCCGAGTTTGAGATGAAGGATTTTGGGAGAACACGATTATGTCTCGGTTTGGAACTTGAGCATCGTGTCGATAGATGCTTAGGCATTTTGACAAGGTCAAACCTTCAAGCACCCCCATGATCGTCCGTAGTCTTGATCCTGAAAAGGATCCTCTTCGTCGAAAGGATGATGATGAAGATGTGCTAGAGGCAAAAGTGCCTTACTTAGTACAATAGGCGCATTATTGTATGTTGTGAACTTGTTAGCTAGATATAGCTCTGCGCCAACGCGACGCCATTGGATTGGTGTAAAAGATATCTTTCGATACTTGAGATGTATGAATGATATGGGCTTGTTCTCCCTACAAAGAGATGAGATGGATTCGGACCCATCACACACCAGGTACGCCGCCAACGCTGGCCTGCGTTCTCTATCCCCATCCCAAAACGACATGTTTTGGAAGGTTTTGCTGATGTTGGGTATCTCTCTGACCCACAAAGGTCGCTCCCAAACTGGTTAAGTGTTCACCATGGGAAAAGACCTGATATCTTGGACAGACCGTAGTCGCTATATCTTCGAACAATGCAGAGATCATTGCTCTTCACGAAGTGGTTCGTGAATGTATATGGATTGGATCCATAATTACGCATGTTCGACAATTGTGGTTTGAAGTCTACCACAGATGAGCCTACGAGCATTTAGGATAATGCTACTTGTTTTGAACAAATGAGGCAAGACTACATCAAAAGCGACAACACCAAGCATAATCAGCAACAACAGACACTCCTTGAGATCAAAGTGAACTAGGTTCGATCTGAGGACAGTGAGGCAGACTTGTTTACTAAGTCATTGCCCAATACCACGTTCGAGAAACATGTGGCAAGAATTGGCTTGCGGAAATTATCTGAACTCCCATGATCGTAGTCATCAGGGGGAGGTGCAGACATCAGGGGGAGATGTCTACATGTTCGTCTCGAATCGTGAAGGGTGTGTTGTGCTCTTTTTCCCCTTCGACCGAGGTTATTTTTGTCCCACTGGGTTTTTGTTACTCGGCAAGGTTTTTAATGAGGCAACGAGAGAAGCACCGCGTTTGGGCAACACAAGGGGGAGTGTTGAAGGAAAACCTAATTTGTGTTTAGCCCAAACTCTAGGTTACTTGACCTAGTGGTAATAGGATTTAATTAGAAGGATCTAGAATCCTAATCAATGTAGAATTACTTTCCTTGTATGATTGAGATTCTATGCATTGTAATCCTCTATATAAAGAGGCCCCTATTATCAATGAGAACACACAGCAAATTCCTCTCAAATTCAGTTTCTCTACAACAAAAAGAACAATATACACTGAATAAAATGTTTGTATTATCTATTAATTTTGAATAGAATTGTCCCCTCTACTGGTTTGCATTCTTTGCCATGACGATACATACTTTAATTGCCTCCAATAACTCCACCGTTTATAGCAAGCAGAAATTTCAAAATATACACTTTGTTGATAAAGAACTGCAGAATATTATAAATTACTGTATCATTTAAACCTACAGTTTATAGTACATGAAACTCATCACTCTAACTATATGTGTGTGGATATTAATTTTTTGGGAAAATGATCATTTATCTAATTTTAGAGTTAATTAACCCCACTTATCCAAAAATTCTAAGAGATTGCCCACTTACCCAATATTTAATATAAATTTTGCCCTAACACCCAATTAAGTATTTTTTTTATTCATTTTTATTTATTTTTGGGACAATTTTGCCCTCTTCTTTTTGTCACTTAGAGTGAGAAGCTGGAGACCTCGCCGGACTCCTGTGACCGATGGCCGGCCGCGGACTTCGGTAACCGGTGACCGGAATTCGGCAACAGGTCACCTGAATCCCGAATCCGGCTACCGGACAGGTGACTGGATTCCTGCGGCCGATTTTATTGCCCCCTAATAATACCCAGCAATCATATTATTGTCGCCCAATAAACATATTATTGCCCCCCAATAGTCATATTATTGCCCTCTAATAATACCCAGTAATCATATTATTACCCTCCAATAAACATATTATTACCCAGTAATCATATTATTGTCCCCCAAAAAACATGTTATTGCCCCCAATAATCATGTTATTACCCTCCAATAATCATATTATTGCCCTCAATAATCATATCATTGCCCCTCAATAGACCCCAATAAAAGCCAATAAAAGTTTATATTATCTTCATTAGTAAATTGGTTTCCAACTCTCTCTCCTCTATCAGACCCAAAAAAAAAAACTCTCTGCTTTGCCTCATCTTCATTACCAACAGACCCAACGTTTTGCTCATTATCCATAGCCATTTCCACAACACCGTTCTTCAATTCATCTTCGGTGACCTTTGCTTATCGCCTCCATTTTCAATCTCTTACGGTTCACATTCACCGGAAGCTCATTCTGGGCCTTCCTAGCCCAGGTCCGGCCCAACAAATAGGAGACCTCTGCCTAAGCCAATGCGAAGGTCAATTCGCGCTTCAGCCCCGGTCATTCACCGGAAGGATGCTCTATATGCAAAACAACATTGAAAGAGAAGGCGGCAATCACTGTCGAGGCCCTCACCACCAACACGGAAAACACCTGGGCTGTTTCAGCATACGGCGGAGTTTCGATCTTCATCAGCGCCTCCTTTAGCGATGCAGAACCACTCGGTCGACGCCTCCTCCATTTGCAGCTGCTTTTGGAAATATGACGCTGAGCCAAAGATTCTTGCTCTCTGTCATTGTTTTAGGTGAGAGAGAGAGAGAGAGAGAGAGAGAGAGAGAGAAGGAGCGTTTGAGAGGAGTCGAGAGAGAGAATATGTTAGGAGAGTAGTTTGTTAATTAAAATGAGGGTAAAATTGTCATTGTTATTTAAATTAGGTAAATGGGATTAAAAACTCCTTGGTGAAGTAAGTGGGCAATTTTTAGGCTCAAATTGTGTAAATGGCACTACTACAAAAAGTGCATCACACAACACCAATCACACAACGGAACATAAATCGTCTGTTGTGTGTTTGAGTAAACTTTATTGCACAACGGTATTAGTGATGTTCTGTTGTGTGAATGTCAACAAAGTGATAACTTTTTTCTCAGAACTACATTGCACAACACAATTAAGTATTGTCCGTTGTCTGAGTCTTAAAAATTTATCCACAAATTTCCTTCCACTCTCGAGTCTTGGTTGCCTCTTGAAATCTGAAATTTGGGCTACTTAGTACAACGGTACTTGAGATTTCCGTTGTGTGATTGAAAGTTGGATGCCAAATTTTGACGAAGCTTGCTTGAATGTCTTCTACAAGGTAAACCTAGTAGAAGCTGTAGAAATCAGACAACATAAGTTATATTTTTCTGTTGTGTGAAGTGGGAACATAGGCAGCAACATTTTGAGCCAAAGTGCGGTATGCGGCATATTTCCCTCCATGTTTTGACATTTTGATTTTATATAGTGCACTTCTACAACAGTTTGTTAGGCTTCTGTTGTGTGAGCGACTTTAGAATTTATTGAAGTTTAATTGTACCTCCTGCCCAGCTCTAGCCACATCGTGTCTGAAAGAAAAATGAAACTAAATGAAACCTAACCTCTCTCTCGCTCTCTCTTAGTCGTGAAATCCCTTTCTCTCACTCTCAAGCTCTTTCAGTCAACTCTGTCTCTCTCTCTCTCCCCCCCTCCATGAAACCCCTTTCACTATCTCAGTCTCTCGATCTCCTTGCTTCTATTCTTTATCCCTTGAAATCCAAATCCTCGTCAGCGATGGAGGAGATAAGAGTGCCCTAGATCCACTTTCTCTCTCCTCCGTCTCTCTCACTCCTCCTTGCCTTCAAACTAGGGTCAATTGAAGAGATGCAGATGACGGAGCTGTCCGAGATGGCAGAGGCGAACGCGCTGTGCTGCTGCTGACCTCTTAGTGATTTGGTGCCGCCGCCGCTGGAGGTGTGAGCTGGTGGGACGACATCAATGAGTCGACTCAATGGCAGGACGACATCTTCTACACTCTCTGCGCTGCCTACGCCCTCGTCTCCTCCATCACTCTGGTCTCTCTCTCTCTCTCTATCTCTCTCTCTCTCTCTCTCTCCTCTGTATGATTCGATTTGGTGCTTGATTTTCTATGGGTTTGAGTTTTGGATTTTGCTATTTATCTGAATAGTTTGAACCGCATCAATCAGTTTTGGATTAGAATACTAGTAGATTGTTCTATGAAGCCTAAACCCTAAGAAAAGTAGAATCTGATTAATTAGATTTGGTTGTGTAGTTTTTACTGCTAGTGATGGACAGATAAGGGCTAAAAGTGATGTGGCCCTGTTTGTTGACATATATTTCTATGATCATAAAGAGGTCTAATTCATTCATATCTGAAACATAGTGGATTCATATGCTTATCTACCTCCTAATTTTCACCACTCCATTAGGTGTGATGCATCTGCTACCCTTGTGTGGTTTGAAAGAAGGTTTGTCGCGCCCATAACTTATGATTGTTTTGATGGATATCTTCGCTTCTTTCAAGTCTTGTGCGATCTTGTGATAGCCTTAGCATCAGGTTACACTTAAATGACCTTATTTGACATTAAATTTTATTACTAGTGGAATTAAAGCCTTGATTTATCCGGCACAGTTTTCTTGATAACAAAACATTAACTATTGTTCTATATAGGAGATGAGATAGCTCCCTAGCTTGCTGTCTGTTTTGAAAATCATTAAGTACTCTTCAAGCGGCTAAAATACTCTCTGATGCTTCCCTTAGGCATTCCTCTCTGATAATCTACATACTGAGCAGATTGTAGGTTCAACAGACCAGCAGCCACTCCTGGAAACTCAGGCGAGGTAAATACTAGCATTTTGCAAGCTTTATGTTCATTCTGGATACGATGTCAGTTTAGAATAAACTCAGAAGAGCTATCTACAGCATTTGGTTGTGGATATCTCGGATTTAGTCCTCAAAAATTATTAATGGGGTACATCTCTCAAGAAGATTTTTCTGTTTTTGCAAATTGGATTACTCATATTTTTGAGAGTCAACCAAATGAAACAATGTCCAACTTTTCCTTGTTGATGCAAAGAAACATACAGTTTTCATTTTTTTCGTCGTAATTTTGTCTCAGTTGATAGAAATAAAATTTCGTAGTCTTGTTTTCACTTTTCTGTAACAATTTTTAGGTCTTTCAACTACGGAAGCTTATTCCAACTTCTGTATCATATGACTTCAACATCCATGTAAGTAATCATTTACTTATTTGTGGTCATTCTTGATGGTCCTCACAATCTAATAGTGATTAAACATCATTTGAATTTCGGCAGATTATGGATTTTGGTAGGGGAATATCTTAATGTGAAGGTACTAGTCTTGCCTTACTGGCCAACTCTATTATATTCAGTATTCATTATTTAGTCACATTTTGAAACTACAATTTGGGTAAAAAAATTTCTATTTTGGATGGAATTAACCCTGATAGGGCAAGAGATCAGATGTTCGAATAGTATCCCTTAGTCCAGAGTAATCTGAAGATGATATAAATAACCAATTTGTGTCTACATCTAAATTTCTTGAACTTCCTCATACTTCGCTGATATTTATTTGGTCTCCATCTTGCAAAGGATTTGATGACAAACATGTTAGTTTAGTGTAAAGATTCTGTGTTTGGCTTATTTGGTTTGCAGGAGGTGCATTACAATCAGCATGGTTTATTGCTTCTTGAGGGACAGGGCATTTATCGGTTAGGTGATAGGTGGTAAAAGTTCCATATATTCACTGTTGAGACCAAACAAGATTGATCCTTTTACGTGCATTGTTTGAGGAAATCTGGTGTGTGACACTGTGACCAACTTTAGTTGAGATGACTAGATGAGTCAAAATCAGGATGTTTTAAATTCGTATACAAAAATGCCAAAATCATAACGGGAAAGTTGATCATTATGCCAAAGTCCAGTGCTATTAGGATTGTCTTGAGGTCCCTTTCTGGAAAATTTCAATCTTTTGCATTTTGCAGCTGTTGGTTGAGACATATCTTATGTTCTACAATTAAAACTAGCGTGTCATGCTGCAATAGTGGATGTATGTGCTATTTATTCATTGCTCAATGGCCACGTGTCCACTATTTTGAACTCTCACACCAGAACTCATTGCGTGACTAATATGACATATAATAAAACCAATTGAATTTTAGCTCGTGCGAGCACGTGTTTTGTTATATAACACACACACACACAGAAACTAAACAAATTGATTAGTGCTTTTGGCACATGGCATCCTAAGTTTGCTTTTCTCTAATAGTACAAAACTGGTAACAAATTTCTTAGTCATCTATGCGTGCAAAATTATCATGCTTATTGTCTAGCTTCTTACATTTCTGAGTTTTTGATCAGAACTCTAATATTTGAACATGACCAGTAAAGAATCTTTGGTATAATAGTTTTGGATTCTGTTATAGTACATATCACTTTATACGGGAGTTGTGCATTAGATTTTGTTATCATGTTGTGATGGCAAATGGAATCATCAAAAAAATTTCAAATCATAGGACCCGTTGGGAAAGAGGCATTAAAATGGGTGTAGAATATGAATGTGGAAGTAGTTTCGCTTTGACATTTAAAGTTTACCTGGGAAAGAGTAAAATTGGCTTTGTGTGGATTTGATCATCTTGGGAAGGTACTTGAGTTCTCATTGATCTTGTTGGTTATTCAGTTATTTAGATTAAATGGATGCAAAGTTATTTATCTGGTCAATCCTTTAGCATTGGTTATAACTGTGGATGTATTTGCTAAGATTGTATAGCTACGTTTGCTTTGGAATTACATTATCTTTCAATCCTTCAACTTTGCAAGCAAGAACCATGCCTTAATCTTATCACTTGTCACTTGTCTCTTGTCTTCAGAAGATCTGAACATTTTTCATGAGGTGAAAACTGTCACGACGTACTATCTGAACATCTTCTATTGCTAGACAACTAGTGTTGACAAATTTGGAATCCACATTCTCAAAGTTTTGTATTAATATATATATATATATATATATAATATACACACACACACACACACACACACACACACAGAGTGGGTAAGCTGGGAACTGTAGGTGACTTATTTTGTTGGTCTAACTAGAGATTATGTCTCAAACAAGATGCCATTTGCCGAAATGCATACCCTTTAGAAGGAGCTATGTAGTACCCTTTAATAAATTCTAAGCAAAATGACAGCTTTTTTTGCTTTCTGCAAGTCCCACTAAAATTCTCACACATATCATATCCTTTTCATATTAGTAGTTCATATATGCTTTTGATTCAAAGTTTTTTGGAAACTCATGTAGGGGCTCCTTATTTATTGTGGCTAATTGAGTTATGTTTCTATCTTTATCATCATAGCTATCAAATTTGCTGCATTCTTGTTGGTGATACCCAAATCACTGTTAAATTACTTGATACACCTTATTTCTTTATTTCTACATCCTATATCCTCTCCTGTGAATAATAATGAAGCTAATGAATTCTGATTTCTTCAGTGTATCCAAGGCTTGCCAAAGGGTGCACTTCGGCGTATTATTTTGACAGCTTCTGGTGGGGCTTTCAGGTGAGAGATCATAATATAAACAAGAATGAAAGCTTGTGATGAACTGAAAATTTTCAATTTCTGTTTCATATGGCACAAGGGGCAATTAAGCATTTTAAGTATTCTGTTTCCTAGCAGTATTGAGTTGTTGCTTGGTAGCAATTAAGCACTAAGTTCTTTACTTTTGATAGGGGCTAGAAGTCATTGAAATTCTATGATATGCATTCCTCATGGAGTACTATTGATGTACTGTTAACAGTTAGTCTCAGTGGCAAAGACTTGACATGATGCATTAGATGTGTTCAATTGAAGAAGCTGATGAATTCTCATGCAGGTACCATCCTTTTCTTCTACTAGCATAAGGAATAAATATCTTTCATTTGAATTGGTTGTTTTCCAGCATTGGGATTAGTATTGAACATTTCATTGGTCATCTTAAAGGTATGGTGTTTTTAAAGGTATGGTGTTTTTCTTTGCATTTTTGGTTTTCTAACAATGATCTGATCATGGTGCAGGCCAATTGTGAGTGAGACATTCGAGGTTATGTTAAAGATAATGTTGTCCAGAGCATTGCAAACTTCTTCATGATCTGCAGGTCTAGGATTGCAAACTTCTGTCATGATCTGCAGGTCCTGGACGTAGCAAAAGCCTCAGGGTCATCGGAAGTATATAGAGCATTATATTTGTGCAAATGCTAGCTCTTTTGAATACATGAATGTATATATAGATGATTGACAACTTTTGGATACATGAATGTATATATAGATGATTGACAAATGCTAGCTCTTTTTGACAGGACCCGCCCCGGATTTCACCCTGAAATCCGAAGAGGCCCTGCGGGGCCCACTTTGGAAGAAATTCTACCAAAAATTTGACAGAACTTCCCCTAAAAATGGACAACCCAAAACCTGTAGAAAAACATCCACACTTCTAAATCATCCATCCTTATTCTCCTGGAGCCACCCTGCTCCCTATAACACAACATCTCACATCTCTCATTTCATAAACAATTCTGAATTTAAGAATATTAATCTCATAGGTTATCAGAGCAATCTAATGTACAGGCGTACAAGAGAAAAGAAAACAAGATGAACGACCAATACTTTTATAATGCGGAAGCTATGACAGCTATGCCTCAACCCCAAGTACGCTCGACCTCAAGCTAAACTGGCCTGCAAACTGGGCATTTAAAACCGAAGGGCCCAGGGGAAAACATTTAAAATCCGTTAGAGTGAGTGGACGAAAAATAAGTATTTTCAAATGTATAAGTAAAACTTAATGCTTTCCCAAGTTATTCTCTAAAATCTCGCATGCAGTAACAATCTTGAAAACACTCTTAATCATCCTCTTTACCGAAATCTCAATCACGTAAAAATAGAACATCTTGAAATCTCTTGAAATCTCATCCTCAATCCTTATACTCATCCTCAATCCTTATAAAAACATCCTTTTCATGAGGCTCGTTTGATGACTAGAAAGGACTGCTGTCTAGTCATCTCATGCCATCTAGGAGGGACTGCCACCCAGATGACGCATCGGAAGGGACTGCCAACCGGAATAGGAGGCGGTGGATAGAAGGGACTGCCAACTAGCCACAAGTAGTAGACGGGACTGCCGACTAACCACAGGTAGTAGACGGGACTGCCGACTAACTAGCTCATGTCATCTGGAAGGGACTGCCAACCAGGTGACTCATCGGATGGGACTGCCAACCAGGCTGTAGTCTGGAAGGGACTGCCAACCAGACTATTACCTAGAAGGGACTGCCAACTAGGTAAGATACGCATGCGCCAAAACTGGCCTCCTTAATAAACTGAATAGCCTCCTCAAGAATTGAAGATAACCTCTTTCAATCACTTGCTTTCGGAAAGAAACTCGATATTACCTCAATAAATCAATAATAATTCACCGAAAGCATAACTCAGTAATAACTCACTAACTCAATCCTCGATATCTCAATATCCTCGAAAGCATAATCACATACTCTATAATTCAATAATTGCTTTCGGAAAGAAAGTTCCATCTAACCCAAGTCTGATAAGTGCGGAATTCAAAACCCAATAAATCTCGATAAATCAATCATGCTCAAATATTTGCTAAATCCCTCGCACTCGTATATCTTCATAAAAACTGATATTCGAAAACAATAATTCTCATAATATTTTTCCGAATCAGTCACTTCCCGAAAATCATTTCCCAACTCAATAACTCATGAATGACTATCTCAAAAATCTACTAAAAGCCCTCGGGAAGGAATTAATTTAAAAACAAATGTCCACTCACTGTACTGTTTAGGCGACCATGCATACGAGTTCCTTCGTCGAGCAATAGCTCGAGACGTCGCCCTGTATACAATTATTTTCCGTGAATAACTATTCAATAATTAAATACGATTCTCAAAATCAAATTCTCATAATTACATCTCCACTTCTCCTCGGATGCAACCCAAATTATACCACTAATACCATTTCGTTAATTTGAAGGTTCCAAGGCAGAACCGAGAGATATCCGACGACTGGATTCTCGTAATTCGATAATCGAAACCCTAAACTTCAAAAATTCATAATTAAATCCAAGCTTCTCCAAAATTCACCAAATTTCATATACAAGCTCTACAATATTTATAGGATTTAATGGGCTAAAAACTGGAATTAAAACACAGCCCAACACGCCTCCACGCGCCACCAACAGTGGCAGCGCGTGGGCCCCACGCGCTGGCGACAACCACCTCAGATGGCCACCAAAATTTGGCAGCACCATCTACTCAACAAACCCAACCTCTTTCTGAACTACAACAAGTTCCAATTTTACCTGGAAGAGCTCCAATTAGGCCGGTGAAATTTTTCCAGAAAACTCCAAGAACCCTAGAAATTGAAATTGTTAATTCGACCTCTACACTGCAAATTGAAATGAAATACCTTAGGGGAAATGATCTATGTCAAAAACCGAACCTTCTACGCCAATTTGGTGGCCGGAGACTGCCGGAATCAGAAAATATCGACGCTGCCTCAAAAATGCTATAGTGACCGTCATCTTCTTCTCGTTGCTGCACCTTCCACTGTTCATATTAAGCTACGAAACGAACCCAGAAATCAAGAGAAGGAAGAGAGCTTTCCAACGACATCTTACACGTCAAAATCCGTCGCCGGATGGAGGAGTTATGGCCGGAAGAAGGTGACGAGGTCGGAGAGGAAGAGAGAATCGGGGAGAGAGAAAGGAGAGGGCTCGGTAAGTTTCCGAAAATGGAAACTTACCACAGTAACTCGTCCTATTTATAGAAACTTATCATGAACAGTAATTTTACCATTTCGCTTATAACTTTTGCATATGAACTCCGATTTTTACATACCACATATGCACGCGCTCGGTTTAACGTCCTCTACAACTTTTATGAAGGAAATTTTCTCAAATTTTGACCCGAACAAAAAGTCACCTTTTAGGGCCCCCTAAAAGCATTGAAACGACAGTAAAAGTGAAAGTAAAAGTTGTTTACCGTCCAAATGACTAGTAAACCGGTGAATTCGGGTTCGGGACGTCACACTTTTGGTACACTAGACGCTTGAATTAGAATACTTCATTATGTAATATATATTGAGCATTATATTTATGCAAATATTCTAGGTAGAATATTGATAATGAACGAGCGTAGGATGAATACACATTTGTCGTCAATCACACAATAAACCAATGAAAATCACTCAACGATTCCTATAAAATTTTGTTGTCTCATTAGTACTCACACAACAGAAACAATAGCTATCAGTTGTCCAATGTTAAATCACACAACGGTCTCTATAAAATTTTGTTGTCTCATTAGTACTCACACAACAGAAACAATAGATATCAGTTGTCCAATGTTAAATCACACAACAGTATGGTATTACTTTCGTTGTCTGAGTGTCATTTTTCTGTTGTGTGAGAAGTTAACAAACAATAGCATATACTTATTTCTGTTGTCTGACCATCATCGAAACAACAATTGAATGCGCCGCATCCAATTTCTGGCATTGGCATGCGCATAATCGGTGCAACGGTTTTAACTTATGCGTTGTGTCTATGGTATACACACAACGGTGTTTCACCATTGTTGGAGTGTGCTCATCACACGACACCGAGATAGACGACAGACATGATCCAAATCACACAACAGATTTCCACCGTTGTGTGATGCACTTTTTGTAGTAGTGTGGTCAATACTCCTAAATTTTCAATCCCAAAATAATGAATTTGTACTATTTACAACACATTTTGAACATGTATATGATCTTGCAAAAAATGTGAACAGTGACGCATGCCTTAGATCCTCTCTTTCGGTACGATTTCTATGCATTGGGTCATATCGGTCATGAACATTTCTTAATTACTTATTTTATTTCAATAAACAGAAAATAAAATGAAAGAAGAAATATGAAACATGTGATCCTCACCCTCGCTAGCCTTAATTCTTGGTTAATGATGCTACAAGCAAATAAGTCAACTCATTCCAAATGAGAGAGGAGAAATAGAAATATGAATTACTCCTCCTTGAATGTGAATCACTCCGCGATGCAAAATATCTCCACCAAGGAAGAATAGGCACCAAACCTGACATTGCCTTCAGCTCTCATAGTACGGAAACTGGGAAGGTCGACCACAGGCAAACATTGTGATTTACAGTCCAATTCAGATCGACATTGTGATCTACAACAAAATCATGCTCTAAAAGGACATTGCTCACATTACAAAGATTGCATGGATTACACAGCAAATAAGACCAAGTGGACTCCAAAATCAATTTATATAACGGCAACAATTCACTGCCTGAAATTTAACTTGGAAGGACTATAGCTGTACCCTTGAGCAGATACAGATTTGATAGGAGACTGTAATATAACACTTACTATTTTATAATTCACATTCTGTCTTTCGCTTTTAGCAAACTTTTTTCACAGATGTTTGAATTTAAAAGAAACAATGGGTATAGTTTATAAAAATAAGAAGTATGAATTTCATTCTCCATTCAGTCATTTACTATATATCTTTGCACACATAAGTTTACTTGATTTTAGCACTCATGAATTAGAATTTAAGAAATCGATGCATATATTGCAAAAGGAGCGGATCAATTGAACATAAAGTAAAATTTTGCACCCAAGGCTTGCTTTAAGTCCAGAACGAGGTAAACTTGCAATTGGACAAAGAGAATGAAAAATAGGAAGCAATGTTAATGAAACCAATTGGCCTAAATTTCCAATTAACGAGCAAGAAAATGAACAGGTTCGAGGATCAAGCATAGAGAGTAAATTCGAATCAAACTGGCCTAAACCTATTTGAATCAATTTAGAAACCAATTGTCGGCTTTGAGTTATAAAATCCAGAGGGCATCAAATTCAAAATCGGATCAGATCATTAACGGTTAACGAAAAAAACATGCATATACCGAACATAGAAGAAAAACCAATAATCGTCTCCTATTCCTGGAATCCGAGAGACGCAGTTTTTTTATTGCTTTCCTAGAATTCATCTCACAGTCTGCCTATCGACTTCTTTTGCTGCTTTTATCCTCTTGGGATGAACCAGTTGCACAAGGATTCTGTTCGTCCCCAAACGAAGAATACGAGGCAGTTTTTTTGGTGTAGAGACCCTGAAACGACGTCGTGGGGGATAAAGCTAGGTCAGAATACAATTGGAGACGTAGCACACAATTTTTGGTTTCTTTCCACTGCTCCATTTTCCCGGATAACCCATCTCCGACCGCACAGACCTCTCTCCTTTTCAATATCTCTCGCCGATCTGCGATTTGGGGCTGGAGGAGAGATCCTATAATTTCTGTATAATAGGGAAGCAAAAGTCAAAGCTTCAGCATCTTTTTCTTCTCCAACTCCAACAGATTCTCTATTCTACATCAATCTCTAAAATCTCCATATTCTTCCTTAAATTTTAGAGATTGCTGTAAATATAGGGAATTTGGTTTTCTCTTTCCTCACTTTCTCTAAAATAGAGATAATTATAGGGAATCTGTTGGAGCAAAAGAGGCTTATTTTTCCCTAAAGTAGAGAAAAATCTAAATATGGGGAAGCTGTTGGAGTTGCTCTAACTAGGCCTGCATCGCTGTTAAAGGCACATGCAGTTACTATGGTGCATTCTGTTTGAGGTAGCTTTGAAATATGAAATTACAAGGATGTACGTGCTCCATAATAAAAGACAATCTCAACATAATCAAGAACAGAGATTACACATAACACAGCAACATTGGTCACGCAGTGAAAATCTCAATTTGGAATTAAAAACACTGCGGGACTCTTACTCTTCAAAACCCAGATGAAATCAATCCACTAAATACAACTGATTACAAGCTTACAACTCAGGTATTGCACTGACAGCGGCAATCCCTCCAGAACTGACTAACTTACAACTCTGGGATTGCACTGACCTTGACAATCCTTCCTGGACAGACTCACTAGTTTCACAAACTGTTTTCAATCATGGAACAAAACAGTTTGACAAAACATAAGAAACAAAGAGATTGACTCTTTTACAAATTACAACAAAGGGATTGAAATGCCAAAACTATTTCAATTGCCTCGAAGTACCATAGAACCCGTATATATATAGGAGGAAGAATAACCAATAATCCTTCAGCTTGGTTGAAGCAAGGTCACGAGGTGTAGAGGTACTTGCTCCCACTTCCATCTTAGACGGCAAGGTCTTCATGATTGCACCGATCAGTGGACAGCAAGACGAGATGGAAATTAGATACAGTTGCTTCCTCCTTTCTTCTTTGACAGCAAGGTTTTCATCATGAGAAGATGCAACCCGTTGTTGTCCTTTTGTGTGTGGACAGCTAGTTCTCCATGAAGGAGAAAAAAATAGAAAACCAGAGGCAATTGCTTTTCTTTGTTTTGCGACAGAAAGGTTGTTCATAGTTAAAAAGCATGTCTCCCACATTCTCTGGGGAGTGTATTCCATGCACTGTCAGTGCATGGGTACTTGCAATATGAATAGATGTAATTTTTTTGATATTAAAATATAAAAAGGAGTGGATTAGATGAGTGGCTGTTATTTTTTTATATATTAAAATAAATTTGCACTGTCGGTGCATACAATCCTGTCCACATTCTCTGCTCTTTTCGATTTGTTGGTTTAGAAAACAGAACCCATACTATAATAATCCATGCTTAGTCTTATCTTATGTCTTGACAGCAAGACCACCGTAGGAACCATACTTGCATTTAATTAGTTAATCATCATGATTAAACAATTCTTCTTCGGCGCCGCGTCATAGTTTTGTGTTTTGGAATTGCCAATAATATTATACTAACAAAATACAAGGATTCGTTGAAACTCTACGGTTCATCCATATTATTATTCCCAGAACTAAGGAAAAGTAATGATGGGGAGAGGTTTCTCCCCATATTCCAAGAATCCAATGAAAAAACATATGCACTGACGGCGCATGGAATAAACTCCCTTCTTCTTGGTCTTCTTTCTTTCAAATTTCTCCGGGAGTGTATTACGGTGCATGAGTACTTGCAATATGAATGGATGTAATTTTTTTGATATTAAAATATATAAAGGAGTGGATTAAATGAGTGACTGTTATTTTTTTAGAGATTAAAATACCCTCTCCAGAGAAATCTAGAGATTTCTCCTCATATTCAAAGAATTCAAGGTATGTGTGAACAAAGAAAACATGGGCTCCTTTATTTCTCCTCATATTCCAAGAATTCAAGGTACGTGTGAACAGAGAAAACATGGGCTCCTTTTTTTTTTTTTTTTTGCCACCCCCCCCTCCGGGGAAAATACATGAATGAGAGCAAGTTGACCCGTGGATCACCTGGTCACCTACTATTTACTATTTTTTATGTGTTATTTTACCCTCTGGGTCAGGAGTATTAAATATGTGCCCTTGATCACTTTCTGGGTCACTATGGTGACCTGCACAATGTATTTCGTGCCATGCGTCATGAGCATAGTGTATTTCATGATCCAGAGTGAAAATATACACTAAAAGCAATGAATAGTATGTGACTCAGTGACCCAACGAGTGAACTTGTTCTTATGCAGGGGAGACATACCACGAGTCTAATAGAACTGACCAATCAATATACATGCAGGAAGGTGTTTTGAATATTCACTTTAATATAATAAGAATAGTTTTGAAACACATCTAAAATTTTCTGAATTTTAATTAAACATTGGTATAAGAATTTTTCTGAATGGATTTATTCCGATCTCTATCCAGAAGGTTTAAGCACGTAGACATCTCTAGCGTTTGTCCGCATCCACCACATTACCATCTTCATCAGAGGGAAGATAAAATCTCACCGTCCAACATGCACTAACCTCTGAAAAATCAAAAGTAAGTAAACGAAGTGAAATAGTGAACAATTTGTTTGACCGGATCCACCACACTCCGACGATGCAGAGTGCCATCGCTGTCGAGGTGACAACGTTCGACAAGAGATGAAAAGAAAACCTCAAAATCCTAGCCTTAGAAAGTGCGTTGGTGGGTGGGTGCGTGTGCGTACGTTAAAATAATGATGATGCATAACTCAAAAGAGATGCATATCTTTGCTTAAACATATCTTTACCCTAAAATAATGAAGATTCTTGCAGAGCCAATGATCATTTCGACTATCCGGCATTATTGACTATGCCACTATGGTACTCTAATTCTGAAAAGGTTGAAAATCTTGGCAGAGGAATTGATTGATTTTGACAATTTATTTATAATTCTTGCGTTCTCATGCAACTTGACAAATTTCCGACCTCTGTCTTGCCTTTCTGTATGTGTCCAAGCCACCTCTAACTCCGTTCTGTCTTTTGCTCGGTATTCCAAACCCGCTACGTACTGTTGTCAATAAAAGAAGAATATCACTCAAGTCTCTCTATGATTCTTAATACAATATCATCATTTATTGTTTTGATTGAAGCTATTATATTATAATTTTAATTTTATTTTCGTTATTGTTTCTGTTTTGGACTATGTATCGATTACATGAAAACAAAATTCCGCTTTCAATTCAACTTTCAGAAGAAAATGGATCTTCCCAAGGAAAAGTGGAAAGTAATGATGGGAGAGGCTTCGCGTGAACGGAAAAAGCATATCCTTTTCTCTTTCGGTCTCCTTTCTTTATAATTTCTCCTCATATTTCAAATTCGAAGGTATGTGTGAACAGTGAACAGATGGGGCTTCTTTCTTTAAAATTAGTTTGATAGGTCGCGCTGCGGGTCTTTTTGTAGTTGATATGCATTATTGAAAAAAAAAAAAAACAGTGTTTATATCTATAGAAAGGTGTATTATAAACTCATTCATCTGCCTATAAGAGGCTTCAATAGCTCAATAAGAAGAATTTGAAAAAATAGGAATTTAATTCGATCGGGAATAAAAATTTGTGCAAGAAATATACCAATGATAGGAATCATGGTAATGATTTTCTCTAACTTCAGCTTATACAAAATGGTGGTTTCACAAGCGACATCAAGATGCACTATAAGAGTACGCATCTCTTTCTTAGCAAAAAAATCTGTTGAAAAATTTAGTGAAAGACAATCCCATCTTATATCTGAAACAATCCATATAAACCAAATTATATCAGAAAGACAGAAACTCATTCTTTTCCAACAAAAGTCCCATAGATCACTAATCACAGACAAATATTGCATTCATGAAACACAAATCTCAGTAGCATAAACGAATAAACAACTTTATTTGGTTTTTTTGTTACAAAATTTTTAGTTACTGTCAAGAAAATGAAAAAAAAAAAAAAAACTATATTCATTATACAATTACTTTAGACTTTCGTAGGCATATATCCAAAAATATTAAATAATCTCCATGGCAATAGAGTAAATCCCAACAAATGGAAGGGCAAAAGAGTCATGCCACTATTTATTGAATAGTGCCAACTTCATTTTACTCTAATATAGATATTAATTAATTAATTTCTCCTCATATTCCAAGAGGTATAGGTGAGCAGAGAAAACATATCCCTTCATATCCCTTTCTTCTTCTTCTTTCTTTTCTTTTCTTTTTTTCCATTTGAGAACTACATGAATGAGATATTTTTTTATTTTTATTTAAAGAGGATCAAAGGGTTTCACTCCTGCCCCTATGATGACTCGAACCCATGACTTCGTACATAGGTAATGAGATATTCTTATGTAGGACATACATACCACGTAACTAATAGGACTGACCATCAGTGTACATGCAGAGAGGTGTTTATGGTATTCATACAAATATAACAAGAATAGTCTTGGAACACACCTAAAACTTTTTGGGTTTTAATTGGACAGTCTCACCGTCACATGATACATTTTCCTTATGTAAGAATTCTCAAACCCAGGCTTGGTTGGCAGGAATGTCAAAATAAAAATATAATTTATTAATCATTTTCCTTTCCAGACCGATGTGAAATGGAATAAGTTTTGGTATTTCCATGTGAGTGTTTAAAACATTACTGGAAATTAAATTATGGAATTTATTTTTGATTCCTATTGTAGTGTTTAGTAAGTCAAAGAATGAATCGTGGCCTGTTGGTTAGCTAGCCTAACTAACACTGTTCATATCTCATTAACATTTGGGTTGAGGTGAGGAGGACATATATAGTCGTCCAGAAAAAAAATAAATAAGTAAAAAAGAATGAAATGTAAAATTATAATTTTTAATATTAATTAAAGTCTGTTTGGATGAGGGAAAAGAATGATGAAATTTAATTGAAATAAAGGATTTCATAATTCCTAAAGTTAATTTCCTCATTCAGCATTATCAGATTGGAAATTTTAAATTTTTATGTGGAAAAAAAAAGGAAAGAATTCATTATTTAAATTTCCCACTTCAATTTCCACCAAAATAGATGTCATTTACGAATTCTTTTGCAGTATTCAATTTTTATTTCTAAACAAGGTTTTTATCTATTTTCTATTTTATTTTATTTAAACTTTCTTAATTTATTACACATTTCAAATCCTAAACTGATAAAATTTTAGATTTATAAATTTCTATTGATTTTATAATTTTCCATCATTGCTGGTTAGTTTAGAGTTTTATTCTTTGCTGCTTTTCTTATTTTTATTCGAATAATTGTAGAAGTTATATTCTACATGGAGTTGGTTTGTATTGACCAATCCTTTAGGAGAATCCCTTGAGTCTAGAACTTGTCAGTCATAAGATTAGTCATTACTTATTCTTTGCTTAGTTAGTTGTTGTATTGGCTACTTAAGCAATTCTTTAGTTAATGAAAGATGCACTTTGAATTCCGCAATCATCTTCTCTGGTTTACTTTTTGTGAAGTTCATTTTTTAACAATGGTATCAGAGCCCCACTGGGCCTGAGGTAGAAAAGAAAAGCAGCAGTTTTTGACTTGCAGCAGCGGGTGTCATGGCAACAAATTCCAATTTTGTATAGCCTTTAATCCTAAGATTTGATGGTCATTATGACCACTGAAGCATACTTATGGAGAACTTCTTGCGATCCAAAGAATATTGGTGTGTTATTGAAACCAAAATAAGAGATCTAGGTAGCAGAATAGTGCTGGCAAAGGCTCAGCAGAAGAAAAAGAAGAGAAAATCCTAAATAGGTGTACATTAATCAGATTCCTGGATATGTGAAGCAAGGCCATTAAACTAAGGTATATAGGTTAAACAAAGTGTTATACGGCCTAAAACAATCACCAAGAGCTTGGTACAGCCGCATTGATGCTTACTTTGCAAAAAAAGGTTCTCTCAGATGTACGTCCTTATATGTTGGGAGATGATGGAAGAATGCTGGTTGTGTGTTTATATGTACCTTATATATATTGGTGATTATAGTCTCATGTTTGATGCCTTCAAGAAGTCTATGATGGAAGAATTTGACATGACAAATTTGGGGTTAATGCATTATGTCTTTGGCATAGAAGTAGTGCTAGTCATCTACTGGAATTTTTATGTCACAGAAGAAGTAAGTTCTGGAAATTTTGGAGAGGTTCAAAATGAAGGATTGCAAGTTTTCATTCCAACTAAAGTGTGTTTGAAGCTTACAAGGAATGGGTCAGGAAAGAAGGTGGATGTTACATTGTACAAGCCAATTGTTGGGAGTCTAATGTACTTAACTACCACATGACCGGATATCATGCATGCTTTACGTTTGATTAGTCAACATAAAGAGAATCCTACTGAGGATCATCTTTTAGCAGCAAAGAGAATATTTCGTTATTTGAACAATACTGCAAATTTTGGAATTGGATTAAATTCTGTTTAGTCCCTGTACCATGACCTGACATTCTCAATTAATCTGAAAAGTCCCTAACGTCAAAATTTTAGTCTGATTGGTCCCCCCCCCCCCCCCCCCCCGCGTCAAATTAGGAGTTCACCTTAGGTGAAATGTCCAATATACCCCTATGTTATTTCTTTTTCTCCTTTTTCCTTTTAAATTTCTTTATTTCCTTTTTAATTTCTTTTTAATTTTTTAATTTTTAATTTTTCCTTTTTAATTTCTTTTTTCCATTTTCTTTTCTTTTTTCTTTTTTCTTTTTCTTTTTTAATGACCATCGTATCCTGCTGCATCGGTAGCAGTACTAGGCCTCATCAAAAAGCCCGCGGATCAAGTGGGCCGATGGAGGCCCGCTGGCCCTGAGGGCTTTTAGCCCGGCCCGGCCCGTCAAAAAACCCGCAAAAGCCCGCCTCGGTGGGCCGAGGGCCGGCCCGCCTAAAGCCCGCAAAAACCCGGCCCGGCCCGTAGGCCCGGCCCGTAAAATATTATATATATATATATATGTAGATATGTGTGTGTGTGTTTATAAATATATATTACACACACTCACACATAGATAGATATTTGTGTGTGTGATATATATATATAGTGTGTGTGGTGTGTGTTATATATATATAGAAAAGATATATATGCATTACCGCATAATAAATAAATATATAATATAATATAGATTATATATATATAATATAGATATATATATTATATGTGTGTGTGTGTTTATATATATGTATATATATATATGTGTGTGTGTTTATATATATATATAAATATATAGAGATATATGTGTGTGTGGTGTGTTTATATATATATATAGAGATGATATATCTGGTGGGTGTGTGTGTTTATATAATAATATATATATGAGATATATATATATGTGTGTGTGTGTGGTGTGTTTATATATATATATATGTGTGTGTGTGTGTGTGTGTGTGTGTGTGGAAGTTCTATATTCTATTATTCTATATAGAATATGTGCATATATATATATTCTACATATCGGTTGACCAATTCGATCGGATTCGAAAATATGGTGAAATTGGCTAAATTTGTACCACACTTATAATTTATTGTAATAAACTCATCCAACGGTCGGTTTTTCCATTTTCTTTGAATTGATATGGGTTGCTCTTTGGAGTATATGATATAAAATATAGGTTTATAAGAGTAACTAAGTTTGACCTAGTTGATCGAATTTGAAACGATAACCAAATTGGCTGGATTTTCTACAACCACCATAAAAACATTACAATCTCTCAATCGAGCGGTTGGTTTCTCTGAATTCATTTTCCACTTCATGATTGCTTTAGAATGAACCTAAACAATTAAATACAATGAATATGTCATACAACTTTAGGAGGAAAATTGGTATAGACCAATGTGTTTGTAATTAAAATTAATTGTTTTTATCTTATGTCCACGCACATCCATTGATGGAATATATACAAATGTGATGTGAAAAAATAAGCACGTTTCGAGGTTGTCACGGCATCGGTCAACCAATAAAACATATAAGTGTATACGGTTGACTAATCCGATCGAATTCGAAAATATGGTGAAATTGGCTAAACACTTATAATTATTGTAATAAACTCATCCAACGGTTTTTCCATTTTCTTTGAATTGATATGGGTTACTCTTTGGAGTATATGATATATAAATATAGGTTTATAAGAGTAACTAAGTTTGACCTAGTTGATCGAATTCGAAACGATAACCAAATTGGCTGGATTTTCTACAACCACCATAAAACATTACAATCTCTCAATCAAGCGGTTGGTTTCTCTGAATTCATTTTCCACTTCATGATTGCTTTAGAATGAACCTAAACAATTTAAATACAATGAATATGTCATACAACTTTAGGAGGAAAATTGGTATAGACCAATGTGTTTGTAATTAAAATTAATTTTTTTTATCTTATGTCCACGCACATCCATTGATGGAATATATACAAATGTGATGTGAAAAAATAAGCACGTTTCGAGGTTGTCACGGCATCGGTCAACCAATAAAACATATAAGTGTATACGGTTCACTAATCCGATCGGATTCGAAAATATGGTGAAATTGGCTAAATTTTTTACCACACTCATAATTTATTGTAATAAACTCATCCAACGGTCGGTTTTTTCATTTTCTTTGAATTGATAGGGGTTGCTCTTTGGAGTGTATGATATATAATATAGATTTATAAAAAATTAGTGTCTTTAAAAATTTATTTATCAATAAATAGTATCTATATATAAATATAGATTTTTTTGGGTACAATATAGTTATATAGATATGTTATCTTTGGTTGTATTTGATCATTATCCATTGAATTTCCAAAGCTTGATTAAAAAAAAAAATACTTGTGTCTTTAAATATTTATTTATAAATAAAACCCGCAAGGCCAAGCCCGGCCCGGCCCGAAAAAGCCCGCAAGGCCCGCTTTATATGGACGGGCTTGGATCTTTGATTTTTAATAAAGCCCGGCCCGGCCCGGCCCGCAATTATTTAAAAATATAGCAAGGCCAGGCCCGGCCCGTTGACGACCCCTAGGTAGCACCACGTCAGCGAACCAATCCAGATCGACCTGAAACCCCAATTCTTGTTCTCCACACCGGCGACCCTTTTTTTTCTTTTTTCTTTTTCCTTTTTAATTTCTTTTTTCCTTTTCCTTTTTTAATTTTTATTTTTTTAATTTTTTAATTTTTTTTTTCTATTTTATTTTATTTTTTATTTTTTATTTTTTCTTTTTAATGACCATCATATCCTGCTGCATCGGTAGCGCCACGTCGGCGAACCAATCCAGATCGACCCGAAACCCCAATTATTGTTCTCCACGTCAACGACCATTTTTCTTTTCCATCACTATTCTTCTTCTTCACTTATGGTTTTGGTCAACTTGGCCATCAAAAACCATCATCTTAACCAGACCCAAAATCCAAATCACCATTTTGAGCAAGACCCAAAAACTTCAGGGTCTGAAAATATGGTAGTTTTCAGTGAAAAGTTTCCAAATTGAGGCTTGATGTGGAGAGAGAAAGTGAAATTTGAGTGGGAGAGAGAGAAGTAGGCTGTGAAAACAAGAGGGGAGTGGTTTAGCGGCGAATTTCAGAGTTGATTGGGATCTGCTTGTGTTTTGGAGATGGCGTCGGTGACGATGGAGGCGAGGGTGGATCCCAACAAAGGGAGATGGCTTCAGAGAAGGTGAAGAAGTGATCGATTAGCTCCTAGCCTCTTGCTTTTGCTCGATGTTCATCTCTGCGCCGCCAAGCTAGGTCTTTGCTGGGTTTGGTTTCAATTTGGGGAGAGAAACAGATGGATTGTGGAGTTTGATTGGAATGAGATTGGTGGGTTGAGGAAGGAGAAAGTAGGCAAAACGAAAAGCAAAAAAAAAGGAAAAAAAGAAATTAAAAAGGAACAAGAAAAAAAGACGAAAAAGCAAAAAAGAAATTAAAAAGGAAAAAAAAAAAGGAAATAAATTAAAAAGGAACAAGAAAAAGAGAAGAAAAAGCAAAAAAGAAATTAAAAAGAAAAAAGAAAAAAGAAAAAAAAGAAATTAAAAAGGAAAAAGAAAAAAAAAGGAGAAAAAGAAATGAAAAAGGAAAAAGAAATAACATATGGGTATATTGGACATTTCAACTAAGGCCAACTCCTAATTTGACGCAGGAGGAACCAATCAGACGGAAATTTTGACGTTGGGGACTTTTCAGATTAATTGAGAATGTCAGGGACTGAAACGAAAAAATGGTCATAGTACAGGGACTAAATATAATTTAATCCTTTGAAATTTTGTATAAGAAGGCTGGAAATCCAAGTCTGTTCGGATTCTCGGATGGTGACTATGCTGAAGATGTTGACGATAGGAATAGTACATCTAGTTTTGTGTTCATGATGAGATCAGCTGCTATCTCATGGTCAACAAAGAAGCAACAGATAGTGATGTTGTCAACCGCTAAAGCTGAGTTTGTTGCTGAAGCATCTAGCTCTTGTCAAGCTATTTGGTTGCGGAGATTACTTGAAGTTTTACATAATCTACAGCAAGGTCAGACTATATTTTACTGTGACAATAGCTTAATAATCAATCTTTCCAAGAATTCAATTCTACATGACAGAAGCAAGCATATAGATGTGAGGTATCATTTTCTTCATGAACTCGCAAAGGAACAATTGAGTTGGTGTATTGTGATGACCTGGATTTTCATTATGTAATTTTGGTAATTAATAATGGACCAGTTGTACGAATAATTGTTAGTATGCTTTATTCGTAGATTTTATATGGAGTGGAATGATTTTCGTACGTATAAATAATTGAATTTCACAGTTTAGGGGGTCGTGTGAAGTTTGACTTTTTATATGTTGGGATTCTTGGAAAATTTCCTTCACGAAAGTTGTAGAGCGCGTCGATACGAGTTCGTGGACATGCGGAACGCGTAAATCGGAGTTCGTATGAGGAAGTTATGGCTATCGGAAGAAGTTTCCGTTTTAGTATAAATATGGAAAATCAGAATTTTATTTCATTATTCCCACTTTCCTTTTCCGGAAGATTTTTTTTCTCTCCCTTTTCTCTCTCGGTCGATACCTTCAGTATCAAAGATTTTCGACTGACCCGACCTGAACCCGGCGACCCGACCCGGCTTTTCCGGTGAACTGCGGCGGTCTCTGGCCGTGAAACTTGGTCAGCTGGTTCGCCTCCTCCTTCCGGTCATCTCTGTGGTGTTCTCTAGCGACGAGATCCACCGTGTGCGGCGCTGTAAGGCGGTACAGTTAGCGTTTTCGGACCCGGCCGGAAAACACAACTCCGGCGACTTCATGGCTTAAATGATTCCTTGGTTGAGTTCAGAATAGCCTCGCCGATCGATCCTTGGTGTTTGGTTGGATCGATTCACGTGAAACTTCGATCAACTCGGATTGGATTACTGTTCACGTCTTGTGAGGTAGTTTTCGATCCCTTAGGCTTGTTTTCTGACTTCGATCCAGTTATGAAAGTTCACAAGCATGCTTAGATGAAGCTTTTTGATGTTGGGAGTTTTGTGAAATATTGAGTTTTGGCCGGCGGCGTTCCGGTGGTGTTCCGGCCATGTATGGGACTGTTTCTGGTATTATATGTCTTCTACTCGTTGATACGAGCGTTTCGATATATAATATGCAAATTTTGGAGTTCGAATGGATTTGTTATGATTTTTGCAGTTTCATACCGATCGATTTATTTGATCCGTGAGGATTCGAGCGTCCGATCGACTTGTGGTTTGGTCACATCGATCGTGGACGTATTCCGGAGACTTTGGGAGGTCTCGGATGTGGTTTTGCCTCGATTGGCGCCACTTTGGGGATTTTAGTTCAAAACAGGGGTTTCGGACTTAATTCAATTTCGAATCGTTACTAAGTGGGAACCGTTTGTGATTAGGTACTTGACGAAGTATTTGGACGGTTATTCTGTAGTTTGACTACTTATTCTGCATTGAAGACGCAGCGGAGTTTCGAGGAGGTGAGTAAATCTCACAAGGATCTTTATGAACAGAAGTACCATTATTTTTTGGCGTTAATTAATTAACTGCAAACTATAGTTGGTATTAGTAGGCATTCCTGAGCGAATGACTATATATATATATTTAGATGAAATATATATATCCTTGTGAATGATTGTGATGATAATAATATGCATGATGGTGTTCATATTATTGTTGAATGCGACTTTTCAGGAAACAATATTATAAAAAATGTTTTCTATTGTTTGAAAAGTATTGAGCTTGATGTTACATTTTGAGTCAAGCGTGACTCATTTTAGATGTATTGGTTTTTGTATCAAGGGTCACAGATGGTGAGCAGGGATTAGGAAAACCGAAATTAGATGTTTGTAACGTTTTAAGTCGGATGCGACTTACTTAACGTTGACCTTAAGACCAGATAGGGTCTAAGAAGATCTTATGTCACAGATGGTGATAGATCATAGATAGTAACAGGTTGCAGACGGTAACCTTGATGTTTGATTTCATGACCAGATGGGGTCTGAAGATCATGAGTCACAAATGGTGACAGATGGTGATCAATGGTTGAGCTGAGACCAGATGGGGTCTAAAGATCATATGTCACAGATGGTGACAGGTTGCAGATGGCGACCTTGATGTTGATTTCATGACCAGACGGAGTCTGAAATCATATGTCACAGATGGTGACAGATCACAGATGGTGACAGATCACAGATGGTGATCAAGGCAGGAAATAGGTAATCACGTCCTTGGTAGGACGAGTGATTACAATTTCAATAGAGTTCTAGTTTATCTGCCATGATAGCTTATGGGAGTAACGGTCGAGGTTGCTTGAGACTCATAGGTATGCAGCTTAAAGGAGAGTTCCGATGGTATTCTTCTTTAATTGTCTAGATGAGACTTGAATTGCTACTTGATGGTTAAGTTAGCAAATAGGACATGGTCATAGCGGTGACTCATGTTGTCCCTTCTGTGGAAAGGATATAGAATGTTAGAAGGATTCATGGCTGCATGTTTCCTTAAGTAGATTGATGTGAGTTGTTGATTGATGTTCATGAGTTACTCATACGAGCTTGCAAAAGCTTACCGGGTTTGTTGTTTGGCAACCCCGGTGCACCATTCAAAACATGTAGGGGCTAATCCTGCAGGTCAGGAAAATCGTGGCTGAAGCTGAGGTAGCTTGTTGGCAGTAGGACGGGTAGGAAACAAATTTTGTTGCCTTTGCCAGTATATGACTTCCGCTATGCAGTAAGCTCTGAGGAGCATTTACGTTTTATTTTGTGATGCCAATTTAATTCGTAAATCTGTGTAATATATAACTCTGTGGAGCGAGTGTATGTTATCTTGGATGGTTCAGTTCCTCAGTATGTACTTGTTTAAAAGGAAAGATGTTCCAGGTATTTGTATTGATGATTGAACATTCACGCATGTATAATTATGGGATTATATATATCGATTTTTATTGTTGTAAAAATCAGGGGCGTGACATGTATTGACACAGTGAAGGCCAAGTTGCAGATATTTTAACCAGGCCTCTTAAAGTGGTTGAGTTTGTGAAGCTACGTGGTGAACTTGGAGTGTGTTCTTGGATGGAGGCTGTGAATAATGGTGTTGGTGTAGGAGAAGTAAGCCACTAGAGTTTCATCTGTAAACTGATTTAAGGGAGAGTGAAAGAGTTTTATTCATTACTGGTTTGTTTAGAGTTTTATTCTTTGCTGCTTTGTTTATTTTCATTCCAATAATTGTAGAAGTCCTATTCTACAAGGAGTTGGTTTGTATTGACCAATTCTTTAGGAGAATTCCTAGCCTTGAGTCTAGGACTTGTTAGTCATGGAATTAGTCATTGCTTATTCTTTGCTTAGTTTGTTGTTGTATTGGTTTATTAAGCTATTTTTTAGTCAATGAAAGATGCACTTCGAATTCCACAATATTTTTCTCTAGTTTACTGTTTAGTCAAGTTCAATTTTTAACAGAAGAAATTAACTTACAAGAAATATTAGTGAGAGAATATAAATTTTTTAGAGGACTAATTTATGTAATTTTGCCTTTGACAATAGAGAATGAAATTAGAGTACCTCCCCTTACTAGGGAATTCAGTTCTGGTTTTATGAGGGAGTCAATTTCCAGTTGGATCTCATGTTTTATTTCCTTTCTAATCTCTAATTACAACCAAATGCTACTTCTAAGTGAAAAATGAAATTAATTCTCATAATGAATTCCTGTCATCAAACGGGTCCTGAATGAATTCATTCAAATCTCTAGCACGCATACATCTCTAGTAGTATTACCACCGTCTTCATTAAAGGGAAGATAAAACCTCACCAACTAACACCAACCTGTGGACAATCAGAGTTGAGTAAACAAATTAGTGAAATAGAAAACAGTCCGTTTGACCGCATCCACCACACTTCGAAGATGTAGGATGCCATCGCCGTCAAGGTGACACCATTGGATGAGAGATGAAAAGAAAACCTCAAAATCCTAGCCTTGGGGTGAAGCTCGCATAGTTACTGGAAACACTATACCTACCAGCGACCCACGTTCCGAATCGCAAGAGCCCAATCACAGGGCGTTTGCAGTCCAGATCTCCAAACATAGCAATCCCATGCCATTAACTATTTTCAATCGGCAGTAGTTCCTTCTACTTGCTGGGAAAGATAATCAATGGATACGAAAACGTAATCTTCGATTTGCTGGGAAAGATTTCAAAATCTCAATTGGATTTCTGGAATTTTGTCGTCACTTTCTTAGGTTGCAAATAAAGCATTCGAAGCACTGTATCATGGTGTTAAAGGCCTGATTGTCAAGGACGTCAAATCCAGGCTCAACGATTGGGCACCACTGATCAAGAAGATGGCACAATATAACTAGAAAATGTATCGCCTAGAGAAGGGACCAGCAACTTTAAAGGAAGTTAAGGAGAAGGGCCAAGAGGCCATGACTTTCTCTAATAAAAAAAATTAACGGATAATGACTTGTTTCACGGCATAATCATCTCAATGTAAGCTCCTCTAAGATTATCTAAAAAAAAAAAAAAAATAGCTTTCTGTTCAAGTAAATTCCTATTTGTGTATCTGGCCCAAACCCTAAGTTACTTGACCTAGTGGTAATAAGGTTAAATTAGAAGGATCTAGATATTCCTATTCAATGTATGATTACATTTCCTTTTGATCTATGCATTGTAATCCTCTATATAAAGATGCCCTTATTATCAATGAAAGTACAACTCAATTCTCTCCCAATTCTGTTTTCCTTAAACACGTTATCAGCACGAGCCCTAACCCTAGCCCTAAAAACCAAAACCCTAAAACTCTTCTCACCAAATCTCAAGGTTCTAAAAAACGGGCTAGGCGCCTCCACCCCGTTCTGATTCTGGCCTAGTCGATCAAGCTAGGCGCTCGGCAGAAAGTCGGCCACCTAGGCGGCCTAGGCAGTGCTGGACGGTGTTGGGTGGGTCTCTCTAGAAGCTGGGTGGTCGGCAATTAGGCGTTTCAGTGTTTTTTTTTTTTTTTTTTCAACTCTTCCACAAAACACAAAACCAAACCGATCAGAAACCTATACACCAACCTCGCTGCACAGCCTCTCTCCCTCTATTCTCTCTCTCTCCAACACGGTGCTTTGAAGTTTGAATACTTTCTGGGCTTTAATTTGCAATCTTCAGATTTCTGGGTTCGATACTTCAATTTCAGTGAACAAGAGACGAAGAGAGTAAGAAAGAAGAAAGATGCAGAATGCAGACCACGAGAGAAAAAGAGAGATGCGGAGATGAAAAAATAAAGAGAAGATAAGAAATAAGACTGTGGGGGTGGGGGTGGTTGTTTTTTTTTTTTCCTTTTTGTCTTTTAAGAAATAAGTGGGTGTAGTAGACTAGTGGTTAACAACTAGAGCTTTATATTAATTGCCGGCTGACAAGCCTTAAGATAAGTCATGGCTTAAGATAAGTCATGCATGTTAGGTGATTAAAAAATAAATATTAATAAATTTCTATCATAAAATAATTAAAAAATTTAAAAAAAAATTAAAAACCGCCGAGTCCCTTCCTAGTCCCCTAGGCGCTAGTCCCTGGGTCACCGCCCGACTAGCGCCTAGCGTTTTTTAGAACCTTGCCAAATCTGCCCCAGCAGCTCCTACGAGCCCCTACGCTCACTGCTCCCCTCGAGCGTGCCCAGCAACTGCTGCCCCCGCAGCCCTATGCTCGCTTGCTGCCCCCGTAACCCTACGCTCACTCGCTGCCCCCTCAGCTCCTATGCGCCCCTACGCTAGCTGCTCCCGCGACCTTGCTACCCCGCGACCCCTCGACATCGCGACCCCGCGACTGTGCCACCCCTGCAACCTTGTGACCTAGCGAATCTGTGACCCCGCGATGAGATTGGATTGGATCCATAATTACGCATGTTCGAAACAATTGTGGTTTGAAGTCTACCATAGATGAGCCTACGAGCATTTAAGATAATGCTCCTTGTTTTGAATAAAGAAGCAATGGCTATATCGAAAGCGACAACACCAAGCATAATCAGCAACAACAGACTGTCCTCAAGATCAAAGTGAACTAGGTTCGATTTGAGGACAGTGTGGCAGACTTGCTCACTAAGTCATTGCCTAAATTCCACCTTTGAGAAACATGTTGGTAGCATCTTTTGTGAAAGTTATCCGAACTCCCATGACAGTTGTCATCAGGGGGAGATGTGTACATGTATGGTCTCGAAACGTGAAGTGTGTGTTGTGCTCTTTTTCCCCTTCGACTGAGGTTATTTTTGTCCCACAGGGTTTTGTTACTCGGCAAGGTTTTTAATGAGGCAACGAGATGAGCACAGCGTTTGGGCGACACAAGGGGAGTGTTCAAGTATATCCCTATTTGTGTGTCTGGCCTAAACCCTAGGTTACTTGACCTAGTGGTAATATGGTTAAATTAGAAGGATCTAGATATTCCTATTCAATGTATGATTACATTTCCTTGTATGATTCAGATTCTATGCATTGTAATCATCTATATAAAGAGGCCCCTATTATCAATGAAAGTACAACTCAATTCTCTCCCAATTCAGTTTTCCTTAAACACTTTCTTTATTATTTATTTTTTGTTATTTGTTAATTTACTTGTTTATCCTCCATAAGTAATGTGGTTGTCATAATATATTAACTAGTATTTTTCCACACATGCTCTGCATGTGCAAGCTATTAATTTTTTTTTTTTCAGAAAAGAAAAAAGAAGAAAAAAGTTGGTTATTGCAGATAAAAGAAAGTGGGAGAGAGAAAAGTGGGTTGGGATAATTTTTTCAAATTTTTTAAAGAAAAATACATTTTGTAAATGTCTTAATTATCCTTGTGATTTAATTAATTCTCAAAGTTTATTAATATTCTCGGGTCAATTCTGTCAAAATTTTAGATTTTGGCTAACAAACCCTCTTCTCTTAATAATAGTATAGATAAGGGGTACTTAGGTAATATATAATTTATTTTAATTAAAATTAGCTAATATATCTTAGCGTATCGCATATCATAAAGACTGACGTACCCCATACTCGTCCCGCGTACTCATACCGCAACGTCTCGCATTTTAGGTTACACTGAAAGCACTTAGGTGAGTAATTTAAATAATGGTGATACATATCTCAAAAAATCTTTGCTAAAACATTTTTTTACCCTCATTTCAAAAACATATCTTTACCCTAAAATAATGGTGAAGATTCTTGCGGAGCCAATGATCACGGCGACTGCCGGCCCTTATTGACTATGATACGCTAAATTCTTATACTAGATTATCTTAACTTCATAATATATTTGGTCCTTCATCAGCTGTTTTCTATTTATACAGTAGGCAGAACGTAATGCTATTCACCCAGTTAGAGCCTTGATAATTTCCACTACTCCACTAGCTCACTCACAGAACGCCAGTAAACCAAAACAAGGTTTTAGGGATGGCTGTTGTGAGAGCAGCTTTTCATAGAACTTCCGCTTCCAATAATACTACATCTCCTTTTCCCAGTAGGTATCATGTGTTCTTGAGTTTCAGAGGCCAAGATACTCGCAAAACTTTTACCGACCACCTCCATACAGCTTTCAAGGACCAAGGCTTTCGCACCTTTCTAGATGACGATGAACTTGAGAGAGGAGAAGATATTAACCCGGGACTTGGGAAAGCCATTCGAGACTCGCGAAGTTCTGTCATTGTGTTCTCAAAAGATTACGCTTCTTCCCGGTGGTGCCTTAACGAGCTGGTGATGATCCTTGAACGCAAGAGGACCTCAGATCATGTTGTTTTACCAGTCTTCTACAACGTGGAACCATCCGACGTGAGGAAGCAGACGGGAAGTTTTGGGGAATCGTTTGCTAGACACCAAAAGACTCAACCGCCACACAAGGTGCAGGAATGGAGGGACGCACTTAAAAAAGTTGCAGATCTAGCTGGGATGGTCTTACAGAAACAAACGAATGGGTAAGTATTCATTGCTACTACTATATTTGTATGATGCACAATTATGTACAAGGTAAAATGCTCATATGGTACATGAACTTTCACGAAATGTAGCATTTGTTACCTACAAATTTTTAGAGTGTAGTGGCACTACACTGTAGCCTACAATTTGTCTCTAAATTTAGTTAGGGTGCCGCTATTGCCACCCTACCATTTTTTTTAGTTCACCCTACAAACATTTGAATTATTGAAAGAATATATTATCCAAGTGCAAAATGACTAACAAGTACACTAATTTTCTAAAATACATAACAAATTAATTAAATACAAACCCACTTAATTTCTCATTGGATAACATCAATCTTCATCTTCGATCTCCACCCAAATTAAAATTTATTACTATTTTTTTTCCTCTTCATCGTTAATTTGTTATTCAATTCACAAAACTATTAGTGTTAATTTCATCAAAATCTTTATAATACCCTATGTAAGACCTGGAAGTAAAAATTTAAAACAGGAAAAAAAAAAATCAATCTCTTCTTCATTGCTCATAGTTGTTAACTTACAAATTTTTTGACATGGATTGAAATAGAAGAACATTGATACTGAAAGAAAAAATTTTAAAAATGGAAGTAAATCAAATTATGATTTTATTAGGAAAATTTATATATTTTAGTTTTATTATTGGTGAAAATTAAATGAGAGATTTTCGTTAATTTTTTTTATTAAATTGGACATGTACGTCATACAAAGATATTTCTGAAAACATAAATGAGTTAGATAAGTAAATTTAAAACTGAAATTAATATGTAGGGTGTAATAAGCACGTAGGATGAAAAAGAAAATAGTAAGGTGTCATTAGCCGCACCCTTTAATTAAGCATGTGTCGAGACATGACATGTTATAACTAAAAAGTTTAGTGATAAATCTCACCAGCTCACCTCAACGTTATAATTCACAATGAATCTTAGCCTTCGTCTTAGTAATTTCAAAGGAAATTTTGAAAAATAACCTAATTCTAAGATTTAAATTGACTTTTAACTTTAGCTTTTAGATAAATTGATATCTAACCCAAATGGTGCGTAAAATGGCTAAAATATCCTCCACAGTGCTCACAGTGCTCTTCTTCAATTTTTTGCGTTTTCTTAATTAAAGGGTAAAAACTTGCGCCCACAGTGCTCTTCTTCAATTTTTTGCGTTTTCTTTTTCCTGGTTTTAAATTCTTCTGGTTTCTTTCTTCAATTGGTAGCCTGTGAGATTAGCAAACAGTTACCACCTCCACAATAGGCAGCCACTATCTTCTGCTTCAACAAATTCAATCTCTATTACGAACCTCATTGCAAAACCACATATTCTCTTCACCAAAGCCCCATTAAACAAACAACGTAACCATTAGAGAAGGATTAAATGAGATAACTGTTCGATTATGAACTATATATGGAGTTATGGACTAGAGATTGATTGACAATTCAGGAATACCGTATGGTGTACCTGCTATGGACTCTAGGCTAGGATAGATAAGAGTTCGTTTTATTTGGGACTGTTGTTCATCCAAGATTGTAAAAACACGATAACAAGTTTGAAGAAATGAAGATGCAAATTAAATTCATTGCAAGGGGAATACGCCATAGAAAAAGTTCTAATGAGTTTATTCATTGCAAGAGAAAAGCCATACCCTAAACTTATTATTGCTCACCAATAAATATTTTACTAGAGATTTAGGAGGCAACAAAACTTGAGTCATGTCTCGTTTCTGGTTTCTGGACTTTTTGGGATTTTTGCCAGAACCTCACCGAACTTGGATGGAAACCTCGCCGGATGTTGCTCAATATCCTCAATAACTGAGGTCGTCGGATCTCATATGTCGCTAATAAATTATTATTCCTCCAATAAAAGTTTATTTCCTCTAATAAAACCTAATAAACTTTGATTGCCCTTCAATAAAAAGTTTTTATTGAGGGGCAATAAAAGCTTACCAGGGTGAAGACGCACTAATCTGTTTGCAATTATATAAATAAAACTTTGATTGAAGAATAAAATAAAGAGATTACATCAATTCAAAACTATTAAAAGTAATAAATATATAGACGAAAAGAGATTTGCTGCCTAGTTCGGTTGAAATTCACTTAACCACCTGTCACGGTCTTCAATTCAGTTCTAGTCGATCATTTTCCGAAGCGTGAATTCTATAATAAAACCGTGCATGGCCTCCACCCTCTTTCTCTCTCTCTCATCGTCTCTCCGTTATATTCTCCCCCCAAAGCGTACACCTCACGCGCAGGTAATCCATCATCTTGCGTTGCCGAGGCTTCCAGCTCAAGAAGAATGAGACACTTCACATTCAAGAGAGTCCTAAATCAAAAAAACTATAACAGAAATCAGACTAACGTAAGTAAAAAAAATAAAATGAAAAGGTCCAAAACAACTCTGATACTTGAAAACCTCCACTCAAGGATGTTCTACTCTACTCTTACAGTCGAAAAGCTCAAATTTATACTACAATCGCAACCACAATCAAACAAATACAAAATTCAAATTCAAACTGAAAACTCGAAAGAAATGAGAGAAAACAATAGCCTCTCTTGATGAAGAAACACCACGAATGAGTCTCCGCAAAGCATATCCCAATGACGGCTCACAATTTTTGAAGCCATCATCCTTCTCGGCCTCTAACTTGACTCCGCCTTCAACCAACTTCTTATTCTCAAGCCCCTCCTAAGCTCTCTGCACTTCCATTAGCTTCGTCTCCAAAGCCTCCACCGCCACTTCTCTGACCGCGGCATCAGCAGAAGCCAAGTCCTTAAACATGCCATCATGGAACTCCGGAAGAAGAGCTCCACCTCTAGAAGAAATAGCTGCGGCGGCGGCAGGTGGCTCGGTGGTTTTCAATTCCACTAGATCATCCATGGATGGTGGTTTTGGCTTGGTTTGTTGTGCAGCGTGGAGGCGTCTCTCTTTGTCCATAGCTTTTCTCTTATTCTGTCGCGCGAATATCAAGACCCCAATTTATGCATTGATATCGTTGTTGTCGTTATCAACGGCTGGGATGGCGGTCAGAAGAAGATGGTGGAGGTGTAAAGAACTGATTGATCAACAATAACAATCAATGAACTCTAAACAAAATTGGGTGAATGATCTCACAATTATTGAAACAAGAGATGGCCTTTAAATAGCCATTCAACAACCCTAACAGAAAAGAGAAATTACAGCCCACGATCAGCATGATTAAATGCTTGTGGTAAATGCAACTGGAACAAGTAAAAAAAAACCCTAACTACAACCCTAGAGACTAGGGCTTTATTCAAACCGAAACAGAATAACCCTAAAAACAAGCAACTAGCTTAACAATCCCTCCCTTAAACTAACTGCAGTCATGCAGTTAGTTTACATCAGGCACTTCACATACTCCAAGTTGCATACGAAGTCTTTGAAAGACCTCCAATTTCAACGGCTTTGTCAACACATCTGCAACTTGATCACGTTTTCCACAGTGAACCATTTCAATGACTCCTTTTTTAGTAAGATCTCTCAGGAAGTGAAACCACACATCGATGTGCTTACTCCGACTGTGCATGACTGGATTTTTAGACAGCTTGATAGCAGAGCTATTATCACACATTATCGTTGTACAACCTTCTTGTGAATACCCCATCTCTTTCAAGATCCTCCTCATCCAAACTGCTTGGCAAGCACAAGCAGCTGCTGCTACGAACTCAGCTTCTGTAGTGGAAAGAGCGACAATAGGCTGCTTTCTCGAAGACCAAGCAACAGCTCCACCATTCATCAAAAAAACATATCCAGAGGTGCTCTTTCGGTTTTCCACATCACCGGCGTAATCGCTGTCCGTAAAGGCCATCAGTTTTTCAGCTCCACCTTTCTTGTACAAAATGCCATAATTAATAGTTCCTCTCAAGTACCTAAGAACTCTTTTAGCAGCCTGAAAATGTAACTCAGTTGGCTTTGACATAAATCGGCTAATGAGACTCACCACGAACATCAAATCTGGTCGTGTAGCTGTGATGTACATCAAGCTGCCCACCATTTGCTTGAAATATGTCTCATCCACCTTGACTCCTCCTTCATCCCTGCACATTTTATATCCCGGCACAATAGGATTGTGGACAGAATTGCTACCTTCCATGCCAAACCGCCTCAAAATCTCCACAGCATATTTCCTTTGACATATGTAGATCCCATCAGAGCCTTGCAACACCTCAATTCTCAGGAAGAACCTCATCTTCCCTAAATCTGTCATATCGAACTCCTTTTGCATTGAATTCTTAAAATCACTCATCATAAGTTCATCATTACCAGTATAAATGAGATCATCTACATAAACACTGACAATGAGAACTTTACCTTCCTTACTCCATTTAAAGAACAAAGTTTGCTCACTCTGACTCTTCTGAAAGCCTTCATTAACAAAATAGGACTCAATACAGCTAAACCAAGCTCGGGGAGCTTGTTTTAGACCGTATAAGGCCTTGTGGAGTTTGTAAACCATATGCTCACTCCCTTTCTTCTCATAGCCCTTGGGCTGCTCCACATACACATTCTCACTCAAAGTACCATGCAAGAAGGCAGATTTGATGTCTAGCTGAAATATTTTCCAACCTCGTTGTGCAGCAAGTGCTATCACCATTCTCACAGTGTCCATCCTAGCTACTGGTGCAAAGACCTCAGTATAGTCTACTCCATACTCCTGAGAATAACCCTTAGCCACTAGTCGTGCCTTGTATTTATCTACTTCACCGAGCTCATTCAACTTCGTTTTATAGATCCACTTAACCCCTATTCTCTTTGCACCATCTGGTAGCTCAGTCAATTCCCAAGTCTGATTCTTTTCAATGGCTTTGATCTCGGCCTCCATTGCTTGTCTCCATTTTAAACATTTTACCGCTTCTTCAAAGCTCACTGGATCTGTGGAATCAATCAATGCCATATTGACAGCATCTTCTTTTTCTGATAATCCTTCACCTGAAGTATAGTCCTCCATCCACGAAGGAGGGTGCTTATTTCTGCCCTCCCTAGCATTCACATCTTCTTCATCCGTAGTACTTGAAGAAGCATTGCCAGCTTCTTCCCCTTCTTCTTCCCCTTCTCTGTTAGCTTCACTTTCTTCCTCATCATTAACATCATTCTCACTGTCTCCCCACTCCAAATTCATCAGTAACTCTTCTTTGTAGCTTGCATCCCAGTTCCACTGACTTTCTTCTTCAAAGATTACATCTCGGCTCACTACAATCCTCCTAGCAATGGGATCATACAGTCTGTAGCCTTTAGACTCACCACTTACACCAAGAAGCACACAGCTAAAGCTCTTGTTCTCGAGTTTGGTTCTCCTAGCATCTGGAATATGAACATGCCCCACACATCCGAACACCCTAAAGTGCTCCACTGATGGTTTTACACCACTCCAAGCCTCCTCTGGAGTCATCTCTTTAACAGCCAACATAGGAGACCGATTCAAGACATACATAGTCCAATTCACTGCCTCAGGCCAGAAGGTTTTAGGGACCTTCTTTTCTGATAACATTGATCTAACAAGATTCATCACCGTCCTATTCTTGCGTTCGGCTACTCCATTTTGTTGTGGAGTGTAAGCCGTAGTCAGCTGCCTTTTTATCCCATTCTGCTTGCAAAACTCATTAAAGTCCACAGAATTGAACTCTCCTCCTCTATCTGTTCGTAGGCATTTAATAGGCAAACCAGTTTCTTTTTCCACAAGCATCTTGAAACACTTAAAGTAATAGAATGCTTCTGACTTCTCTAGCAAAAAATATATCCATGCTTTTCTAGAGTAATCATCTATGAAGCATAAAGTGTACCTCTTATGACTACTAGATGCTGGAGTAATAGGGCCACATATATCTGCATGGACCAACTGCAATCTCTGAGTTGCCCTCCATTGGCTTTTCTTGGGAATTGGATCACGGTGCTGCTTGCCCTTCACACAATCAGTGCACACTACTGTGGAAGCTGGTAATTGTGGTAGGCCTCAGACCATCCTTTTGAATTGCAATGTCCTCAAACCTTTGTGGCTGAGGTGAGCATACCTGCAATGCCATAAGTGGGATAGGTCTTGTGCAGTGGTATGGAAACATGACTCCTTCTTCACTTGAGACTGAGCAAACAATACGAACATCCTGTTTGCCGTCATATTAGTCCGAATAATCAAGCCTTTCTGAGGATGATATATCCGACACATTCCTGATTGAATCAGAATAGCCAAACCCTTCTCCTGTAGTTGACCTATACTCAAGAGATTGTTCTTGAGTTCAGGAACATCGAAAACTTCGGTGATAACATGATTGACCCCATTCACATTCAGTTTCACACTCCCTTTCCCGAGCACGTTCATTCTGGTGTTGTTGCCGAGTTTCACTAATTGCCTGAAACCTTCATCCATCTCACTGAATACTGACTTATCTCCGCACATGTGGTTTGAGCATCCTGAATCCAAAAACCAAGCCTTTTCTCGCTTAGCATTGTGCATCTCTACATAGGACATCAGCAATAGTTCTTCTTCCTCATCGAATTCTGCATAATTTGCCTCCTTGTCCCAAGATGGACACTCATTCTGGTAATGGCCGAGCTTATGACATTTAAAACACTCGAGTGTGGCTCGGTTGAAGCTTTGTCTTCCTCTCCCTCTTCCTCTTCCTCTGAAATTACTCCTGCCTCTTCCTCTTGTTCCAAGCTTTTCCTCCGAACTCACCTTTAGGGCATGCTCCTCTCCACTGCTCTTCTGAAACTTCTGCTCATGTATTATTAATGAACTCTGAAGTTCATCAATGGATAGTACATTTGTATCCTTAGACTCCTCGATGGAACAAACAATATAGTTAAATTTGTTCGTCAAGGATCTGAGGATTTTTTCAACAATGGTAACATCTCGCATCACCTCTCCTTGTGCCCTCATCTTGTTAGCCACGGTCATGACCCTCGCAAAATACTCGGTGATGCCTTCACCTATCTTCATCTCTAGTGTCTCAAAATCTTTCCTCAAGGCTTGAAGAATGGACCGCTTTACTCTGGCATTGCCCTCATACTTCCTTTTCATTGAATCCCAGATTTGCTTCGAAGTGTTCTTCTCCAAGATTGTCTCCAAAATTTTCCTGTCTATTGCTTGAAACAGGTAATTTTTAACCTTGAGATCTTTAAGCTTCAAATCCTCTAACCTTTTTTGCTGCGTCTCGGACACCACTGCTCCTGCCTCTGATTCAGTATAGCCAGTCTCAACCAAGCTCCAAAACTCCTTGGATCTCAAGAAGTTTTCCATAAGCATGCTCCAATGATCGTAATGACCATCGAAACGTGGTATGGCAGGTTGGACAAAGGGTCCTTCACTCATTTCTCCTTTTTTTTGTCTCTTCTGTGTTTGTAGATCACTCGAAGACTGCTGCTCCCTTTATCTCAGGCCCAGTGGGGGCTCTGATACCAGATTTTGTAAAGAACGGATTCATCAACAATAACAATCAATGAACTCTAAACAAAATTGGATGAATGATCTCACAATAAACAAGAGATGGCCTTTAAATAGCCATTCAACAACCCTAACAGAAAAGAGAAATTACAGCCCACGATCAGCATGATTAAATGCTTGTGGTAAATGCAACTGGAACAAGTCAAAAAAAAACCCTAACTACAACCCTAGAGACTAGGGCTTTATTCAAACCGAAATAGAATAACCCTAAAAACAAGCAACTAGCTTAACAGGAGGTGCTTGACTTGAAGGAGGAGTTGGGATTCCAAGTTCAATTATTGCCATGGCCGCAGGCAGCAGAAATTGAATCAGCGTCGACGTCATAGAGGTTGTGGCGGTTTTAAAGGGAATTGGAGTCGTCAGGCGTAACTGACGCCGGGGCCGGCAACTCTCACAGAGAAAGAAAGTCGAGAGAGAGAGAGAGAAAGATTTAATGTAAAGTTGTATTTAATTTGATTAAAGTCCAAAAGCTAGACTCTATATTATTGTAGTCCGCATTAATTTTTATGTTAATTGCGGTCCAATGAGTCAGCTGCGACTTTAGATTTATTTTATTTTCCATCTTGTTGACTAACCCTCATCAATTTTTCTTTTTTTACATGACTAATATGCCCTTATTGAATGTCTTTGCACATAAAATGCAAGAATTAATAGGATTAAAATTAGAAATCTGATTAGTAATTTAATATCATATTTGATATATATCTTTCTTAAATTATTCTTATTGATCTAGCATAAAATTATGGAATTGATATGACATTGAATACTATATTTAATGTAAATCATTCCTAAAATTATTCTAATTTAAAAGATATTTTCTATAAGTCCCTTTCAAAAAAAAAAAAAAAAAGATGTTTTCTATAAGTTAGGAATCTTTGTAAAGCAATTTTTTGATAATGCTTTTCTTTTTCAACACCAAAGCTTCTATGGCTATGGCTGTTATGGCTCTTGTACGTAATGTCATGTTTTTTTATGAACGTGGTTCTCCTTCTTTAACATTAAGCTTTCTATGGTCAAGGTATTTTCTTGTTGGCCCTATACGATTGTGATCATTTTGGCGTTCGATTTTTTATTTTTTATTCCTTCCATCGTAGGTGGTAGCTCTTGTTCATTTTGATCTTCTTCTTCTTTTTCATTTTACATTTCTTTCTTAACTCACCTTTAACCCAGAAAATGAAAACACGCACACACACACATGTGTGTGTGTGTCTATATATATATATATATATATATATTGTAGGTTGACAAACCACTATTGTAACCTTGTTCTAAGGTAAAATTTACTCAATTTTTGTGGTAGATGTATTACGAGCTCAAAAATTCAGTATTTCAGTATATCTCATATATAGATAGTTTTTCTCACCATATGTATCTCGATTAATATTTATACCTATAATGGAAGAAAACTAATTCGTAAATTTATATCTCTTGCTTAGGCACATATCAATTACAATAATCAAAGAATATTAATCCGTAAACATATATCTCTTACTTAGTTATGTATCTCTTATTTATCGTATACCTACAATATAAGAAATCTAATCGGTAAATTTATATCTCTTACTTAGATACACATCTCAATAATAGGAATCAAATAACATTAATCCGTTATCGTATATCTCTTACTTAGGTACATATCTCTTACTTATGGTATACGTACACTAGAAGAAATCCTTAAATTTATATCTCTTACTTAGGTTATATGTATCTTTTAGCTAGAAAGTTTTGATGAAATTTTTTTTGTACCTCTCAGTTAGGTTGATTTCCCATCTTTATTTACTAATTTTATAATACTAATTATATTTTGAATTATTTGCAGGTTCATCATAAGTTCAAAATTCAAATTGTAAAAAAAGGAATAAATTAATGCTTATAAGCAATTAATTTGTTTCTATATTTAACTCAAGGGGCAAAATGGGCATGAAAATATAATGACAAAAGTCAATGAACTTAGATTGATAAGAAAATTACATTTGGACTGCATCCATTATGAAGGAATGAAATTGGACTTATATTCAAAAACCTGTATTTTTATCTTTAAATGGGGTAAGTTGACAATTCTTTTAGTGGAGTAAGTAAACACTGTTACATCATGTTTGGATATTTGATCAAGAGGTATAAATAGACCTTATCGATGTAGATAAGCTTCATCTAAATCCAAGTAAATCTGCCTTCGATTATTTTCTAGTTATTTATCAAAATTTCTCCTTATTTAAAGTCATTTTCATCACTCAGACCAAAAAAAAAAAAAAGTCATCACATGTGATTTATAGCATATTATTGATATATTCATTTTGGAATATTTTTAGGTATGAGGCAACGTTTATTAAAAAAGTTGTTAAAGTGATCGGAGACAAGATAAGTCGCACACCATTAAGCGTTGCCCACAACATAATTGGAATGGAGTCTCGAGTTGAAAGCATTAATTTATGGTTACAAGATCGGTCAACTGATGTTGGCATGCTTTTAATCTACGGCATGTCTGGAATTGGGAAGACAACCATTGCAAAATTTGTTTATAATTTGAACTTCCGTAGGTTTGAAGGAAGCAGCTTCATTGAAAGTATCAGAAAAATTTCAGAAGAACCCAAAGGGTTAGTTGGGATACAATTACAGCTCATTTCCGATATTATGAATGGAAGAGAAGTGAAAATACACAACGTTAGTGAGGGTACCATCATGGTTGGAGATGTCATAAGCTCTAAAAAGATTCTTCTTGTTCTTGATGATGTGGATCATATGGATCAATTAGATGCAGTTCTTAGAATGCAAGATCAGTTTCATCCAGGAAGTAAAATCATCATAACAACTCGGTACAAAAGCCTGTTAAAGGCTCATCACCCTACTAAGTTGCATTATGTAGAAACATTGGGTTACAATGAATCATTAGAGTTGTTCAGTTGGCATGCTTTTGGACAAGACCATCCCATTGAAGGTTATATGGAACTTTCAGAAAAGGTAGTACGTCATGCTGGAGGACTTCCTTTAGCTCTTCAAGTTTTGGGTGCTTCTTTGTCGGGGAAAATTATAGAAGTTTGGGAAAGTGCATTAGAGAAATTACAAGCTATTCCCCATAGAGAAATCGTGCAGAAACTGAGAATAAGCTATGACTCTTTACAAGATGACCATGATCAAGAATTACTCCTCCATATTGCTTGCTTCTTAAGTGGAAAAGACAAAGATGCCATTGTGAAAATACTAAATGGATGTGATTTCTACACAATTGTTGGCATTCAGAATCTCATTGAAAGATGTTTATTAACAATTGACAAACACGACAAGGTGCAGATGCATGACATGATTCGTGACATGGGAAGAGAAATTGTTCGTCAAGAATCAAAAGAGCCCGAGAAACGTAGCAGACTATGGAATCATAAGGATTCTCTCCGAGTGTTGAGAGAAAAGAATGTAAGAATCTTTTTTATGCCAATATTTTTCCTTGCTGAAACTTACCCCTGATTTAATTTCCTGCTTTTCCCTTTTTGGTTAGGGTACACAAACGATTGAGGGTCTTGTCCTGAACATGCATATGCACACTGCAGACACTCCATCAAAGAATCTCCTCGAGACCCATGCTTTCACAAGGATGTACAAACTAAGACTACTCCATCTTATTCGTGTACAACTCAGTGGATGTTATGAAGAATTCCCAACAGAACTGATATGGTTATGCTGGAATGAATTTCCTTTGGATTCAATACCAATTGATTTTTCTCTAGAGAGTCTGGTTGTTCTTGAAATGCAGCATAGTAACTTGAGACAAGTCTGGAAGGGAACTAAAGTATGTTACTCTATCTACACCTTTTCATTACCTTTGTTTAGGGTTTTAATTAGTTGACTAATATACACATGCAAAGAACCTTAATTGATCCCCATGTATGTTGTTTCTTTCATTACTTGTTTTCCCAACAGTGTCTTCCATCATTGAAGATCCTTGATCTCAGCTTCTCTCATGGCCTTACCAAAACAGCCGATTTTTCGCTTTGCCCTAATATAGAGAAACTAATTCTTATAGATTGCCGAAGCTTGATTGATGTCAGTTCCATTGGAAACATAAAGAGACTTGTTTACTTGAATATGAGAGACTGCAAAAATCTCCGGGTGCTCCCGGAAAACATTTTTGTCCATTTAGAATTACTTGAAACACTCATCATATCTGGATGCTCAAATCTGAATGAGTTTCCAGTGGAGATGATGAGGAACATGGAATGTTTGAAAGTGCTTGAAACAGATGGAATTCCAATAGATCATATACTGGCTACTCGTGAGGAGTTGAAGTCATGCCCAGGAAAAAGTCCCCTCAGTTTTTGGACCTCTTTACCACCCTCTTTAGTAGCTTTAAGTCTTCGTGGATGCAATCTCTTCGATGATTCGTTTCCTATGGATTTTGGTGGCCTGTCCTCATTGCAAAGATTAGATCTAGGTGACAATCCAATATGTAGCCTACCAAATTGCGTCAAAGGACTTACTGACCTCAAAGAACTCACCTTTTATGACTGCTCGAGACTCATATCTCTTGTAGAGCTACCAAAACTAGATTGTGATTTGAACGTAGAAGGTTGCCTTGCATTGGAAAGGATAACATTTGAATCAGTGAGGAGCCAAGCAAAAATGACCTCAGTGCGTGCCAACAACAGCCTGGTGGAGATTGAGTACAACTTCAGGTTAGTTCCCATTGTCAGAGTTGATGTAGAAATGCTCAACCTCTTGGCCTTGTCCAGCTTGGACTTGGAATCCATGTCAACCATTCGGGTGCACAACCCTTGTGCAGCTCCCTGGCAATATCAGAGTCGTATCCAGGTGAGCATCTCTCTCTCTCTCTCTCTCTCTTTAAGACTGTGAGGGACAATTGAATTTAACGGCTAAAATTATACCCATCTGTTAAAATTGTAACAACTTACAACTGCATATTTAATCTTAGCCGTTATATTCACTTATTTTTCCACAGTTCCTAAAAGATCATTTTTTAAATGAGCAGGACTTGATTATGAAAAAGTAGTTGACAATTAGCGTTATGATTTGATATAGGGTGTGTATCAATATGGTATATTCAGCACATATCTTCCTGGGAATGAGGTTCCGGGACAGTTCAGCCACAGAAGAAAAGGGTCATCCTTGATATCAATTACTGTTCCCTTGCCTCTACTTCCTGATCTCAGAATTCGAGGGTTGAACATCTTCATAGTCTATGCAAATGCCGACGGTGAATACTACGCCGGTGATTATGAACCTGATGTGACGATCATTAAAGTCAGAAACAAGAGCAAAGGTTTGAAGTGGATGTATGGCGCAACAATTTACGGCATTCCAGCTGAGGGAGAAGACATGATGTGGTTAAGCCATTGGAATATGGAGAAACAAATACAAGGTGGGGATCAAGTGGTTGTTTCCGTATTTCTACGACGACCCGATTGGTTTAAGATTAAGGAGTGGGGGATCCAGGTTGTGCAGGAAGACCTACACCAACCCAACACCGTCAAAGATCCTCATTATCCACGTGTCATTGGTGGAGATTTGTCAAGACATGAGATGATGCCGGGAACGTACTTGCTGTGTTCTTCAATTGATGAACCGGATCAACTGGAAGAAATCGTTTCGGGTAGGGCGACTTGGTTCAATAACCTCAATAGGGACTCTGATGATGAAGATACAGGTCGGTTGTACTTCAGTAACCCATTTGACTAGATTGTCGCACACGGAAAAAAAAAATGTAAATGCAGTACCCTCTAATATTTGTTGTGTTTCTGTTGTTCCTCTATGCTTAAATTTCAGACAAAGAAGAAGAGCAACAGAAGGTGGAGGGTGATCATGATCACAGTCTTTCAGCAAAGAGAGGGTGGAAGATGTGCTCGATAATAATGGCTGCTGGTTTGTTTCTCTCCCTTCCTCTATTGGGTCGTTCTTCTCTGTCTCGCCGAAATAAGAGACAGTCCACAAGCCCTCCATGAGATTTTTATATTGAATGCAGTCATCCCTAACAATCGTAAGTTGCATTCTCTCTCCCCTTTCAATTTTTGTTTCATTTTTCATATTACCTGGTTAATTAGAGCGTGCCATGAAGTGATTGGAATCTGAATCGATCCGTTCTTATTACAGTGTATCAGTATGACTATGCCAACCTCTTTTTCTAATGCTTTACCAACATTGAAGCTCCAGCTCAAGCATATTGAAGTGGAAAGCAACTGTTTAGAGACCACTGATGATCCGAATCTGAAAACCGAAAGGGAAAATTGGAGGTGCCAACCTTTCCTTGAGAGCTGAGAAGTTGACCAAGCAACTAATGTGGCAAATCTAGCTAAAGAGAGTTTGTGCTCACAGTTTCGGACCACCCTCCTAGACTCCTAGTTGGGTTGTTTTCTTGGCTTCTTGTTCCTGGGAGTTGGTTGCTGCCAGAACATAGAGTATGCTTCATCTTTTTAGGACTTGTTTGTAAGCTTTTCTGCCCTTTTGGCTTAAATGGATATACTTTTCTTTTGGTCATTGATGGAATAAATAGTCAAAAAACACGAAGACGAACACGTTCTGTTTCAACCAATGTTTTAAAAGGCGCGCCTGAGGCGAGCCTTGAGGCGTAAAAGGCGTGAGGCGTTCATCAAAGTGAGTATGTTTTGTTGCTGAGGCGACGAGGCGCCAAAGGCGCAAAAGGCGCGGACGAAGGAGTACAAAGCGAACGCCCAGAATTTTTTTTTTTTTTTTTTTAATGTATGAGGATTGAGGATATAGAAGATATTGATGCGCTGGGGTTTGGTTTACTTGATGGAATTAGTTTTGACTTTGAGCAACGCGGTGGGGTTTGGATTTGAGCAAGGATTTCATGACATTTCTTTTTTGGCAATATGGGTATATCAGAGAATTGCAGTTCATAGTTTCCGACCTTAGAGCCCTGCAGGTTATCTAATCATGGTAGGAGAGTTTGCGACATCTTTTTTGATCAGATTGAGTAGATATGAGCAGCATATTCCATATTGAATTATCACTACATTTGATTTTCTGCCAACCTAAATCACTAGGTACTGATTACTATGTTAATACCTTTTGTGTGTATTATATTTGCTCCATAATATTTTTCTGTGCAAGTCTGCTTGGCTGTCTAATGAAGGTATCTTTCAAGCTTACAGTTCAATCTGATGTTCTTCTGTTTATAATATGCATTGTGTTATCCTGCTCCAATTTTGAATAACTGCTTTGGTGAATGACTTATAATTCAATTAATGAGGTTTCTTTTGTTCCAATACATATTCTCTATATAAGACTAATAATTATATAAATATAGCTCGTTTATACGTAAGGCTTACGCCTTACGCCTCAAGGCAAACGCCTTATTGAGGCTCTCCCGAAAACACCTCGGCTACGCCTCAGCCTTTTAAAACATTGGTTTCAACTTAAATCTTTGATTGAAATGATTCATTGTTTGAATAAATGGTCAAATAATTAAAAATTACGCTAGTGCCGCTCTAACTCTCTCTCTCTCTCTCTAATCTCTTGCGTCTCCGACACCGTCAAGATTTGAGGAACCTACAAGCTAAGGATTTCGTGCTGAAGGACAAGTTCAATTAAGGTCCTCTCGGGTCAGATCGATGACTCCAGTGGTCCATCGACGGATTGAGGATCGTCGCCTGCGTTGTTCTGCTGAGCCTAGTTAGTTAATGCGCGTATTAAATGCATATATCAGTAAGCGTATAATTGAAAAAATCTTAAGTTAACAAACTAGGTTTTTCTCTCTAGCGTGAGAAAACTCCTAAGGCCGGCGGCGTCCGTGTACCTGCAGATCAGCCCTGTCCGGTAGCACCCGGACGTCTTTGCTGGCCTCTGGCCTCGCCGACGTACCGCGGTCTGCTGCCGGACGGAATTTTGATGATATTTTCCCGGGGCTTTCACGGGAGAGAGGTTTTCTGTTTTGTGGTTGCGGTATGCTGGTTTGATGGAGTTTCTGAGCATCGTCTCTGAATCACAGTGGATGTTGATACTTCGTTGTGGGTTTCCTGGACCGGCGTCAGAGGTTTGGCTCGTGGAGGCAATGATCTGGTGAGCTGCATCGTTGTTGGTTCATAGTGGTGCTGGCCGGTTTGCTTAGGTCGAGGTGGTGTGGTACCATGGCAGCGTGGTGGTACGAGTCGCGGAGGCTGAGGCAGCATGGGATGTGGCGGTACGAGTCACCGCGCGGTGGCGGTGAGGTCGGGCGGCGGTGTCATCTCCTGATGTGAGGGCGTGATGACGTCTTGGGCTTGAATCATTCTAGTATTGATTGGGCCTTGTCTCTTTGGGGCTGCCCTATTGGGCCTCTATTTGGGCTGGGGTTTTTTTTAGCCCTAAGCCAACTCTAGGATAGTAATTTTATTACTTTCAATAAGTCTCTAATTTTTTTAGGGAGTTACGCACTTTTGTGCCTCTAGCGAATCTTCCGGAGTAGTACCAATGGAAGATTTATGCTATTTCGATGTATTTAATGTCAAATGAGTGACCTAGTTTCAATGTACCACTGTGGGTACTAACACATCTTCTTGTCTGTCTATAGATGGCAGCGGAAGGGTATGTAAGGGCCATTCTGGCTTTCGATCAATATATTGGCTACTGCCTTCTTTCAAAAAAAAAAAAAAAAAAAGCGTATAATTGAAAAAAACTTCCGTACGGCGTATTTAAATTGTAGACTCGGTTTTTTTTTCGCGTATTATTGAGTTCGGCCTTTTAAAACACGTTTTATACATGTATCCATTTTATACGGAGTAAAAATACTTGAAATTTGAAAAAAAATTAAAGCGCTAGTTAATTAAAACGCGTATAAAACTTCAGTATGGGTATAATTGAAGAAAAACTTATGTTAGCTTATTGTAATTCAAGCGCTTGATTATATTTTACTTGGGTGCCATACATATCATAAATGATATAAAATAAAAGCAAAAATTTAGAGTAGATTATTAGTTATTTTCTTACAAAAATAGTGTTTTATATATTTGTATTTTTGAACCCGTTTTTTATACTACTTACCGAATTATACACGTATAATTCAAACTTATAAATTTGCCGTATCGCGTTTTTTTTACCGAATATTTGACCGTATCGTTAGACTAGGTAAACTGAATAATACACGTACGTTTGTTTGCAGAATTATACGAGTCCCGTTTTTTACTAACTAGGCTGCTGAGATCGATCGAAGTTTGAATGGAGGTGTTGGCCAGTTTTCAATCAATTAGGATGACCTCGAATCACCAATAATCAGGTAGAGTTTGTATTGACAGTGATTTAAGATCCAAGCCCAAATATTCCAAGTTTCTACTTTTATGTAGGGTTGGGCTCGGGTCGGACCGGCTTGGTTTTGGGTCGAACTTGACTTTAACTCGGAATTAGCGGTTGGGCCTAATTTTGGACCGACAAATGTTTCTAAATGGACTGGGCAAAAATATTCGAGTCAGCTGAATTTCAGTACGGCCCTGTTCGGATCCGGTTTTAATTGGGCTTTTTAAATTATTTATTTACGGCCCAATTGGCCCATTTGTTTTCCATAACCTATCCCATCAATATAGTAAAATACAATTCAATACTTCAATCACAAACCTGCCCATCAAATGTTCAATGTTCAAACAGGAAAAAAGGCTTTTCAAAGAGTCAAACAAGGAAAAAACAAATCTTTGAACCATCTGGATTCTTCAGCTTCACGAAATGATCCCAGGCCTCTGACTGGTTCTTCCTCTTCACAAGTTCTTCAGCTTCAGTGGTTGCTGCAGAAGTTGGAGTTGCAGCGGCAGGAGGAGGCAGGAGGAGTTGTCCAACTTCAGTCGGAGCTGGCACTATAGGAGAAAGTGACCAGACGACACATAACAGACAACATATTGAATTTATATGTCGTCTGAGTATGTCAGACGACATACGTGTTAAACTAGTCGTTTCTCTGCCCCTCAGCCAACACAGGCTCAAAATTGAAATTTACAAAATTTGGGACAACATATACAATGACATATGTTGTCTGAAAAACCCTAAAAAAAAAAAAAAAAATCAATTAATTTGGGTTGAAAATCCTGAAAACCCTAATGTAAAGTATTCCCTCCCTTTGAAAAAAAGACCCGGCCTTTCCCTCTCGTTTTGTTTTAAAACGCCCTTTCCCTCTCGTTTTGTTTTAAAACGCCCTTTCCCTTAGCTAATTTCAACCCTAGATCTTGAAAAAACAATTCTCTCTCACCCTTAATCACTCTCACCCTCGCACGCTCTCACTCATGAACCTCAATCCCTCAATCCACCCTCAATCCCTTTCATCCTCTCAAGCTCACCCTTGCTCTCATCCTCCCTCTCAGTATCATTAAAGATTTTCGAAAGCTGTCGGTAAGCTCAGGAGCAATTCCGGCGAAGTATAGCTGTCTCCAAGCGCCGTCAGTCTCTCCGGTCACCACGGGTTCTCTCTCCGTTGGTCGCGACTCTTCACTTTTTCAGCTCATCTCTCTCTCCCCTCCCTGTAAATTCTGCTTCTCTTTCAGATTTAGAGAACTTCTTTGTTTCTAATTTCATCGGGTCTTGATTGGGTTCTCCGAATCTCCGCTATGATTGGGTTTTATAATATTGGCATTTCTTTTAGGTTTATAGAATGGTTTTTATGGATTCTTTACTTTCTAATTGGGCTCGAGAACAATCCATTCTTTTTTTTTTTTTTTTTTTCTGGGTTTCAGGAACCCTAGAATTAATTTAAGGAAATCTGGGGTTGATTGGTTCGATTTATTAGGGCTTAAAGCTGATTGATGATTACTAGGATTTTAATTATGGTTTTGGTTTCTAACAGGGTTCATCGGAGGTTTGGACTACAAAGACGAAGAGATGGAGGGTTTAGGGTGATTTTTATGTAGGTTGGTTACATTTTCAAAGCTTCAAATTTTAGTACCCATGCTGTTTTATGCTGGACATGATGACATGACTTTGACATCTTGATTCTCTTCTTGTAAATAGTTTCTACTATGCTCTGCATTTTTCTAGTTCAAGAATATTGATTTATGTTACCTGGGTTCAAGCTCAAGAAACCTTGTTCTGTACTAATTTGGCATGTGAGCATGTCATCTTCTTGTGGTTTGGAAATTGATGTGCTGATACTAAAGCATCTCAGAACTTGAAAAGCTTGTGTGGTTTGGAGATTGATTTGCTGTACTATTCTTGTATAAAAAGGAAAGGAAAGAACATAAAACTTGTCTTTACTATGACGTAGACATATTTGATACCAAATTATCTCCATCTAATTGGCAGGTGCAAGGTATAAAAGTGGCTGGTTTAAGTTCTCCGATATCGAGAATGGATTTCTGCATCTTCTCTTTAAACTTGGCTGTTGGCAGTGAATCTGGTTTGGTTAGATATCTTTCACTATTGACTACTAAATTCCACTTCTAAGTTTTACTATGCTGATTGTCTTTCTACCAACATGTAGGTCCGTATTTATAACCTCAAAGGGTGTTCAGATGGGGTAAAATTCCTCTTTGTAATTGAAACCAAATGTGAAAGTATTTGTTAATGTCCTTGACTTTCTATGACCAGATCATACTATGCTGATCTTGAAATAGTTTTTCTAGAGCCTCTATTTTATTAAATTTAAAGTGGTATAACTTGATTATTAGACCTCAGTTTGTCTCAAGGAAAAGGACCTCAATGCAGAGCTGTTTTCGGGCTTATTAATTCCTGAGTTCAAGCACTTCAGTTTGTGAAGCATGGAGGTAAACTTGCAGTGGGATTTGAATGCGGTCATGTAAGTATCATTTGTTCATTGTTTTTAATAGTTTGTACATTGGCCATAACTTATGCTTTTACCAATCAGAAGGATTCTAAATTTGATGTTTCCATCTAGTTTGCAATGCTGGACACAAGTTCCTTATCTATATTGTTCTTCATAAAAGGTGCATCTTTCTATAGCTCCCCAGTCATTTCAATGACTTGGACAGAAATTACAAATCCTCAAGGCCGCTTGAAGAGTTCAAAGCTCTTGGAAACTAAATCACCAGTTCACCCTGCAGAGGAAGTAATGTTCATTTAACCAAAGATGCAAATATACATTTAATTTGTGGAAACATGGGTAATATGATCATTCCTTGGCCATGGTACCTGAAAAAGGAGTCAATTGCAATTTCAATTGCACATTAAAAAATCTATGTTCTTATACCTCTTTGTTTTATATGCAATTCTAGGATCATTGGGTATTAGTGCTACAAGACAGTACCATTTTAACTCCCTAGCTGTTCCGTGCAAAGCAAAAGAAGCAATTGGAGGAATTACCCGTCTTACTCATGCTGATGGTATGACATGAATCTATTCATATCTTTGCTGGATAACGTTAAGTGGTTGTAAAAGTCGTTTCCATATTTTATCTCAAATAGCCTGTTCTTTCCACCCTTTTTTTTTTCTCCTTTTTATCTATTCTAAGTTGATCAGCCAAAAGTCTGGCTGTGAAACCAATAGCAATTGCATCTCTTGAACTTTTATTTTCCGTTTAGCATATTCCTGCCTATAGTGAAAACTAAACTTGATTTCACAGTAGACTCTAATACTCAGGAAGATAAAGAGATACTATATCTTTAAATAGCTAACAGTACACCAAACTTTCAATGCAGTTTAGCGACTGTTGTTTCAGGAGTTCTTCAATCACAAGTTTCTCAGAGAATTGAGGTAAAGCATTTAATTTCGTAGCTTATAATTGTATTGTTTATTGGTTATGGATGCATATGGCAATTAGTACAAATTGAGTATCAGTTTTATATATACATATAATAGCAGTTTATTATGTCCACATATATCTGCAGTCAAACTAAAATTAAAGAAGCTGCTTAGAATAGTTTCTTTTTTCGTAATTTGCAGGGTGATGGTGGAAGTTGAACACACTTCACCACTTAATCAACGGGTGAATAGCCTAGTTCTTCTAGCTCCGATAAGATGTTGCATTTGCATGGTAGGCATCCCCTCAACTCCTCTCTCGAAAATCTGAATTCAGATTCAGTTGCACATATTAAAGGGCTTATGCCAGATTTTTTAGGATACTTGGCTGACCAAGTGAGACTATGCTGGTAACCATTCATTGAACATGTTTTGATCTTAACTGTGTTTTCAGCAGATTTGAAGGGTTTAATCCAACAAGGGAGTATGGTGGGATTTGCATATACTCTTGGTTTCATGTCCACCAGTGACTATGTCAGCCCAAATAAATATATTGTTATGCTATTCAGGTGTGCAAACAATGTCAGAGGTAGTGAGAGGGAATGATATTTTATCACTGTTGATATTGAGAAAGGGATGCAAGATGGACAAGTATGCTTTCATTCTTTGTACTTTCTTTTCTTGTCTGGAGTTGCTCTTTGTATGAATTTGGTTATATCAGTTAACAAGGGATCGATATTTCTTTCTGCTAAGTTTGTCACAGCTCTCACTTGTTTCTAATTTGCCTTTACAGTTTATGTAGTATTCCTTCTCTAATACATGAGCTCTCCCATCGATTTACGAACCAAAGCAGACTTCACATGGGCTACCAAGATTGCACAGCAATGGCATAATCCCACCCCACGATTCAAGGATAAGCTTCATAAGTTCAAGATATGACTTCATAAGGCGTAGTGCCAATTTGGTAGTAGTTTTCATATAGAAAGATGACATCTAGGTTGGATTGAGTATATACTTTTATTTGAAAATTTTATATATGTATATGGGGTATACTTTGTTCACTGATGGAAGTAATATATATGACAATGACAGTTTGTGTATTGTCCAAAAGGAAGTCATACAACATATATTGTGTGCAATTCAATAATTTGTTGACTAAGATTCATTTAAAACAATAGAAGCAAATAGTAAGGGTAGTCTAAGGTTCATTCATACAACATATGCATCAAACACATTGTTATCTTAAATGCATTTCAGACAACATATACATCCAGCAAATTGTTATCATAAATGCAATTCAGACAACATAAAGGCATACCAAGTGTAGTCTGAGGTTCATGCAAAACAACACATGCATCTATCACCTGTTATCTTAATTGCATTTCAGACTACATATACATCCCGCAAATTGTTATCATAAATGCAATTCAGACAACATAAAGACATACCAAGTGTAGTCTGAGGTTCATTCAAAACAACACATGCATCTATCACCTGTTATCTTAATTGCATTTCAGACAACATATACATCCCGCAAATTGTTATCATAAATGCAATTCAGACAACAAAAAGAAATAGCGAGTGTAGTCTGAGGTAATCACAGACAACATACCCATCAAAGCATTGTCGTCCCAAAATAAATTTACTCAACACCGAAGTAGCAAGCTGTTGTGTGATTCTATACTCTACAACAGTTTAACCAAATTAATAAAAATTGCATAAATTCAGACAACACATATTTACATATAGGCGTTGTATGAATGAGTAAGCAGACAACAGGCTTTAGCCCGTCGTCTGATTCATTTTCTCTTATAGTGACTGCTTGTTATTCCTTGGAAAAGATAACGTATCAATGAAGTTTGTTCAAAGCAAACAATGTCTTTGGCCAACAATATAGCCTAGTTGAGACTGAATACATGTACCAGTTGGAACCCATTGGAAGTGTTGATGTAGAAATGATCAACATTTTGGAGTTGTGCAACATGGAATCCATGCCTATTGTTCAGCTGATGCACCCGCAAGCCTCGGATCATTATCTATGTCCAATCTAGCAGGGCTAGCCCTGTGAGTTTGGAGGCTCAAGGCGAGAAAAAATTCGAGGCCCCAAAACTCTATTGCTGCATGCCTTGGCCAATGACAAGTTCATCAGAGAACAAAGCAAAACTCATAATGTTAAGAATAGAAAAGGGCAAATTCTGATATTTTATGATGATAGATAGAAAAGGCCAACATAGCCTTTGTATACATATTACATCTGTGAGTATATAGTACGAAGGGGTGGTTCTACAAAAAAACCATAGCTGATTTGAGATTGTACACCTCGGTACAATACGGTTCTTATTGTTGCCCCTAGCTGCGTTGCCAGCAAGCTCCAAAACCTAAATTCCCAAATTCATAAACCAAATCAACACAAACCTAAAGATCAAAACTTCAAGCAGCTAATCCAAAACCCATAAAAATATAAAGCTAACAAAACCAAATCAACATCATTCCACCCTTCAACGAACCTTAAACCCAATAATTTCCAGTCTTTAGCCACAAATATCCAAATTAAACTCAGAAATGTGAAACCCAAACTCCTGATTTGAAAACCAATTAATTCAAAACAAATACAAAATCTCTAAAATCTAGATCCCCAATTCCCGAAACCATAATTGCTCAATTGAACAAGTATTGAGCAAATTAAGAAAAATTAAAACTCACCTCAGCAGCCAGATATTCAAGGACAACTTAAAGATACACTAGAGCTCCAGCGTCGACACGCTCGACCTACTGGCCGGACTTAAGCAACCGGGCGATCCTACCCACTGGAAATTGAAGCCCAGCTTTGCTTGACCTGGACATAGACCTGATTTGAGAGAGAGTGGGTTGGGATTTGCTCTGTGATGGAATGAGTAAAGTAGTGGGGTTCTAATATATAGGACCCGATGTTGTGCGCTGATTGGTTAAGAGCAAGGTCACGCGGATTGCCAACATGGCACCTAAGACCTATGGAATTTGAGGCCCCTAAAATATATCTGCAGGCTTACATTTTTTTTTTTAGGCCCCTAAAATTTGAGGCCCTAGACCTGGGCCTGCGTCGCCTAGGCTTAGGGTCAGCCCTGCAATCCAGGTTCATCCCTTCTCCTATCATATGACATAGGTGATTAATGTTATGTTTTCCATGGCACAGGGACTGCATGAAGGTGGGATATTCAGCAATCAGCATATTCCTGTCTGGAAATGAGGTTCCAGGCCTGTTCAGTCATAAGTGTATAGAGTCCTCAATATCTTTTGTTGTGCCTTCAGTTCCTAATGTTAAAATTCGAGGCTTGAACATCTTCTTAGTCTATGAAATTATTGCCAGTGAAACTCCTTACGGTGTCAATTATTTGGATTATCATTCACTTATACCAATAGTCGCTAAAGTCAGAAATAAGACCAAGGGTCTGGAGCTAGTGGATCTATTGCCCATCATTCTATGGTATACCAGCTGAGGGGGAAGACATGATATGGTTAAGCCATTGGAAGTTGGAGAATCAATTAGAAGGTGGTGATAAAGTGACTGTTACAGTATTTATATTACCTTGGTGCCAGGTAAAGCAGTGTGGTATCCATGTTGTCCACGAGAAAGAAGAGAATATGAGTTTACACAAAATCAGGGACCCTTGTTATCCATATGTCATTGGTGGAGATTTGTCAGGCCGTCACGGTCTGAGGTCATGCCAGGAACATACTTCCTCTCCAGTCTAGCTAAACCATTAATATATAAGCCTCAGTTACATGAGTTCATTGGAGACTTATATACAGGTATGTTGTTTACTAACACATTTCTCAATTGTTTCTACACCAAATGTTTTGGAACTTAATATACGTATATACAATTAGCCACCATATACGTTTATTTCATTGATCCAAGCATCGATAGCTGATGGCTTCATGAGAAGCTTCCGGGTTGATTCACATTCATTTCAAAAAGATTCCTCTAATCTGTGGGAATTTTCTGTTATTTGTATCCTCTAGAAAAAGAAGAGCAAGAGGATGAACCCATGCTTGTACCAACAGGGGGCAGCAGTAATTGTGATTTCAGAGGCTGGAAGCGGCTCATCATTGCTGCTGGATTCTTTCTTTCTCTTTCTCTATTTGTTCGCTTTCCCCTCCCTAGGCGAAAGTAGCACAGTGCATGAGCTCACCATGAATTAGCGAGTGTTTTGTGGATGCATAGGCTCAATGTATTAAAAAGAGGCGCGCCTTAAGGCTTAGAAAGCACGAGTCGCTGTGGAAAATGAGTGTGTTTTGCAGGTGAGGCGCAGAGGCGGACAAGGCGGCGATGCAGGCGGAAAAGGAGGCCAAAGCACGCCTTAAGGAGTCTAAGGTGAATGCTTGAGATTTATTTTTTCCTTTTTTTTTTTTTCACCAAAACGATGTCGTTTTGGTGTTTTGAGAGTTAAAACTAGGGCTGGGCACCGGCCGAGTCCAACTAAAATTTTACTAAGCCCGAATCCAGCCCTTTTTTTACGGTTCTGGCCCAAAGCCCGTTTTGGCACTATCAGGGACCAGCCCGGGACAGGCCCGTTTCCTTTCGGGCCGAGTTTCCAGGCTTTCGGGCCAAAATACAAGTTTTCTACTCTGCTATCTGCCTATATATATATATATATATATCTAGATTTTAATATTTTATTAATCTCAACATGTTGAAGTTCAAAACACTACGATAATCAAAGTTCAAGCTACACATTCAAATATCCATATTAAAAATACATATTATCCAAATTCAATTACAAGAGGTCAAGAAAAATTTAAGATGCAATTCACCACAAAGTCCCGATTCAAATACAAAGTCCAAATTCAACTTCCATAGCTGCAATTGAAATATAAAGTCCAAATTCAGAAGAAGTAATTCAGCAGCCCTTTTTTCCAGTCTTCTATTCAGCCAGTAGCTATTCAGCAAAATTGATGGTTCTATGATTAACCGAGAGAGAGAGAGAGAGAGAGAGAGAGAGAGAGAGAGAGACCTTGATTGAGAATTGGAAGACTAGAAGCCAACAGTTTTGCCCTATCTGACAACAACCACTTCACCTCCTTGAAGCTTTGTTTGAGCTGTGGCTCGAACAAAAACACGATTTGGTTTTCTCCTCCACGATGTTGATCCTCCCGAGCACTCTTCTGGTTACTTGTTCCTACTAGTTGGAGGGGCAGTTTCATGGAGAAGTGCAAAGCAAACTTGTATCACTACATCTACCATGCAAGCTGAGTTTGTGGCAGTCTTTGAGGCCACTAATCATGCATTGTGGTTGCAGAATTTTATCTCAGGGCTTAGTGTTGTCGACAGTATTGCTAGGCCGCTGAGAATTCATTGTGACAATACCGTAGCTGTTTTCTTCTCCAAAAATGATAGGTATTCTCAAGGTGCTAAACGAATTGAAATAGAATACCTTGCCATGAAGGAGGATGTTCAGAAACAAAGAGAGTCTATTGTTAACTTAGGAACAAAACTCATGATTGCAGACCCACTTACAAAAGGGTTAGGACCAAAGGCATTCATTGAGCATGCTGAAAGAATGGGTCTTTGTCATAACCCATGACTGCTTCAAAATTTTGGTCTGTAGAATGATTGTTCTATTTTTGCTACACTCTGAGCTCTATAATGAATATGTTTCTGATTAATAATTTTCCTGTTTTCCATTGAATGTACATGTATGAGTTTGGATGAATGACAACAGGAACATCTCTATATGTTAGAGATATGATGGTTGGACCATTAAGAGACCTCTGACTTATTGGCTACTGTTTGTAGTTTACTAATGATATAGTACATGGAAGGGATTATTTTCAATTTGACGTATGACCGCCATGACTTACTTTAGTAGGGTGCTTGCAATGGTGTGTATGATGATCATATGAAAGTATGGATTCAATCTATTGCATTGCACTGATAGGAGCATGATTATGCGATATGAATAACGTTAATCTCTATACTTTGTTTGTTAGTTTAGTGTATTTTCTCGTTATTTACATTGTTGACTTGTTTTACAGGTATTTTGAGCAAAGAAGGAGAAAAGAAGTAAAAGAGGGATTGAAAGGCAAAATCGGCAAATCTGCCTGTGCAGATCAGTCAATTTCGACGGATTACTGAGACCAGCTTACAACGATCCAGAGGGTGATCTTTATATGGATGGAAAGCCTTGGATGTCTAGTTTCCGAATATTTTTACGGCTCATTAATATCATTTTTCTACAAGAAGTTATGACCGATTTAGTACAGCAAGGTTGGGCAGTCCGGGAATCTGACACTTTGACGGAAACCCATGATTTGAGGCCCGAATTCCTTTTAGAAGCCCACCGACGAGTATTAACTGAATATCTCTGTTTATTAGAGATATATGACATATTTTTATGGGTGAAAATTATTAGAAATCTTAGAGGAGAAGCTACTTGAATCCTAAAAGGAAAAGAAGTGAAAATTTGCTGACCTAAGCAATAAAGAAGGGAGACGTACAGTTGAGTAGTAGGTTCGGCCGCACAAGAGAAAGGAGAGAACGACATCTTCTGCCATCATCTAGCCGTGATCTCATCTCCTTCTTTCATCTCTATTTTTCTTTTCAATTCTCTTGATGTATGCATTCAGCGAATTCATGACTATGTCTAGCTAAATACTTTTGTAGCTAGGGGCAATTTCAAAGCCCCAAACATGTTCAATTCATATTGATGACAATTCAGTTATTGGTTTTCTATATTATCAATTGAGTGTTTGTGTTTCACTGTGTCTACAAGATGAATCTTTACTTATTTGTTTAGGTGCGCAACTAAATGAATAGGTTAGGGTTCTAATGCTAGGAGTGACACTAGATTCGTATATGTCGTGTGTTGATTCCAATTGAGTAGCAAAATGTCTTCTTGAATTACATGTGATCAAACCCTAGGTTTAGCAAGACTACCAACGTACGTGTGACCCTAGATTTATCCAAACCCTTTTAGTGCTTAATGATTTTGATATGTTAAACTTAGCGAGCTTGTGTCTAGGTTGCATAATCGGAAATAGATTAAGTGGTGAGCTTGTATTCACTTAACGAGGAACTAAGAAAGGGTAATGGGTTAATTCGAGCTTGTGAGTTAACTTCGGGTAAATTCAATTGAGATTTAGGATTCCATAACTGAGCTTTGATATGATTGAGTGTGTTTGGTGGTGGAGAATAAGTTCTAAGTTTTGTTTCTGTCAATAGTTTTAAAGATATATTATTAGAACTGTGATATGTTGTTATTAGAACTCGGGAGCTTGGTAAGCGAAATCTATTATTAGAACTGTGATATGTTGTTATTAGAACTCGGGAGCTTGGTAAGCGAAATCTATTATTAGAACTGTGATATGTTGTTATTGTCTGAAAAGTGACGGTATACGTGCTTTCTTTGGTAGCGGTAATTCGTACTAAGAAAAGAACCACCGAAGTTCTCAAAAAGGCGATGGTTGATGTTGGCTGTATCAAGGACTACATAAATTTTATGATTGATGAGGTGGCTAAGGTGCGGAAGCAGACTGTTGATCCACAAACAAGGGAGATAACGACGGAGGGAGAAGCAAAAATTCTGGCGGCTCCGCTACACTCGAATCATGCTAAACTGAAGAAGAAGAAGAAGAAGAAGAAGAAGGCAGGGGGCAAAGAAAAAAATGTGGCGGAGGAGAATGAACAAGAGAACGAAGAAGATACAGGGTTTGTTCTGGAGGTACCCACTGATAAGTTACAGGATCGAGAAAGCAACAACTGTTGTCGGGGAGCCGGACGTGGCGATGGACGATACTGAGAGAGAGAAGAGAACAAAAGCTGTGGCCGACAAAGGAGGGCCCAAACATGTAGGTCAAAAGGTTATCGGTCGTACTGGTGGGGATGTCGGGGGTCAGCCAGCAGTGAAGACTGGTGTACCGCAGAAGAGGAAAATTTTTGCCTCCGCCGTTTCTCTAGATCCTTCAAAGAAGATGAAGGTTGGAGAGAAGAATGTGGAGGAAAAGGGTGTTATGGCTGGCCATAAGGATGTCGGGGGAAAAAGGTTTATCTCCGACAATCCTGTCATTGGGTTGGTGCAAAGTGCACCCGCCAGTCGACAGGCCTTTCTGCACAAGGTCTGTGAGCACCTTGGCTTTGGCGGTGAGGCGAGAGTTTCTCGTCCAGCGGCGTTGCCAAAGTTGGAGACGTCCCTGGATCTGATTTTGAAGGGTGCTCAAGAGCTTTATCTTCACCAAGTCTCGGCGGAAGAGCGCAAGCTGAAAGAAGAACTTCTGCAGGCACAACGTGACTTGTCGGCAGAGAATGAGAAAAACAAATCCACCGCTGGGGACATTGCCAAGCTTAACCGTGCCCTTCTTGACGTAAAAGAGAAGTTCAAGCGTGCGGTGGATAAAACTATTGTCGATACCACCACAATTGCCAAATTAAATGCTGAGTTGGCGACCCTGAAGAAAGAAAAGGCTGAGAGAGAAGAACCATCGCTTAGCTGCAAGAGGTGATTACCGCCAAAGCGAAAGAGTTAGTGGACTTCTAGTCTGCTAGGCAAGAAGAGATGGCTAAGCTGGCAGAGGATGAGAAGGACATGGTGCGCTTAGAGGCGGTTGATGGTTTTAAGAAATCGGCAGAGTTTAAGGCACTTCTGATGGATGCCAGTAAACAAGGTGCTGCCGCTAATTTTAACGAACTCAAAGATAGCGGCTATTTAAACTTTGACAAGATAATGGCTGATCGAGCCCCTCCACAGTCCACGCCTAGCGAGGATGTCGCTGTGGGGAATGTTGACGGATCTGAAGATGGTGGTTCCTCAGAAAGTGGCTCTTCTGATGGTAGCGAAGAGAGTGGTTCTTCTGGAGAAGATGGCGCGAGGTCTGATGGTAATCCTGAGACTCCGACACTGACAAGTAAAGCTGAGAAGAAAAAGATGGGTACTCGTCAGCTTGTGGAGAAACGTCGTCATGGCGATCGTTTTTCGGGGTCCTCTTCTCAGGCCGGGCAAGATTAGGATATGTTGATATGGAATCTTTATTGTATTTGCTTTCCTTAGTATTATGGCGGTTTTGTCACACTTTTTGTAAGTAGAATGAACAGTGTTTTTTTTTTGGTTGGGGAGTCCCAACTTATTAAATGTGACGCTTGTTTTCTTTTCCTGTGTTGTGATGGATGTTTGTCCGCTAAGTCCCTTAGGATTGTGGCGGCACTCGTTTTTTTTTTTTTTTTTTTTTACGTCAGTGAAACATGAAAGGGATTAAGATTGGCCCATTAAATGCACATAGATCGCCTTTGTCCTGAGGAGCAAAGGTGTTGGCCTGGCCAGACTTGATATATTTGACTTGTTATTATGTTTTTTTTTTTTTTTGCATGTGTGGGACAATGGTTTGAATAATTCCTCGTTTCATTGATGACTAGGCGGACCCAGCTTCTTACAAAAATATGTACCCGTAAGGTAGCTTCTCTTAGCTAAACTTTGCAAAAATTACCTAAGTGAAGATGCTCGTGGGCATGTTGCGGCACTACTTATAGTAGTAGTGGAGATGTTGAGTGTTCCACGGGTGAGTGGATGTGACGCCTTCCTTGCTTTTCAAGTAAAATGTGTCGGGGCTCACCACTTCTATGATTTGATAAGGTCCCTCCCAAGTTGGGCAAAGCTCTTTTGGCAGTGGTATGACTTCTTTCATGACCCGGTAGCCAAGTTGTAGGTTTCTGGTCTTCACAAGATTGTTTTAAAAACGCGACACCCGCTGCTTGTTTTGCAAGTTGTGCATGTGGGCTTTGTCTCGTTTTTCCTCCAGCAGGTCCTTGTCAAGATTAACGTCGGCAACATTTGTTGTGGCGTCATGTCCGTCAATCCTAGCTGTTGGTTGGGTTATCTCAATGGGGAGGACTGCTTCTGTGCTAAACATCATGCAAAATGGAGTTTCACCGTTGGCGGATGTTGGAGTTGTCTGGATGGCCCAAAGAACTTCTGGGATTTTTTTAGCCCATAGGCCTTTCTTATCTTCCAATTTCTTTTTTTGCAGCTTCTTGATGATTTTGTTGGCGGATTCAACCTAGCCATTGGTCTGGGGGTGTGCCACCGAAGTGAAACACATCTTGGTGCCTAGTTTGGCGGTGAAGCTGATGAGTTCTTCATTGTTGAATTGCATTCCGTTATCGGTTACGATTGTGTCGGGCATTCCATAACGACAGTAGATATTTTTCCATAAGAAATGCTGGACCTTAGCGGTTGTGATGGCAGTTAATGATTCAGCCTCGATCCATTTGCTGTCGTAATAGATGGCTATGATTATGTATTTGAACTGACCTTTGGCAGTTAGGAGTTTTCCGACAATGTCCAGTCCCCACAAAGAGTGAATCCAGGGTGCAATAATGATGGATAACGGTTCTGATGGTGCATGCTGAAGGTCTGCGTACTGCTGACATTTGTGACATGATCTTGATGTTTCTTTGGCATCATCTCCCAATGTCTGCCAAAAATATCCTTGGCACATGGTGCTGTTGGCTAATGATCTAGCTCTTGAGTGATTGCCGCACTCTCCAGCATGTATTATTTCTAGGACTTGTTTTCCCCCTTTTGGCGTTAAACACTTTATGTTGGGATGTGTGAACCCTTGGCAGTAGAGCATGCCACTTTGAATGTTGCAATGTGTTTCCCTTCGTACCAGTCATCTTGCTTCGACTTTGTCGGGTGACAATGTGCCGTCACGTTTGTAGTTGAGTATCTCATCCATCCAATTTGGGCTTACTTCGATGGTGTAAATTTCAGCCAGAGTTTTAGAGATGCTGGGCTTATCAAGGGTCTCCACCCTAGTGTCGGCGGGACTTTGATGTGGTTGAGCTGTTGCTAGGCGTGCCAGGGAGTCGGCTTTTTCATTCTTTTTGCGGGGTATTTGCATGATGTTAAAGAAACTGAACTTGTCGAGCAGGGTCTTGGCGTATCCCAGGTATGTCGCCAGTTATTTGTCTTTGACCTAAAAAATGTCGTTGACTTGGTTGACCACCAGCTGTGAGTCACTGAAGATGTTGACACTTTCTGCTTTACAATCGATGGCCAACAATAATCCTGTGATAAGTGCTTCGTATTCCGCCATATTATTGGCGCCCTTGAAGTCAAACATGAGGGCGTATTCTACGTTAAGTCCCCCTGGTCCTGTGAGGATGGTACCGGCATCGCAAGCCTTGGAGCACGCGGAACTGTCCACATAGAGATCCCACTGTGATTGTGTCTTAGCTTGAGTGGCTTCAGGGTGCTAAATGCTGCCCTCCAACATTGCATTGGTGGTATGTTCCAACTCTGGTTCTGTTAGCTCTGCTATGAAATCAGCAACAGCCTATCCCCTGATGGTTGTTCTTGGCTTGTAATCGATGTTGAACTTGCTGAGTTCTATTGCCTATTTGCTAAGGCATCCTGAGTGTTCTAGACTTCGGAGAACTTGCTTTAGCGGTTGATTTGTGAGTACATGGATTGTATGTGCTTAGAAATATTGACGCAACCTCCTAGTGGCCATTGTGAGTGTTAGCGCAAGTTGTTCAAGTGGCGGGTACCTTGTTTCCACTCCATTCATGCCTCTGTTGGATTAGAATACCTGCAATTCTTCTGATGCCTCTTTACGGACAATTGCGCCGCTGATGGCGGACTTGGGTACTGCTAGTTAGATGTATAGTATTTCGCTCGGTACTGGAGTTGAGAGTAGTGGAACGGATGCCAAATACTCCTTGAGGCCCTGAAATGCCGTTTCACAATCTGACATCCAATCTACCACTTTGCAATGGGATCGCTTCATCGCCTTGAAAAAGGGCAGGCATTTGTCAGTAAGTCTGGAAATGAACCGGGAGAGAGCCATTAACTTTCCCTGTAGACTTTGTACCTTAACTTTTTTCTCCAGAGATTTCATGTTTATGACCGCCTGTACCTTGTCGGGGTTAGCCTCTATTCCCCGCTCACTAACTATATATCTGAGGAACTTGCTGGCGGTGACGTCAAAGAAACATTTTTCTGGATTCAGGCGCATTCTATATGCTAGCAATATGGCAAATATGATGCGGATGTTGGCTATATGACAGCTAGCCTTTACGCTTTTGACAAGCATGTCGTCGACATATACCTCAATGATCTTGCCCAAGTGTTCTACAAACATTGCGTTCATCAACCATTGGTATGTAGCTCCGGCATTCTTCAGGCCAAAGGGCATGACATTGTAGCAATATAAACCCTTGTCAGTGGTAAATGTTGTGCATCCCTGGTCGCCGGGGTGCATTTTTTATCTGGTTGTAGCCAGAAAAGGCATCCATCATGCTGAGTAGCTCATGCCCTGCTGTTGCATCAGCCAACTGGTCAATGCGAGATAGAGGGAAGCTAGCCTTGGGTCATGCTTTATTCAAACCTTTGAAGTCGACACATATCTGCCACTTCTCGTTAGGTTTCTTTACCATTACCACGTTGGAGATCCATTGTGGATAATAAACCTGAAGAATAAAGTCTATGTCACGCAACTTGGTTACTTCTTCCCTGATGGCCCTATATCTTTCTTCGTCAAATGCTCGTCGCTTCTACTTGACAGGGTAAAAGGATGGCTTAATGTTAAGCTTATGTTGAATTATGTCGGTAGAGATTCCTGGCATGTCTGCGTAGGACCATGCAAAGACTGCGGCGTTCTCTTTGAGAAACTCGGTGAGTTCAACCGCTATCTCAGGGGAGAGTTGGGTTCCGATATGCACAATCATATCTCGTCGGAGATGCTTACAATGCAGAACAATGTTTCTGGGTTGACGTGCTCTTTTTTGTAGTATTTTTCCTCGTCATCTTTGGGGTCATCAATTCTATCTGTCAACTGTGGTGTATTAGCTACCGTTAAAATTTCATGGCGGCCTCTTGACCTCGACACCGTTGTTGAGTAACACTCTTGTGCAATTGACTGTCTTCCCCTGATGGATCCAGTGCCGTTGGGTGTTGGGAACTTCATGAGTAGCATGTACCCAGCTATAATGTATTTGAGTTTGTTGAGAACTGGGCAACTGATAATGGCATTTTATGAGCTGAAGCAGTCTACCACAATGAATTCAGTATGTATTTCCGCCTTACAAGGGACTGTCCCGATCGACAAGCACATATAATCTGACCCCAGAGGTTGGGTCACGTCGCCGAAGAAATTGAGTAGCGACTCGTGGTCTTGCAGAAGTTTATTGTTGCACTGCAATTGCTTGTAACAGCCGTTGAATATGACGTTGACACCGAACCCGCTATCTACCAGTACCCTTCCTACGGACCATTTGTTGAGGACTGCATTTATCAGAAATGGGTCGTCATGAGGTGAGTGAATATCTCGCTCCTCCTCCTCGGAGAAAGTGATTGGTTCCCAACTAGTTTTGGCCATTTTGGCGGCCTGGTCATAGCGGATATTGAATACTTCTTTGGGTGGTTAGCGCGCTCATAACGCTTTCTTGCTCTGTGTGATAAGCTGCCTATGAAGGCACTGCCATCAATGGTGTTAATTCGCCGCATTGGTTCGATTTTGGCGATAACCGGAGGTGGTTGTCTGACCTTGTACTGCTCCAACTTTCCGTCGCGGTATAATGACTCAATTGCAGTCTTGAGGGCATTGCAGTCGTTGGTGTTGTGACCGCTATCTTCATGGTGTTTGCACCATTTGCCGGTGTTTCTAGGTTTTCCTACTCTTGGGTATTTTCTTGGGGGTGGTGGTCTATTTGTTCCTTGAACTAATCATATATTTCTTCATATGACGCCGTCAAGACTGTGAAACCTCAAACTTTTGAGCATTTGTGGCGGACTAATTGTGGCAGTTTTTGAGATTGTAGCGGCGATCATTGTGAAAAGATCTGTTGCCTTTATTGTGATACTGCTGGTCCTTTCTCCACTTGTCTTGGTAATTGCCTTACTGCCACTTCCTTTTTTTGTCATTGGGAGGTGTAATTAAGTTTGGCATGGTGGTAGTGTTTCCTTATTCGAATGTGGCAGGTTGGGGGGTTTTGAATGGCGTTTGTGGTGGTGGTGGTGTGGCGTCATAAGTGTTGTATTCAACTTGGGCATGTAGGACTGCCTCACTCATGACATAGTCATATGTAGCGTTTGGACAATTACAATTGAAGTGGTATAGAAAACTTTCCTTGAGCAGTCCCTGCTTGAAGGCTGCCAGCGCCATTGTTTTGTCAAGATCCCGACATCTCGATGTGGCGGTACGCCATCTTGTGACAAATGATTTTAACGACTCATCAATACCTTGGTTGATGCTGAATAGCTGGCTGGAGTTGTGATACCCGTCCGTCATGAGGATGAATCTTGACAGAAATGCATTTGACAGAGCTGAGAATGAATCCATGGAACATGGCGGGCACTCGAAAAACCAACTCATTGCCTCACCATCCAACGTTTCGCTGAATAGGTGGCAAAGAGTTGCGTCATCAAATCCCTTATTATTGGTTACTTTTTTGAACATATCCATGTGCACGAATGGATCTGTTGAGCTGCCAAATTGGGCTATTTTGGGCGTCTTTGCATATGTGGGTTTACAGTTTGTAAAATTCTGGAGGTAAATGGACCTGGTCGTGCCGCAAAGAGTGGATTCTGCGCTAGCGGTAGGGTGCCAACCTCTGCTCTAAGTAACCTTTCCTCTAGTTCCTGCATTTTTTCCAGTATCAAGGTGGTCAACAGTCAGTCTAGACATGTGTTGGGTTGGTGCCAGTCTGTTGCCAGGGTGCCAGCATGTTTCTTGTTCCCCTTTGCTGACCAGTGCTGAACGAATTATCGTATTATGGCTGTGAGTTTGCTGCCTGCTCTTGTGCCAACTGTAGTGGTGGTGTCATTCCTAATCCCGCTAGTTCAGCTGGGTTTAAGGCGACACCCATTGGGATTACTGATGTCGGTGCTGCTCTTGTCCCCATGCTCAGACTGAACCTTGCGCTTTGGGAGTGTTCACTTTGGGTTGGTCGTGCGTTTGTCCCTAGCGCTTTCTTCAGCTCGTCAAATTTTGACAATAGCGTCGCCACTTGATTTTGAGGTTCCGCCTTCTCCTTTCGTTCCTTTTCTCTCTCTCTGTTTGTGTTGTGCAAGTCTGCCGAGGCTATTTCTAACATAGTAGCTAGATCCCAGCCTTGTGCTTAACGGCTCGTGTCGGTCTGATTTTCCATGACAGATTGTGTTGGGAGCACCTTGGGGGTGTTGAGATTTTGACCGTCCACGTTGATTGGTGCGGTGAACAATTCACGGTTGACGGTAATGCGTAATGAATGAAGAAAGAGGAGTGGACCTTTTATAGGTGAAATAGTGAGTTACCTCACTCTTGTTTTCGATGTGGGACTGATATACTTCAGTTTGTTGAGTTTTGGTCCTTTCTACAGAGACAACTTTGGGTGGCCCGTGTCGGCGCGTTGAGGCATATTTCCGTCTGGAGTTGGCTTTCCGGTGAAGGTTATCTTGCTGTGTTTCCAGGGGTCACAACGTTAAAGTCATTCCGACAAGGTGACATGGTTAAGTATAAGTGCTAATTATGGTCGGCAAGTGCTATGTATGTACAACAATTTACCATCAATGTTAAAATAATTTAAGCTTACGAACAATGCAACATATTTAGTACAACGTCCTTTATAATTTCTTCATTGAACATTTTAGACTGAACTCACAAACAATGTGGCTTAACCTTTAAGTAAAAATGGTGTGTTTACTAGAATTTATATATATTCAACTTAAGTATATTATTCTTTTGAGGACAAAACCTAGCAGAGCCACCTCCTTTCTCTACACCTAAGGTTAGGGTTTGCGGTTTTTTTGTGCATTCTTCAACAATGTCCTCTATTGATGCCATGGCTGCTTGCCTTGCTTCTTCTCTTGCCATTGCTGAGGGGAGAAAGCATGTCGATTTGTGACCTACACAAGGGAAAGGTCTGTGTTAGGCAGACATGTTTTTGGTTGGGAAACTTCTCACCACTTGGGAATACAAGGTTCGTTCTTTCTTGGGGATGTTCCGCAATGCTTGGAGTGAATGGGTTGTTAGGTGTTGAAGAAGCGGAAGGTCAAAGGTTTTGTTTACCTTATCTGACCCTTGGGGGTACAATCATGCACCAATTACCCTAGCTTATTATGATCGCATCGCTGCCATTGAATCTATACTTTTCACGGTGGCCTTGTATTGGTTTACACTACAAGGAATCCCTCTAGCATTTCGTTCTGAAAGAGTGATGACAATGATTGGATACACTCTTAGAGATTTCAAAGAAATTGATAAGCAGGCAAAGAAAGTTGGAAATCTTCGAATTCAGGTAGAGATCCCTTTCAACCGGCCTTTATCCTTCAAACCCTGGTATTGGGCAGTTTTTCTGTAAGTTCAGGTAAGATAAGCTTTTTGGAAGGTGTCCTACTTGTGGTTTTTGTTACTAATGTTGGCCTCCCATGCTCGGGTCCAACCTTAGAGGAGGATGACGAGGAGGCGAAACGAACTATTTTGGGTTTGCAAACAGGTAAGGCTTCACCTGCACCGGTAAGGCTTCACCTGCACCGGCTTTGCAAATAGTTAGTGCCTCTGCTTCTTCATCTGGGACGACGTCTACAAGCAGACTGAATGCAGGTACTAGGGCTAGGGTTTAGGTAGCAAGCCAGAACCTCATCTTCCGTACATCGGTCCCTAATCAAATGCCAGAAAGACTGCTTCACAATCAAGGCAGTGTTGCTACAACGTCCTCATCGTCAAGCTCATATTTGGGAATTACTGGAGATGATGATCATTCCTAAGGCTTTAATAGGTAAAAGAAGAAGTAGGGAGGAGGAGACTGTCACTATCTCTCCTAAAAAGCTGAAATTGTGTCTTACTGTGGGCAGAAGGAATTTGAATTTGGAACCAGAGAATTTGGGTTTGGTTCTAGTGGCACAGAGCGAGGAGTAGCCTATTCAGGTGAAAAGGAAGAGAGGTAGACCTGCAGGTAGCAAAAATAAGCCTGTGTGAGGGTGATGAAGCTTCGATAAGTCTTCTATGATGTTTCTAGTTCTTATTTTTACCATAATTGTGTGCTTGGCAAGCAAGGATTAGTTGAATATTTCTTCCATAGAGGGTAAAGTTTGATCAGTTTTGTATAGGCTTATTAATCAGTAAGCGCCTCAGAGATTGTATTAGTTTGCTATAGCTTGGATAGGGTGGTCAATTAATTTGGTTTTCTTATGTAAGCTTTGTAAACTATAGCTTTTTGGCTGTTGATCTAATGAATTTCAACTTCTATTTAAAAAAAAAAAAATGTGGCTTCACCTTTATCCAAATATGCATAATGTACATCCTTGGATAAATAAGATGTAGTTGTACTTAGAGTTTTTGATGAAGTGAAATGTTTGGATCTTAATGTTGTCGGTTTGATTCTTTTTGTTGGTCGTTTACATAATTTATTAATTATTTTTAGCAGTTTTTGTACGCCCTAATTGTCAAGAACACAATACCTCCTTAGAGATTTTTTTTTTCGATAGAGACCTCCTCAGAGACTTCCCCTCTTAAGCATTTTTTTTCTTTCTTTCAATCTCATGCGCGCATGTGCTGCCAAATAGGAAACTCTCATGTGGGACAGAGGCTTTTCCGTTTACACTCTTGCTATTCAAATTAAAGACTAGACTTCACCTTCAATTTCAACTCGAAGAGTCTGCTATCCACCTAGGTGGTGCTCACCTTTTTGACAGTCTACGTTTAGGTCAGTGAAAAAAACACGTCTTCCTCAACAAGAAGCAGAGCTTCTCTTCTCCTTCGCCAAGTAACTACTCCCTCCGCCTCCAAACCCTTCCACACATTTGCCTTTGGTTATAGTAAGTTACGATCGAGATGAACTACGATAACGTTAAACAAGCTCCTCACCTCTGCGAACTGAAACTCTTATCCAAGGCGCCGGAGATCGGAAAAATTGCCATGGAGATCCAAGAAATCCCAAGACCCAGCAATCCCAAATGTCTCCAAGGAGTCCAGAAATCCGAATCAACGGCGTAAGGAGCACCAACAACCCCCTCGACCCGAAGCACCCTGACCTGGTAGTGGAACCAAAAGTCCTCTTCGAGTGTACCATCATGTAGACCTTGTACAGAATATGAATTTTCATACCTCAATTGCAGCCACCGGCGATCGAACCTACCGGAAAACACGTCGAAACAGCCAGTAAACAAGACCTCTCATGTGGGACAGAGGCTTTTTCGTTTACACTCTTGCTATTCAAATTAAAGACTAGACTTCACCTTCAATTTCAACTACCCAAATATGTAGCTAGCCTAGCCTTCCACCATGTCAAAACTTGCTGCACCATTGTCAGCTCGGTCCTAGTTCTATGTCAAATGAATTATAATTTTCTCGCTTAGCGAGCAAGCTAGAAGTCAACCAACTTGACTTCGGACTTAACGTTCCCTTTATTTTACTCTTTTTCGGTTTTGAGAGAGTTTTGTATTTGTTATGTTCTTTTTACTAATAAAATTAGGTCCATGGATGAGCAATGAATTTCGAAATATGCTGATTCATTTTACTTTATGATTGTGTGTTGGCGCTTGATACCTAAATCAATTATTACAGAAGAGCTAATATAGCATCATTCTCCCTTTTATTTATAAAAACAAAAAAAAAAAAAAAAAAAAACAAAAAGCAGTTCATAAACATTACAATACAGAAGAGCTATCATTTCTAAGCATCTCTCTATAATTTTACTAACCCAAAAGTTAGGCCTCATCATTTAGCCCACGGATCAAGTGGGCTGATGGAGGCCCGTAGGCCCTATGGGTAAAAGCCTGGCTTGCTCGCATAAAAGCCTACATCGATGGGTAGAGGGTCGGGCTTGGTTAGGGTTTAAAACCCGGCCCAGCCCGCCAAAGGCCTGTAAAAGAATACCCGGCCTGTAAGCCCACAAATTAAATACTATACTATGTATAGTCAATTATATATATATATATATATATATATATCCTATCCAGAGCGGAGTTCCGCTTTGAAATTAACATGTGAAGTTCTAGTTTTGGGTCACTTTTCGGTCACACATCCACATCTTGACCGTTCAACTTTTAGGTACTAGTGTATAGATCATCTCTGCAAATTTTCAGTCAAAATGATGATCGTTAAGGCATTGAGTACTGCCTTAAAGCTAGTACAGTTCAGGTTGCCAAATTCAGTACTTCCATTGGTTTAAGCGAGTTAGATACCTTAACGATCATCAATTTAGCGGAAAATTTGTAGAGGTGATCTATGCAGTAGTCCCTAAAAATTGAACGGTCGAGATGTGGATATACGACCAAAAAGTGACCGAAAACTCAAACTTCACACGTTAATTTCAAAGCAGAGTTCCGCTCTGGGTAAAATCTGTATATATATATATATATATATATATATACAGGGCCCTTCCACTAAGAGATCCCTTTTTTTGGTCTTTTATAGGGATAGACATTAGACAAACTTTTTGATTATATTTCGGCATATAAACAGTTCATTTTTTAGGTCCTAATGTGTAGATCACTTCTGCAAATTTTCAGCAAAATCGGTGATCGTTAAGCCATTCAAAACTGCAATTTACACGAACGGACCGAATCTGTCAAACCGGAACCGTTCGTGTTTATAATGGTAAATTGCAGTTTTGGATGCCTTAACGATAATCAAATTGGCTGAAAATTTGCATAAGTGATCTATATATTAGGACCTAAAAACTGAACGGTTGAGATGTGAAAATATGATGGAAAAGTTGGTCTAATGCCTTATCCCTAGAAAAGACCAAAAAAAGGAATCCTTCATTAGAAGGGCCCTGTGTGTGTGTGTATATATATATATATACATATGGAGATGATTGGCACAAATTATGAGGCTTCCCATTGAAAGACCAAAACTAGTTGTCAGTTTACTATTTCTATTGTTCGCTTCAATTTGGGGGCTCCTTCAAGATAATGTGTCACGTCCCGAATTTTGAATACAGTAATTCAAATCCGAAACGCGAAAACACACAAGGAAACACAGAGAAAATTTTCATTTATAATAAGTAACTAAACAGCTGAGCTTACAAATTAAACTGAATGTAAATTCAACATGTAACCACACTCACCAACTCACTACACAGCGGAAGACTACAAGTATAAGTGCCCTTCTACACCCACGTGACGGAAAGTCCACCTCAGTTTCGATAACGGTTACTCGATATTCTAACCTGCACAAAAACCCCTACACCATAGAATAGTGCACCGGGAATGAACAAAACAAACCCGGTAAGCTTTTTAGCCCGTATGAGTAAACTCAATTAAAGTGACTCACGTCACACATGCTTATAATTCCTCAATTCATGAGACAATTAAAGCATTAACATTTAATTTCACGAAACAAGCTTTCACTACCTCAGTCTAACAACATCAATAAGCAATTATCTCAACAAAAGCATCAAGTTCAAATAAATCTTTATCATGCTCAATAATTTCAACCCAGCTAAAACCCACATGCTCTGTCTCTCAATTCATTTTATCTCACTTCCCACAATCTCCAACTATACAAATAACTCCCAATATTTTAAACATTTTACGTCCCCACAATGTATCTGATCATCATTCCTTTTCCTCAACGGCATAACCACGAAATCATACTCATTGTCTCACAATAACAACCAACTGCCAACCTTAGGGCATCACAACTCAGTTCACCTCACTCCAAATCCCACAACACCACTGTACTCACAACAATCATTAAGTAAAATCAGTAATCCCTACACAGAAACTTAGTTCAAGAGATCACATTAAAACAAACAATTAAAAGAAATCATAGTAATCCCTGCATATAGTATAGTTCAGGAGATTACATTAAAATTAATCAAAAGAAGGCATAGTAATCCCTGCATATAGTATAGTTCAGGGAATTACATTAAAACAACCAATAAAATCATAGTAATCCCTGCATATAACTTAATTCAGGAGATTACATTGAAACAATCAATTCAGAAACAGTAATCCCTGCATAGAAACTTAGTTCAGGAGATTACCAAGAAAACAAACAATTCAATAATAGAAATAAATAGAAACATTTACTAACAACATCCATTAATAACGCCAACCACCACACAGCTCATCACACAGATCACCACACAGGTCACCACACAGGTCATCACATACTATTGTTTCCTCATCTCCAATAGCCTCAAACAATAATGAAATCATTTTCCAAATATTGTTTCTCAACTCAAACCATCACCAAAACCATACCTATTCTTCCAAAACTCAAAGCCAACAAAACCATCTTTTATTTCCAAAACCATACATTTTCCTCAACATCACATTGCACAACAATAGTAAACTACAGACTCAATTCCACCAAGATATATATATATATATATATATATATTTCATGTAAATATATATACGTAATCATCCACTCAGGAATGACCACTAATACCAACTATAGTTCACACGTAGTAAAACCAAGAAATTCATTTTTTTATATACTTTAAAACTCATCCCTAAAAAATCATTTTTCAAACATAACAACTAAATGTAATTAAAGAAATTCCCTTCGTAAATGAACCATGTGAGATTTACTCACCTCTAATCCCGCTGCGTCTTCTTAACAGCTCGAAATATGAATCACAAATCGTCCGCCAAATCAAACCGTCAAACACCTAATCAAATGTGACTTGAATTTAGCCAACAACTCATAACAAAAATTAAACGATGATCCAACGGTCGGATCCTCACAGATCGCCCTTAGGATCATCCTCCTAAATTATCCCGAAGATCCAACGGTCGGATCTTCTTGAATCGCCTTTACTATCATCTCCACAAATTTATATGAAAATCCGACGGTCGGATTCTCATGAATCGCCTTCCAAATCACTATTTCACAATTATACTAAGATCTAACGGTCGGATCTTCGCCCGTGACCACACAAAGTCATCGGGACAGTCATACGATCAACATAATAAAACTACAAGTCCATCAGACGGTCTGATCTTCACAGATCACAAATCGAACGATCGAAATTGATCGAAATGTAAAAATTCATAACTTAATCATACAATCTCCAAAATTCACAAATGATCGTATAAACATGTAGAACATAAAAATGGGCAGAAACTGCCCTTGGGACCCCCGGAGGTGGCCGGAAAAGGTCACCGGAATTAGAGGCAGAGCCGCCGCCGACCACCGTCAACAGCGTCGGGGCTAGGCTACTCCTCTTCGTTTCATCGATCTGAGAAACTTTCATAACTAGCACGAAGTCAGAAAATGAGTGGAAGTGGTCGAAATTACCTAAAACAGTCCTGTTTGGCCGGAATTTCTCCAATTTTCCGATGAGGCTCCGTTCAACGTGAAATCGATCCCTTCAGGTCCGGTCCTTCTTGGTGCTTGTTCAGAAAGTTGAGGCGAGTTCAACAAGCGAAGAACCTCGAGTTTTGGTGGCCGGATCTTGGAGAAATCGCAGCTGGTTCCTTTTCGGGCTAGGATCGATTTCGAGCTCCACCGCTGCGTAGCCTCCCCGAGAAGGAAAACGGTGACCACCAGTCGACTCACAGGAAGGAGGCGAGTCGATCTGGGCTTGGTTTCACCTCAAACGATGGCCGGAGCTGTGAGAAAATGGCCGGAGAAGTTATGCTCTGTTTTTGGTTTCGGGGGAGAGGAGAGAAAGATTAGGGCTGGCTGCCAAAAATGGAAACTGACACTTTTGGAAAATTTCCAAAAATAGTTAGGTATTTATACCCGAAATGGAAACTTTTCCAAACACGATAACTTCTTCATACGAACTCCGATTCTTGCGTTCTGCATATGTCCGAACTCGTATCGATGAGCTCTACAACTTTTGTGAAGGAAGTTTCCTAAAATTCAGTACGTATAAAAAGTCAACTTCGTAACCCCCCTAAAATGTGCATTTTGAATAATTAATCGCCCGAAAATAACTTCACTCCACCCTCGAACTATGAAATCGTACTAACGAACACTTTATTAATTCAAGGAAATTCCAAGACATAAACAACGAATTTCTGGGGTCTTACATAATGTTTATGGTAGAAGTCCTTGCTAGATTGTTTTCATTTGGATACCAGTGTTCAAATAAGTGGATTTTTGTTTTGTTTCATAGAGGAAGGGTAAGCTTCCTGGACCTCGCTTCTGGTAGAAATATTGAACTCCCAGGCAAGGATTGAAAATTGTACCAGCTCGAAATAAGCTTCCTCGTTGCTTTGTTTCAATGGTTAGAGCACCCACTACCTAATGACGAAGTCATCAAGTCATGGGTTCGAGTCACCATGGGGGTAGGAGTGAAATCCTTTGATCCTCTTTTGAATAAAAGAAGAAGTAAAAATGTCATCAATCTAATCTAATACATATATATATATATATATATGATTAAATACTTGTTACTCCTCAAACTTTGACCTGAAAAACAGTTTAGTCCATCGCATTTCAAATTAAACTGGATAGTCCTTATTCTCTCTAATTCTCACACAACAGGTCCATAACAGGTCTAAAATGACTATTCTACCCCAAAGATCCTTTTTAAATTTTTTTTCTCTCTCTTTTTTTATTTATTTTTTATGCTTTTCTCTCTCTCCCTCTCCACAGATCGATCTTGTCCTCCTCAGTCCTCACTACTCTCTACAATTTCCCATATCTTTAGTTTTTGCTGGTGTGATCCCACCCCTTACACACTCGTGATTACATTCTCATCTTCATCTTCTTCTTCAACTCTCCAGAACCCACCTCTAAATGGGTCTTCGTCTTCCTCGCCACTACTTACAATGTCCCAACGGATTCGTTCCATCAGCTTTACTACTGCACTCCACCTTTACCTTTGCTTTTCCAACTTCCTCATTACGTCAGCCATAACCGAATTCGACTTCGAAACCCTTACCCTTAGCGGCCTCAAGCTCCTCGGCGATGCCCACTTGAACAATGACAGCGTGCGTCTCACTCGTGACCTTGCCATCCCCAACTTCGGCGCGGGTGGAGTGCTGTACTCGAAGCCCGTCCGCTTCAAGCAACCCTCAACTCCGTTTCCGGCTAGCTTCCCCACATTCTCCGTCAGCAATTTGAACCCCTCCTCAATCAGCGGCGGGCTGGCTTTTATCATCTGGCAGGATGATGAGGTTGTCGGAGACACCGACGAGTTCTTGGGGCTCCAGAGCGTGGAGGACCCGGGTTCGGGTTTCGAGTCGAGCTTCGTGGTGGTGGAGTTCGACACGCTCATGGACATGGAGTTCAAGGACATTAATAGCAACCACGTGGGTCTGGATCTCAACTCCATGGTTTCGTCACAGGTCAACGATCTAAGCGTTGTGGATATTGATCTCAAGAGCGGGGACCTCGTGAATTGCTGGATCGAATTCGGCGGATCGATCTGTGGAGAGGGAGAGAGAGAAAAGCAGAAAAAATAAATAAAACAAGAGAGAGAAAAAAAAAAGGATCTTGGGGGTAGAATAGTCATTTTAGATCTGTTTTGGACCTGTTATGTGAGAATTAGAGAGAATAAGGACTATTCAGTTTAATTTGAAAGGCGAGGGACTAAACTGTTTTTCAGGCAAAAGTTTGAGAAGTCACAAGTATTTAATCCATATATATATATTTCTAAGGGCTAAATACTGTTTAGTCCCTGAACTTTTACCCAAAAAACACTTTAGTCCTTAACCTTCTAATTTCACATGTTTAGTCCTTGTACTCTCAGAATTTGGACCAATAGGTTTATTCCGTTACTCTCCGTCCAACATCTCCGTTATTTTGCTGAAGTGACAATTTTTTGGCACTGAAATTTCTATTATGCCCTCATTTTTATTTTTATTTTTTATTTTTTATTTTTTATTTTTTTCTCTCTCTCTTCTCTCTTTCTGTTGATCTCTTCTTGAGTTCACGAAACTCTTTTTCTTTCCTTCTTCAGCAACTGAATCTTCGTCAATACTCTGAGGAGTCATGCCGTCCCCTCTCGCTTAGCCCCAAAGTGCAGAGACCCTTTCCCAATCCCCACCTTGACACGGTGATCTCCGACCAGCATTAGCCTTGCGAAGGTGGCCGATGATACGCTTAAAGTAAGAGCATAATTTAACCCTGAAAATGTCATCGTTAGTATACGGTAAATAGGGATCGTTCTAATCCGGGGATTGAGGGTACACCTGTCATTGTACAACAAGTAAAGAATTAAAATAAAAACAAAGTATAATATTTGCAAAAATAAAATAAAGTATATATACAAAATAACCAAGGGGGTTTTAGAATTATTAAATTGCAAACTAAAATAAATAAAATAAAGAAAATTTAAAAACATATATACAAGGGTGGAACACAAGGAACAAAGATCAAAACCACAATCATATGCATGAAATCCAATCACAATTCCTATAGTTGATTTTCTATGTCATGAGAAAGAAGTTGACCATCTGAAACGTTAGAAAGCAAACGATTTCCCATATTTTACTTTCCTTCAATATTTAATCTAAGTGAAAGCACCTAAATTAAACCTATTGAACATGCAATCATAGTCTCGAAAGCTAGCTACTCAAGAACACATTCAATGCATGAAGAACAAAGAAAGGATGTCAACCAAAGTGCACAACCTAGTTATGAATAAGTTCACCTATTTGCAATCCTCCTTAATTGATTTCGACTTTTGTCTAAAGCCTTTACTACTTAAATCTAGCTCCAATTACATGCATATATCCTAAGTTGGCCACCAAAGAACACAAACATGCAAAAGTTTTCTATAATCCAAAATCAATCAAGCAATCTCACATAAGCAACATATAAATCAACATATAGAAATCACAACTTTATTTCAAAACATATAAACGGGCTTTAAACTTTGCGCTTAACGTTTATGTCAACTAGAAATCATAAATCTATGAATCAAACAAAGGAAATAAAAGAAAAGCATGAAATACACCGTGAAAGATGGATGACAAGCCTTGAGACGAAGAACTTAAAGATCCTTGAAAGCAAGCAATCTTCTAGGGACGACACAAGGATGGATGGCGGCTAGAATCTTGATATATTGCATGACTTCTTCTCCTCCTTGCTTGAGACGCAGAGCTTTTGAAGACTAGAGAATGGAAAGAATTTTTCTAATGTTTATTTTCTAATGGAGAGAGGTGTGTTGTTGTGTTTAAACGTCTAGCATAGGGGGGTTTATATAGGGATGGCCAAACTTTGCCACACACTTCGACCAATCACGTAGCGCCACGTCAGCTCTGTGTGTTATCCAACCAAGCTCCAAAATCAATCCCTAATATATTGTTGCTGATTTTCCCAAGATTATTTCTGATTTTTCTCTTAATTTTCGGCCAAATATCTAGGTATGAACCTAGACAATGTATCTGGATGCATTTTGGACCTTTCTTCCCTTAAATCTCTCCATGGCTTTATCCTTAACATCCTCCCCTTGATTTTCTCTTGATTTTGATTTTCACATTAAAATTGCAGATTTTATTCTCTAATTTCAGCCAACATATCTTGAGGGAATTGAGGGATGAATCTGGACTTGTTTTGAATCTTTTCTTCCTTAAAATTCTCCCTTGATATTCTCCACGTAATCTCCCTGATTTTCCATGCAAAAATCAGATTTAATCTCCCAAAATATCTCCCATGTCATCATGTTGTCTCCTAATGCCTTCAAGTTTCCTAGCCTCATCAAGATTCCTGCGTTGACTGGGATTCCTAGTCGGACCAGGAAAACTCAATTTCTTTATTTCAGCTCATTTCCTTGTCATTTATTCCAATGTACGTAGAAAATAGAAAGTAAATTAAAAATGATTTATTTAAGGAAATAACTAAGAAAAATATGAGGAAATAATTATTAAAATGTTGCATAAAAATGCTCCTATCAACTGGGACCATAGCACCGGACTAGAATCGACGATAATGCGTTGTTCGAGAAAGAAACTGCGTATGCGATGGCCACCTCTTCATGATACCATTTGAATCAGCTTTCATTTCCGGTAGACTTCTGACAACATCTTCTGTAAAACCTTCTTTTCCTTCAATTTTGCACTTTGTGTGCCAAAGATCTTGAATTTATGGGTTTCCTTTGACGGGTTTTGCTTTTGATTTTGATTCTCATGATCAGATTTTCCCTCCCTCCCTGCTCCCGAAGTTGGAATCCCGAAGCCAGAGAAATACCTTCGGACCCATCACTCGAATTCTCAACAAAGTCGGCCAGAGAGCTATTTTGTCTCAGAAACGACGCAGCTAGATCCGTCGTCTGTGAGACACTGGCTTGACTTCAAAGGGACCTCTTCTTCATCCTCAAAGCCATTCCAAGCCCAACCCCAAGGCCATGACCGATCTATAGGCCCACGACGGCGGCTTTGTTCCGGAAGAAGAGCACTCAAGTGATTCTGATTGGCATGTGTGTTTGATTTGAATAGTCAAGCTCTGATCTTGGTTAGAAGTTAGGTTATTTGATAAATTCTGGAATTAGAATTTTTGTTCATTGAATTTGGAAGTTTAATTTGAAGTTTTTGTGATGGCCCATGTCCAGATTTTAGAATGTGTTATGTTCAGAGTCCATGAATGGGTCTTGAATTGTTATGTGTTTTGTATCAATTGGAATTTTTAATTGAGAGTGGAGGCGACTCTGCTCATGAACACCATCTGGGTAGGAGACGATGAGGTGCGAAGGTAGATGTAGACTGAGGAGGAGATGCTAGATTTGAGTTTGAAGTTGCAGATCATGGAGCAGGAAGAAGGAAGAAGAAGATATTTAAAAAAAAAAAAAAAAAAAAGAGAATTTTTTTTTTTTTAAAGTGAGGGCATAGTAGACATTTTGGTGCTGAAAAATTGACACGTCAGCAACATTAACAGATTTTGGACAGAGAGTAACGAAATGGACCTATTGGTCTGAATTCTAAGAGTACAAGGACTAAACGTGTGAAATTAGAAGGTTAAAGACTGAAGTGTTTTTTGGGTAAAAGTTTAGGGACTAAACAATATTTAGCCCTATTTCTAATTATTTATTATTTGAAACTAGAGAATATAGGCCCAACCTGAAAAAACCCGCAAGGCCCGATTTATATGGATGAGTTTGGATCTTGAAATTTATAATAAAGTCTGGCCCGACCCGTCATTATGTAAAAATATTGTAAGGCCTGGCTCGGCCCAGCCCGACCCGTTGACGACCCCTACTAGCCAAAAGCATTACTCAGACTATTCAAAAGAGGACAGAGAATGTGCCCAACAACTAGTTGTTCTGTCTTTTACATAAAGAATCAACTACCTGCATTGTCTTAATGATAAGAATTTAAGTCGAGAGCATTTGTCTCTAAAACTAGAGAGAGAAACTAGATCTCAAATTCAAACCTGCCTCCCCCCCCCCCCCCCCCCCCCAATTTCTCTCCATCCCCACTGCTCACCTCTTTCATCAAGCTGTACCAGCTCCTTTCTCACGCTTGTGGTGATTTTGTTACCCTCTGTGGTGTAATTCTGGCGATGTCCAGCATGGGAGGACTATGTTCCTTATTTTTTTCTCTTCTTTTCCTCTCATTGTCAAACAATCCCATATGTTTCCAGGTCAAAATTCAATCAATCCCACAACACTTCTCTTATCTTTACCCAGAACCTCCAAGAGGGTCCTTATGGTCGCGATCACAAAGTGTATGTCACTTACCTAGGCGAGTATGGGCTCTCACGCATGGGTTTTTCACCTCCCCCCCCAATTCTCCATTGTTATTGTTTATGTTCTTGTTCTGGTTCTATATCCTAGATCTCAGATCCTTGTCGGCAGCCATGGTTACATCTTGGTCTCGTTGGTGGAGAAAAGGATGCTTTTGTGAGGGATCTCATCCCTTTGGTTGTTGGTTCTCCTTTAATTTATTTTTTGGAATTGGTTTGGGATCGCTTTATCACGACGAAATTTCTGGGTGTTCTGTTTCTGTTAGCACCTCAACAACGCTGCGTGGCTCACAGCACAAACTAGACGATAGCAACTAGGGTTTGGGCAGTAGGCTGGGCTTCTTATTAGGCCTATATTTTAGCTTTTACTGTTTTAAGGATTAATTTTCTGATATTGGCTCTCTTGGGGCCCAGTAGAAAATTAATTTTTACCTGTATGAGCCTGTCTATCAAACTGGTTAGGTGTTTCCTTTTACAGCCCATATATTGGGATAGCTTAGAGCAGCTTAATTGATCCCCCTCTAAAAAAAAGGAATTTAATTAAGACCATGTATTATCTTTTTCTGGTTATCAATTTAAGACCATTTATCTTAGCTATAGCTTATCGCCAGCCATTATTGCCTTTCAAACAAGACGATTGTCCATTTGCTTGTCTAGCTATCTTTTCATTATTGAGCGCCATAGGGTTTTTCCTTTAATATCTCTTGCATTGCTCTCTCTCCTTCTAAAATATGTACATTTGAATAGCTTGACTAATCTTTAGTTTTTCTTTTTTGATCAGAAAGTGCAATTGCATTCATACCTTTTTTTTTTTTATGACAAGTGCATTCATAGCTTGAAGAACACACACAATTGTCACTACAGCAAAATCAGTCTTTTACGGCACACATTTTACGGCGCACATTTAACTTGTGCCGTAAAAGACTGTTATTTACGGCGCACATCTTATGTGTGCCGTCAGAATGTCTTTATTCAGGTCATTCACTACGTCCATTTTATGTGTGCCGTAAATTTAGTTATTTATTAACGGCGTGCACAAATGTGTGCCGTAAATGAGTTATTTTACTAATTTTTTACGACTTACTTTTTTAGCATGTTGTAAATGAGTTATAAAGTATTAATTTTTTTTATATTCAAAATATTACTTTTTGTTGTAGAGAAACTGAATTTGGGAGAAATTTTCTGTGTGTTCTTATTGATAATAGGGGCCTCTTTATATAGAGGATTACAATGCATAGAATCTCAATCATACAAGGAAAGTAATTCTACATTGATTAGAATTCTAGATCCTTCTAATTAAATCCTATTACCACTAGGTCAAGTAACCTAGAGTTTGGGCTAAACACAAATTAGGTTTTCCTTCAACACTCCCCCTTGTGTTGCCCAAACGCGGTGCTTCTCTCGTTGCCTCATTAAAAAACCTTGCCGAGTAACAAAAACCCAGTGGGACAAAAATAACCTCGGTCGAAGGGGAAAAAGAGCACAACACACCCTTCACGATTCGAGACGAACATGTAGAAATCTCCCCCTGATGTCTGCGCCTCCCCCTGATGACTACGATCATGGGAGTTCAGATAATTTCCGCAAGCCAACTCTTGCCACATGTTTCTCGAACGTGGTATTGGGCAATGACTTAGTAAACAAGTGTACCTCACTGTCCTCAGATCGAACCTAGTTCACTTTGATCTCGAGGAGTGTCTGTTGTTGCTGATTATGCTTGGTGTTGTCGCTTTTGATGTAGCCTTGCCTCATTTGTTCAAAACAAGTAGCATTATCCTAAATGCTCGTAGGCTCATCTGTGGTAGACTTCAAACCACAATTGTTCAAACATGCGTAATTATGGATCCAATCCATATACATTCACGAACCACTTCGTGAAGAGTAATGATCTCTGCATTGTTCGAAGATATAGCGACTAGGGTCTATTATGTAGACCTCCAAGATGTCACAGTCTTTTCCCATGGTGAACACTTAACCGGATTGGGAATGACCATTGTGTGGGTTAGACAGATACCCAACATCAGCAAAACCTTCCAAAACACATGTCGTTTTGGAATGGGGATAGAGAACGCAGGCCAGCGTTGGAGGCGTTTCTGGTGTGTGATGGGTCCGAATCCATCATCTCTTCGTAGGGATAGAACAAGCCCATATCAATCGCACATCTCAAATATCGAAAGATATCTTTTACACCAATCCAATGGCGTCGCGTTGGCGCAGAGCTATATCTAGCTAACAAGTTCACAACACATGAGATGTCCGGTCTTGTGCATTGAGATAAGTACAATAATGTGCCTATTGTACTAAGTAAGGCACTTTTGCCTCTAGCACATCTTCGTCATCATCCTTTCGATGAAGAAGATCCTTTTCAGGATCAAGACTACGGACGATCATGGGGGTGCTTGAAGGCTTGACCTTGTCAAAATGCCTAAGCATCTATCGACACGATGCTCAAGTTCCAAACTAAGACATAATCGTGTTCTCCCAAAATCCTTCATCTCAAACTCAGATTTCAAGTGTTCAGCGGTTTCCCTCAACTCTTTAAGGGCTTCTAATGAAGATCATGACCACATTTGTAAGCTGTATTTTTAGTTATTCGGAAACTACCAAACTGACAGGGTAGTGGAGTGCAATGACATCCATTACGAAAGAATATGTCTCATCGTAGTCGATTCCAGGGCGTTTTGTGAGAAGCCTTGCGCCATAAGGCGAGATTACCATCTCTTTTTCTCACTACGCTTTCTAACGAAGACCCATTAGTCAACAGGTTTTATGTTAGGAGGTGTCGGCATCTCTAGCTCGAAAACCTTCCTCTTCGTTAGAGAATCATCTTAACCTGGATCGCATCTTTCCATTTAGGCCTAAAACTCTCTACGTTGGCATTTATTCATCAACGGAGCGTGGTTCGATATCATCGGACTCAGCAAACTCATGCGCAACAAAATGCGTAACTATATCGTCAATTATGATGGAGTTTCTATCCCACGTCTCATGTACACTAGTGTAAGTTTCATAGAGCTCTATATTCTCAGGAATAGAGTTTGACGTTGAGGCGTCCCCCAACGATAACCATAACCCGGAAGATACTCATGAGACGGATTTTTGAGTCTTGATGATTAAAGGATTGGAATGTGCCAAAGTATCCTTCGAACCCACGGGCCTCCCACACATCCTAGCTGGGGCCAGGGCCTGTAACGCCAGAGTGCCACTCTCTTTGGCATTGGCGCCATGCCTACCTCCGTGTAGGGTGGCGCTTACGTCCTCTCGTAGGGACGTCCTTCCTTGCAGGCATGTTTTGCAGCATAATTGTGTGATCTCGTCACTTTAATAGGGATCAAGATGAGACATAGTGGGGACAGACTACGACAATTCCTGTCGTTCCTATTGAGCATTCTTGTTCTTATCTCCCCCTAACGACGGGAAGACTGTCTCAGCAAAGTGACATCCGCGAATCTAGCGGTAAGGAGATAGCCTAGCAAGGGCATTTAAGTGGCGGACGATTGTTGGAAGCGCAAATCCAACGTAGTTGCCCATTCGTCTGTAAGGACCCATCATAGAGCGCTGTGGCGGCGCAATTGGCACATAAATGGCTCACTCAAATGTGCGTAAGTACAAAATACGTGTACCCAGTCACTAGCTGTAACACATAGGTACATTGAGTGGCGGTAGGTCGTAGACGAATTAGCATGGCTGCATGCGATATCGCATCACCCCAAGCGGATGTAAGAAGATTGGTGCGCATTACCAATGTTCGGACTACCATCGTAGTCGTTGCGAGACCAATTGGGTGTGTACATGGGAATGTGATTTCCAACGTCAAGCCCATTGCAATATCCATCGAAAGTCTTTGATGTAAACTCACTAGCATAGTCAAATCCAATTGACTGAATATGATGATTTGGGGAGTGAGCCCATTGTCATATGATATGTGCTAGGAGTGTAGCGTAAGCAGCATTTATAAGTGGACCGTGACCAGCGTGTTTGCGTGTCAACCAACATCATAAAATATTTAAGCGTCCGCAAGTTGGTTGAATCAATCCACAAAATCCCTTTAGTAAAAAACGAGCGAGAGGCCTTAGAAGCAACCAATGAGGATTTTGGTTAGGCTAAGCGTCTGTAGCGCTATTAGAAGCAAAATGTGTGGCTACATCTCCCATCATGGCGTGGGAGCCATGGAAATTAGCATGTATCGTCATGGCCACAAGGAGGAACAACCATGGCGTTTGCCCTGGTTGGCGCCTTTTATGGCGGCATCTTGCTTCATTTTGCTCAAAAGAAATGATGTCCATGTGAATCTTTTGTAAAACGGATCATCATATCATGACTAGGATGATCTATCCTGTCGTGACAAAGCCAATATGTGTCTAAATCCAAGAGATCTTCTCTTAAAGTTTATTGGATTTAATAGCTCGAATAGTGACATAAAGTCCACTAGAGAGACACATAACGTCTCTAAGATGCGTTTTGTTCGCAATCATTAGAGGTAATGCAAAGGAACTCATTTCGTTCTCTACATGCATTTTCGCATGGAATTCGTTGGCTATTCATAGGGTACTATTTGCCCTAAGAGCGTAGAGAGTTTCTGTGACAACTGTAATCAAGGTGCCATTTGGCAAGTGGAACTTGGGCTATTCCATGTCCTTAAATTAATACTGATGGTCTAGCCATCGTAGTCACAAAGTCATATGCTTAGAATCAAAATTGAGTCATAATGAAAAGAACTCGAAATTTTATTCATAAGCCAACGAAAACATCATTGTTTCTATGATCAAAGAAAATCTAATCCAATAAAAGTAATATGGCACATCGCCTACATCTCTTGGAAAATAAAAAGACTTAATCAAAATCGCCAATTTCTGGGTCATCCTTGTAGTCTTCCACCCTTAGATCTAGATCACCATCTTGATCTTCTTGTGCCATGTAATTTGCTTCCCTTGCTTCACGATACGTCTTGTATGCGTTTGCAACATTCTGGGGTGCGGTACATGTTTTGGCCCAATGTTCAGTTGATCCACATCGAAAACAAACATCATTATGGTCAGGCTCCCTTGATCGAGGCGCCATTGGGGCGCGATTTGGATGACCTATCCGCTTGGTGGCCTTACCACCATGGTCGGAGGCTCCGCCTCTCTCTCTCTTCACACGTTGACCTCCACGGTTCCGTGCACGCCTTTCTTGGCGATTTCCTTCCTCTTTAGGGCGAACATATGGACCAGAACGTCCAGAATTGTCCCTATCCTTAGGGTTTCGCTCCTTGCATCCTCTATTAGGGGCGCGACTATAGTTAGACTCCGGAATAGGCTTAGTTCCCACGGGTCTAGAATTATAGTTCTTCACAAGGATATTATCGTGCTTTTCAGCTACGTTCATGGCGCCAATGAGCTCATGAAACCTTGTGATACGTCTTGCATTTACATCAATCCGATAATTCTTTGAAATCATCAGTGCAGAGACGGGGAAGGTAGAGAGAGTCTTCTCGATCAACATCGTATCAGTTATGGCTTGGCCACAATACTCCATCAGAGACTTGATACGAAGAGCTTCCGAGTTATAATCAAGCACAGACTTGAAATCACAAAAGGCTATGCCATCGCACTTCTAAATCAGGAAGCAGGAGTCACAAACGTTGCCAAATCGCTGCTCAAGTTCTACCCATAGCTTTCTTGGGTCTTCCTCATTGAGGTATTCATTTTGGAGCGCGTCATTCATGTGCCTTGTCATGAGAATTATGGCTTTAGCTTGTTTTGCTTCAAAAGCAGTAGCTTGCTCAATTGAGAGCACGTTCTGACCAGGCTCTTGGATGGTTTCCAGAATTCCATCAGCCTTAAGATGTTGGCGCACATCTCGGACCCACCTATGGTATCCTGCGCCAGTTGTCTCGAGTGGAACAAAGCTCAACTTGTTCAGGTAACTCATCCTGAAAAACAACACAAGATTAGGGTTAGTTTCGGAGCGAAAAAGGCTACCACGAAAAACTATTAAATTTCTGAGCGTAGTCGCTTCCAAGAAAATCTGATTCCAAGAGGGGTTTTGGATTAGATCGAAATAACGATGTATGTGGTCGATCGTTTTCTTCTCAACAAACTCTAAGTTTGGAGGACTCTACAAGCTCCAAGCTTAGAGTGAGCACGAACCCCCACAGTTCGGCTTTTGGTCTCCCCTATGTAGAGAAAAGGGGTAGGAGAAGGGATTTTGGAAGTCCCCGAGAAAAGAAGAAGAAATTGAAAAACTTCACAAAAACGGGAACTTTTAGAAAAAAATTACCTTAAAAGATGGTCGGAAAAATCGTCGCCGGAAGTTACTGTAGCGGGCGGAAAGTACTGTAGCTGACTGGAAAAGTCGCCGGAAAATGGCCGGAAAAGTCGCCGGCGGTGGTTGACCGGAGGGTTGACCAGCGGTGACTGTGGTTGACCGGCTTGCTGACGTGGCGCGCTGACGTGTATGCTGACTGGGTGCCTGCGTGGTGCTGACGTGGATTGGTTCCGAGCTGACGTCACTGGGCTGCGTCACTGGGCCGGGCTTGCTTTTTCTGCTACTGGGCCGAGACTGGGCTTCTTCTGGGCTGGGCTGCGCAGGTTGACTGAAGGACAAGATCTGGAAGGGCAGCCAGCGGTTCAAGACGGAACGGGTTCTGGTTACCGGTTGGAGGGCTATTTGACCGGTTCCGGGGGAAAAATTTCCAGTTCCGGTAATCAGGGGTCAGATTGCAGCTTCTGGTAGAGTATGGCTGCAGGAGGATGGGAGAAAAACCTTGAACCGGGCAGAGAAACTTCCGTCACTTCCGGTGGCCGGACCGGTACTTTTCCGGCCTGTTCTGGGGATGGGGTCGCCGGTTCTGGACTCCTGGAGTTGAGATCTTCAAGTTGGGCGGCTGAGGTTTCTAGGATTTGAAGGCTACGAATTTAGGGTTTCAGGGTTAGGGCTCGTGCTGATAACGTGTTATAGAGAAACTGAATTTGGGAGAAATTTTCTGTGTGTTCTTATTGATAATAGGGGCCTCTTTATATAGAGGATTACAATGCATAGAATCTCAATCATACAAGGAAAGTAATTCTACATTGATTAGGATTCTAGATCCTTCTAATTAAATCCTATTACCACTAGGTCAAGTAACCTAGAGTTTGGGCTAAACACAAATTAGGTTTTCCTTCAACACTTTTCTCATTTTTGTTCTCCGCTTTAGTATTTTCCAGATGAATATCGAAGCAAAGCCCTTTCTCTCGAGATCTAATTGATTTCATCTGAGTCAGAGTCCAAAGACTCCGATTCGCCGACTCCTCAGTCCCTCACCGCCTCTCTCTTTTTCCAGCGACCTCTCTCCGTCCGCAAAAGATCGGCGGTCGATTCAAGCATTTCCTTCCTCAAATGAGTATCGTCGGATCTTGTATCTCACTCGCAGCGATTCGTGGATAGCTCGACCTCCATGGCCATCAGAGGCGTCGATTTCAAATGGTCAGTACCTTTCTTCTTGCTCCGCCTAGGTTAACTGTGCCAGGTTTCTGATTTCGAATTGTGATTTTTTTTGCTTTGCAAGGTACGATGGATTCTTCTTGTCGATGCTCGCGACCGGTGTGTATCCTTTATTAGGGTTTCGATTTCAATCTCTGCAATTCGTTTTTCATTTTGGATTATCTGTTTATGCGAGACCAGTGTGTATCCTTTAGATTTGATAATGTCTTAAATGTAGGAGTGTGCTTCACTATTGGATTATAATCTACCAAAGTATAGTACTTTGATCATTACCATCTAGCATTTACAGAAGAAGTGATAGAAGATAGTTTGAATGTCAAAAATTGTAGATGGACTTTATCGTGAAATATAGAAAATTTGGGAATGGCTTTTTGAGTATTGGAAGCCATTAGGTCTTCTTCCTTGCGGTGGTGAAGTGGTGGCGTGTTTGGGGTTGGATGACCATTGAGCTATATGTTTCTTAATTCATAAGGGGGAGGAACTAGACGACTAAGAATGATAAATTTATAACATGCACTGATTTTACCAAGCAGAACTTGTTCCTAGTTTATTTGTGACATTTAGGATTTTTTTTTTCGGTTTTGCCTTCTTCCTTCCATTCAAGATGGTAGTGATGTTCTTTTGTGCAGTGTCTAGGCATCGGACTCTTATGAATGTATTCGATAAAGCTCCTGTTGTTGACAAGGATGCATTTGTGGCCCCAAGTGCCTCCGTCATTGGTGATGTTCAAGTGGGAAGAGGATCTTCTATTTGGTATGGATGTGTATTGAGAGGTGAGAACTTCTTAGAGAGACGCAATGTCAGTTAAATGATATATGCTTTGGCACTTTTGAAGATTACATGTTCTTTTTTTGATGAGCTGATGTTCATCATCAATTTGGCTACCTTAACTTCTGGTGTTTTTCTTTCTATTCTAGAGAAGAAAAGATAAACTACACTGCATTGAGCAAAATCTAATTAGTTGGCTGTTTGTTCTTTTTGAGTTGATTGGTATGCTGTTTATTCAGCTGGTATTTGGATATCATTCACACTACTTGTGCATATTGAGAGTAGGATTGATGGGCCAGGTGAGTTTAATGCAGAGGCATGTGTGTGTGTGTGTGTGTGTGTGTGTGTGTGTGTGTTGTGTACACATTTAGTACAATTCTGATTCTTTTGAATATGGATACAAGCTACAGATTTGATATCTTGGGCTTTAGCTTATGTGGTTCCAGGTGGACTTTCATTTTAGTGGTGTTGTTCTGGAATTTGTGTTTGAGAGAAAAGCCATATGTTCATTTTAGTGGCTTGTCTGTGGCTGCATTTTGCATTGCCATTTGCAGAGGTTTACTTAATTAATGGCAAGTACGGATAAATCACAAGTCTTACTACAGTAGTTTCCATAATCCACACCATTGGCAATCTGTTAGGCTACTCACGATTCAGATATAGAATGGTGCCAGAGGCCAAATCGAAACTCTTGTTATGAATAACCTTATGTAATCATTATGATTTGTACAGTTACAACTTCTATCTCAACAAGTCATAGTTGCTCGCCTTGGCTTGATTTGCATTGCGGTGGGATTGGCAATGGCCAAGGGTAGGCCTGGCAATTCAGCCCGTGACCCGTTAATCCCCCGCTAAAAACCCATTTATTTCCTCCCAATAACTTAACGTGTTAATGAGCTGCCAACCCGTTAGTTAACGGGCGAAAACGGTTTGCACGACGGAACCCATGGAGCCCAATTAGAAAAAAAAAAACAGTCTAACACTCTAACAATCTAACCCTCACTTCTCTCGCTGACACTCTCCTCTTCTCCATTTTAGCTGCTCGAACCCTCTAGGCCTCTACAGTCTACCCATCTCTACGCCGCCGGCCGCCGCTGCCAAAGAGTTCGCCGACGGAACCCTCTACAGTCTACCCATTTCTCTTCTTTCACTTCTCGCAACTCTTCATTTTCAGCTTGTTCTGTTCTCGCCGACGGGCTCCATGGTGAGTCATGCTTGTTCTGTTTCATTTATGTTTTCTTAGCTTTCTTTCTATCGATCTCTGTATTGTTTGTTTTCTGGGATTTGCGAATTGGTGTTTGTATTTGGATCTGGGTTTTTTTATTTTTCTGATGTGCAATATATATGGATTTATATATATATGGATTTTTCTGAGAATATGAAGGGGCAAAGGAGCTAGATAATCTGTGGAGATGGTTTGATTTTGCACTTCTTTATGGGCTTCTGTTTCTAGGAAGCTCAGGGAATTGTTAGAATTGGAGTTTAGCTGTTGTTTAGCAAATGTGATGCAAAGCTAGTTTATATATTAAGGTTTTGGTTTTGAGGTCAGTTGTTCATGAAAAAACGTAGAACCAGTAGAGGAAGACAACGGAGAAGGATTGAACTAAATGGGTCCTGCGTCTGAGTGCGGAGTTTATCATAAACCCAGAGAGGAAAACTTCACTGAGTATAGGAGACATCAATCTAGCTCAAACATGAAGAGCTGGATATGTATATATTAAGCATTAGAGAAGCTAGGACCAAACTAAGAGAGCTTTATTGGTATGTGAGAAAACACAACAATCAAAGCTAAAATTTTTCTGTTTCTGGGTTTTGTTTCTCTTTACCTAAAGCATTTACTTTTTTTGTAACTGCTCACTGTGAAGTTGATTTTGGGAAGACTGTGAATTTGATCATAAGAAAAAAAAAAGGGAAAAATTTGATCATTTACCTAAATTCATATGATCATATGAATTTGATCATATGGTTTTGTTTCTCTTTACCATATCATCTTTATGTCGTTGATGCTCTTTTTGGTCTGATTATGTCCTTGATGCTACTTTTACTTTCTGAAAACAAAGAAAACATAATGGGGTGACATTCTTGATTGCTGAACAACTGGGGGACAATAATTATGAAAGTTGAAATTGAATACAGGATGTTTCATTGCTTTCGTTTGTGAAATCAAGATCTCAAAATAGGATAGGCTCAGATTCATCGTGAAAACCCTTCTATGTATGTTATGCCTTCTAATTTTGTCGGTTAAAAGGTTGTTAAATATCATGTGAAGATTCTTGTAACATGATATTTATACAACATCTCTGATGACAGGAGTATCTGTTCATCATTGTTTTGGCATGCATATTTTTGTTTCGATTCAATTTTGGATCTTTCTGCTATATGCAGCAATGGGTTACTCAACAAGGTTGACATGGAAGTATCCTAGGAGCATTCTACATATATGATAAGGAAAAGGAGGTTTTGAATGGTGGTAGAGGGTTGAATATATAGATCAGGAATGCCCATTGTAAAGGAATAAACTATTAGGAAACTAATATGATAAGCATATAAGATTAAGATGTCAAAGTTTCTTGGTTCTTGAATATTTTGCTAATCATGGTTTTTTTTGCTTTTTTCTTTTGGGTGTTCAAAGTTTCAACAGCTTTTGATTGGTTTAATTGCTTTTTTCTTTATTCAGCTTGATTGATTTGATTTAATTACTTAACTGTATATGCAATTTCTCTTGTATGTTATTGATTGTTTTCTTGATTGTGTTCAGACAAGTATGAATGATGAGACAATTAATATAATGGAAGAAAGCGGAGAAGCTGTGGCAGAAAGTGGACATGGAACAAGTAGAAGACTTCACGCTAGAGGTGTTCCAGTTAGGAAGCGAAAGAAAACTTCTCGTTGTTGGATATCATTTAAAGAATTGCTTGTGACTGAGGATCAAATAGAGCGTGCAGAATGCATAAAGTGTGGAGCTGTGTATAAGTGTGATTCTATTACGGGAACAGGTAGCCTTTTACGTCATCATGATACTTGTGATGTGCTAACGATTCCTATTTCTACGGTTGCATTGGAATCCGCATTTAGTACTGCTGGTAGAGTACTAGATCAATACCGTAGCTCATTATTGCCTGATACTGTTCAAGCATTGCTATGTACTCGAGATTGGATTTTCGGTAAAAAAGGTAAATTCTATATCACTTGGTTATTGTATTAGCTTCTTATCTTTTCATCATGTGAATATTTATTTTAATTTGCCTCTCTTTCTTTTTGTGTAATTTAGACCAAGATCGAACTGATTTGGAGCAACTTACTGAAGATGTGTTGGATTTGACATTGAATGGACAAGGCCACACCAACTAAAGACTTTTTTAGTTTCATGTAAAGATTTTCTTTGAATTTGTAATATTTTAGTTTCAAGTAACATTAGATTCAACCTATTATGAGAATTGTGAGTCTAATATGTTTCAAAGAATGTGAGTAGCTTACATTGATATTATAATATCTAGAAAGTGAAAAAAAAAAAAAAAAGAGTTTCAATGGGTAATGGGTTGGAAAATAATTAAAAAAAAAATTAGAAAAGAATTTTAAAATGAAAAAAAAAAAAAAAAAAAAAAAAAAAAAAAACTTAGCGGTCTTAACGGGTTCCAACAGGTAACCCGCGAACCCGTTAAGTCCGTCCGTTATAACCCGTTATCTTAACGGATTATAACGGGTTAAACCCGTTAAGACCGCCAACCCGTTAAGCCCGCCCGTAACCCGCCCGTGACCGTCCAGTTGCCAGGCCTAGCCAAGGGCACCCTCTAGGTTCTATTGTTCTTGGGACCAAAAGAAAATTAAAAAAACATGACCTTTCTTTATCTTCATAACTCTTTTAGTTCCATTGGATCCCTTTCAAATGTTAATGATCTTAGCTTTCGGCCACTTGTTGAATTTTCCTTATCAATGAACTGTCTGCTAGTAAACCTCTGGATCCTAATAATGTCACCTTATTTGGGGTATTCATGCTGTCCTTTGTCTATATTTAACGTAGGTTGTCCTTCTTAGATGTAATACAGGTCTCTAGTACTACTGACAGCATCCTATTCTGCAGGTTGTTGACCTTGCAACCTTGACTTGTGCATGCATAGTCGCCCTTGGTCCGTCTATTGCAGGTATATATACATATTCTTCGAAGTTATATAGTCATAGTCTTATAGAGAATCGAGATCCCAACTCCAAATTTTATTTTTGCATAGCTGTCCAAGTCGAACAAGGATGTAGCCTCCTCTTTTATTTTTTAACTTTGGTTATAAATGTTGGTACCTAGAGTATTATGGTTGTTTTATTTTGTCTCACAGCCAGTGGGCACGGCCTGAGAGAGACTCTATTTTATAGCCTCTTTTCTCGCTTGCATAGTGTATAAAACAAGAGCTATTGACTCTGAAATAGTCTGGCTCCTTTTCAATTGCTATTGGATTTGAAACTTGAAAGCCTTGATACAAGTTCTAATGTATTACCTTGGGAGAATAAATGTTGTTTCTTTTTGCAATTCGCATACTTCATGAACATATGTTAATTATCTGACTGCAGGTACAACTTTTGCAGCTGTCTTGACCCAGGCAATACTCACAGTAGGTTGCCAGTCCATAGGACCTGTTCTACTAGCAAGGACTTGTACCCTCCTCCTTAAGCAAGGTTTTTCTTCCATGCTCAAACCTTGAGGCTGTGAGTAGAATATTACAGAGCAAGGATGATCTAGCTAGCATGTTCTATATTTGAATATTAGTTTAATTATACTATGATTTTGTAATATGAAATTGTTTAATTGACATAATTTACTACATGAATGCTTTTGTTTATTATCCTTGAATGAAATGGTTTAATTCAAAGCATTGTCTATTAGAAGTGTGAGTGAAGACATCTTTTACAACACGCAAAATTGTCTTTTACGACACGCAAAATTGTCTCTTACGACACGCAAAAGGAGTCTTTTACGACATACAAAATGGTCTTTTATAGCACGCAATCAAAGTTGTAAAACATCTTTCACGGCGCATAAAAGAGTGTTTTACGACGTGCAAAAAATGTTTTTTACGGCACACATTTTGTGTGCCACAAGAAAAATTTATCTTTTACGACACGCTTCTATGTGCCGTAAAGTTGTCTTTTATGACGCACATTGTGTGTCGTAAAATACTATTTTTGTTGTAGTGTGTACCTGCTTAAAAAAAAATATCACACCCGAATAAAAAAGAATTTCACCTCTCAACGAATATCATGCTTAATTATTGTAGCTATGCCTTCCACTTGATCGAGTCAAAACTTGCTGCACCTTTATTAGAAATCTAGTTCCATGTGAATGAACACCATTCCCAACGCTTATCTTCGTATCAATTTAATTCTTTTCCTTACGGAGGCAGCTAGAAGTCAACGAATTAGACTAAGCACTTTCATTAGGTAAGAAGCTGTTTAATAAAAATACTGGGCAAGTTCAGGGAATTGGATTTTTTAACAGTAAACCATATTTGCTTTATAACCATTTGATTAACAATAATTCTAGGGCATCGTCGTATTACCCAAAACATATACCACTTTTTGTGCCATCACTCAATCTCTTACGAATGTCAAAGGGACAAAGAGAACCTGCTACGCACGTACGTAGCTATCCAAAAATTCCAAAGTACTATTTGTATCATCTCAGTTTCTTTAAAAATGAAATAACAAAGTCAAACTCAAAATTATCACCGCCATGCATGGCGACTATTTTAGCTTATCACCAGCCATTATTGCCTTTAGAACAAGATAACTCCATTTGCAAGTCTAGGCGTCTACCTATCTTAACTTTCATTTGGTCATTGACTCATTGATCATTCCTTAGTTCATCCATGGCTCAAGAAAGCTCCTCTTCCAATAGTGGTTCTCCTCATTATGATGGATATTGTAGGTATCATGTGTTCTTGAGTTTCAGAGGCGAAGACACGCGTAAGACTTTCACCGACCACCTCTACACCGCCTTTAAGGATCAAGGCTTTCGCACTTTCCGAGATGACGATGAACTTGAGAGAGGAGAAGATATTAATCCGGGGATTGAGAAAGCCATTCAACAGTCAAGAAGTTCTGTTATTGTGTTCTCAAATGATTACGCTTCTTCGAGCTGGTGCCTTGATGAGCTTTTGATGATCCTTCAACGCAGGAGGAGCTCCGATCATGTCGTTTTACCGGTTTTCTACAATGTGGATCCATCCCAAGTAAGGAAGCAGACGGGAAGTTTTGAGGAGGCTTTTGCCAGACACCAAAAGACTCAACCGTCGGACAAGGTGAAAGAATGGAGGGACGCACTAACAAAAGTTGCAAATCTTGGAGGGATGGTCGTACGGAACCAAGATGATGGGTAATTAATAATTATTTTCATTCTCAGATATGAGCCTTCCTTTTTTAATTTTATCGTTAAATTTTCTTGTTGCTAATCTATGTAGCTATCTGGTAATTTCTGGACTAATACCTGCACCAAAATACTTTTCAAAAGTAAATGAGAAATGATAAGAAGCCTCAATGGGATCTAAGATTGGTGGCCTCAAATTTTAGGTGTATATGTAAGTAAATACAAATTTTATTTTCAATTCCACATAATATATCTTGTCACATTATAATCTTGCAATACCAAACTTTATCATTTTTTATTTCATTTTAGATTTTTCTGGAGTGAATCAATGACATAAATGAATGTAATTAGGTGACAAAAAAAAATATTGCGTGTTAGTAGTAACAATTAATTATGTAATAATTTAATGGAGATATTGGTGCAGGTATTAGTCCAGAAATGAACTATGTAGATTTTTTTCTTATCACCAATATTTCTTGTTGCTAATCTATGTAGATTTTTCACTTTTACGGCGTGCAAAATGCTTGCCGTAAATGAACTAAATGCACGTCGTAAATTTTCCTTTACGGCACGCCTTATGCACAGTAAATTTTCATTAAAGGCCTGCATTGCACGCCGTAAATGAACCAAACGCACATTGTGAATTGTCATTTTATGTCCTGCATTGCACGCCGTAAATTGTCTTTTTATAAAAAAAAAAATAATAATAATAATAGTATTATAATTCTCTATTTATCCAGGATCACCCAAACATTGAAGCAATATCATATATTCATCAAAGTTAAAAGGGTTGAAGCCAATTCAGAACATACTTAGGGGGGTGTATTGTATATGGAATTAGTGGAAGTTTTAAAGAAATCTATGAAATTTAAAAGTCTGGGTGTATTCAATATAGACTTTTAACAGTCCATGAAAGTCTTGAGGTATTCAATTAGGATTTTTAAAGACTTCATGAATTCCACCAAAATCTAGGGGTATTCAATTAAGACTTTTTAAAAATGAATAAAAGTACAGAGGTATTCAAAAATCATTCATACTTATGGAATTAGAAATCATGGATAATCATGGACTTTGTAGTGTTAACTATACATAACAAACTCCAATAATTTTCCAGCCTCCAGACGAAAGATTTCAAAAAGTCTATCAAAGTTTCCTCTTCAAAAAAAAAAAAAAAAGTCTATCAAAGTTATTCTCTCTACGCACGAAGAAGTTTGTCCTTCATCATCTCTCTTTCTTAATTTTTTGTCTTTTCTCTAATTTTTTATGATATCAACTTTTTTTGATACCCAACATGTTCATTGTAGTTGTTGAATGTGATTTTGTTTTTTTTTTTTTTTTCAATTGTGATACTTCGAACCCTAATAGCAATAAAAATGATTTATGAAACCCTAAAACTCAAATATTGTGGTCTAACCCTAAGACCTTGAACCATACTAAATTTTATCTTATTAATTAATTATTCTCATGAATTTGAATTTATATTATGATTCAAAAAAAGGTTGAACAATTGAATTTCAATTGATTGATTATAGATCAAGACATTGATCAATATTGCTACAATATATGTTAATCGGCGAAAACAAAATTGATGAGAATAATTAACCATAAACATCAAGTGATCTATATTGTATATTTATGTTGTTGGGAGATTAGGAATGACAACAAACTTGCTAGATAGACTAACAATCATTTATTTGAGTCAATTTCTATTAGAACTTTAGAAGATACTAGAGCATTGAAGAGACAACAAGTTATTATTTTGTTTTGTGTTTGGGCTCCATTTGTTTTTTTTTTTTTTATATTTTGTACATCCTAGGAAATCTGTAGAAGTCATTCATAATAAAGTATATAGATTTTCATGAATCAATAAAAGTCTGTTGTTAAAATCAATAGTTTTAAGAAATCTATAACAGTCTATCGACTTTTTAAAGAGTCTGTGGACTTTTCAAAAAGTCTGTCATTTAAAAAAAGTCTGCACAAATCCAAATACAATACACCCCCCTTAGAAAAGAAGACCAAGCAAAACTACACTATTGCTGACCCAACAAGCAATAATGTAAGATTAATATTACTCCAAGATCAACACTCTTGTGATTCAATGCATGCAACGACACCTCTCACCCTGAAAAGACTCCAGGAATGATCTTGAGAACCACAACTGCTGCATTCTAACAATTAAAGCAGAGACGCCGTAGCATGGGATATGCATCACTCCAACCCCAAGATACCTGCAAAGTTCATGTTGTGTTGTGGTGAGTGGTGACAGAGCTGAGTAAGATCCTAACAAGTAGTTTCTGTCTTTGGAAAGAAAATGCCAATTACAAGAAGAAGGAACCGAACTTACCAGGCTATTCAAAATTGTCTCACCAAGGAAGAAAACAAGATTGAATGAGTATATACCAGCCATCATCTACAGTTGAAAAGTAAGAAGAATTTCATCAAATACACTATGCAATCAAAACAACAACTTCACCCTAGGTACAAGAACATAACATTTTCCTGCATAATATTCAGGCCTATTAAAAGGGTAGTATACTTACAAAGTTCAGTTTGTAATCTTAGCGGATAATTAGGCCAATTGGATTCCTTAAGATTGCTTCCAATTTTTCCTTTTCTTTGTCCAATTGCAAGTTGACCTCGTTCTGGATGATTTGCATGGCACTATATCACCTTTCATGAAGCCTTTCCATTCTTAGGTGCATTAACCTTCAAACCAACAGCCTCTCTCGCAACATTCCACACCAAGTCTATCACTTGTCCTGATTGCGATATCTCAATGTCAGTGAGAACATATTGGAGGGGGAGATTCCAGTTAACTTGACCTACTGCTCTGAATTGAGCATCCTCAACTTTCAAACCATCGATCTAAAGGGAAAAATTCTGACGGAGCTTGCTCATTGTTGAAGACTTGAAGCTAATGATCAGGCTTGATATGACAGGAGGCATCCCAAACTTGGGAAATCTGCAGAAGACCAAGAAGAAGCTTAATGATTGGTGGTCCATTTACTAAATTCGTATTATTAAGGACTTTTTCCTTTTTGTTTTAACAAGTGAGGTTGAATCCCCTCGAGGCGGATTTAAGTGAGATGAAATCTATTCAATGTGGATCCAAATGAGGTGAAATATTCTCAACGCGGATTCAAGTGAGGTGAAATCTCTTTAAGGAAGAGATCCAAGTGAGGTAAAATTAAGACGATCCAAGTGAGGTGAAATTCCCTCAAGGCGGATCTTAGTGAGTGAAATTAATCTCCTTAAGGAGTTGAAATTTTCCAAGACGGATTCAAGTGAGGTGAAATCCCCAAAAGGCAGATCAAAGTGAGTGAAATCTCCTCAAAGCAAATCCAAATGAGGTGAAATTCCTTCAAGGTGGATCAAAGTGAAGTGAAATCTCCTCAAAGTGGATCCAAATGAGGTGAAATCCCTCTAAGGTGGATCTAGGTGAGATAAAAATAAAATCATAGGCTCTAATCAAGGACGAGCCTGGTTTGGTGCTTAAATGCAACTTACACTTAATAAGGGCACGGTTAAAGAATTATAATTGTGATTGAATTGATATGAGAGGTTCTATTGGGACCTCCAAATCTGCTCACTTGACCTCACTCTATTATGAATTATTAAATGACATATATAACCTACTATAAAATGACTATTAAGTACAATAATTATACTAAAAAATATTATATTTAGTTTATGTAGACTTTCCAATTCAATAATATTAGATTGTATTTCTTATTATTTTCCTTATCTATTTTCATTTTCCAATTTCACTACATACTCATTAAAGCATTCATATATATTTAATAAGAATTAAAAATATGATTAAGATTATATGACATAAAAATGTATGATATATATGTTGAACGCATATTGGTGAGTTTATGATTTATGACTTATCTATGTCAACCAATTATATTTGCATAAAAATAAAGGGAAATGATAGAAAAGGTCACATTAGAGTATGAAATGATAAAAAAGTCACCTAGTTTTCCACTTGATAAAAAGGTCCATTATGAATTGTTAATAATATTAATTTGGTCCTTATTAATAATGAGATGTGTTAAAACAAGTCAGTTTTTAATTTTTTTATTCCGATTCTACCCCTACAGTAATAAACCTTTATAACCTTCCATTTCAAAATCTGCGAGCTCAAATTTTCTCTCTCCTTTGATCAGAAACCTTCCGATTCGATTTGTTTGGAGATCTCTTTCCGAGATTTTTTCTTCTCCTTCCTCTCCGTCGGAAGCTTCCGATTTAGTTGTGTGCCTCTGCGACGATCTGAAATCTCTGTTTTGAGTGGTTTTGGAGCTTCCGCAGCTCTTCTCTTTTTCTGGATCTTTGTCTTCGTCGGTGTTCGTCTTGATCACGTTATTGTGTTCTTCTTCTTCGTCGACTCAGTGCTTAGTTACGGTCTCTGTATTTCTTTCCTCTCTCTGGTTTTCTCTGATTTGATCTGTAAGCCTTCTCTCTGTGAATTTGTTCGTTTTGGATTTTGCAGTGTTTTTTTGTTGTTTGTGTTAAATTGTTGAATTGTTTGTTTTGGATTACTGTGTTCTTCTCCTTCGTCGACTCAATTCTATGTTGAATTGTTGATGATGTTTTGTGCTATTGCGTACTATATTTGTTCTATACTGTGTTTTTTTTATCAGTGACATGGCCAGTTACATTTTAAATACTGCTGTTTTGTTCAGGCTTTAACAGTTACTTTGGCAGTGACTTGTTTGTGTTGATCTGTTGATTTTCTTAGTAGTGACATGGATAGTGATTTTGTTTTATTCTTGTGCAGTTGTTATGGATACTAGCTATGTTGTCAAGTTTATTTATTCTGGTGAAGCAGCGACAGTTCCATTGTTGCATAATTGGTCGTTTGTTGACCTATGCAATTCAATACGCTCTCGTTTTCCCGATTTGATTCAAGGAAATTTCATGTTGAGGTACATTATTCCTCCGGATTCTAGTTCTTGTTTTCTAGAGAGTGAAGTTGATATGAGAATGATTTTTAGGAATTTGGTTCGTTACAATTCTGATTTTGTTGAAGTGTTTGTGACTGATTTGCCTTCTATTAGTGAAAGCGTGGTGAGTAATACATTGTGTGAGGATTCTAGTACCATGCTTGAGGAGAATGATTATTTGGGGTGTTATAGGGCAGAGGCACCGAAGAGTTATATGACGAAAGGTTGGGAGAGTTATATTCATTCTGAAGGCCAAAAGTTTGAGGGTGGGGTTGTTGAGTTTAGAGATAAGCTGCGTAAGTATGCCATAGAAATTGGTTTTTCATATGAGTTTGTTAGAAATGACAAGGTTCGTGTTATTGCTCAGTGTTCTAAGAAACATTCTCAGGGCTGCAATTGGCTTGTGAAGGCTTATTTATGCAGGGTTAATGGTTTCTTTATGATTAAAAGGTTGGTTAATGTTCACACTTGTCATGGTGTGATTCGTTTGCAGAAGAGTAAGATGATGGGATCCAAGGTTGTCAAGTCTATTGTGCTTGATAAGATTGTGTGAATCCAAACAAAAAGCCAATTGATATAGCTGATGAGATCAAGAGTGATTATGGTTTGGATGTTCCTTATCGTACAGTTTGGTATGGTACGAAGTTGGCAAAAACAGCCCTGCATGGTGATGAAGCTGAGTCTTATTCTCAGCTACTTTGGTTCAGTGAGTCTGTTATGAAGTCAAACCCCGACTCTAGGATAGTGGTTGAGTTTCATCGACAAACACACAGGTTTCAGCGTATGTTTGTGACCTATGGTGCATGGATGAAGGGTTTCCAATTTTGTAGACCTATTCTTTTCATTGATGCTACATTCATTACCAACAAGTACAAGGGGCAGATTATTGCTGCATCGGCAAAGGATGCCAATCAAGGTTGAATCTCCTTCATTATTTCTAGTTTTTTATTTTTCTTGCTACTGACATTGTCAGTTACATGTTCATTGACAGTTACATGCCCAATGACTTAAATGTTCTGTGATTTTGAATGACATGTCTCTGGCCATGTCACTGTCAAGTAATATGCAGTTATGTCAGCGACATGGTCAGTGACATTAACAGTTACATGACAGTGACATCATTTTGTTTTTGTGTTCAGGCTTGTATCCAGTTGCTTATGCTATTGTCGATTCTGAAAATGAGAGTAATTGGAGATTTTTTCTTGAGGTTTTGGCTGAAGAGTTTGCAAAACACCCTATGAGGAGGGTGACGTTCATTTCTGATCGTCATGTTGGGCTTGTTAGTTCTTTCCCTAGTGTGTTTCCCAATAATCCACATGGGTTTTTTTTTGACATCTGATGGCTAACCTTTCTGACAAATTTCCAGCTGGTTCTTACCTTAAGGATCGGATTCCTTACTTGTTTATGTGTTGTGCTTATTCTCCACACCGGAGATGTATGAGTTCAATATGGAAATATTGAGGAGTGAAGGTGGCGACATAGTTGCTCAATTTCTGGAGGATCTTCCGAAGGAGAACTGGTGTATGGCATACTTTAACGGCGAAAGATTTGGTGAAATGACAAATAACTTGGCTGAGTCTTTCAATAATTGGGTGTTGCCTTTGAAGAGTCTTCCTATTCTTGATATTAATGATGGGATTAGAGTGAAGTCCATGGCTTCAATTGCTGCTCGGAAGCAGGATGCTCAAGAATGGTTCTCTGAGTTGTGCCCGGTGATTGAAAAGAAGCTGAAGGAGAATTTGGAAGTCGGAAGGCATTGGAGAGTGAGCAGGTCTGATACCTATGTGTATGAAGTTCATTGCCAGAAGTACAATAGCATGGTAAATTTGGAAACTCACTTTTGTTCGTGTGGAGAATGGCAGCTGTATGGCTTCCCATGTTCCCATGCCCTTGTAGTGATCCAACAACATGGTTCTTCCCCTATTTGTATGTCAATGAGCTGTACAAGGTGGAGAAATATCAAGAAACTTATTCTTTCCCAATTAATCCTCTTCCCTCTATTTCGAAGCAAGTGCATGATTTTGGTAGAGATGCGGTGATATTGCAGCCTCCTTTGACTAGAAGACCACCGGGAAGGCCTAGAAAGAAGAGGTTCAGAAAAAGGAGCGAGCAAACCAGGGTGATCAAGTGTGGTAGGTGCGGAAAATGTGATGGTCACAACAGAAAGAGTTGTACAGCTCCGATATAGGTTCTATTCTGCTTACATGCCTTTAACAGTGACATGGCAAGTGACATAGCAAGTGACTCCAATACAGTTTGAAGTTTTGTTTTGATTTTTCATTTTTTTCAATAAATGATAAGAATTGCTTACTCATTGCAATTTTTTTTGACTATGAGACAGTGTATCTGCTTTCTTCTTTTATAAATTCTTCAGTATTCTGTGTCCTACAGTTTTTTAATAGTTACATGTACAGTGACATAACCATTTTCTTTAGATTTAGATTGACTTGTCCATTGACATTAGTTTTTAGTTATCTTGGCAGTTTCTTGTTCAATGACTTGTAGTTGGATCACTGCTTATAGATTTGGTTATTGGCAGCGGAACGCTGCCGTTGCGGTGCAGCGGCACGCTGCAAATATTAATGACAATTAAAAAATGAAGTATCTACACCAACTTTGATGTAGTGACTTAGAGTTTTAATGTTTTTTGTACAGTTACATATTCAGCTACATGATTAGTTACATGTTCAGTTACATACATTGTCAGTGAAGTGTAAGTAACATAGTTTGTGATGTTGGTTATTTAACAATCACATTGCCAATGACTTGGCCAGTGACTTCACTTGCCCAACTCATTGGCCAGTGACTTCCTCATTTACATGGACAGTGACTTGGTCTGCGACTTTACTTGCTAGTTACTTTGTCAGTTACATGGACAGTGACTTGGCCAGTTACTTTGTCAGTTACATGGATAGTGACTTGGACATTGACTTCACCATAAAGATGGACAGTGACTTGGTCAGTGACTTCACATGGCCAGTGACTTCGCCATATGCATGGACAGTGACTTCGTCATATACATAGACAGTGACTTGGCCAGTGACTTCACATTGCCAGTGACTTCGCCATATACATAGACAGTGACTTGGCCAGTGACTTAGCCATATACATTCCGCATTTACATGGACAGTTACATGGCCAGTTACTTAGTCAGTGACTTGTCCTATGAATTCAGAAGATGCATTAATCTTTAATAAAAAGATCCATACAAATTCATAGTCTGAACTAAACAAATCCATACAAATTCATAGTCTGAACTAAACAACAAATTTCTGAATTTCTCAAGTAAACAAACAAATATCTAAAATTCTTAATTTGCTGAGTTCCAGTCTGCTTATGTTCAGCAAATTTTTTGAATATTTGAGCTTTGAATTTCATTATCTGAGCTTTGGTGACTTTGTTTGGCATCTTCTCCTCTTTTGCCATTTTGTCGATGTAATACATTACAAAAGCTCCGCAATCTAATCTGTTGTCAATTAAAAAGTTTCATGTTAATGATTTTGACCAACTTAGTAACAGTAAAGTTATCATTTAAAATTTTTGAATATAGACTTACGATCCTTCGTCTTGTTGGGGGCAGATTCTGGCATGGTTCAAGGGTATCCTTCCACCGTCATAATTTTCCTTTATCCACCTTATTGTTCTTATCTCATCATCGCTCAAAATACTTTCAACCATCTTTAATTTTGTGTGAGTGCTTTGACTCTTGTCAAATTTCATTCGGCAGCCTTGCTGCAGCATATCGTCTGCTTGATCTTTTACTGCTCTCATCCACAGCTCGACCATTTCAACCTGTGTTTTTTAACAGATTAGTGAGTCATAGTTACATGGTCAGTAAGAAGTTTCTTACCAATTTTTTTATGCTTTTAAAGCACTGCCCTGTTCCTGCTCTTCTTGGTTTCATTGAATCAAAATGCAACCATTGCGGTATTTCCTTGTCAAAGACCAATAGTGTGTGGTGAAATTCTTCATTATGGGTAATTGGGAAGAAAAGCATGCTGCATTTTCCCATGTTTTGGAACAGCGGCTCACACAAGTATTGATGGAGGTTTCTCACAGTTAAATGTATTGTCGAAAACTATTTAAAAAAAGGAAGAAAGAAATACATAGAACGAGTTATAAATAAACAAAGAATGAGAGATAAGCATTCAATTTTAATAGAAATTGCTCGTCATACTTACCCAACACATGGTATGCATAAAAGCAGATCTTCCCAAATTTTGTGAACTTTCGTTTTGAATTTCATCCTTCAATATTTCCCCATAGCAATCAATCCAGTTGTTTGCTATTGATTGATTGGTTATGAACATTTTGACATCTGCCCTTGTGATTTCGCTTCCAGGCTCTTTTCCCTCCCAGAATAATACGCTGCATAACAAAGAACGGTGTTAGTCCAGTGACTTAGCCAGTTACTTTTCACTTGCCAATAATCTGGACAGTGACTTGGCCAGCTACATGGAAATTGAAAATGATCTGGACAGTGACTTGACCAGTGACTAGGCCAGCTACATCTCAATTGCCATGATCTGGACAGTGACTTGACCAGTGACTAGGCCAGCTACATCTCAATTGCCATGATCTGGACAGTGACTTGGCCAGTGACTAGGCCATTTACATGTCAATTGAAACTGATCTGGACAGTTACTTGACCAGTGACTTGGCCAGGTACATGGAATTGAAAATGATCTGGACAGTGACTTGACCAGTTACTAGGCTAGCTACATGGCAATTAAAATGATCTGGACAGTGACTTGGCCAGTGACTATGCCAGCTACATTGCAATTGAAGACACTAGGTGGTGTGCTGTAACAAGAAATTTTACCTTTGTTCTGCCTTGTTCCAGTACTTCTCTAATTTGCTTTTATTTGGCATGTCAAGTAGGTTGTACAGTTGTAGCTTTTTCCAATCTATGACTTCAATTTTGCTTTTTTCTGTTTCTTCGTCGTCATCCACTTCAATCGTCAAATCATGTATGACTTCCTGCTCTGGCTGCTGTTCAGCTGTCTGTCCTTTTTTCTTTTTCAGTGCTTTGATTCTAGTCATTTTCACCCTCTGCCTTTGCTCTTTCACTTCGTCCCACCAGGAAATATGATGTTTTTTTTGTACTGTCTCGTTTCTCTTCGTTCTAACCACATAACAATAGAGGCCAATAGATTCTGAGTCCTGCCTGATATGTCATCTAATATTGGCTTGGTGAACTCAGCTCTTGTCATCTGTTGCGTATGAGGACAGCAATTGATTGGTTCAACGTCAAAAACAGGCTGAACTTCTGGTGATACAATGATCTGATACTTGTGTGGCTCTACTTCCATATCTTCCAACTAGACTTTTCTTGGAGGTGGAGTTTGTAAAGCGCCCGGAGGTGGAAACACAAACAATGCATTAACCCAAGCAGTATTCGGTGTGCAAGCATCTTCTGTCATTCTCAATTTAACATCAGGGGAGGTTGGTGAATGAACTTGTGCAGCTACTTGGGCAAGGCATTCAAGTGGTGACTGATGTCCTCTGTCGGTAGAGTGAGGTTCTGCAGATCCGCTTGCCGTGGAGTCGCTAGGTTGTGATTGAGTTCCCTGAATTCCACTTTCAATTTGTGTTTTTGGAGTGCTTGCTGTCAGTTGGCTTGTCCTGAGGGGCCTTTGATTTTGGTGGAGGGAAACTTGGTGGTGGGGAGGTGGAGTTGAGTCGTTGTCATCACCTGGACGTGCTATTGGCGACTCATACTTCTAGTTAGTGCCATTACTATGCCCTCCAATTGCTTCACTCTTTTAATCAGTGAGGCTTTCTCAATTTGCAACACCTCATTTTCCAGTAACATATCCTCCTTCTCTTCGTTTATTCTGCCAATTTTCTTTTCTTTCTCCTCAACTTCTTTTTTCAAAGCACTTATCTCTTCTTCCTTTCCCTCAAGCTTTGTTTGTAATTCATTCTTCTCTTCATTGCTCTTTTCTATCTCTATCTCCATCTTCTCATTGTTAGTGTTGTCACCTTTTTTTCTTGTTTCCAACTCTTTCTCCAATTTCCTTATTTTTTCTTCCAAACTTTTTTCTCTATTTCCACCTCTCTCAGCTCTTCTTCCTTTTTCTGAAGATTTGTCTCTAATTCTTTCTTCTGTTTATCATTTGATGCAGTCTCCTTCACCATATTTCCACTGCTTGTAGTTTCAACATTTTCTTCTTGCCCATCATTCTTTTTTTCTTTACTTTCTGTGTCTGTATTAGACTCAGAATCTTCTTCCTCTGCATCTTCTTAACTTTATCAAAGATTTTCTGAAACAAAATTACAAAAGTTGGCAGTGACATAAGCAGTGACAGAAATAAAACAACAACACAATCAGACATGTAAAGTTACATGCACTGTGACATGAAAATATAACTATAACATGATCAGTGACATAGTCAATGACTTGCTCAGTGACCTGAGCAGTTGGAACCCTACAACATTAACAAGACCAGTGACCTAGTTTATCNCTATTTATAATTATATATAATTGATTGTTTTGTTGTTCAGAAAGTTTGAAGGAGTGAATTTGTATTCTAATTAGCACTGGAAATTTATATGAATTTATTGATTTTATTTCATATGGTGTGAGAATTCGTAGTTGCATTCAATTCGCAGTGTGGACTTCATGTATATGACAATTGAGGTATTGCAAATTTCATGCTCATCGAAAATGAAAATGAATTAGTTATGGCCTATGGTGGGGACTTGAGATAAATAATCAATTATTGCTTCCCTTGGTTAGGTTTCATTGTTCTTATTTGGTGTAATGTAATTCATGTTGCATTGTTATATAATGGTAGGGATGTAATATGTGAAGGGGAAACAAATGGAGGAAATCCTGATATTAAGAGCATGTAAGTTCTTTGCTTTGCTTATGGTTCTATAGAAATCCTGCGCTCTAAAAAAATTAGGGAATTGAAACATTTTTCACATTGGGACAAAGATGTCATTTTTGTTTGTGTTTGCTTTACCTTGTTGCAGTGATTATTACTTTGTTATATGATGACTATTGTTAAGTACTTTGAAAATAGTTTAAGATTTATTCAAAAGAACATAGACTTTCTCACCTAGCATTGTTACATTCAGTAACATAATTGTAGGGAGCTTGGCCAATGGTGGAATCAGCCTCGAAAAGCATGGCATTTCCATGCACTTTCGATCTGGCTATGTCAGGATAACAATTATTTATTAAAGATTTTACACTCATTCTTTGTGCAAAAGATTTTACACTCAGCATTTGTGTAGAAGGTTTTGGGAAAAATTTCTGTAACTTGTAATTCAAAATTTTTATTTGATAACTAAAGTCCTATATGAGTGATTTATTAGAGGTTAAAAGTAATAATATTTGCAAGAGTATGTGAGCAGTGATATATATGTATTGGTTTTGGGAAAGCTGGAATAAGACTATTGCCTTGTGAAGTTCATTTCCCTCTTTATGTCTGCTCTTTTGCAGGTTACAATTTTGGCTGGTGTTCTCCTTCACTGCTCTATTTCACCCAAAGGTATTATTGTTTGATCTTATTTTGTTTCTGAATTTGTAGTGGAGTAAGTTTGTATACTTAGTCACTGTGTTTTTAGGACTTCCAATTTTGTTAATGTGTGTGTTTGTGGTTTCCCCATGCATGACTACAATGAAGGGACAATTGATTACTTTCTGGTAGCATTGTATTTGATTGATTCTACTAAGATAATGTTTGATTGCTTTATACTACTACGATCCAAGTACTGTATTTAGCTCTACTAAGGTAATGTACTTGGGTCTTAGCAAAGGAAAATGATATGAGGCTCTTGCTTTCATTTTGTTATTTTATTGAAATATTCGACTGTTTGGTGAATTGGTCTCAATCTAGTAATAAATAGAATCATGAAGTTTCCTATTCCTATCTGAATGGACCCTTTTCTTTCTTTGGCAGTTTACAAAAGGTTGCCAAGAGCTCTAAGTACCCACTAGACTAGAGTGAGATCAATTAATGGAACTGGTATCCCTCTCATCCACAACTATTCATTTGTTTTTTTGTTTAGTGTATGTAATTATTCACATTTCTGTTTATTAAGACCATCTACAAATGTGAAATCCTCTCTGGATTTTTATTTATTTATTTATTTATTTTATAGCATGAAACTCTGGGTATCTTGGTCTCTGTAATATGGATAGATTTTATGATAATATCAATTGCAGTATCAATATGTCTAACTCATATTTAAACTTTATCAACTATATTTAGTCTTCTAAGATACTAATATGTATAAGATTGAGGCATTGATTTCCTGATTGGTTAGACTGACTGATAGGTGGTTTCTGTAGTTCAGTTATCTTAAGCTTCGTTTTGTCCCCTTTGTTTTGGTGTATAGATATGTGGGGGTGCTGCGCTGCTCACTGATGTTGTATTTTGGCTCATTCTGTATTCATTTCTAACGAAATTAACGAGCAAGAAAATGAAGCAGGTTGTCGAGGATCAAGCATAATAGAGAGTAAAATGGAATCAAACTGGCCTAAATCCTATTTGAATCAATTTAGAAACCAATTGTCGTCTTTGAGTCTTAATCCGATGGATACCAAATTCAAAATCGGATCGGATCATTAACGTTAACGAAAAAATAAAATAAATGCTTATACAAAATGAACCAAAAATCGTCTCCTATTCCTGGAATTCGAGAGATGCAGTTTTTTATTTTACTCTCCTAGAATTCGTCTCACAGGCTGCCTTACCGACTTCTTTTGCTGTTTTTATCCTCTTGAACAACTTGTCCAAGGATACCATTCGTCTCCAAACGAAGAATACGAGACATTGTTTTTTTTCTTGTTCGTGTGCTGTGAATAAACGACAAAGTTCTTGGCGGTAAAGAAGCGGAAAAATGTGAAAAGTCAAACTTGTGAAGACTCTGAAACGACGTCGTGGAGGTAAAGTTAGGTCAGAATAGAATTGGAGACGAGTTAGTCCCAGCCTCCCAGGCTCGTCTCCTACTCCCACAGCACACAATTTTTGGCTTCTCTCCGTTGCTCCCTTTTCCCGGAGAACCCATCTCCGACCGCCACAGACCTCTCTCCTTTTCAGTTTCTCTCGCTGATCTCTCCTTTCCTGTTCTCTGCAACACCTCCAGCCCCAAATCACCGTCCCGGCCTCACGCCACTAGCCTCAGTCATTTTGCTCCTCTTTCTTAGTAGGTAAAAGCTTTGAAGTTTCAGTTTCTTTGTTTCCTCTCATAAAGTTTACACTTTGTTCGTTGATTTAGTTTGGTTTTCAGTTTTCTGTAATTTCTAGTTTTTATTTTTTATTTTATTTTATTCTGGTCCTATTGTTTATGTAACTTTGTTGTGTCTCATCTCTGGAAATAATGCTTGCTTTTCTTATGGAAGATTGCTTGTGTTTCATATAATCAATGTTTAAGATGGTCATCACCCTTTGGACCTTGATTGTGCTGAAATGAAAATGCCATTTGCAGCTTTTCAAAATTGGACTTGTTGGTTTTCTGAAATATTTTGAGGGTAATAATGTTTCCTTTTCTTCTGGCAGATTGCTTTGTGTTTGAGATAGTTTTAATTTCGAGTGTTTGGGATGTGGATTATTGTTTTTTTTCTTTCTTTTCTATGGGTTCTGGGGTCCATGGTTGTTATAGCTTTGCACCAAATTAGTGTATGCTGATTTATCATCTAAACAACATATCTTCATTTTAGTATGGAGCGGTCGAATGAACACCTTTTTTTAAAGCAACCTCTTGCGAGCAATTTTTGTAATTTCTCTGGTTGACAGAAATTTAGGCAAGTATGACATTTATAGATTGACCAACTCTGATTTCTTTTTAAAATTTTGGTCAGTGCAGCATTTGGCAACACTGGTTCCCTAGTTAATATCTAGTATAACACAAACAGATATAGATAAGGGTTGGTAGGAGTATTGTAAATTTTGTGTGCTATCAACCTAGGTGTATTAGTCTTCCAAATAGGGAGAAAAGGAGCTAAGGCATATGTCAAGTGTGTCAATCTTTATCATAGTTTCCATCTTCCAGTTCTAAATAACTTTTTGTTTACATGTCTTGTCATAATAGACTAGTATTGTTGCACTTGATAATTTACTTGGTTTATGTCCCGTATTCATTCTATAATGGTGCAAGTTGTTTATTGTAAATGTTAGTCGTGGGCACCCCTTAACCTTTGACGATGATTCTTGATCTCATCATCTGCAGTAGAGAAGGCAGAACACATCATTATTAAGGATACGAGATTATTTCTTCATACTTGAAGCTTTTTTCACTCTTATATGATAATTCTTTCAGACTTGTATATGGGTTTTGGGGCAGGGCACACACAGAAGGCCGTTGTTATTAGATGATTAATAATACCTGTTAATTTACTTTGTTTTTTAAATGTTAAAGCTCAGGATGTTGCAATTAACAACAGTGGGCAAGAACAAGAAGAGGACTTCAATGAAGGCAAGCCAGCCACGCCCACAAACACGTCTACAATCACAAGCACAGTCAGAACATGCATTCGTCACCCCAACTAGGGGACAAATAGAAATTTTTGGTATACTGCTTATCATGGTTCATTGGAAATCTTGGAACTGTAGTATTTAAATCTGACTGCTCATAATTTTGTTTGATTTTTATTAATCACTGTTTCAACTCTGTTCAACTACTAATGTTTTTTTCTCCCGACAAAGAAAAAGAACAAATAGCCTTCTTTCTGCTTACATAGCTTCTTTTTTTCCCTCAATATACATGATAAAGTTTCTGATACTTCACTGCTTCATGAAGCTTTACTAAGAAAAGGAAATTTTGTTATTTAGAGCTGTTGCAAATCATTTCTGCTACCCGTATGGAATTTCTTATTTCTAGTAGTTATAAACTAAAGTTTTTGGGAGGAAGTGCTAAATGCTGGTAGTAGTTATGTGAACTGGTGACTCCATTTATACTCTTTATAACTCCATTAAGAAAGGGACGTTTGGTCGCTCTCAGATTATAAACTGGCATCCTTTAATTTGTTTCTTATAGGTGAAGCAGGTCAGAATGTTTCTTATGCACAGGCCAGGAAAACCCGTGGCATTACACAGGGGTTGGGAACTCAAGCTCTGATCAATGCTTGCAAGCAGAGGATTCCAATCCGTACGAATGGTGAGCACAAGCTCCCCCAGAATGTTCGAGCCAATATTAAGTTTAGGTCAGAGATTGGGATACAAACGCGTCAGAATGCTCCACTTATGGTCAAGCGCTGGAAAGAAGTGTCTGCTTCGGATAAGGAAAAAATCACCAAGGCCTTGGCGGTGAGTTATAGGAGACATTGCTAAGTTACAGTTTTTGTTTAATAAACTGAGTCGCTATCTCTTTTTGATATTAGATTAAGTTTGATTTTGATGGTACGGACCCGGTTGTAAGGAAATTTATTGAGGCTCATATGTCCAAGTCGTACTCACTATGGAGGAGCAGGCTGAACAAACATTACAAGCAGCATGCTTATGACCCTGAATATGCACGGGCACACCCTCCCTTAAAGCTGTTTTATAATAGAGAAATGGCTGAATGGGAGTGGTTGTGTGATGAATTATTCACAGATGAGGACTATCAGGTATATTAATTAAATACATTACTATTCTGAATGATTTCTTATTGATTATTTATGCATATCTAGAAATTAATCACTCATTTGGTATGTTTTCCAATCAGAAACGTTGCAAGATAAACTCTGCTAACCGGAATAAGCAAGAATACGATCATCTTGAGAGTTTACCACTTTACCCGAAACATATAGCAGCTGCACAAGAGGTAAAATGAGTAATCCTGTTTCTTGTGTTTTTTTTTTTTTTGGCCAAAGTCTGCAGTTTTTATGTACCTATGTTGTTGAGGCTTGAGAAGATATTAGCTTTACTTTAATATCTGTCTTGTTTTTGCATGTGTGATGCAATTGTGAATGATATTGTCATTATGTTCTGAATGAGATAACATATTTCAGAGACATCGTAAATATAAGAGAACACAATAATTTAGTGCTTTTTTAAAGTTATCTCTTACATTTTACAGAAAACTGGTAGCACTAATGGCAGTTCAAATGTTTTCTACTTTCTACATTCTGAATTTCTGGACGTATGCATTTGTACTTAGTCAACAGGTGCTGCTGGTTTTGAAGTTTGGATGCATTCTGCATACAATGTCATGATCAGTTGTTACACAAGTAAAACAAGCAAAAAAGTAGGGAGGCTAAAATATCATTTTGAAAGCTCTATGCATCATTTTAGATTGTTTGTTAATCAGTCAATTAACTAGTACCAGTGCAATGCTAATTAATTATTTTTTTTCAGTTATTACTTGATGTGATTTGCACATTGCAAAGCCATGTAGATGCTGCATAGTTTTTTAATTGGATAATTAAAAAAAAAAAAAAAAAACAGGAAACCTAAAAGATGTAGGATTCTGCTGATCGAATGGTATTTCCAGTTTGTTGGGATAAGGGCACCCTCATTTCTGTTAAAACAGAGGATATTGTTTATTGAATGGGAGTTATTGGACTCTATATGTATATAAATATAAGTGCAATCACTCTCACTAAAATAAAAAAAATTCTAATGATAAAAACCCCTCATATGTTAGGTCAACCTTTAAGAAGCACACAGACACACAGACACAGCACAAAGCTTAGAAAATTTAGTGGTCCATCTCGGTAAGCATTTATTCTGTTATTCTCAGTTTGCTAATTTATGATTTTAATATTTGTCTTGTTTTGCTGTCTAGATGCCAGTAGAATCAATAAAAAAGGATTCTGAGTATGATGATGATGAGGATGATGTTGATGATAATGGTAATGATGATGATGATGATGATAATGATGTTGATTATAATGTTGATGATGATTATGTTGGTTATAATGATCATGTTGATGCTAATGATGAGGATGATGTTGATGATAATGTTGGAAGAAACCTAGAAGTTGAGGTTGATAATGTTGAAGAGCGTGGAAATCAAAGTGTATCCACCAATACCGAGAAAAGTAGTGGAAAGAGAAAGCTCTCATCCTTTACCAATGTGCATGGTGAGAGTTCAAAGAAGAGACGTGAAATAGCTGAGCCAAGATGTACCGATTCTGCACCTCTGCGTGGTAATGATGAGGTTCAATCAGTTTCAAAGGAGGTTAGCGATGAAGAATACTTGATGCAATGTTTTGGAATTTTGAACAAGATGGACGAAATTGATGATGACAGTTATTCAAAAGCCTTGAAGCTCTTCCGCGGCGATGCTACTTGGAGAAAGCTGTTTGTGGGAATGCCGGAGAAGAGGAGAAAAAACTTCATCCTCAATCTTTTCTGTACATGATCTCAAGTTTGATTGTTGCATTGAAACAGTTCTTATATGGTTCATGTCATGTATTTGGAAACTATAGTCTTGGAATTATTGTGGCAGTATATTGGTTATATGTATTAGAACTCTTATTTGTCTCTTTGTTTCTTGCAAAGGCGTAGCTACACACGGGCTCCGTTGGGCTACAGCCCACCCCAAATTTGAAAAAACATTAATTTATAGCTTAATTTTAGTTAAAAAAAAATTAAATATTAAAAAGTAGTCCACTTCAAATTTCTAAAGTTAGCCCATATGTTAATTTTTTTTGGGGTCATATCTATGTTATTTCTTTGCTTGAAGTATTTGATTGTGTTTTATTTTCTATTTTACTTTAAGAGCCATATTCGCATAAAAAGTTTGCTTTTTTTAGGTAAATTAGATCAGAATAAGAGTTGGCCGAGAGTTATGATACAAATTCAATAATTAAAGATTTTTGGTTCTATTCAAGAGCACAACTTGAGTAGATATGTTCTTTTGTCTTAGACTTTTGTTATCGAATTTCTATCAAACGTTATAGTGTTGATTTTTTTTTATCAGTTAGCTATTTGATTATTTAATATGTAATTAATATATGATGTGGTTTAATTTAAGGAAAGAATAAAACATGTTAGAGTGGTTCTAGTTAGACCTCCAAATTTGCTATTTGGACTTCACATACTTAGTACACCTCTAATTTACTTTTTTGAATACTTGAAAAGCTAAGTAGACCTCCTTATTTTTACCAAAACGCCCTTGAACATGAGATATAAGAATTTGTTACTCTATTTTTTTTTATCTCTCTTCAACCACGAGAATAAGAATGAATCAAAATCACATTATATTGTTCTCTTATGAGTAAGTCCTCCTCCACAAAAATTAATCAGAGGTTGGTTCTCCATCTTCATATGTTGTTGGAATATCTTTGAATTTGCTAAAAGATGATTTCAAGGGTTTTTGGGTTAGAACATAGAGTAATAACTATATCATAATATTCAATTAATTTAGTTTAAAAAAAATTCCAAATTAGATTATTTGAGTTAATTTTTGTATTAAATGATGGGCCATGTATGGGCCATGTATAGAAATTATTATTTTTACTTAATTATTTTAGGTAAATTGTAAAACTACATAGGCAATATAAGGAAATTTTGAAGAAAAAAAAATAATTAATTGAATGTTATATTTGATTGGAGGAGGTAAGAAGAGTATTTTTTTTTTTTTTTCATTTTTCTTTCTTTGTCCTTATTTGTCTTTTCATATAACTTGACAAAGTCTATTAATAATTAAAAAAAGTTGGAGGTCCAACTAGAATCACCCAACATGTTACTAGTAAAACTTAGGAAAAATAAATAAATTAAAGCATCAGTAAACTTTTATTAAAATTTTTTTTTAGCCCACCCTATTTTAAAATCCTAGCTCCGCCATTGGTTTCTTGGAAGTAAAAATCAAGTGGGAATGGTTTCTTTTTCCTTTTCTTTACGACTTCACATTATCTGTCATAGAATGGTTGCGGACTAGCAGTTGGGTATGCGCACTCTCTGCAATTAAGTCTTAGCATGGAGTGTACATTATCTAATAATAATAATAAAAAGTATCCATTATTCATTGTGGCTTTTTCTAGCATCATCGATCATATATGTGATAGATATACTTGTGATATTATAGGAAGCAGTTCGAGTCTTCTTAATTTGTTTATATATGATGGTAATACCTACGTGTCATGTTTTGTTGTCCAGATGTTAAATAGATGCAAATAAAATTATAAATATAGAAGGTATGAGTGTGGTTTACTTGAAGAGCATTGCAAACAGCCAAACACCTGAGGCCACTTTTAGTTCGCTGAAAGTAAGTATCAGGAAAAGAAACTTGTTCATTTCTTGTGTTTGAAAGACAAAAAGAAAGAAAATATTTTCCTACAAGAAAGGAAAATAAGGGAGAAAGTGATTCATTCAGAACATCATAGGAATTACTTTCCCCAATTATTTTCTTACATTTATTACTCACAAAATATTATTTTATTATATTCATTATAAATATTTTAATAACTTTCCTAATAAATTTTCCTGATAGACTTTCTTAATGCAAAACATCAGAATATAAAGTTTGTAAAAAATTTGATTTTCCTTTTCATGAGAGAGGGCGAGAATAATGGGACGTGGGATTCTTTTTTCTATTTTTATGGTCGTTGGGCAGGGTATTTAAAATTTCAAATGTTTTCCAGAAACAGAAGAAGCCAACTGAGAGAGTGAGAGATCAATGCCTGGTGAAGCATCCTCTTCCAATTCTCCTCCTTGTCGATTTAGCTACGACGTGTTCCTCAGTTTCAGAGGCGAAGACACCCGCAAGACTTTCACCGACCACCTCTACACGGCCCTGGTCAACGCCGGAATCCGCACTTTCCGAGACGACGACGAAATCGAGAGAGGACGCGAAATCGAGCTTATCGTCATCCTCCAACGCCACGCCGACGACGCTCGCGGTCATGTCGTTTTGCCGGTGTTCTACGACATCGATCCGTCTCATGTGAGGAAGCAGACCGGAAGTTTTGCCGTAGCTTTTGCTAGACATCGGAAAACTCAATCGCCGGACAAGGTGAAGGAATGGAGGGAAGCACTTGCACAAGTTGCAGATCTGGCTGGGATGGTCTTGCAGAACCAAGCTGATGGGTAATTTCATTTCCAACCTCACCATTTTTATCGTTGCTTGATTACAACTCTTAATTCTGTTGTTTTACATGATCATTGGGATGTTTAGCATGTAGAAGTTGGTTTTCATTGATTCAATTGTGCTTACAATGTACAGATATATAGGCTAGACATAATCTACAGTTACAAAACTGCTTAACAGTTTTGAATGCAGAGAGGAAATCTCTCTAACAATCTTAATCTTGTTTTATTTACATGAGACTTTGTAAGTGCATTATATAAAAACTCATTTATTTCTTCATTTGATTGCAACTTTTAGGTACGAATCAAAGTTTATCCAAAAGATTGTTAAAGTGATAGGAGGAAAACTAAGTCGCACACCCTTGAGTGTTGCCCCAAACCTGATTGGCATCCATTCTTGAGTCAAAAACATTAGTTTATGGTTACAAGATGGATCAACTGATGTTGGCACACTTGTAATTTATGGGATGAGTGGAATAGGGAAGACAACCATTGCAAAATTTGTTTACAATTCAAACTTCAGAAGATTTGAAGGAAGTAGTTTCCTTGAAAATATCAAAGAAATCTCAGAACAACCCAATGGCTTAGTTCAAATACAAATGCAACTTCTTTGTAATATCTTAAACGGAAGAAAGGTGATGATACACAGTGTTAGTGAAGGAATTACTAAGATTGCAGATACCATAAACTCTAAAAGAGTTCTTCTTGTTCTTGATGATGTGGATCATTTGGACCAATTAGATGCAGTACTTAGGATGCATGGCCAGTTTTATCCAGGAAGTAAAATCATAATAACAACCAGGCATTTGAGGTTGTTAAAGGCTCAGCAAGTTACTAAGGTGCATAATGTTGAAACTTTGGATTACAAGGAATCATTGGAACTCTTCAGTTGGCATGCTTTCAGGCAGGACCTTCCCATCGAAGGTTACATGAAACTTTCAGAGAAACTAGTACACCAGAGCGGAGGACTTCCTTTAGCTCTTAAATTTTTGGGCTCTTCTTTATTTGGGGAAAGTTTAACTGTGTGGGAAAGTGCATTACAGAAATTAGAAGCTATTCCTAATAGTGAAATCATGAATAAACTCAAAATAAGCTACGAATCTTTACAGGATGATCATGACCGCAAGTTGTTCCTCCACATTGCTTGTTTCTTTATTGGAAATGACAGATATAACATGGTGAGGTTACTAGATGAGTGCAATTTGTATACTACTGTTGGCATTCAAAATCTCGTTGATAGAGGTTTAGTAACCATTGATGGATATGATAAGGTGCAGATGCATAATGTTATCCGTGACACGGGAAGATGAATTGTTCGCCAAGAATCAGAGGATCCTGAAAAACGCAGTAGGTTATGGCATTATAAGGATTCTATCAAAGTACTCACAGAAAAGAATATAAGGAAATCTGTTATGTGTGGGTGTATATATGTTCTCTTTCTTGTGCAACTTATCCAATAGTATTTTTGTGTGTTTTTTCTTAATAGGGTACTGAGACCATTGAAGGTCTTGTCCTGAACAGGCATATGTACCGTGCAAACACTCCTTCAGTAAACGCAAATGAGACAATCTTGGAAACCAATGCATTTGCAAGGATGTGTAAACTGAGACTACTCCATCTTAGTAATGTACAACTCAATGGATGTTATAAAGAACTTCCCACAAAATTGAGATGGTTGTGTTGGCATGCATTTCCTCTGGATTGTATACCCACTGATTTTCCTATGGCGAACCTGGTTGTTCTTAAAATGCATAATAGCAGCTTGACACAAATCTGGAAAGGGACCAAAGTATGTTGCTCTACTCTTATCCTGTTAGATTTTTAATTTGATGAATAAGCTGTAAAAGTTAACTCCCTATATTGTCTTGTTCTTTGTATTTTTTTTACCAACAGTATCTTCCATCATTGAAGGTCCTTGATCTCAGCTATTCTCATGGCCTTACCGAAACTGCCAGTTTCTCTCCTTGTCCCAATCTAGAGAAACTGGTTCTTGTAGATTGTGCAAGCCTGATTAATGTTCATGAATCAATTGGAGGCCTTGAGAGACTTGTTTACTTGAATATGAAAAATTGCAAAAATATTAGGATGCTTCCGAAGAATATTTGTATGCTGAAGTTACTTGAAACACTTATTATATCTGGTTGCTCAAATCTGAATATGTTTCCAATGGAGATGAAGAACATGGAATCTCTTAAAGTGCTGGAAACAAATGAAATTCCAACAAATCAATTACGCTCTACTGGTGGTGACATCAACTCATCGCTAGGAAGAAGTATTTGTATTTTTTGGACTTGCTTACCTCACTCTTTGGTAGAATTAAGTTTAAGTGGGTGCAATCTCTTGGATGATGCTTTTCCTGGGAATTTTGGTAACCTATCCTCATTGAAGAGATTAGACTTACAAAATAACCCAATTTGTAGCCTACCAAATTGTGTCAGAGATATGAATAGGCTTGATAAACTCTCCTATTGCTTTTGTAAAAGGCTGAAATCACTTTTAGGACTACCAAAAGTAGATGAATTGTATGTGTATGCCTGTCATTCATTGGAAAAGATAACATATCAATCAAGTTTGTGCAAAGCAAACAATGTCTTTGGCCAAATGTGTAGCCTAGTTGAGAATGAATACATGTACAAGTTAGAACCCATTGGAAGTGTTGATGTAGAAATGATCAATGTTTTGGGGTTGTGCAACTTGGAACCTGTGAGAACTGTTCAGCTGATGCAACCACAAGCCTCAGATCATTATCTGTGTCCGATCCAGGTTCTCTGTCTCTGTCTCTCTGTCTCTCTCTGTCTCTCAAGGTGACTAATATTATGATTTCCATGGAATAGGGACTGCATGAAGGTGGCATATTCAGCACATTCCTGTCTGGAAATGAGGTTCCAGGCCTGTCCAGTCATAAGAGTACAGAGTCCTCAATATCTTTTGTCGTGCCTTTAGTTCCTAATGTAAAAATTCGAGGCTTGAACATATTCGTTGTCTATGAAAATCTTGTCAGTGAAACTCCTTATGGTGTCAATTATTCGGATTATGATGCACTTATTCCAATAGTTATCAAAGTCAGAAATAGGACCAAGGCTCTGGAATGGATCTATTGCCCATCATTCTATGGTATTCCACCTGAGGGGGAAGAAATGGTATGGTTAAGCCATTGGAAGCTGGGGGAATCAATTAGAAGGTGGTGATGAAGTGACTGTTACAGTATTTATATTACCTTGGCGTCAGGTAAAGCAGTGTGGTATCCATGTTGTGCACGAGAAAGAAGAGAATATGAGTTTACGCAGAATCAGGGACCCTTGTTATCCATATGTCATTGTTGGAGATTTGTCAGGGTCTGAGGTCATGCCAGGAACATACTTCCTCTCCAGTCTAGCTAAACCATTGATATATAAGCCTCAGTTACATGAGTTCATTGGAGATTCAGATACAGGTATGTTGTTTACTAACCATTTCTTAATTGTTTCTACACCAAATGTTTTGGAACTTAATATATGTATATACAATTAGCCACTCATACGTTTATTTCATTGGTCCAAGCATCGATAGTTGATGGCTTCATGAGAAGCTTCTGGGTTGATTCACATTCATTTAAAAAAGAGTCCTCTAATCTGTGGGAATTTTCTGTTATTTGTATCCTCTAGAAAAAGAAGAGCAAGAGGATGAACTCATGCTCGCACCAACAGGGGGCAGCAGTAATTGTGATTCATCATTGCTACTGGATTCTTTCTTTCTCTCTCTTTCTCTACTTGCTTGCTTTCCCCTCCCTCGGCGAAAGAAGCACAGTGCATGAGCTCCCCGTGAATTAGTGAGTGTTCTGTGGATGCATAGGCGTGACAGGTAAATATACTTGGGGAGCATCTCAATTTTTCGAGGCGGCAGTCATCATTTTATCAGAGAACCTCATTGGCAACCCAAGATTGTGCCATGTTCATTTCATTCTTTTGGAATGTGCTGTCTTAAGATCTGTTATCTTTTCGTAACAATGATTGCCTCCAGAATACAACATAATGAAATTCATTTTGCTTTATGTGCATAGTGATTCATTTGAAGGTTGAAACTGATTACAGGAGGATACCATTCTGGGGCTGTGCATATGTTTTTCTCTGTCTCAATTAGAGTCATGATAATATCCATGCTGAGACGGGAACTGAGGCATAAGATTCATGCATAAGATTATTTTTTTTGTTCCTTTGCTGGATCCTTGAGCACACAGAAAATGTCGTGGTTTTAGCACTCACGAGTGTTTGATCAAGAATCAAAACTGGACAAACACTTTTGCAAGAATCACGAGTTTTTCTGTGTCTCTGTAGTCAAAATTTGCGGCACCCCACTGGTTGCAGGTCGAGAACGGGGAATTGGAAAAGAAACAAAATTAAGCAATTTTGAACCAAAATGACTTAACTAGCAAGAAAATGAGGCAGGGTGTTGAGGATCAATCATCAAGAGAATCCGAATGCATTAGCTTCAATCGATTTAGAATTGAACGTGGTGTTTCAGTTATAAAACCCCAAAAAGGAGCATCAACTTCAAAATTGGATCGGACCATTAACTGCAACGAAAAACTATAAACAAAACAAAACATAGAAGAGAAACCAATATTGTTACCTGTTCCTGGAAGTCGAGAGATGCACCACTTTTTTCTGCCCCTCCTAGATCGTGTTTTACAGGATGCCTTCTCGACCTCTTTTGCATTCGTCTCCAAACACGGAATACGAGAGAGATTATTTTTCTTTTGACTGTGAATATGAGACAAAGTTTTAGGCGGTAAGAAGCGCGAAAATGCGAAATGTCAAACAACATCTCAATTTTTAGAAGTTATAATTTTGAGTGAAACGACGTAGTGTTGGTTTAAAAATTAGGTCAGAATAGAATAGGAGACGAGTTGGTTTTTTTTAGTCCACAGCACACAAATCTCACCGATCTCTCCTCTCCTATTCTCTGCAACACCTCCAGCCCCAAATCAGCCTAGTCATCTTGCTCCCACTTCACTCCGTAGCCTCATCCTCTTCTTTCTTAGTAGGTAAAAGCTTTAAAGTTTCAGTTTCTTTGTTTCCTCTCATAAAGTTCAGAAATTTTTTGTTAATTTTAGTTTGGTTTTCAGTTTTGTCTGATTTTTAGTCTTTAATTTTACTTTGGTTTGCCGCCCTATCATCGATTCTGGTCCTATTGTATATGTAACTTTGAGGGTAATAATGCTTCCTTTTCTTCTGGCAGATTGCTTTGTGTTTGAGATAGTTTTAATTTCGAGTGTTTGGGATGTGGATTATTGTTTTTTCTTCTTCTTTTCTATGGGTTCTGGGGTCCATGGGTGTTATAGCTCTGCATCAAAGTAGTGTATGCTGATTTATCATCTAAACAACATATCTTCATAGTACGGAGTGGTCCAATGTACTACTTTTTGAAGCAATGTCTTGTGAGCAATTTTTGTAATTTCTCTGGTTGACACAAATTTAGGCAAGTATGACATTTATAGACTGACCAACTCTGATTTCTTTTGAAAATTTTGGTCAGTGCAGCATTTGGCAACTCTGATTTCTTAGTTAAGATCTAGTATAACACAAACAGAAATAGATAAGGGTTGGTAGGATTATTTGAGTAAATTTGTGTGCTATCAACCTAGGTGTATTAGTCTTCCAAATAGGGAGAAAAGGAGCTAGGCATATGTCAAGCGTATCATTATTTATCATAGCTTCCATCTTCCAGTTCTAATAACTTTTTGTTTACATGTCTTGTCATAATAGACGAGTATTGCACTTGATAATTTACTTGGTTTACATCCCGTTATCATTCTATAATGCTGCAAGTTGTTTATTGTAAATGTTAGTCGTGGGCACCCCTTAACCTATGACGATGATTCTTGATCTCATCATCTGCAGTATAGAAGATAGAACACACCATTATAAAGGATACGAGATTATTTCTTCATACTTGAAGTTTTTTTTTTTCACTCTTACATGATAATTCTTTCAGACTTGTATTTGGGTTTTGGGCAGGGTACACACAGTAGACTGTTGTTATTAGATGATTAATAATATCTGTTTGTTTCTTTGTTTTTTAAATGTTAAAGCTCAGGATGTTGCAATCAACAACAGTGGGCAAGAACAAGAAGAGGAAGTCAATAAAGGCAAGCCAGCCATACCCACAAACACGTCTGCAATCACAAGCACAGTCAGAACATGCATTCGTCACCCCAACTAGGGGGCAAATAGAAATTTTTGGTATACTGCTTATCATGGTTCATTTGAAATCTTGGAACTGTAGTATTTAAATCTGACTGCTCATAATTTTGTTTGATTTTTATTAATCACTGTTTCAACTCTGTTCAACTACTAATGTTTTTTTCTCCCGACAAAAAAAAAGAACAAATAGCCTTCTTTCTGCTTACATAGCTTCTTTTTTTCCCTCAATATACATGATAAAGTTTCTGATACCTCACTGCTTCATGAACCTTTACTAAGAAAAGGAAATTTTGTTAGTTAGGGCTGTTGCAAATCATTTCTGCTATTCTAATGTAAAGAATTTCTTATTTCTAGTAGTTATAAACTAAAGTTTTTGGGAGGAAGTGCTAAATGCTGGTAGTAGTTTAGCAGTGGTGACTCCATTTATACTCTTTATAACTCCACTAAGAAAGGGACGTTTAGTGCTCTCAGATTATAAACTGGCATTCTTTAATTTGTTTCTTATAGGTGAAGCAGGTCAGAATGTTTCTTATGCACAGGCCAGGAAAACCCGTGGCATTACACAGGGGTTGGGAACTCAAGCTCTGATCAATGCTTGCAAGCAGAGGATTTCAATCCGTACGAATGGTGAGCACAAGCTCCCCCAGAATGTTCGAGCCAATATTAAGTTTAGGTCAGAGATTGGGATACAAACGCGTCAGAATGCTCCACTTATGGTCAAGCGCTGGAAAGAAGTCTCTGCTTCGGATAAGGAAAAAATCACCAGGCCTTGGCGGTGAGTTATATAAGACATTGCTAAGTTAAATTTTTTTGTTTAATAAACTGAGTCACTATCTCTTTTGATATTAGATTAAATTTGATTTTGATGGTACGGACCTGGTTGTAAGGAAATTTATTGAGGCTCATATGTCCAAGTCATACTCACTATGGAGGAGCAGGCTGAACAAACATTACAAGCAGCATGCTTATGACCCTGAATATGCACGGGCACACCCTCCCGTAAAGCTGTTTTATAATAGAGAAATGGCTGAATGGGAGTGGTTGTGTGATGAATTATTCACAGATGAGGACTATCAGGTATATTAGTTAGATACATTACTATTCTGAATGATTTGTTATTGATTAGTTATGCATAGCTAGAAATTAATCACACATTTGGTATGTTTTCCAAGCAGAAACATTGCAAGATAAACTCTGCTAACCGGAATAAGCAAGAATACGGTCATCTTGAGAGTTTACCACCCTACCCGAAACATATAGCAGCTGCACAGGAGGTAAAATGAGTAATCCTGTTTCTTGTGGGTTTTTTGCTAAAGTCTGCAGTATTTCTGTACCTATGTTGTTGAGGCTTGAGAAGATAGTATCTTCACTTTAATATCTGTCTTGTTTTTGCATGTGTGATGCAATTGTGAATGATATTGTCATTATGTTGTGAATGAGATAACATATTTTAGAGACATCGAAAATATAAGAGAACACAATAATTTAGTGCTTGTTTTTTAAACTTCTCTCTTACATTTTAGAGCAAAACTGGTACCACTAATGGCAGTTCAAACGTTTTCTACTTCTACATTCTAAATTTCTGGTTGTATGCATTTGTACTTAGTCAACAGGTGCTACTGGTTTTGTAGTTTGGATGCATTCTGCATACGATGTCATGATCAGTTGTTACACAAGTAAAACAAGCAAAAAAGTAGGAGGCTAAAATATCATTTTGAAAGCTCTCTGCATCATTGTAGATCATTTGTTAATCATTCAATTAATTAGTATCGGTGCAATGGTAATTAATTTATTTTTTCAGTTATTAGTTGATGTGATTTCAAATTGCAAAGCCATGTAGATGCTTCATAGTTTTTTCATTGGATAATTTACAGAAAAAAAAAGCACAAAAAGAAAACAAAAAGGAAACCTAAAAGATGTCGGATTCTGCTGTTGAAATGTATTTCCATTTTCCAGTTTGTTGGGATGAGGGCAGCCTCATTTCTGTTAAAACAGAGGATATTGTATAATGACTGGGTGTTATGGCTCTATATGTATATACATATCAGTGCAATCACCCTCACTAAAATAAAAAACTGTAATGATCAAAACCACTCATATGTTAGGTCAACCTTTAAGAAGCACAGAGACACAGAGACATAGCACAAAGCTTAGAAATTTAGTGGTCCATCTTGGTAAGCATTGATTCTGTTATTCTCAGTTTGCTAATTTATGATTTTAATATTTGTCTTGTTTTGCTGTCTAGACGCCAGTAGAATCGACAAAAAAGGATTCTGAGTATGATGATGATGAGGATAATGTTGATGATAATGGTAATGAGGATGATGATTATAATGTTGATGATGATTATGTTGGTTTTAATGATCGTGTTGATGTTAATGATGAGGATGATTCTGATGATAACGTTGGAAGAAACCTAGAAGTTGAGGTTGATAATGTTGAAGAGCATGGAAATCAAAGTGTATCCACTAATACTGAGAAAAGTAGTGGAAAGAGAAAGCTCTCATCCTTTACCAATGTGCATGGTGAGAGTTCAAAGAAGAGACATGAAATAGCTGAGCAAAGATTTACCGATTCTGCACCTCTGCGTGGTAATGATGAGGTTCAATCAGTTTCAAAGGAGGTTAGATGCAATGTTTTGGAATTTTGAATAAGATGGACGAAATTGATGATGACAGTTACTCAAAAGCCTTGAAGCTCTTCCGCGGTGATGCTACTTGGAGAAAGCTGTTTGTGGGAATGCCTGAGAAGAGGAGAAAGAACTTCATCCTCAATCTTTTCTGTACATGATCCCAAGTTTGATTGTTGCATTGAAACAGTTCTTATATGGTTCATGTCATGTATTTGGAAACTATAGTCTTGGAATTAATGTGGGAGTATATTAGTTCTATGTATCAAGACTCTTATTTGTCTCTCTGTTTCTTGGAAGCAAAAATCAAGTGGGAATGGAATTTTTTTCCTAACCTCAATTCATCTTCTCCCTTTGGAGCATTTGGTTGAGTAAAAGTATACAACGGGGTATCTGTACTGATTTTCTGTATGACAGAATCGAGAACCGATATCAAAATCGCTAGTTCGGTGCGGTATTTGACACTAACTGACAGGTTCAGTTCGGTTTCGATTTCTTTTTTACGGTTCAGTGCCGGTTTCTTTTTTACTGTTCGGTGTCGGTTCAGTCGATTTTCTGTTTTTAGGTGTCGAAAAGTCCACCCCTACTTTTGTCTTTCTTCTAACGACATTGTGAAGAAGATGAACAACCATCCTCTTCAAAATAATTTTCGGTTAGAATCTTTCGTCACCAACTGAATATAGGAATTGCGACCTAAAACTGTTGAAGAATTGTCACTACACAAAGAACAATACCACAATGCCACCTTGATGTTTAAATCTCAAACTTATCTATAATCATAAACCGACACGCAACTTTCTCGATCAAGTGGTACAAATGGTGCTCCGAACAAAATAGTTGGAGCTGCTGATCATGAGTACCTCGATCAAGTGGGAAAGCAATTCCTTTGAATTAGAAAGAAGTTATGTTTTGCATCCATAAAATGTCTTCTAAGACATATTGCATTGCATGATTTGCATCATATTTTTTCTTAACTAAGTTAATATTTTATTACACAAAATAAAGAAAAGAAATGCAGAGAGGTACACCCAAATTAAAGGCTTTGCTTCGCTGTGTCTTATTCTGAGTAGTGTTTACATCAATGTTAAAATAATTTAAGCTTACGAATAATGTGTCTTATCTAGTTATAAGTCTTTTTTAATTTCTTCATTTAACATTTTAGATTGAACTCACGAATAATCTAGTTTCACATTTATCCAAATATGCATAATGTACATCCTTGGATATATAAGATGTAGTTGTAAGAGTTTTCGATGCAGTGAGATGTTTGGATATTAATGTTGTAGGTTTGATTCTTTTTGTTGGTCGTTTACATAATTTATTAAGTATATAATAGTTTTTGTACACCCTAATTGTCAAGAACACAATACCTCCTGAAAGACTTTCCCTCTTAACCATTTTTTCTTTCTTTCAATCTCATGCGCGCACCTGCTGTCAATTTCTAGGGGACTCTCAAAAGAGTAAGAGGCTTTTCGCTTTACGTTCTTGACTTCTTGCAATTCAAATTGAAGCGCCCAAATTGAAGACCAGACTTCATCTTCAATTTCATCAACTACCAAAATATGTAGTTAGCCTTCCACCCAAGTCAAAAACTTGCTGCACCATTATCACTTGGGTCCTAGTTCCATGCCAAAAGAATTACAGTTTTCTCGCTTTACGGGTAGCTAGAAGTCGACCAATTTGACTTCGGACCCTTTGTTTTACTCCTTTTCAGATTTGGGAGAGTTTTGTATAAATTTATTTATTTATTTATTTTTTATATAAATAAAATTTAGAGGGATGAGCAATAAATTTTCAAATATGTTGAGTCACTTCACATTTCATATTTTAATTGTAGGTAGGCGCTTGACGCCTAAATTAAAATGACTGTTACAGAAGAACAAATATAGCAAAACTCTCCGTTTTATATATAAATAAAAAATTAAAAGATAAAGCAGAAGTTCCTAAACATTACAGGAGAGCCATCATTTCTAAAGCATCTTTTTGACCAGCCCAAAAGCATTACTCAGGCTATTCAAAAGAGGACACAGAATTGAATGTCCCAACAACGATAGCTGTTCTGTCTTGTTCTTAAAGAGTCAACTACTAGCATTGTCTTAAAAGGTGGGAATGTAAAAGACCATTATCTTTTTCTGGTTAAATCAATTTAAGATCATGTACCTTAGGATTCTTATATATATAGCTTATCACCGGCCATTGTTTGCCTTTCAAACAAGACGATTTTCCATTTGCTAGTCTATAGCTATATTTTCATTATTCGGTCATATATACATTCTTGAGTTGCTTGTTTGTTGATCAATATGGCTTCTCCTAATGATGGATATTGTAGGTATCATGTGTTCTTGAGTTTCAGAGGCGAAGACACGCGTAAGACTTTCACTGACCACCTCTACACAGCCTTTGTCGACCAAGGCTTTCGCACTTTCCGAGATGACGATGAACTCGAGAGAGGGGAGGATATCAACCCGGGACTTGAGAAAGCCATTCAACAGTCAAGAAGTTCTGTTATTGTCTTCTCGAAAGATTACGCATCTTCAAGATGGTGCCTTAATGAGCTTTTGATGATCCTTGAGCGCAAGAGGACCTCCTCCGATTATGTTGTTTTACCTGTTTTCTACAACGTGGATCCATCCCAAGTGAGGAAGCAGACTGGCAGTTTTGCGGAGGCATTTGCCAGACACCAAGAAAATGAACCGTCGAACAAGGTGAAAGAATGGAGGGCTGCACTTACAAAAGTTGCAGATCTAGGAGGGAAGGTCTTGAAGAACCAAGATGATGGGTAAGTATTTATTTTCATGCTCCATTGTTTTGCATAAGTTTTCTGGAAATTTACATTTTCCGCAAAACGTTTGTGCTCGATCTTCAGACAAATTTTTTTTGGTAAGTTAACTTGTATCTCAATAGATTAAGGGGTAAGAGCAAATATGCACAAAAAGAAAAACAACTGGGTGGAACTTTCTCATGCATGTTCCTTGAAACTTCATAAATTTTTTTTTTTTCTAACTAAGTTATGGCTTATTTAACTTGATTTATTTGTATACCCTCATTTTCTAGGTACGAGTCAAAGTTTATAAAAGGTGTCGTTAAAGAGATAGGAAACAAGCTTAGTCGTACACCATTGAGTGTTGGCTTCAACCTGATTGGAATCCATTCTGGAGCTAACAAAATTAATCTATGGATACAAGATGGATCAACTGATGTAGGTATCCTTGTAATTTTTGGGATGTCGGGAATAGGGAAGACAACAATCGCAAAATATGTCTATAATTTGAACTTCAGAGAATTTGAAGGAAGCAGTTTCATTGAAAATATTAGAGAAACTTCAGAACAAACCAATGGCCTAGTTCAACTACAAAAACAGCTCCTTTCTGATATTTTAAATGGAAGAGAAGTGAAAGTACATAATGCTAGCCAGGGAAAAATTAAGATTGAGGATGCCATAAGCTGTAAAAGAGTTCTTCTTGTTCTCGATGACGTGGATCATATCGACCAATTTGATGCATTACTGACAATGCGAGAGCGATTTTATCCGGGAAGTAAAATTGTCATAACAACTAGGCGAGCAAGGCTGTTAAAGGCACGGGGAGTTACTATGGTGCATTCTGTTCGAGCTTTGAAATACAATGAATCATTGAAGCTCTTCAGTTGGCATGCTTTTCGACGAGATCATCCAATTGAAGGTTACGAGAAACATACTGAAAAGTTTGTACGCCATGGCGCAGGGCTTCCATTAGCTCTTCAAGTTTTAGGTTCTTCTCTATTTGGGGAAAGTACAGTTTTATGGGAAAGTGCATTGAAGAAACTAGAAGCTATTCCCAATAGTGAAATCATGAATAAACTCAAAATGAGTTATGATGTACTCGATAAACATGATCAGGAAGTGTTCCTCCACATTGCTTGTTGCTTCATTGGAAATGACAAGGATTACACTGTTGCAATACTAGATGGATGTAATTTGTACACTACTGTTGCCATTATGAATCTCATTGATAGATGCCTAGTAACAATTGGCCCCACGAACAAGGTGGTGATGCATGACATGATTCGTGATATGGGAAGAGAAATTGTTCGCCTAGAAGCAGAGGAGCCTCGGAAACGTAGTAGATTATGGCATTACAAGGACTCCTTCGAAGTACTGAGAGAAAAGAATGTAAGAAACATCCACTCTGATATAATCATGTTATATGTGTATTTCTTTTTGTGAAACTTATATCCCCCATTGTTTCTCTCGTTTTTTGTTTAGGGTACAAAAACAATTGAAAGTCTTGAATTAAACATGCAAAGGCATCTTGAAGTCACTAACTCAAGATATCCCAACGAGATTGTCTTGGAAACCAATGCATTTGCAAAGATGCACAAACTAAAACTACTCCGGTTAAGTCAAGTAAATCTCACTGGAAGCTTTGAAAAATTTCCGACTGGATTGAGATTGTTGTGTTGGATTGCATTTCCTTTGGATTCTATACCGATTGATTTTCATTTGGAGAACCTGGTTGTTCTTGAAATGCAGTACAGCAGCTTGAGACAAATATTGAGTGGAACAAAGGTTTGCTACTCTTTTCTTTGGCCTTTTTCCCTTTTATTTTCATCATCTCAAATAATTATTAGGGAATTGTACTTCTACGAGAATTTCATTGTCACTTCTTAAGTTTTTCTTATTGTCTCCTTTACAGTGTTTTCCATCCTTGAAGATGCTTGATCTCAGCCATTCCCATGCCCTTATTGCTACCCTTGACTTTTCTCTTTGTCCCAATTTAGAGAAACTCATGCTTATAGATTGTAAAGGCTTGATTGATGTCCATGAGTCCATTGGAATTCTAGACAGACTTGTTTACTTGAACATGAAAGATTGCAAAACTCTTAGCATGCTTCCAAAGAATATTGGTAAGCTAAAGCTACTTGACACACTTATTGTATCTGGTTGTTCAAATCTTAGCAACTCTTCAATAGAGATGATTAGGAGCATGGAGTCTCTGAAAGTGCTTGAACTAGATAGAATTCCAATAAGTCAATTATTCACTCTCTGTGGGAAGGTCAAGTCGGGGAGTTATTTACCAGGCTCTTTACTATCATTAAGTCTGAGTGGGTGTAATCTTTCTGATGATGCTTTTCCTGTGGATTTCACTAGCCTTTTCTCTCTGAGAAGTTTAAATCTAAGTGATAATCCAATAACTGGCCTACCCAATTGCGTCAAGGGTCTGACAAGTCTAGATGAACTCTCCTTTTACAACTGTTTGAGCCTCGAATCCCTTGTAGAGCTACCAAAAGTAGGTTTCAAGTTGAATGTATCCGGTTGCGAAGCATTGGTAAGAATAACATATCAGTCAAAATCCTGTGCTCAATTTCCACGCCTGAGTGGTAAGAACTACAGCCTAGTTGAGTGGGAATATGAATACAAGTTAGAACCCATTGGAAAAGTTGATGTAGAATTGCTCAAACTTTTGGGCTTGAGCAACTTGGACTTTGAATGCAGGCCAACCATTCGGTTGTGCGCAAAATATACTGGTTACGACATAATTCATCATGGTGGAATACAGGTGGGTTGCTTTCCTTCTCTTTCTCATTTCTCATGAAATAAGAAAAAGTTGACTAATTAGTTTTATAATTTCCATATATGACACAGGGACTGCATGAGTATGGTTGTACAAACTCTTACTTCCGAGGAAATGCAAGAAAGATAGACATGTTTAGTACATTTCTTCCCGGGAATGAGGTTCCAGGCCAATTCAGCCATAGAACTAAAGGCTCTTCCTCAATATCATTAACTGTGCCTTTGCCTTCAGCTCATGATCTCAGAATCCGAGGCTTTAACATCTTCATTGTCTATGCAATTTCAGACAATGACGATGAAAGATATTCTTCATGTACTGACCAGGGTTCAATAACTATCAAAGTCATAAATGAGAGCGACGACAGCAACTGGCATTATGAGCCAATATATCACGGTATTCCGGGTAAGGGAGAACACATGATATGGTTAACCCATTGGAATATGGAGAATCAAGTAAAAGGTAGGGATCAAGTGGCTGTTTCACTCTCGGTAAAACATGCAAGGTTTCGGTATCAGGTAAAGGAGTGGGGGATCCAGGTTGTACAGGAGAAGCAAGAAGGTAAGATGTGTACCGACCACTACACCACAAATCCCATTTGTTTTCCATGTGCCACTGGTGGAGATTTGTTAACATCTGATGAGCCGTTGAGGGGAACATACTTGCTGTCCTATGAACCTGATTCAACGGTAGATAAAGGTGTGTTGTTTATCACGCGCGCATTTGAACTACTCCAAATATTTTAAGACAACAAATTAAACTGCCATTAACTTGCATCACAATTTTAATTTTTTTTTGTTCATTTAAGTTGTTGAAAGTTGCTTCATATAGTAACTAGACACATCTAGATGGATAGATGGATTCACTTTCACTAAAATGTTTTACCTCTAAATTTAAGGTGGGGTATCATTTCTTCTTGTTTTTGTGTTCTTTAGATAAAAAAGGAGATGATGAAGAAGAGGCAGTGGGTGATCCTATTCCTGCATCAGCAATGGGGGATGGCAGCAACAACAGTGATCGGGGTCTCAGAAAGTGGAAGGTGCTCATCATTGCCGCTATCATCCTTGCTGCTGCCATCAGCGCTGCTCATCGTTTTGAAGACTCTGCTCTAGACACAAATCTAGCTGAAACTGTCACTAATGCAGGTGTGTTAGACAACAAAGCTTTGAATTTACTCCAACTATTTTAATTTCTAATTGAAAATAAAAAGCAACAACAATGCCGGCCAATAGATTAGCAGCATAAGTTGTGAGTAAACAACTGATGATATTAGAACTAAGAATATATAGCAATTGACCTGTGAGTCAAACTCAGGACATTCCATTTACAAACACATATGTCGTTAGACCAAATGACACTGGGCGACAAGTTATTTCTTCATCTAAACTAATGGAATTGCCTCATGAAACATGTATATCCATGTTGATTCACTACATGTCATTTTCTGTTATCTATACGTTTCCTAGACAATGAAGAAGAACAACGGGATGAAGATGACAAGCTTGCAACAGCGACCAATACTGACGGCAGTAACAACCGTGCGCGGGATCCCAGAAAGTGGAAGGTGCTCATCAGTGCTGCTGTCATGTTAATTCTCTGTTTATCTGTTCGCTGGTTCTTCTTTTTCTCCGCCAGAGACAGATACATGGAGTCCAATATTTTGGTTCCTACATGAATTTATTTTCTATTCCTTCGTTCTCTCTCCTTATGAAATATGTACATCGTAAGAATTAATGTGGACTTATCAATGTTCATTATGGACTACAACAACTTAGCTGGCTTATTTGTAGAAAAAGTAGTTCGACAATGCTTGAATTATTCAACTCCATCACCTTTTTACTATATATATATATATATATATATAATCAGTACTGAATATGATATCTATCGTTGATTACTTAATCATCCTAGATGTGCATGAATAGTTTGACAAAGGCCTATATTAATTAGGACTAAGAATCCATTATTTGTACTTGTTTTAATTGTGTGTTCAGTGGCTGTCTAAATAAATTCAATTGCTCATTTAGATATACTTTGTATTTAACTAAAGTTTGTGAAGTAAATTACAGTAACTTTGAATAACTATGAGAGCTTTGTGTAGGTTTTGCATATAATAACCAAAAACAATGTTTTTGCATCTTTGTTAAACAATATTTATAGTTTTGATCGTGGGGCTGGGAATTTCATATTTACCAAATTGTTAAAGGAGGAGAACAATGTGTAGATAACTTAGCTGATGATTTTTAGTAAATTTTTGTTATAAAGGTGTCATGTTGAAGTTGGAAATTTGTCAAATTAAGAGTATTAGAAAGAAGTTAATTTTTCATTCACTTACCAAAATCATTCTGGCCTTCCTGAATAAATACTAGTTTGTTTAATATTTGTTATGTTTTAGCTATTTGTGTCTCCAGTGAGCAGTGAAGTGGTTATTACCCTATGTTCTTAAGCAGTTTTAGGTGCATTGCCTGTTTTGGGATAGTAGAAGATAAAACATCCAATCAGTGTGTTCATTCTCTTCTGCATGTATAAAAGTCTCATAGACGAGCACAATTGCATATGGTCTTTTGATAAAAACTGTCTGCATTTCCAGAATTTGTATCTTACCAAGAATTAACAGTACTACCTGCCAATTCAATATATATTAGCTATATATATTCTGTAGAATATTCTGTAAATATTTACTTTCCTTATACGTATAGATTACGTCTCTCTGTATATTTGTAGGAGATCGTTTCCTATTAGGATTACTCTTGTATCACTTTATAAACTCTATTCTTTGGAGGTGAATAATATTGAAGCATTTCAAAACACATTGAATTCTTATTTTCTACTTGGTATCAGAGCATGCTTTCCTACACCGTATTCCTCTGAAACCCGAAATTCGAATCTTGAAGAACTTTACGAACCACCCGATCAAAGTTATTTTTCCACCATCACAAGTCTATTTCGAATTTGCCACGAACAGCCTTGAAAGCCGCATCATAGCTACATCAAGTGGAGACAACTTTATACCACCACAGCCTGCATAATTGCTTAAGCCTAACTGACAAGACGACAAGCTTCCCTGCCCTACCAACAATCCTGCTGCAACCGACAAACCAAGCTCTGCTACAAACCAAGCCGTAGATCCTAGCCGACGAAACTACTGCAGTCGACAAGCATTGCTGCGCTGCTATAGTCCTTACAGTTCCCTTTATTGATTTCGTACAGGCCCCTATTTTTGCTAGATGGAGGACGACGCTACCACCCTTGCACTCCACAACATGCATGCCTCCAATTATTAACCATTATCATACCACCGCTCACGATAACTCAGCGTTTCCAACTGGCGTTGCCTTGAATGAATCCAACTACACCATATGGGGGCACCTCTTATGAAGATGAGGATTGGAGAATGAGGAAAAGTTGGCTATCTCACTGGAGCTAGAGCTGCACCAAATGTAGATTCTACTGAATTTGAAGTTTGGACCACAGAGAACTAAAAAGTGAAGAGTTGGTTAATTGATTCCATGGAATCATCCCTCATGAATCGGTATATCCGACTCCCAAAAGCCAAAGACGTGTGGGAAGCTGTTGAGAAGACCTTTTATGATGATTCTGATGAAACCATGATTTTTGAATTGAACAAGAAGTGTTTTGGAGCAAAACAGAATGGTCGGACTCTTCCTACCCACTACAATGAATTGGTGGGGATGTTTCAGGAAATTGATCAGCGTATGGCCTCTCAGAATAACACAGTGGCAGCAGTTGTTCAAGAGATCACTGCCATGTCACGAATGCGAGTTCACATATTTCTTAGTGGACTCGATTCAAAGTATGATCAAGTCTGTGGTGAGATTCTGCGCAAAGACCTGAAATTCGACTTGGAGCAAAGCTATGCATATGTTCGAAAGGTGCATTCTGAGAGGTAGGCAATGGAACACACCTCTGAATCCTCTGCCATGGCTGTCCAACGCAAACAGGGGCCCTCCTCAGGCTTCTCAACTCCATCACAACGTCGCCCTCCGGGTAAAACAAATCCATATGCAAATACAAAGTGTCCAGTTTATGGAGATGTGGGTCATAGCAAGCAACAGTGTTATAAAGTGATTAGCTACCCTGATTGGTGGGATTTCACCAAAAAACTGCGAAAGAACCTTGGAAAAGTTGTCGTGGCTACTACAGAGGAAACGCAGTCATCTAGTGCCTCCGCTATGAAGGGTAAGGTACATGTATGAAGGGTAAGGTATCTATGAATAGTTCTTGGATAATTGATACAGGTGCATTTGACCATATGACTAATGATACTAGTCTCTTAGAAAAGCTGAAACCCTCATCTCAAAATATTGTTTCTACTGCTGACGGTACTCCAACTCCTATTACCGGGGAAGGTTCTATTGTCCTATCTAATACATTAACCCTTGATTCTGTGTTGGTTGTTCCTTCATTGGCACATAATCTCCTATCTGTTGGCCAAATTATTCTAGCACTAGCGTGTATTGTGACCTTTTATCCCTCTTTCTGTGCGTTTCAGGACATTCTGACTCGGCGGATTCTTGGTTATGGTGTTAGAAGGGGGAAGCTCTACTACTTGGATCTAGAGAGTGGCGAACAACAGTTGTTAGGACAAGTGAATCAAGTCCATGGAGTAGAGAGTGTTAAGGAAACAGTGTGACTATGGCATTGTCATTTGGGTCATCTATCTTTTAGTTATCTTAAGAAACTACAACCTCATTTGTTTTCGGTTGTCAGTGATTCAGTTTTTCGTTGTGTTGTATGTGAACTGGCTAAGAGTCATAGAATTCGTATTCACCTAGTCTTAATAAAAGTCTCATTCCATTTATGAAGATTCATTCGGATGTCTGGGGTCCTGCCAGGATCCCTTCTCTTTCTGGAGCTCGGTATTATGTGACTTTTATTGATGATTGCACTCATATGACTTGGGTATCTCTATTAAAGAACAAGAGTGATGTGTGTTCCATGTTCCAAGATTTTCATAAAATGGTGTCCACACAATACCAACAGTCTATTCGTGTTTTCCAATCTGACAATGGTGGTGAGTATGTTATTGGCCTTATGCAGGAGTTTATGCAATCTCATGGAATTCGACATCAGACTTCCAACTCATATACTCCTCAACAGAATGGATTGGCAGAAAGGAAGAATCGACAGTTACTTGAAGTTGTTCGAGCCTCTTTGTTTGGCATGCATATACCACGTGAATATTGGGGAGAAGTTGTGAAGTCCGCCGCCTACCTCATTATCGTACTCCTTCTTGATCATTGAATTTCAAAATCCTCAGCAGAAACTTCAGAAACTTCTGTCACTTCTGTCGCTACCAAACCTTGAACCTCGCGTGTTTGGATGTGTAGCTTATGTTCATATTCCCAAGCCTCAACGTAACAAGCTTGATTCCCATGCCCGAAAGTGTATATTTGTTGATTATGCGGATTTCCAAAAGGGTTAACGATGTTATGATCCTTTTACTGGCACTATGTATGTTTCTCTTGATGTTGCGTTTCGCGAATCTGAGCCTTATTATTCATGGAGAGGTTCAGAGTCTTCCCTTTAGGGGGAGAGAGATTGTGAAGAAAATCCTTGGGATATATTTTCATTTGAAGAATTCGAAGAATTAGAAGCTTTGGAGTTGAAATTTGGAGTTGGAGTTGGGAACTCCCCAATATCAATTGACAGCGATAGGGCAGGAAACGAAAAGGAAGATGGAGGTGAACTTACCATGGGATCCGCAGGAGAAGAAGATGGGGTGAACTTACCATGGGGTCCGCAGGAGAAGAAAGTGGACTAATAGGAGATAAAGAAGGTGGAGGTGTCGTGATGGGAAATAAAGATGGAAAAATGGTAGAGGTGGACCCATGATGGAAGATAAAGAAGATGGACAAATAGATGGACCCGTGAGGCCCTCAGAAAGACAATTTCTTGGCTCCTGCCGACCATGTGGCTAAGGCAACAAATTGACAAGTTAAATAGTGATGTTGCAAGTCAACTTTATGGTTTGTCAAAGAAGATAGGTGGAGCACGCCAACATACTACTGTGCAGCTCCAAAGTGGCCTTGACGTGTCAAACCGAGGCCTTACGCGCCAGGATACTGCCACACACCTTGAGGGTGACAGTGATGCATTAATGCCTAGTGGTGATGCACCCAATGAACATAATATAATTCAGAGCCCTCATCTATCAGAGTTCTTCCCCCTCTCTACATCGTCAACTGAAGCTTCCGCTGCGAGTGTTCCTTCTCAGTACCTTTAATTTCAAACGAATCATTTGGGGTAGGTAATATTGAGCCTAGGAAATCACAGAGGGCTACCAAGGGTATTCCTAAGAAACAATATGATTTAGACATCAAAACCAAAGCTAATTACATGTCTAACCATAGGTTGTCTGGGTCAAATGCACTTGTTGTTGATCAATTATCCATTGTATCTATTGCTAGTAGTGTATAGGATGCTCTGGCAGATCCTAAGTGGACTCAAGCAATGAATAAAGAACTAGAGGCTTTGCAGAAAAACTCGACTTGGGATATTGTGAATATGCCTGCTGGAAAGAAGACTGTTGGATGCCGATGGGTGTTTACAGTAAAACTTAAACTGATGGGAGCATTGACAGGTACAAAACTAGATTAGTTGCCAAAGGTTACACTCAGCGCTATGGAACTGATTATGGAGAAACGTTTGCCCCTGTAGCAAAAATCAATACCGTTCGAATCATGATTTCACTTGCAACAACTAAAGATTGGCATCTACATCAATTTGATGTGAAGAATGCTTTCCTGAATGGTAACTTAGAGGAAGAAGTGTATATGGACATGCCGCTAGGAGTCAAAAATTTGCCTTATGATATGGCAAGGTTTGTAAGTTGAAGACGTCTTTTTATGGTCTCAAGCAGTCTCCGAGAGCTTGGTTTGGGAGGTTGTCCAAGTCCATGAGGACGTTTGGATATAGACAAAGCAACTTGGATCACACTTTGTTCATCAAGTGTAGTCAGGGTAAGATTACCGCTCTGATAGTATATGTTGATGATATGATTGTCACAGGGGATGACTTAAAAGAGATGAAGGCTTACAGAAGTATCTTTCTAAGGAGTTCGAGATGAAGGATCTTGGGCAATTAAAGTACTTTCTTAGAATTGAAGTTCCAAGGTGTAAGAAGGGGATTTCGTTATCCCAACGAAAGTATGTACTTGATTTGTTAGCTGAAACTGGAATGCTTGACTGCAATCCTATTGAGACACCGATCGAGATGAACCACCACCTTGCCATCTGTCCGTATCAAGTTCCAACGGATAAAGGAAGGTACCAACGTCTAGTAGGGAGGTTTATTTATCTTTCTCATACTAGACCTGATATTGCTTATACTGTGAGTGTTGTTGGTTAGTTTATGCATTGTCCTAATGAAGAGCATATGGATGTAGTGTATCGTATTTTGAGATACCTTAAGATGGCACCTGGAAGAGGTTTTTTGTTTGAAAAAAAGGGTGAATTGGAAGTTGTAGGGTACACGGATGTAGATTGGGCTGGTGATAAGACAGACAGAAGGTCCACATCTGGATATTTTACATTTGTTGGCGCAACAAGAAACAGAAGGTTGTTGCGAGGTCAAGTGCTGAAGCTGAGTTTTGAGGTATGGCACATGGAGTGTGTGAGATGTTGTAGATTCGTAATGTGTTGAAAGATTTGGGTTTTAAACTCAAGAAACCTATGGACTTGCATTGTGATAGCACATTTGCTATTGAAAGGAAAACCTGGACATGAAAATTATTCATTTTCCTTTTATGTATACAGAAGATCAATTAGCAGATGTTCTTACAAAAGGAGTGTCAAGGAAAGTGTTTCACAACTCGATTGACAAGTTGGGCATGATTGACATATATGCACCAACTTGAGGGGGAATGTAGAATATTCTGTAAATATTTACTTTCTTTGTACTTTTAGATTACGTCTCTCTGTATATTTGTAGGAGATCATTTCCTATTAGGATTACTCTTGTATCATTTTATAAACCCTATTCTTTGGAGGTGAATAATATTGAAGCATTCCAAAACACATTGAATTCTTATTTTTCTACTTATTCGAGATTCTTCTAGTCAATGCAGTTATATGATTGTCATTCTAAGAAAACTCGATGTTCTTGAATCAGTGGAATTAAATTTTCATGTTTTTATTGTCAGGTTTGGCTATATTGCTGTAAACAATGAAGTTTTCTAGATTATATATATATATATGTGTGTGTGTGTGTGTGTGTGTGTGTGTGTGTGTGTGAGAGAGTTCATGAGACAATCACAGAGTTTTTAAAATAATTTTCCTAGATTTTTTGCTTCATTTATTCTACACTTCATTCATTTCACCAAGTCTAATGCTGCTAAGAGTAATGTCAGCAGAAATTACATTTTCTTGAACTCTTTTTATGGATTAAACAACATTAGTTTCAGGTATTGGTTTTCAAAACCATTAGTTGGACAAATACATTCTGCTTTAAGTCATGCTAAGATTTTGGGAGCACTAGCAGATTTGTTGTTTTAGATTAGTGGGAGCTAGGCCTAAATATTGATATTCTGAATCTTTAAATTTAATTTTACTGCTGCAAACTTCATTGAACTTTAGATCAGTTAACATTAACTTTTGAAGTTCCTATTTTAGTATTTTGTTATGCAACCTTAAGTAGAAGTGTGCTGAATTTCCTGCATATATTATCCTACTCGAGTGACAAGCTACTTCATATCGATAGCATTATTTGCAGATATATTACAACACATTGATGAAACTTGTGTTGAGCTTCTTTAGAAGCCTTAAGTTGTAGGTTCTTTGGTTAGAAGAATATTCTTATGAATGGATCATGCATTATTTACTTACATTACAGATTATTACTGTAAGTAATTTGAAGTTTAATGTACAACATATGGCTCTTGTGCTCCGTGAAAGTTTATAGATTATTACTGTAAGTAATTTGAAGTTTAATGTACAACATATGGCTCCTGTGCTCCGTGAAAGGTTATATTAAAATTGCAGGGTCCTGATGCTTAGTTAAATGTTTGATTTCCTGCAGTTTAATATGATCAATCATAGAATCACTGGGTTTAAGGATGGTTTGATGATTCTAGCTTGTCTATGTGCACGCTTCATAATAACTACATCTGATACAGTAGCATTCTTCTTGTTTGAACATTGATATATAGTCCAAGTAGGAGACGGTAAAAATTAATGTGGACTTATCAATATTCACTATAAACCACTACAACTTAACTACCTTATTTGGAGAATAAGTAGTTAGACTATGCTTGAATTATTCAACTTATTGACATTTTTACTATGTATAATCAGCATTGAATATGTATCTATATTGTTGATTACTTAATTATTGTTTTAGGCTATTGAAAGCAAAGAGGGAATTAGGAGAATAGATGATCTTTCATTGATAATAGGAGCCCCTATATATAGAGAGTACAAGTACATAATCTTTGAGTACAAGGAATCCTATTCTAATTAGAACTAGCAATCTAGAACAATCTTCTTCTATTACAACAATAGAAAGTAATCATAGTTTGGTAAGGCACACATCACTCCCCCTTGTGCCGTCCAAACATGATATCATCATAACACCATGGCGCTTCAAACGTTGCCTCGTTAAAAACCTTGCTCCAATAATAAAAACCCAGTGGGACAAAAATAACCTCGAGGAGGAGAAAAATAGTACAACACGCCCTTCACTTCTTAAGATCAAATACGTAGACATCATGCCTCCCCCTGATGTTGAGAGCTCCCCCTAATTGGTACAAACATGGGAGTTCGAATAATTTTCTCATTCTGATGCTCTTCACATGTTTCTCAAAGATGGATTTAGGTAATGACTTAGTGAATAAGTCCACTACATTATCCTTAAATCGAATTTGATTCACCTCAATCTTTAGAAGTGTTTGTTGTTGCTGATTTAAAGAACAACTTACGTGATATATGCTTGGTGTTATCGCCATGATGAAACCTTACTTCATTTGTTCAAAGCAAGCTGCATTATCCTTATAAATGCATGCAGGCTCATCTGTGGTAGACTTCAAACCATATATTCTTCGAATGTGTGCAATTATGGATCTCAACCATATGCATTCATGAATTGATTCATGAAGAGCAATAATCTCTCCATGATTTGAAGAAGTAGCGACAATGGTCTACTTTGTAGACCTCCAAAAATATAGCGGTGTTTCCCATGGTAAAGACATAACCAGTTCCTAAACGACCTTTATGTAGGTCAGAGAGTACCCAACATCAGCAAGACCTTCCAAAACACTAATGTTGTTTTGGGATGGGGATAAAAGACGCAGGCTAGTGTTGGCGACGTTCTTGGTGTGTGATGGTCCCAATCCATCATCCATCAGTAGGGATAGAACAAGCTCATATCTATCATACCTTTTAAGTATCAAAAGATATCTTTTACACCAATCCAGTGGTGTCGCGTTGGTGCAGAGCTATATCTAGCTAACAAGTTCACAACAAATGAGATGTTTGGTCTTGTGCATTGAGCTAAATACAATAATGCACATATTGTACTTAAATAGGGCACTTCTGCCTCTAGCACATCTTCGTCATCATCCCTCGAACAAAAAGTATCATTTTAGGATCAAGACTACAGACAATCATGGGCATGCTTGAAGGCCTGACATTGTCAAAATGCCTAAGCATCCATCAACACGGTGCTCAAGTTCCAAACCGAGCCAAAATCATGTTCTCCCAAGATCCTTCATCTCAAACTCGGATTTCAAGTATTCAGTGGTTTCCATTAACTCATCAAGGGTTCCAATTCATTAACATAAATCATGGCAATTGCAAATCCAGATCTTGTCATGGAAACGCGTGGGCATAATTTAACTTATCCCTTCCCAATCAAGTAGTCACTTAGTGAGCATTTGGCATATGTTCTACTCTATAATATTTGGCTTAGATGCATGATTAGGAGCTTGATTAACTCTTGAATGTGTAGATGAGCATGTTTAGAACAAATTAAGGGACCTAATCACTTCTCTAATTTATGGCTAGGACACTTGGTTAGAACACGGTTAGTTACAATACCAATTTCGATTGCCGTATTGGCTAGCTTGGAAGCCTTGATTCTAGAACTCTTCACCTTTTGGTGCAATTAGAGGCCCTAACAAGACTCTAGATTGTCTCAATTGAGTTTTTATGACCCTTGATCCAGAGTAGGAATACCCTTTAAGAAATCTAATGACCCATGAGCCTTGAAAAGCCTTGGGTACAGTTCTTAATGCCATCATGAATTGAGTGACCATTGTCAGAACATATTTGTGCATTGAATTTGGCTAAGAGGATATCTTAATGACCTAATTTCCATTTCTTGATTAGTTTCTATTATCTTTATTTTTAGTTACAATTTTAATTTCAATTGTCAATTTTATTTTTCACAATCAAAACCAACTTTCACAAACCACTTTCATTGTCTATATCATTTGGTTGTGAGCTTCCGCATTTATTTGTGATTCTTTTGACCCATTTTAGGCTTGGTTGTTCCGAGCCAGGCATGTAAATAGCTTGGTGCTATTTTTTTAGGTTTATTTGTTAATTGTTGGTGACTTAGTAATCGGCATAATCAAGGATTGAAGTTAACTTTTCAATCCCCGTGGTACGATAATTTCAATCCTTGCACGTAAGTTACATTTAAGCACCATACCAGGCTTGTCTCTTGATTAGAGCCTGTGATTTTATTTTTATCTCACCTAGATCCACCTTAGGGGGATTTCACCTCATTTGGATCCGCTTTGAGGAGATTTCACTTCACTTTGATCCACCTTGAGGGGATTTCACCACATTTGGATCCGCCTTTTGGGGATTTCACCTCACTTGGATTCGCCTTTTGGGGATTTCACCTCACTTGAATCCGTCTTGCGGAAATTTCACCTCCTTGAGGAGATTAATTTCACCTCACTTAGATCTGTCTTGAGGAGAATTTACCTCACTTGGATCTCTTCCTTAAAGAGATTTCACCTCACTTGAATCCGCGTTGAGAATATTTCACCTCATTTGGATCCACATCAAGTAGATTTCATCTCATTTGAATCCGCCTCAAGGGGATTCACACCTCACTTGTTAAAACAAAAAGGAAAAAGTCCTCGTTAATAACAGGAATTTAGTAAATGGACCACCAATCATTAAGCTTCTTCTTGGTCTTTTGCAGATTTCCCAGGAAGCTTGGGATGCCTCCTATCATATTAAGCCTGATCATTAGCTTTAAGTCTTCAACAATGAGCCAAGCTCCATCAGAATTTTTCCCTTTAGATCGATGGTTTGGAAGTTGAGGATGCTCAATTCATAGTAGTAGCTTAAGTTAACCAGAATCTCCCCCTCCAATATGTTCTCACTGACACTGAGATATCGCAGTCAGGACAAGTGATAAACTTGGTGTGAAATGTTGCGAGAGAGGCTGTTGGTTTGAAGGTTGATGTACCTAAGAATGGAAAGGCTTCATGAAAGGTGATATAGTGCCATGAAAATCATGGCCTTGTAGATTAAAGGGTACTTCTATTTGATGCATTTTGCCTTAAGTAATTCTATGCCAAGTGAAAAGATTCATTCTATGGTTTCAAGAAGCCATGTAGATTGGTAGCTATGGGTTCTTTGAATCCGAGTTAAGCCACATGATCAGTATCATTTGCGAGTTTGCGACACTAGCACTCTAACAGAAAAGGAGTTCATAAGAAGGAGAAGGGGTGATCACATGAAAGCATAGGAACCAAAATGGACATAAGCAGGGTACACGAAGCTCCATGGTTGGGCTGGGCTCTCACAACTTGATAACTTTTCAATGAGTTCTCTAAGCAAGTTCTTGGTTTCTAACTTATTTAGCTCGAGCGCCATAATAGAGTAGAGGGTGAACACAGTCGATCTCACCCTTATTATTCTAGTACTGCTGTAAACTAGAACTTGACATTTCAGTGATTATATATACCAATCTTCTTCTTCTTTTTCTCTCAAAATGACTCTTTATTTAATGTTGCATTATTCAATTTTGTAGAAAACGTGGGTGGGTGACTTAATTAGATGAAGATAAGGTGTTTGAAGAAATGTTCTTTCTAAGAAGAAGTGCTGGATTGAATCGGGATGGACGATTTTCCAATAATGCCAATGTTCAGAAAGGTACTCCTGGACTTGTTAGTTTCCATTTACACAAAAACAAAACAATGGCTACGAATTGGACTGCTTTGCCTTTTCTGATAATTCTCACAAACCCAATTGGATTACATCACTTATTACACATAATTAAGATACAACATTACTAGTCTCCATTGGATCTTTAGAAATCTACACAATGAGCAACTCATAACCTAGAAAGCGAAATCAAGCACTCACTTATTAGTAGCTACAACTTATTTCTTCCACACTTCCAGGCTATCATCCTACCTTTAAACGTCTTCGTCAATAGAATAACTCACAGAATATTGACACTTCGCTTCCCATGCCATACTGTGCAAGTATTTTTGCACAAAAACTTTATTATGCAATCATAAAGAACTAAGGAAGAATAAATAAATAATAAATAAAAAAGAGCCAAAAAATATCATTTTGTTGCACACAGCATAAAGAAGAAAATAACATTACCTATTGTTTAGCTTCTACTTGGCCTTTCTTGACAGATGTCGATCAACACCAGTGTAAGCATTTTTTATATGGTGTAGCTTCCTATGGACCTCCTCCATAGACATTCTATTCCTTGGTGATTCTTCCGAGCATGCAAGTCCAATCTTAAGGGTTGGAAGTATGCACTTCCACATAGTGTTCATCTTGCTTAAATTCTCATTGTCAATGTTTTCTTCAACTGCTTCGATTTCATTATTGTAACAGTTGATGTAGTTCACTACATTTTGTGATGTTGCAGGTGCTGTCTCTTCTAAAGTGGCAAGAAGAGTAGGATCTACAATCTGCATCACTGTTTCTGGTATGGCCATCTTGACAAAATTATGGAGGTTCAAACCATCTTTAAACATATCGTCGATAGGTCTTCTTCCTGTGAACATTTGCAACACGAGCACCCCATAACTATATACATCTCCTTCTCTTGATGGCTCAACACCACACGCATACTCTGTGACTCACAAAACAATCAAGTGTGTGTGTATATATATTAGTTCTCTTTGTACAATTTGGAACCTAACTTCTATAGTATGGAAAGTTTCTTTGTTGATCAGAGTTACCAGACTACTATGAAAACTTTTTCATCATTATTAATGTATGAATGAATTATACAAATATATTCCATTTTTGGGTTGAGACAAAGAGTGAGATAAACTTCATCATTGGTATCTTTTCTCTCTTTACAAAAAAAATCATTTATGTCTTGCATTAATATTACAATCTTTGAGATACATATCTTATATTGCTTGCTAACTTGTACTTGGTCATTTGTTAGGGCTTAAAATTTAAGTTGGTTGTCATTGCCACTGTGCCACATTGAGCATAAGCTAACGTGCTCCTATTTCTCTATTCTTTTGTCCATATTTCTATATATAAATTCAATAAAATTATAGATAAAAATTTAAGAAATTATAAAGTAGTGGAAGATTGTTACCTGGGGCTGCATAGCCAATGGTTCCCTTTATTCTAACTGTACTACTTTGATTTTGAGAGGAATCCGTGGTTGTTGAGATGAGTCTTGCTAACCCAAAATCACCAACGCAAGCAACCATGTCATCATCAAGAAGAATGTTGCTCGGCTTCATGTCGCAATGAATGATTTGTGGTTCACAATAGTCATGAAGATAACACAATGCAGAAGCCACATCAACAGCAATATTCAATCTTTGAAGAAGGTTCAAACTCCTTGATTGATTTTCTCTGTGCAGCCACTCCTCTAAATTTCCATTTGACATATACTCAAAAACTAGAGCTTTGAAGTCATTACCATTGTAATCTGTGCTGGAGCAACATGTTAAGATCTTCACAAGATTCCTGTGCCGGATATTTCTCAGTGCATTGCATTCAGCCAAAACTCTTGGAAGCACCTTTCCGTTGAAGGTTGAGGACCTTGATGGCAACAACGTTGTTTTCTTCTTGATTAAAAATTCCTTTGTATACAGAGCCAAAACCGCCTGATCCGATTTGATTGCTCAGAGAGAATCCGCCAGTAGCATGATGAAGTGTTTGGTATGAAACCTTTGGAAGGAAATTAATCGATGATACTGCTATTAATGGCTTCTTCTTTTGAGTTTTTCTCCTCCAATAAAGAGCTGAGACGACTGCAAACAAAAGAGAGCATCCAGCAACCAAGGAAATTGTGAACTTTAGTTTGAAAGCATGCAACTTTCTCTGCTTTGGTACTTTGATGGGGCATGCTGGTAGCTGCAATTCTGAAATACCTCCACAAAGTTTGGTATTTCCATCCAATGATATTGCACTTGTGTTTTGAAAACCTCTTTCTTTCGGTACCTCACCCTCCAGATTATTGAACGAAAGGTTCAAATGGATCAAGAATGGAAGCCTCTGTAGGTCTTTTGGAATATGTCCTGACAAGTTGTTTCGTGAAAGATCTAGATACTGAAGACCTCTCAAAGAAGCCAAAGAAGAAGGTACGATTCCTTGAAAGTGGTTCCCTTGTAGGTAAAGAAATTCAAGGCTCAAACAGCCTCCAATAATTTCTGGAATTCCTCCGGTCAAATTATTATCAGAGATGTCCAATGTATTGATATTCTTCAGCTTACCCACTTCCACAGGTAGAATGCCAGTCAGCGAGTTTTGCGACAAGTTCAGCAAGATAGAGAAGGACAGAGCAATCACCTGTGATGGTATATCTCCACTAAGCTTATTGTCTGATATATCCAACTGCTGCAGATTTTTGCAGTTACCAATATTTGGAGGAATGCTTCCTCTAATTCATTTTCTAATAAGTGGAGGTGATACAATTGGGTGAGGTTGATCTGGCCTGATAATCTATTGGAATCTAAACTTAATACTTGCAGCTTTTGTAACTTCCCAAAAGAAGCTGGAATGGTACCTGTGAACAAGTTTTCTTCCAGGGTCAGGAGTATTAAATTGCTGAGATTTTCTAATGTTTCAGGAATCGTTCCCGCTATTTGATTGCCCCCAAGGCAGAGTTGAGTCAGTTGGGTTGAGAAATTGGCTACAGAATTGGGTAAAACACCTCCAAAATTGTTATTACTCATAGAAAACAGCCACAAATTGCTGCAATTTGTCAAGAATGTTATAAATCCCAAATCATTTGATGAATTAGTTCCTAGATTATTGACCTCGAAGTTGAGCAGCTGGAGATTGGGAAAATTTCCAAAACTTGCAGGAACTTGCCCAACAAAATTATTTTCCCCAACATCAAGTATCTGAAGCTGAGAAGCATTGGAAAATGAAGCTGGGATTTGGCCAGAGAATTCATTTGTACCAAGGTACACTACTTGGAGATTAGGCATGTTTAGGCCTATACCAGGTGGAATACTGCCCTTAAATTTATTAGCTGAAAGTGAGAAGCGGTTCATAGATGATATGTTAAAAAAGGAGGGAGGTATCGTACCCGAGAGATTATTAGGACCAATTGAAAAAAATGATAAGCTTCTCAATCGACCTATTTCCTCTGGTACGTTGCCCACCAAATTGTTCTCTTGTAAGGAAAGAAAAGTGATTGATGAAAGATTTCCCAAGGAAGGTGGTATGCCTCCTGTCAAATTGTTAATCTGAAGATCAAGACACACAAGCTTCAGTGAACCAATCTCTGAAGGAATCTTCCCAGTAAGGCGGTTCCATGCAATGGTTATGATGCTTAATTGGCGGGAGAAGGTTAGGTTGACTGGAATTCCCCCCTCCAACATGTTGATACTGAGATTGAGATGGCGGAGTCGGAATAAATGTTCAACTTGTTGCGGAATGTTGCCAGAGAAGCTGTTGTTTCGAAGGTTGATGAACCTAAGAAAGGAGAGGTTGCCAATGTAAGGAGATATGGTTCCGTACAAAACAGCGTGTGGTAGGTTCAAGGCTGTTACTCTTTGATGTCGTCTACCACAAGTAATTCCAGGCCATTTGCAGTAATGAATGGAGTCATTCCATGAATTCAATAGCCCATGTGGAACAGAGGCTATGCAATCTTTGAATTTTAGCAAAGCCAAGCGATCGGTTTCATTGCCAAATGAACTTAAAACAGTAGTAGGTTGTAAAAAGTTGATGAAAAGGAGAAGGGTCAGGACTTGATGGTATGTGAAACTCTCCATTAAGTTTGTAAAAGCAAGGGGAAGCTAGTCAGGAGGTGAAGGGAATATTATTCAAGGCAAATCAACTTGAGCTTGCAAAAATGTGGTATTTAACAACCTTTGCATGTAGTTTGAGTCTTAGGATATGGCTCATCAGTAATTAGTTACATAAAGTAAATATTGGTAAATATGGTCATGATAGTATTGACGCCGACTAAAGACTTGGACTTGATTGGACAGAGGAGGGGACATGGTCGAATTTTAAATTTGTAGTGGAAGAAACTTGGAAGCAGCAAGCACTACTACAATAATGACCAAATGCCATGATTGCTTAGCCACACATTGATTGATGGGTGGATATGTTGGGTAAGGGATGAAATCAGCCGTCTCTAATTACACTATTCACATTATGTCCTCATGCATTCATTGGTCCATCAAGAATAAAAAATAGAACAAAAGATTAAGAAAATATTTTTTTAATCTTTGTGAACCAGTGAATGCATGAGGACAAAATTATAATAGCTGATCTCATCCCGTTTGGGCAAATTTGTAATATGGGTGGTACAGTGACACATTTATCATCACTTGTGATTTTTTAACATTTTCTTCATCATACTTTTGCAGTGTGGTCCACTTTAGTACTCCACTCCGATTAGATAATAGATTTTTGCTCATCAATTTATGTTTATCAACTCATTCACTCACTCTCCTACAATAAAAACAAAAAACAAAAAATCACGCACTCTGATTTCTCTCTCTCACTCCGTCTATATCCTCTTCTCAATCCTCTCTCTCTCTCTCTCTCTCTCTCTCTCACTTAATTTTCTAATAAGACATGGCTGTTCTTATCTAGCTCTATTGTTTTGGCAGTGGAAAAGAAGTTCACAAGGCCCGATGACTAGCTAGGCATAAATTGACGTAAGAATTTTTTTGATAGATAAGCATTATTTTAGCTCACTAATTTGATGATATAAATTCTAGCATACTTTTGATTTTCATTTGTAGTTTAAGTGTTATAGTAATATTTCGTCTGATAGTTTGAACTTTGTACTTTCAGTACGCTAGGCATTTAATCAGATGATGAACCATAGTTTATTTAGGTAAATCTTTTTCTTTTATATATGTTAACCAGGTTAATCATTTGTTTTTTGCTCAATAAAATGGCCAAAGGGTAAGTTGGAGTTCATAGATGTACAAGTACAACTTTACTTAACTCAGCTGAGTCAGATGCATTTTTTGATGCCGACTTACCATTTTATGATGACTCGTTTAGTGTTATTGTGTGTTTAATTGAACAACTTAGATTAATTATACCTGAGTTATAGAAGTTAGAAACTTTATACTAGTCTGTACTTGTGAATTCCATTTGTTTCTACAATTACTTCATATTATGTGGCATATGATCCATTTCCTGCCTTACAGGTTTGACTAGGAGTTTAACAAAGAAGTTGCAACTGAAATAATCTATTTTGAAGATTTGTAAGTACATGACTTGGTATCTTTTGATGTGTGATATTTTGTACAATACTTTTCAAATGTTATATGCTGGTTTTTGCTTTGGACGACTTCATCTTATTAGCTTTCTTATATTGCCATTATAAGAGCTTTGTATCCCTTACTGTATTACTTATTGACAGAGAATTAAGGTATATTTTCATACTAAAAATGTGTAATATTCATATAGGGAATTAACTGAGTAGTAGAAAACTTTGAAGTTGAAGGGTGGTGTTAAATTAATGGCAGCTCCAATGTTGCAAATGGATTTCAGGTCAGCTCATATGTTTTATTATAATTGCTATTTTATATTTTAGTAAGGACTTTTTGTTTAGATATCATATTTATAACTTCCATTTATATACAAAATTTTCAAAAGTTGAAGTTGTCACCAAACTTAACCAGAAGTTGAAGTCATTTAGTAGAAGTTAGTTTATAGAGGTATAAATGGAATGATATATTCCAGGGGGATAAACCCTTGTATAAGAAATTGTTCTATTTCCAATATTAAGAAACAACTGTTGTATTTTCAGTTATCACTATTGAAGAATTTAATAATTTCTTCTTTTTTGTTTTTTGTAGTTATTATTTATGAAAACAAGAATAAAGATAATGGTGAGCTATTAATAATATAATAAAATAGGTAGCCACATGCATTAATATTTGTGGCAATTTTCGTTAGAGGGGTCCACCAAGTCAGAAAGTGAAAGAAGTCACATATAAAAGGACTCGGCTTCTCTGCTATAACAAGCAGTGTTAGGATCTGCTTGGACTTCGCTACCAAGTTGACACGTCATCTAAAATCAATCCAAGGGCCAGAAGTGAAAGTCTCCAAAACACTAACCATATACCACACATAGCATCTCACTCTCTCTCCCTCCCTCCCTCCCTCCACGCCTTCTACAACTTCGTCTCCTATCAATTCCGTCTCCTCTGTCGAGTACTAGCATGGCCGCCACGGGGATTGGCCTTCTTCTTATGGAGAGTGAAAAAGAAGAGATCTTCTTGTTTCAGATTAGGTCCCCCGTAGGCCCCCCAAATGATCCAGGGTTTGGCATCACCTTATAAAACAAAGTCAGGAAGAAGCAAGGATGGTGTGGTCGCCGAGTTAGAATTATTCTTGCAGCAGAGGTAGTGGCCGATCAATTCTTCATCAGTTGGGTAGAATCTCACACCCACCATAAAACAACGATCCATATCCCTAAATTCCTTTTTGGGTTTGAATTAGGGTTTTCTGGGCATTTGGGGATTCTGGGTTAGAGAGACCGAAACAGAGAAACCAAGCAGAAAAAAAATAAATAAGAGAGAGAAAGAGAGAAATTGCAATTATGAATTGTGAATGAGTGAAGTGGAAGATTAGTGAACTAATAGAGGTTCATAGACAGATTGGGAAATATGATTGTTGCTTTGTGGTGGCGGTTCACTCGGTTTCTCTGACAATTGTCGCTGAAAGGAGTGGAGGGAGGGAGGGGGAGAGAGAGTGATATGCTGTGTGTGGTATATGGTTTGTGTTTTGGAGACTTCCACTTCTGGCCCTTGGATTGATTTTAGATGACGTGTCAGCTTGGTAGTAAGTCCAAGCAGATCCTAGCACTGCTTGTTACAGCAGAGAAGCCGAGTCCCATATAAAGACACTCCTGACTTATGTTTTGGTATAGCCACCCTTCTATAGATCACCCACTCAGTTAAAAGTGACTGCAGCGTTGCTTTTGCTTATAAGCACAATAATATGTGGGAATGGGGTCAAAGCCTAATAATAGATGGTTGTTGTTGCCCAAATTGTAGTAGTGTAGCCAACAAAGGTTGGTAAGGATGACCTTGTGTTGGAGCCTCCATTCAAGTTCAAATCCCGTTGCCGACTATCCTTTGTTGGTGGGTAATCTAAAAAATGTCATGCATAATTACATACTAATAGGTTGGGCTGGGACACTGGCTAGTTTCGTAATTCCTGTTGGATCAAGATCGTAGGTTTGCCCTGACCCTGGTAGTGTAAGGAAGCCTCCCTCTTACCAGAACTTTTTGTAACTAACAAATAAATAAATTGTAGCAGTGTAGCGCTGCACTGATCAAGCCTGGAAAGTGGTCTTAAAGCTGATGATTACTAATTGGTTTAGTGTAATGTCTTTTGACACTCATGTTTTGGTAGGTAATTAGGCACCTAGACTAAGTCAATCTACTTTATTATAGAATTTATAGCCAAGCACCCATGAGGAACAAGGTTTATGCCAGTGCTACTACTGGATTACTATAACACAGGAAATCAAATGTTTAATAGAACCAACATGGCAAAAGGAGTGTTTTCTTGAATAGGATGAGAATAGGGTCTAACGTACCCACCCAAATTAATTTCAGTAAATAAACAAAACTTGAAATCCTACCTCGATTAGATCGATTTCGTTATGGAGATTCATAAACCCTTGCAAAAGGTCCGAAGGCCGATTGTAATGCCTTCAGCTGGACTAGTGTGTTTTATTACTGTGTCGTCTCTGTTTACGAATACTTGTGTTCTACTCGACAGCAATGACTTTAGACTGAAATTTGTCTCAACTTTGAAAAAAGACAATGACTTGAATTAAATTGAACTGAGAATAGTGGAAGAAACTTGGAAGCAGCCCTGCACTAATTAATTAATTGGTAGGGTTCAGACTATCCGCCCAGTTCCTACGGTGAGAAAAATCTTGGCAAAGTGTTTAACAGCTTATGATCATGACTATTGAGCAAGTCTTGCGTACGTCAGCCAGTCTTACAACACAATAAGTATCACGTAAGGAGATGTTTTGGTATTTGACTTTGAAAAAGCGTGAGTAATTTTAAAATAAGTATAATTTTTTTTTGTTAACTTTGATTGAAGTTACGGCTGCTGTATATAAGAACACTTGGAGCAGCAGCTAGTACTTGTGGCGGTAACAACGGCACGCAGGGACTCAAAATGCGGAAGATGGTCATCATTGCCGCTGTCTTTTTTATTCTTTTTTTTTTTTTTTTTTTGAAAAAAAAGGGCGGTGCGGCAGCCCTCAAGGCTTGATAGCCTTAAATAAAGAAACTGTTGAATACAAGGGGGGGACAATGAGCCTAAACCCCTGATTACAATAAGTAGAACATCCTAAAATACTATCCTGAGTCTCTACTAAATGCTTGTACTCAACAAAGCACCAATTAGCAAAGAGCGCTCTACTGGCGACTCTATTTGCTTTAACTGCTTTAACGCAGCGGTGACACAACGCAAAGATAACTTGATCTACAACCCGACTGCAGCAAAGCATAATTACCATACGCACAGCTTTCCCATCATGATGCCACTGGACACTACATCCAGTGACACTTGGTTTCACTCTGCTACTAGGAGGCAGCGACCATTTGCAATTGCAAGGAACTCGCCACCTACCTAGAGCAAAACTAGCACACAAGGTGCAAAGACTGGCACACAGGCCAAAGGCTCCAACCAGAACACGGTTGGAGCTTATTTCCGACAAAGCAACAAAACTAAGATTCAACAAAACAACAATTGTGAAATAACAACAAACAACACAACCAAAAATGGAAAACCACCAGCAAGGTCCAGAAGCACAAACCCAACCCATCCACCATCTTCCCCGAGGACCCAACGTAGCAGCCCAACAGAACCACCCACCAGCACCCGACCACCCCCTTGGGGCGCACCACCGCCGCCCGGCATGCCCGCGCCGTCACACCACCTCACCCCTGCGCAGGCCACCCAACACCCCGACCAACGTCCAAATCCAGATCCAGAACCGAACAAACACCTCGCCGGGAGATCTAGAACTCAGACGTCGTACCGAACCCAGCCGCCGAGGAGATGCCAGAAAACACCGCCGGATAGCCGCGTCGGCCCTCGCCCACGATCCAGGAGAGACAGATCGACATCGATCTTCCGTCACTGAGATCGATCCCTCACACACCCGCCGTGGACCATGCTCCGGCCTAAGGACCCCGCTGCCAAGATTGCCATCCCAGACCAACATCCTCTCCAGGACCGGAACGCAGTGGCGGGAGAGCCAGCGGCGTTCGGCCGGGAGAGAACTCACCAAGCTTTTCTCCTCTCTCTCGTGCGTGAGGCGCGTTCCCCAATTTTGTTTTTTCTATTGGGTCTCCTCTCTTTATCTCTGGTAGAAAGAGATCCATGTCGTCCATTTTGGTACCTACATGAATGTATTGTACATGTTTAAAATATCTCGTGGGTACCTTCAAGCTCTCTCAGCTCTTTTGAGTTATGTACAACTCTATACTGATAGACTGATGGAGCCACAAAAGCCCCGACTCTAAATAATGTAAAGGTTGACTAAGTTTTAAGGCTTCTTTGGCAAGATGATGGATAACTTTATTGTCATCCTGTCTTACAAAGTGCCAACTACAAATTGAAAGAGATTTGACTTCATCTAAGATATGAACCTCAGAATTGAGATCATCACTCTCAACTTGCAAGGCACTACTGACATTTAAAACATCACCTTCAACCTCCAGATTTCTAAACCCAACATGAAGAGCAAACCTGAGACCATGTAGAAGACCTAGAGCTTCGGAAGACCTTGGGGGAAGGTTCCCAAACTGTGGGACAGCCATGACACCTCTTAAGCTTCCTCTTTCATCTCTGAATACCACACCTAACTCACAAACACCATTTTTTACATCCCTTGCTCCGTCAAAGTTCATCTTCAAACAACCTTGCCGTGGTGGCTGCCAGATTATAATGTGGTTTGGAGAAGCTTGCAGCTTCAGTTCAGACCAAACTCAGTTCATATTCCAATTGCCATTCGCCTGCAACATTAGCCAAACCTACCGGTTCCAACAAGGCTTCACGCATATGTAAATTCCTATTCCTCCAAAGCCGTCAACAGATGTAAGCAAAAGATTCCAGCTCATATTCCAAGGCAATAGAACTTACATGTGAGAAGATCGAGATCAAATACTGAAGGCTTCCTCCTTCAAAATTGATCTACCAATTACCAATCAAAATTTTTGGTTTTTAATCATATCTATCAAATTCGATATTTTAATTTTTGGTATTATTAACTTTAGAATAACTAATTCTTTGTAATATAAATTAGAATGAATAATACTAGGTTTTTCAATTTTATAGTTATAAACTTTGTATTCATCAACTTAATATAGCTTTCTTTTGTATATATTGCATCAAGTTTTAGCCATTTTCAATAAACTAGGTTATTTAACCATCTTTGACCAGGTTACATGAAATACATATATTATTAATGTAGTAATATTCATACTAATATGAAAATTTTTATGTTTATTTGTTAATATACATGTATGTGTATGGAAAACCGCAGCATATAGAGCTAATATTTAGATAATCAGTAGATTCGGCATTTACAAAAACCAAACTAACTTTTTTGGTAATATTTTTTTATTTCGGTTTTATCTGTCTCGGTCACCGAAAAGTCATTTATTAAACCTAAAACATCAGTTAGTATTCGGTCAATTTGATAATTACCAAACCAAATAGCAGTCCTAATAATACCTATGTGTCATGTTTTGTTGTCTAGATGTTAAATAGATGCACAGAAAATTATAAAATATAAAATATAGAAGGTACATGTGTGGTTTACTAGGGAGTGTAGAGCTTGCAAACACCAGAGAGTAATGGGGCGTGAGATTGTTCTTGTTGTTTGTTTTTAGTCAAAGTCACTGGGTGGACTTTGATAATTTCTGGTCGTTGGCAGGGTATTTAAAATTTCAAATGTTTTCCAGAAATAGAAGCCAACTGAGAGATCAAATGCCTGGTGAAGCCTCCTCTTCCACGTCTCCTCCTTGTCGATTTAGCTACGATGTGTTCCTCAGTTTCAAAGGAAAAGACACCTGAAAGATTTTCACCGACCACCTCTACACGGCCCTGGTCAACGTTAGAATCCTCACTTTCCGAGACGACAACGAAATCTAGAGAGGACTCAATATCAAGCTGGAGCTGAACAAAGCCATCCACCAAACACGGAGGTTCGTCATCGTCTTTTCCAAAGACTACGCCTCTTCCCGATAGTGCCTCGACGAGCTTGTCGTGATCGTCTAATGCCACGCCTACGACGCTTGCGGTCATGTCATTTTGCTAGTGTTCTACGACATCGATCCGTCTCATATGAGGAAGCAAACCAGAAGTTTTGCCTGATGGAGTTGTTGCATGTTTTTAGGTTTCTTGTTACATAGGTTTCCTTGTTAGAATAAAACCCTAAATGTCAGGGTTATTGGTTTTAGTTTGTTTTGACTATTTCCTTGTTGATTTACCATGTAGCATTAGTCATGCATAACGTGGGCTGCTATTTCTCATTCTGTTAAGATTATGTAAAGACTATATATCCTTGTTCTTTTCTTTGAATAAGATAAGTCATTCCTATATTGTTTTTGTTGTTCTTAATTCATTGCTCAACTTGAATTGATCAACAATACCTAACAATCTGGTATCAGAGCCCCCACTGGCCTTGAGAAGAGAGATAAGCCGCAGCTTAGAGTGACTTCCAAATAAGTGAGATGACGAGTGAGGGAAATTTCATGCAACCATAAATTCCTCAATTTGATGGTCACTACGACCACTGGAGTATACTAATGGAGAACTTCCTTAGGTCAAAGGAATACTGGAGCTTGGTTAAAGTTGGCTACGAAGTGCTGACACCTGGTTCAAATGTGTCGGAGATGGCTCAGAAGAAGCTTGATGAGATGAAATTAAGGATCTCAAAGTGAAGAACTACCTGTTCCAGGAAATCGACAGGACGGTCCTGGAAACCATTCTGAAGAAGGATACATCGAAAGATATTTGGGATTTGATGAAGAGAAAGTATGCAGGAAATGACAGAGTGAAGAGATCAGTCCTCCAAGCCTTGTGAAAGGACTTTGAAACCCTAGAGATGAAATCAGGTGAAACCGTTACTGAATATTTTTCTAGGGTTATGTCTGTGGCCAATAAGATGCATATTTATGGTGAAGTAATGAAAGATGTGACTATCATAGAGAAAATCCTTAGGTCTTTAACAGACAGATTTAATTACATAGTCTGTTCTATTGAAGAGTCTAAGAATCTTGATACAATGTCTATTGATGAACTGCAGAGTTCTCTAATAGTTCATGAGCAGAAGTTCCACAGACAACGTGGTGAAGAGGAGGCCCTCAAGGTGTCTTTTAAGGAGAGAACAAGAGGAAGAGGACGTGGTAGAAGCTCTATGAGAGGCAGAGGCAGAGGGAGAGGACGCCAAACATTCAATCGAGCCATTATTGAATGTTATAGGTGTCACAAACTTGGACATTTTCAGTATGAATGTCCAGGTTTGAAAAAAGAGGTTAACTATGCAGAAATGGAAGAGAAGGAGACTATGTTACTCATGTATCACGTGGGGTTGTGCGAGAGCTATATAGAAGGTGCATATGTGGAGCTGAATGAGAAAGAAAAACTGACGTTGATGGCATATGTGGAGGAACATGGTGTCAATAGAGAGGATGCATGATTTATAGATTCCGGATGCTCAAACCACATTTGTGGTGATACGAAAATGTTTCATGAGTTGAATGATGGTTTCAAACACTTAGTAAAGCTTGGAAACAATTCCAGAATGAAAGTGATGGGAAAAGGGAGTGTGAAGGTTCATGTCAATGGTATCTATCATGTCATAACAGAAGTCTACTATGTTTTGGAGTTGAAGAATAATCTTCTCAGTGTGGGGCAGTTACAAGAAAGAGATTTAGCAGTCCTAATGTGGGGAGGAATGTGCAAGATACACCATCCAGAGAAAAGATTAATCATTCAAACTTGGTTGTCAGCCAATCAAATATTTATTCTACTTGCCAAAGTAATAACAAAGACTACAAGCTGTTTTCACACAATATCACAAGACCTGCCTCATCTTTGGCATAGCAGGTATGGACATCTCAGCTACAGGGGATTAAAGACATTGCAAGATAAGAGCATGGTGTATGGTTTGCCTAAATTTGATGCCTCCAAAGTGAAGTGTACAGACTGCCTTGTTGGGAAGCAGCACCAGGATTCTTTTCTAAAGAAAGGTGTGTGGAGGGCAACACAAAAGCTGCAACTTATCCACGCAGACATCTATGGACCAATCACACAAAGTCAAATAGCAACAAGAGGTACATTTTGTGTTTTATCTATGATTATAATAGAAGATCTTGGGTGTACATTCTGGTATGGAAGTCGGAGGCGTTAAATTCCTTTGTGTGCTTTAAGAAGCTTGTAGAGAAAGAAACATGTTTATTCATCAAATGCCTCCGTATTAACAGAGGTAGGGAATCTAATTCAAATGAGTTCATTGATTATTGCAAGGAAAATAGTATCAAAAGGCAGTATCTGCCTACATTCCACAACAAAACGGAATGGCAGAAAGGAAAAACATGACAATTCTAAACATGGTTTGATCTATGCTCTCATAAAAGAGAGTTTTTGGGTGCATAGCTCATGCTGATTCCCTGATGTCAAGAGAACCAAATTAGAGAATAAGGGTGTTGCTTGTGTGTTACTTGGTAATAGTGAAGAATCTAAAGCCTACAGACTCTACAATACTATCACAAAAAAGATAGTGATTAGTCGAGATGAGGTTTTTGAAGAAGATAAGAAGTGGGACTAGGACGCAAGCTATGAGGAGCAGCTATTGATGGATTTGGAATGGGGAAAAGATCAGAAGGATACCAATGATACCAATGAGAATGAACACGAAGATTCAGACAATGATAGTGAGAATAGTGCTAAAGACATGGAGAACGCTAGAGGGAGTGGTTCAAATACTGAGGAGGTGGATGAGGATGTGATTAATTCACCAAATCAAGGTTTTGAAACTCCTGGAGCAAGAGAAGAAAGGAATAGACAACCACCAGTTTGGATGAGTGATTACACAAGTGGAGAAGGGCTTTCTGATTTGGAACTAGAGGCAAACATGGCTCTAGTGATGTCTGATGATATTGTTAGTTTCGAAGAGGTAGTAGGAAGCTTGAGGTGGAGAAAGGCCATGGATGCAGAAACAGAAGCAATTGAGAGAAACAAAACATGGAAGCTAGTTGAGTTACCTGCAGGAGCAAAGAAGATAGGAGTAAAGTGGGTCTATAAGACCAAGTATAATGACTTTAGAGAAGTTGACAAGGACAAGGCTTGACTAGTTGCCAAGGGCTACTCTCAGCAACAATGTGTGGATTTTACAGAAATATATGCTCCGGTGGCTAGGATGGATATGGTAAGGTTGATACTTGCTTTGGCTGCTCAAAGGAGTTGGACAGTTTACCAACTCGATGTCAAGTAAGCTTTTCTTCATGGTGACCTGAATGAAGATGTATTCGTGGAGCAACCATTGGGGTATGAGAAGAAGGGTAGTGAAGACAAGGTGTACAAGCTATTGAAAGCGTTGTATGGGTTGAAACAAGCACCTCGTGCTTGGTTCAGCCAAATGGAAGCTTACTTCACAAATGAGGGTTTTCAAAGGTGCAACAGCGAGCAAACTTTGTTCATCAAGACTGGTCATGGAGGTAATATTTTAATAGTGAGCGTGTATGTTGATGATCTAATTTACACTAGTGATGATGAGTTGATGATGGCTGATTTTAAAGGTCCATGATGAAAGAATACGAAATGACTGATTTGGGAAGAATGAGGTTCTTTCTTGGCTTAGAAGTGTTACAAAAGGAGGATGGGATCTTTGTTTGTCAAAGGCAGTATGCCTTAGAAGTTCTCAGAAGGTTTGGTATGGAGAATAGTAATGGAGTGATGAGTCCAATTGTTCCTGGTTTCAAGATAGGCAGAGATGGAGGTGGTGTTCGGATTAATCAGACCTACTTTAAACAGATTGAGGAAGTCTCATGTATATTACTGCTTCGAGGCCTGATTTGATGTTCAATGTTAGTTTAATTAGCAGGTTTATGTCATAACTGACTGAATTACATTTGCAAGCAGCTAAAAGAGTGTTGAGATATTTGAAGGAAACTGTCAATTATGGCATATATTACAAGAAGGAAGGAAACAAGAAACTCATTGCTTATACAGATAATGACTATGCTGGAGATTGGGAGGATCGAAAGAGCACTTCAGGTTATGTATTTATGCTTAGTGGAGGTGTTGTGTCATGGTCTTCAAAGAAGCAGCCTATAGTCACTATTTTGACTATTAAGGCAGAATATGTAGCTGTAGCGGCTTGTGCTTGTTAGGCAATCTGGGTGAGGAGGATATTGGAGAAGATGAGCTATGTTCAAAATGGAAGCACCACTGTGATGTGTGACAACAGTTCCGCTATGAAGCTTTCGAAGAATCCAGTTCTACATGGGCATAGCAAACACATCGATGTAAGATTTCATTTTCTTCGTAATCTGACTCAAGATGGTGTTGTAGAACTCGTGCATTGTGGTACACATGAACAGCTAGCAAATCTGCTAACTAAGCTGATGAAGTTGGAAGCCTTTCAAAGACTACATGCTCATATGTGAGTCTGTGACTTGGTGGATGTAAACTAATTCCTCAAATCGATCGCATTAGTTTAAGGGAGAGAATGATGGAGTTGTTGCATGTTTTTAGGTTTCTTGTTATGTAGGTTTCCTTGTTAGAATAAAACCCTAAATGTCAAGGTTACTGGTTTTAGTTTGTTTTGACTATTTCCTTGTTGATTTACCACGTAGCATTAGTCATGCATAACGTGGGCTGCTATTTCTCATTTTGTTAAGAATATGTAAAGGCTATATAGCCATGTTCTTTGCTTTGAATAAGATAAGTCATTCCCATATTGTTTTCGTTGTTCTTAATTTATTGCTCAGCTTGAATTGATTAACAATGCCTAACATTGCCGCAGCTTTTGCTAGACATTGGAAAACTCAATTGCCGGACCAGGTGAAGGAATGGAGGGAAGCACTTGCACAAGTTGCAGATCTGGTGGGGATCGATGGTCTTGCAAAACCAAGCTGATGGGTAATTTCATTTCCAACCTCCCCATTTTACCATTGCTTGATTACAACTCTTAATTGTATAGTTTTACATGATCATTGGGATATTTAGCATGTGAATTAGTAAAGTAACACTTCAGAATTAAGTTATTGAGTAGTATATTTTGCTGCTTTTCCCGGTTTCAATCAGAATTTCAAATCTATGTTCAAGTTGGAAGTGATAGATTTTAGGTGATATATGTTAAGGATCTAAACTTACAGAAACGCAAGGTTCACTCCACAATGGCTGAATACCTCTATATTAAATGACAAACAAGCTGGCTTAAATAGCCATTACAAAACAAAAATTCAAAGTTGCTTGAACACGTCTCAACATCCCTGAGATCGTGCCAAAGACTCGGTCTAAACAAAATAAACTTGACTGACTCACTAACTCTCCTAAACCAAAGGAGTTTATTTTGACTAAATAAGAACAGTCCTAGACCAACAAGAACACATCTCAAACAATCCTTCCCCTAAACTGAAACTGCAGAAACCAGTTCAGTTTACTTCCTCCTTGTCCAGAACTCCAAGCATCCCTCGAAGTCTTTCAAAGGCTTCCAGCTTCAGAGGCTTTGTCAATATGTCTGCTAGCTGCTCACTGCTCCCACAGAACTCGAGTTTCACAACACCATTCTTTGTCAAATCTCGAATGAAATGAAATCTTACATGGATGTGTTTGCTACGACCATGAAAAACCGGATTCTTGGCTAATTTAATTGTTGAAGTATTGTCACAGAATAAAAAACACACTTACACTTATCATAACCAAGACTGACAGAACTCTTTGCATCCACACACACTGACAGGCACAAGCTGCAGCAGCCACATACTCCGCTTCTGTAGTTGACAAGGTTACAATAGGTTGTTTTCGTGACGACCAAGAAACTGCCCCAGCACTCAACATAAACACAAAACCAGTTGTGCTTCGAGAATCATCAATATTCCCAGCATAATCACTATCACAAAAACCCACCAAGTCATCAAGCACTTCTCTTCTATAGTATATCCCCATATCAATAGTCCCTCTGAGATATCGTAGAACCCTTTTAGCTGCTGCCCAATGTGCTTCTTTAGGGTGAGCCATGAATCGACTGATGAGACAAACCACGTACATAAGATCTGGTCTAGTGGCGGTCAAATACATGAGGCTGCCAATGAGTTGCTTGTATCGGGTTCCATCAACCTCAGCTCCACCACCTTCCTTTGACAACTTTGAACCTGGCACAATTGGATTTCTCACCGGATTACTATCTGCCATTCCAAATCTCTCGAGTACTTCCTTGGCATACTTACTTTGGCACAAATGTATACCTTTCTTGCTTTGCCTCACTTCTACTCCTAAGAAGTATTTCATCTCCCCCAAATCAGTCATCTCAAATTCACTCATCATGGAACTTTTAAATTCTTCAATCAAAACTCCATCATTGCTGGTAAAAATAAGATCATCAACGTAGAGACTAACGATCAGAATTTTACCTTCTTTTGTAACCTTCACGAACAATGTGTGTTCATAGCTGCATTTTTCAAAGCCTGCCTTGATGAAGTATCCCTCAATTCTGCTGAACCAAGCCCTAGGCGCCTGCTTTAGGCCATACAACGCCTTTTTTAACTTGTAAACCTTCTGTTCTTCTCCTTTCTTTATGTAACCAAGGGGCTGATCCACAAACACCAACTCACTTAATTCGCCATGCAAGAACGCGCTTTTGACATCAAGCTGAAATACAGTCCAACCCTTCTAAGCAGCCAAAGCTATCACCATTCTTATTATGTCCCAACGAGCCACAGGAGCATAGACTTCATTGTAGTCAATGTCGTGTTCTTGGGCATAACCCTTAGCTACTAGACGCGCTTTACACTTGTCAAGCTCTCCCCTTTCATTGAACTTAGTCTTAAACACCCACTTCACCCCAATTTTCTTTGCCCCTGTAGGTAGATCAACAAGTTCCCATGTATCATTCTTGACTATAGATCCTATCTCCAGGTCCATTGCCTTTCTCCATTTGGCACTCTTAGCTGCTTCCTCATAACTCGTAGGATCTTCATTAGAAATAAATAAAGCCAAGTTTTCAAGGTCTTCAGCTAAATTCTCCACATCTTCTTCCTCTGAGAGTTCTTCCCCACTTTCATAATCCACCATCCAAACTGGAGTTCTTCTGTTCCTTACTTCTCGAACTGGTTCTTCTAGTGGACTTGAAGTGAGTCCATCTGATGAACCCCCAGTGTTTGCTACTCCTTCATTACTATCAGCAACTATTTCTTCTTGTGTCTCACCTGCCTCACTATCAATTTCAATTTCTTCATCATCTCCCCATGTCAACACATCAAGCTCTACCTCTCCTTCACTTCTTCCCCAGTCCCAACTCTTGTTTTCCTCAAATACAACATCCCTACTGGTCACAACTCGGTTCTTAATTGGATCGAAGAGTCTATAGGCCTTTGACTCTTCGCTGACTCCAAGTAACACAGCCTTAAAACTCTTGTCTTCAAGTTTCGTTCTCCTGGCATCTGGAATATGCACATGACAAATGCAACCAAATACCCTAAAATAATCGACATTAGGTCTCAAGCCACTCCAACATTATTCAGGAGTTTTCTCCCTCACAGCTACGGTAGGACTTCGATTCAAGATGTGCACAGCCCACCTTGCTGCCTCTGGCCAAAACACCTTTGGCATTTTCTTTTCTATTAACAAACATCTCACCATGTTCATAATGGTACGATTCTTCCGCTCTGCTACTCCATTTTGCTGGGGTGTGTAGGCAGTTGTGAGTTGTCTCTTAATGCCATGACTTGCACAAAATTCATTGAAATCATTTGAGGTGAATTCACCACCTCTATCTGTTCTAAGACAACAAATATAACATCCTAACTCCTTTTCCACCGCATTCTTGAACACTTTGAACATTAAAAAAGCTTCACACTTTTCAGTAAGGAAATAAACCCAAATTTTTCTACTATGATCATCAATGAGACTCATTATGTACCTTTTCCCACCATTTGAAATAGGTGTTATTGGGCCACATAGATCAGCATGCATGAGCTGAAGTCTTTCTGAGGCTCTCCACCGACTCTTTCTTGGAATAGGATCTCGATGCTGTTTTCCAACCATGCAGCTTGAGCACACTTTGTTAGCAGTTTTGAGTTGAGGTAGTCCATCTACTAGTTTCTTGTATTGCAAGGTTGGAAGATTTTTGTAGCTCAGATGACCGAATCTTTGGTGCCATAGATCCATAATGTCTTCAGTTGCAGCGTTGAGGCAGGCTGACTGTTGGTTTGCTACGAGGGCAAGTACCACAAACATTCGATTAGTTGTCATCTTTGTTTCCATGATAAGACCTCTTCTCTTGTGATAAACCTTGCAAGTTCCATCTCGAATCAAAATGGCTAGACCCTTCTCTTGTAATTGTCCGATACTAAAAAGATTGTTTGTCAGATCAGGAATGTAATACACATCGGACACCACTTGCTTCATATATCCAATTTGCAATCTCACACTCCCCTTTCCCATTACAGGCATTCTCATACTATTTCCAAGCTTAACTGAGTGTCTAAAGCTCTCATCTAGCTCAGTAAACCATTGTTTATTCCCTGTCATGTGATTGCTACAACCAGAGTCAAGAAACCACACACCTTCTCGACTTGCATTGTTGCTTTCAACATAGGCCATTAGAAGCAATTCTTCTTCTTCATCTAGCTCGGCATAGTTGGCTGCTTTCTCCCATTTAGGACACTCGTATTGAAAATGCCCTAATTGATGACATTTGAAACACTCGATCATTGCTTTGTTAAAGGCTCTGCCTCTGCCTCTTCCCCTTGCTGCACCTCCGCCTCTCATAATTCCTCATCCTCTTCCTCGATTGCCTGCTTCATATGAGATTTTAAGTGCTTGCTCATCACCTCCATCCTTTCGAAACTTTTGTTCATGTACCAACAAGGAACTTCGTAATTCATCAACTGAGAGTCCATTGATATCCTTAGACTCTTCTATCGAGCAGACTATGTAATTGAACCTCTCCGTGAGCGTTCTCAAGATCTTCTCAACTATCTTTACGTCTGGCATGTCTTGTCCATAATTTCTCATCTCATTGGCTACTGTCATTACCCTTCCAAGGTAATCATCTACTGTTTCTCCCAGCTTCATCTCCAAGACTTCAAAACTCCAACGAAGAATCTGAAGTTGTGCTCTCTGAACCCTAGCATTTCCTTGGTATCTAATCTTCATGCAGTCCCATATCTGCTTGGATGTTTCCCTCTGTTGCAGGGTCTTCAGTACACTCTTGTCAATGGATTGAAGTAGGTAATTCTTCACCTTTAGATCCTTTAGCTTCAACTCATCTAGAGTTTTTCTCTGACCCGCTGTCACAGCTTCTCCTTCAGCTGGTTCTCTATACCCCGTCTCTATTAGGTTCCAGTACTCCCTGGACCTTAAGAGATTCTCCATGAGCAAGCTCCAATATTCATAGTCTCCATCAAACTTGGGAATACTCAACAAGTTCTGTCCTTCGTTGGACATCTTATTTTCTCAAGACTCTCTTTCTGCACTTACAGTGTTTCTCTCCTCTCAGCTTCAGGCCCTTTCGGGCTCTGATACCACTGTTAAGGATCTAAACTTACAGAAACGCAAGGTTCACTCCACAATGGCTGAATACCTCTATATTAAATGACAAACAAGCTGGCTTAAATAGCCATTACAAAACAGAAATTCAAAGTTGCTTGAACACGTCTCAACATCCCTGAGATCTTGCTAAAGACTCGGTCTAAACAAAACAAACTTGACTGACTCACTAACTCTCCTAAAACAAAGGAGTTTATTTTGACTAAATAAGAACAGTCCTTGACCAACAAGAACACATCTCAAACAATATACTGATATACAAGGAGGAATTTATATAGACCCTTTTATCTGCTCATAGCTCCTTCATTCAGAGCCTTTATTTATTTTTATTTTTTTTTTTATTTGTCAATTTTTGAAGGTCAAATCTGATTATGAAATATAAAAATTATGGAACCAAGGAGGGAGAGAGGGAGAGAGAGAGAGAGAGAGAGATTTACAATTGGTTTTGTCAAATTGGTAAAGGGTTATTGAATGATACAGAAAAGGATGACAGGAATAGAAAGGGAAATTTTGTTTGGCTACAATGGGATTGAACATACTGTTAACTATCAGTGTCAAACTTCTGAGCATACATCCCAGTGTTGAACCTTAATATCTTAATCTTGTTTTTTTATTTTTTATTTACATGAGACTTTGTAAGTGCATTATATAAAAACTCATTTATTTTCATTTTGATTGCAACTTTTAGGTACGAATCAAAGTTATCCAAAAGATTGTTAACGTGATTGCAGGAAAACTAAGGCTTAGTTTGGGACTGATTTTGAAACTGCTTTTGACCTCAAAAGCACTTCCGATATTGTTTGGTGGTGTTTGGTAAACAATGGAGGATCAACTTCTAACCCAAAGTGCTTCTCCCAACCACAGAATTGAAGAAGCTACAATTCGTAACTTTTGAATTCAGTTTCTGCGGGAATCAACTCTGGACGCTGAAGATTAAATGAAATTTTGATGAATATCTGAATTGTCCTCATTCTTTTCTCACTTTTACATCCTTCTCTCTCGCACTCTTCCCTCTGCAAAGATCATGACAGCCTCATCTACAGCACCTCCGCCTCTTCCTCTTCCTCTTCACTAAAATTCAAGAGAGCAACATCCCCTAATTTTGAAGAGGTAAAACATCTAACCCATAATCTCAAACTCTCAAGATCAATAAGCAAAATAGACTCAAACCCATCTTCATATCTCAAGAGCTCATCAACATTGAATTGAAACCCAGAAAACCATCTCAAAATTTCCAGAAAAGAAACTTAGAATGGCACCTGCAAGATTAAAAGTCGACTCAAAATCCCCTTCCCATCTGGGAACAAACTCGACATAATCATCAGTATCTCAAAATGGTTAAATTTCAGAACCCAAAACAAAGCATAGATGCAGAATTCATGAGAGTGAAGAGAAAGTGAAAAAAAGAAGAAGAGGAGAAACGAATATGGGTAAATGAAATTGAGCAAAGAAAAGGAGTGGAAAGGTAGATCACAAGGAAAAATCAACAAGATGAAGATGAAATTGGCTATTTGGCTTTTCTTCCTTCTACCCTGATCGTTGTGGATGAGGAGAGATAACGGTCTTCTTCTGTTTTTGTTTACTGTTTGATTCTTGTTTCTAAGCTTATTTGACGTTTTTTTTTAGTAATTCGTTGTTTCTTTGGGCTGGTCCCTTAATGAGAAATGCACTCCGAAAAAAAAAAACAAAAGGAAAAATCGATAGAAAAATGCACACCAGAGAAACAAAAAGAAAAATCAAAAGAAAATATAAGAAGAATTAGATGAACATATATATTTTTTTATGTAGTGGTATTTATTTAGGTATTTTCAACATTTATGTCATTTTTAGTAATTATAAACCATCAAAGCACTTTTTACTCACAGTTTACCGAACACTCTAAAATTGCTTTTCGTTCTCACAGCACTTTCAAAAACAGTTTACCAAACACTCAATTGCTTCCTGCCACATCAAAATCAGAAGCGCTTCCTCTCACAGCAAATTGAAAAGTGCTTCCACTCACAGCACGGCAATCCCAAACTAAGCATAAGTCTCACACCCTTGAGTGCTGCCCCTAACCTGATTGGCATCCATTCTCGAGTCAAAAACATTAGTTTATGGTTACAAGATGGATCAACTGATGTTGGCACACTTGTAATTTATGGAATGAGTGGAATAGGGAAGACAACCATTGCAAAATTTGTTTACAATTCAAACTTCAGAAAATTTGAAGGAAGTAGTTTCCTTGAAAATATCAAAGAAATCTCAGAACAACCCAATGGCCTTATTCAAATACAAATGCAACTTCTTTCTAATATCTTAAACGGAAGAAAGGTGATAATACAGTGTTAGTGAAGGAATCACTAAGATTGCAGATACCATAAACTCTAAAAGAGTTCTTCTTGTTCTTGATGATGTGGAGCATTTGGACCAATTAGATGCAGTACTTAGGATGCATGGACGGTTTTATCCAGGAAGTAAAATCATAATAACAACAAGGCATTTGAGGTTGTTAAAGGCTCAGCATGCAAGTTACTAAGGTGCATAATGTTGAAACTTTGGATTACAAGGAATCATTGGAACTCTTCAGTTGGCAATAACACTGGAACGTTGAATCGGTAGGGTCAGGGGTTAGTCGGACGAAGTCGGAGAATCTGACAAGCTTGAATTGGTTCTAGTGATGGCCCATTTTGTGCTAATGATGGTTTTGGTGATTGGTGTGGTGAGGTCAGTGAGTATATAGTGATGTTGAGGGTGGAGACTAATAGTGGACTAGTAAGAATCGTGTGTCTAGAAGTCTATAATAGAAAAGTTGTGACCAATAATAAGCTGTCATCTTATTTAAATGTAGGGGAATTAATCAAGTGTGCAAGAACCTATTGTAAATTGTACATAACCAATACGGTTAGATAGAATCGGTTCGGTTCGGTTCACCACCGATTTTCTATATGACAGAATCGAAAGCCGATATCGAAATGGCCGGTTCAATGCGGTTTTTGACACCGACCAACAAGTTCAGTTCGGGTCTAATTTCTTTTTTACGGTTTAGTCGTCTGTTTCTTTTTTTACGGTTCGATGCCGGTTTAACTAGTTTTGGATTTTTCAGTGTCGAAAAGTCCACTCTACTTATAGTTTGTATTTCCTCTATCAGAATAAAGAAAAAAAAACATTGAGAAGAACATGAACAACCATCCTCACCAAAATAATTATTAGTTAGAATATTTCGTCACCAACTGAATCGAGGAATTAGGACCTAAAACTGTTGAAGAGCTATTACTGCACGAAAAATAATACCGCAATGCCACCTCAAATTGTAAATCTTAACTTTTCTGTAATCATAAACCGACACGCAGCTTCCTCAATCCAGTGGTACAAATGGTGCTTCGAACAAAATGGTGAGAGCTATTGAGGGGGAAGTCTAAGGTGTGTTGATGTTTGTCATACATTAACTTTTTAATAAATATATATTAAATTAAATTAGTTGGTGAAACCTATTGTACAGGTCAACAGGTTATCCACTTATAATTTGACATGTGTACTTAAAAAAAATAAAAATTACCATACTAAGTACTCAATTATTGTTTTATACGTAAATCGTGCAAAAACTTGTAATGAAGATCGTAAATATAGTATTTACTTTGATTACAACTATAATTATCACTAAATACGTCTAATGTGGTCGTTTGTTATAAAATGTCTCATCGATGATATAATTTACAAAAGAAAGGACTCCAGTTACAAAAAGAACAACTGGATTACAAGAATAAGGACTTGAAAAGTTTTAGGTCTAATATAATTATTTACCATATAAGCAAAACATTTGTTGTAGCATTGGTAAAGTGATCCTTTTTTTTGTATATGAAATCATTTTTGAAGTAATTATCATAAAAACAACCATAATTGCCACTTTATACCTCAATTGTTGTAACGTATAGTAAAATGCGTTGTCAAACGAGTAATTATCTCATGGATGATGAGATTTATACAAGAAAAGTATTAATTACATAGTAGAGAACTTTAATACACAATTAAGGACTCGCGCCTCATTTACAATATATACATAAAGTTTTACCACTTTGATAGCAATTCATTGTCACATTAGTAAAATGGTTATCAGACTTGTAATATAAAAAATTACCACAAATAAGAGCTTGATTACTACTTCTACAGCAATTCGTTGTCTTATCGGTCAAATGGTTCTCAGACTTGTAATATTGAAGAATTACCACAAATACAACCTTGGTTATTACTTTGGACCTCAATTGCTGTAAAATCTAGAAAAAACATTGTCGAATAAGTAAATAACTCTTAAAGGACAGTAGTTACAAAATAGACAACTTTATTACACCATAAAAGACTCACCGCAAATTTATTTAAATATATGAAGTTTTACCATTATAGCAACACATTCATTGTTTTATTAGTAAAGTGGTTCTGAAAACTTGTAATAGTGAAGTATTACACTTATTACAACTAAATTACCACTTTTTACCACAATTCGTTGTTTTATTGGTAAAACGGTTCTCAAACTTGTTATAGTGAAATATCAACACTAATTACAACTTGACTACCACTTTTTACAATAATTCGTTATGTCATCAATTTTATGACTTAGGCTCGGAACATCGAAGCATTATCAAAATTACAACCTTAATTACTACTATTGACCTCTATTATCGTAAAATCAAAAGAGAATATAATTTTTTTTTTTTGAACTGAGGACGGGTCTTCTCTATCTGCCTTTCTTTTCCTGTCTGTTTCTTCCTTCTTCCTTGGTCCTTCTTCCTTCTTGGTCTATTGTTGAAATTCTAGCGTATCAGAGTCGTGACGGCCTGACCATCGCTCTGCTATCACTTCTCCACTGTAATTCTCTCCATCCTTAGTTTCTCTTATGTTTGAATTTACAGAAATCTAATCGAAGAAGCCCCAAAACCCCCCAAATCAAAATTCCCAAACCCTAAAATTTTCAATCTCTCTTAGTCGTCCTCGGAGCTAGAAGACGACTAATCCAAATTCCAATTCCATTGATGTCCAATCCGTTGGGGTTTTGTCGCCACCGCTTGAGCCCCAGGTCGCCATCAATTCAACCAAACAGGCTTGGATCACTACTAGAATAATGCCATCAGAAATCGGCTAAAACCCGATGAGAAACAAAATCACGACCGATGTCTTAGTGGGTGATGAGAAAAATCCGGAAAATCCAGACATCAGTTTTTAGCCGATGTCCACAGTGCTTATACACATCAGTTTCTTATCAGATTTCGATGTATAAAATGAGTCTGGACATCAGTTTATTTGCAAAAAACTAATTTCATTTCTATTATGACATCATTTCCGTCAAGTTTTCGATTTCTTTATCCATATTTGACATATGTGTTTTAAGTAGAACTGAGAACTCTATCTTTTTGTAACATCAGTTTTGTTTTTTCAAGTGGTTTGTTTATCATTCTTTTACAACAGTTTTGAGTCTAAAAGTGATTTGTTTCTATATACACAGACATCAGTTCATTCATAGATAAGTTGTAGAAATCATCAAAATGAGAATACAAATAGTAAGCTCCATAAGAAAATTACTATTGATAAAAAGGGAGTACGTTCAAATTGTAGGGAGAAGCGGACATAAGGCCTAAACTTCTCTAAATACAACAAAAGAAAAGAGCAATGAGAAATACAACGTCCTTACAAAACTATGATAACAACAGTAAAGTAAATTACTGAAAATGAAGCGGTCAAGACTTTTGTTGGCTAAGTATTCATAGCCCAGAAGGCTTTCAGGTTCTGAGCAACTTCAACCCAACAATCTAACCAATTTTTTGTGTTCCACAGTGCTTATAATGTTGATTTCATTATAGAAATTTGCTGCTCTATGCCTATTGTTAAAAAAAAACCTCTTCATTGCAATCTCTCTCCCATAAGGCAAAACTCCCTGCAAAGATGAAATTAACCAATTAGTTTCTGCAATCATAATAACACGTTCAGTTCCAGTTCAAAGCATATGGAGAAAAGCTAACCTTATAAACTGTTCCGAAACCTCATTGTCATTGCCAAAAGATTATTTGGCCTTTTCAATTGTAGAGTACTTAAAGATTAAGCTACCGTCATTAAGGGTTTTTGCCATCTTTTCTGCATCATTGAAACCTAACAAAAGAACCCATGAAAAAATACATTATGAAAACATTGGAGAATTACTGCTAGTTGCTCATGAGGGGAGGGAGTAGGGTATTAACCTTATTCATGAACCGTAGGAGAAAAGGATTTTACCTTTTCTTTTCTGTTATATATATCTGTGCTTCTAGATATAAAATCCAATAACTCCTCCAACTACCAATACAACCAGGGAACTGACAACTAAGAGCGCTATCACAATAATCGTACCTGCAAAATTCATGTATGTATACATTCATGTTCAAGCTAAACGTACATATCACTACGTACAATACATGTAAAAGAAAAACAGGGTATTTCATATACCTCTGGAACTTCCACTTCCCAATTGAGAAAATATCAGAGTACGTCATGAAGCACCCAGTGTTTAATGTCCTCCTCTCAGACCAAGGCAACCAACCCAATACTGATTCAGAAGCATTTTCCAGACATTGTCTACAAGAATTCTCATTATAGCCATAATACCGTCAAGCTGAATATATAAAACAAAAGGTATAGTAACAAGAGCAAATAAAATCTTGAAATTTAAGTTCCATCGTTTAAAGACAAGCTCTAATTTCTCTTCTATGCATGTCCTTATCCACTGCCTCTCATCTTTAATGTAAGACTAAAGAGATAAAATCTTTATCAAACATTAAAGCAAGCCAAAAGTACTCCTTACTTTTGCATTCAATTCATCTGATTCCAATACAATACTATCCGAATCTCATGAGTTTTCAATTCATCCTAGAGGACCTATAAACCATCATTCTAGATATGTAAATATGAGTTTTCAGCTATGATTTCTACATCATAAAACCTTCAAGTACATAGATTATGCAAAAGAAAGGGAATTAAAAAACAAAACAACTAAAATCAAAACTGCCCAACCAAACTCGGGCTTTGATTTTAATATCTCAATTCTCAACACCAAGTATATGGTTGGTCATGTATCACGATAAAGACTCCTGCATAATTATATCTTTGGCTGAGCTAATACCTATTGTACATGCATCAATAATTGTTGTACGTCGTAAAACAAGTTTTTCCTACATGCCAAATATCAAAGACCATGATTAATCATTCACCACTTCACGTCCAGCTCTTCTAGCTAACTAGTTCCAGCAATTAAAACTTAACTAGATTGATAGTATTGCTAAGATGCAGTCTTTAAAATTACTTTCAACCCTGGTCAACTAATGTTGCTCTAACATCTAAATATATAATTTATTTAATTGTTCCACTTTTCTTGCCACACGGTTCACCATATCTACAATGGACATGAAAGAAACGATCAAAGGTAATTGCATTTGGCAGAATCAAGATTCAAGAAAAGCAAGAATCTTACTTATGAAAGAAACAATCAAAGGTAATTGCATTTGACAGAATCAAGATTCAAGAAAAGCAAGAATCTTACTTCAAAAGTATGTGATGACACCCAAAAAGAAAAGTCCTTTGGAACTTGGAAGTAATCAAGAGTCCAAGATGGTCCAACCTGCAAGAACTCATTATAAGAATCATAAACAAGAAATCATGACCTCGAAATAAAGCGAGGGGTTCTTCGTCGTAGCTATGATACATGGCATGGTTGAAGAGAGAGATTTGGGTTCGGGAAAGAGGTGAAGACATGGTGGGTGTGGCGAGGGGAAGAGGGGAGAGAGAGAGAGGCAGAGAGATGACAGTGGAGGCTAAGAAGGCATTGTGGTAGAGATTGGACCGGAGAATGTGGCCGTAGAATTACAACTAATCATGCTGCGGTGGTGCCAGAAAACTTACGAGATCCTTCCTCAACGCACTTCTTCATTCCTCCAGTCTTCTCCTTTTCAACCTAGGGTTTTATCAGAGCAAAAGGAAATTTGTATCAGAAGAAATTGAACGATTTCTTGCCTGCCCTTTCAATTTAGGGTTTTCTGAGAAAGTCTCAAATTTTATGGTTGATATGTAATTTAGAATTTTGCAAAAAAAAAAAAAAAAAAAGATGTTTATAGGCTAACAGGTAAGCAGGTTACCATTATTCAATATTCTGAACCGTTAGATATATTCTCAGTTTAATTATATCTGACGGTCTAAAATATTCAAAAAAGTTAATGTATGGCATACATTACATACCCTAGAATTTTCCGCTATTGAGTACCTCGATCAAGTGGGAATGCAATTCCTTTGAATTAGAAATAAGTTATGTTTTCCATCCATAAAATGTTTCCAAAGACATATTGCATTGCATGATTGCATCATATTTTTTGTTAACTAAGTTAATATTTTATTACAAAAAATAAGGAAAAGAAATGCAAAGATGTACACTTAAATTAAAGATTTTGCTTCACTGTATCCTATTTTGAGTAGTGTTTACTGTTTACATTCAATGTTAAAATAATTTAAGCTTACGAATAATGCGACATATTTAGTACGACATCCTTTATAATTTCTTCATTGAACATTTTAGACTGAACTCACAAACAATGTGGCTTCACATTTAAGTAAAAATGGAGTGTTTACTAGAATTTATACATATTCAACTTAAGTATATTATTTTTTTTTAGGACAAAACCTAGCAGAGCGGCCTCTTCTCTGTACACCTAGGGTTAGGGTTTGCGGTTTTTCTATGCAATCTTCAACAATGTCCTCTGTTGATACCAAGGTTGCTTGCCTTGCTTCTTCTCTTGCCATTGCTGAAGGGAGAAAGCAGGTCGATCTGCGACCTACACAAGAGAAATGTTTGCGTCAGGCAGACATGTTTTTGGTTGGGAAACTTCTTACCGCTCGGGAATACAAGGCTCATTCTTTCTTGGGGATGTTCCGCAATGCTTGGAGAGTGAATGGCTCGTTGAGTGCTGAAGAAGCAGAAGGTCAGAGGTTCTTGTTACCTTGTCTGATGCGGCTGATCAAGATCGGATTTGGAAGGGAGCCCCGTAGGGGTACAATCATGCACTAGTTGCCCTAGCTGACTATGATGACGTAGCTGCCATTGAATCTGTACCTTTCACGGTGACCTCGTATTGAATTACACTGCAAGGAATCCCTCCAGCGTGTCGTTCTGAAAGAGTGATGATAATGATTGGGTACACTCTTGGAGATTTCAAAGAAATTGATAAGCAGGCAAAGAAAGTTGGAAATCTTTGAATTCGGGTAGAGATCCCATTCAACCGGCCTTTATCCTTCAAACGTTGGTATTGGGTTGAGGATGAAGTTGAGTTTCTTTGTAAGTTCAGGTATGATAAGATTTTTGGAAGTTGCCCTACTTGTGGTTTTAATGTTGGCCTTCCATGCTCGGGTCCAACCTTGGAGGAGGATGACGAGGAGGCGGAACGTACTGTTTTGGGTGTGCAAACAGGGAAGGCTCCACCTGCATTGGCGTTGCAGATTGTTGGTACCTCTGCTTCATCATCTAGGACGGTGTCTACAAGCAGACTGAATGCAGGTACTAGAGCTAGGGTTTCAGTAGCAAGCTAGAACCTCATCTTTCGTACATCGGTCCCTAATCAAATGCCAGAAAGACTGCTTCATAATCCAGAAGTGTTGCTACAACGTCCTTGTCATCAAGCTCATATTTTGGAATTATTGGAGATGATGATCATTCCTGAGGCTTTAACAGGTAAAAGAAGAAGTAGGGAGGAGAAGACTATCACTATCTCTCCTAAAAAGCTGAAATTGAGTCTTGTTGTGGGCAAAAGGAATTTAAATTTTGGAACCGGAGAATTTGGGTTTGGTACTAGTGGCGCAGAGCGAGGAGCAGCCTATTCAGATGAAAAGGAAGAGAGATAGACCTGCAGGTAGCAAAAATAAGCTACCATATGGTGAAAAAAAAAAAAGGCAATGAAGGTTGATGAATCTAGGGCAGCAAAGAAAAAGCTTTTGCCCAAGCTTGACAAGGCAGATGCAGGTTCAAGCTCCAACCCGAAAGGGAAGGAGCTGGTTCTTTACTAGTTTTATTTTTCAAATTTTCTTTAAGCCTGTGTGAGGGTGATGAAGCTTCTATAAATCTTCTATGACGTTTCTAGTTCTTGTTTGTACCACAATTGTGTGCTTAGCAAGTAAGGATTAGTTGAATATTTCGTCCGAATAGCGGTATAGGGCGAAGTTTGATCACTTTTGTATAGGCTTCCTAATCAGTGAGCGCCTCAGAAATTGTATTAGTTTGCTATAGCTTGGATAGGGTAGTCAGTTGATTTGGCTTTCTTATATAAGCTTTGTAGACTATAACATTTTGTCTGTTGATCTAATAAATTTCAACTTCTATTTCAAAAAAAAAAAAAAAAGTGGCTTCACCTTTATCCAAATATGCATAATGTACATCCTTGCATAAATAAGATGTAGTTGTACTTAAGAGTTTTTGATGCAGTGAAATGTTTGGATCTTACTATTGTCGATTTGATTCTTTTTGTTGGTCGTTTACATAATTTATTAATTATTTTTAACAGTTTTTGTACGCCCTAATTGTCAAGAACACAATACCTCCTTAGAGACTTCCCCTCTTAAGCATGTTTTCTTAGTTTCAATCTCATGCGCGCACCTGCTGCCAAATAGGAAACTCTCATGTGGGAAAGAGGCTTTTCCTTTTACACTCTTGCTATTCAAATTAAAGACTAGACTTCACCTTCAATTTCAACTACCCAAATATCCAAATATGTAGCTAGCCTAGCCCTCCACCGAGTCAAAACTTGCTGCACCATTTTTACTTCGGTCCTAGTTCTATGTCAAATGAATTATAATTTTCTCGCTTAGCGAGCTAGCTAGAAGTCAACCAATTTGACTTCGGACTTAACATACCCTTTATTTTACTCTTTTTCGGTTTTGAGATAGTTTTGTATAGTACATGTTCTTTTTACTAATAAAATTAGGTATAGGGATGAGCAATGAATTAGTTTCGAAATATGCTGACTCATTTACTTTTTGATTGTGTGTTGGCGCTTGATGCCTAAATCAATTATTACAAAAGAGCTAATATAACATAATTCTCTCTTTTATTTATAGAAAAACAAAAACAAAAAGCAGTTCCTAAACATTACATTACATAGGAGCTATCATTTCTAAGCAGCTCTCTGTAATTTTACTAAACCAAAAGTTAGGCCTCATCATTTAGCCTGCGGATCAAGTAGATCGATAGAGGCCTGCAAGCTCGATGGGTAAAAGCCCGACTCAGCTCGCATAAAAGCCCGCAAAAGCCTGTATCGTGAGTAGAGGGTCGGGCTTGGTTTAGGGGTTTAAAACCCGGCCCGGCCTGCCAAAGGCCCGTAAAAGAATACTCGGCCTGTAAGCCCGCAAATTAAATACTATAGTATGTGTAGTCAATTATATAATATATATATATATATATATATATATACACACACACATGTGGTGATGATTTGCACAAATTATGAGGCTTCCCATTGAAAGACCAAAACTAGTTGTCAGTTTACTATTTTCTATTGTTTGCTTCAATTTGGGGGCTCCTTCAAGATAATGTTCATGGTAGAAGTCCTTGCTAGATTGTTTTCATTTGGATAATACCAGTGTTCAAATCAGTGGATTTTTGTTTTGTTTCATAGAGGAAGGATAAGCTTCCTGGACCACACTTCTGGTAGAAATATTTAACTTCCAGGCAAGGATTGAAAATTGTACCAGCTCGAAATAAGCTTCCTCGTTGCTTTGTTTCAATGTTATCAATTAACCTAATATATATATATATATATATATATATATATATAGGGCCAATTACATATAAGGCCATTTTTTAATGTTCTTTTAGCCATAGGGCCACAAACTATTTTTTTTTCCCTCATAAGGCCACTAGATTAAAAATGATGTTAAATTTTGGATATAAAAATTAAAATATTTACGTAACTGCCACTAGAGTAAAAAGCCAACAATCATTTTTTCTCTGCTCTCCAACAAGGTCTCCGGCCGACCTCTAACCAACTTCCGGGGAACTCAGACACAACAAAAGCTACTGTTACTAGCAACAAAAGCTACTCTGGTTAGATTTCCGGTGACAACAAAAGCTACTGTTACCAACAACAAAAACTACTCTGGTTAGATTTCCGGCAACCTCAATCGAGGTAACAAAAGCTACTGTCACCGGTAGCAAAAGCTACTGTCACTAGCAACAAAAGCTACTCTGGTGAGATTTCCGATGACCTCCGATGAGGTCACGAAAGCTACTGCCACCAGCGACCAAAGCTACAGTCACTAACAACCCTAAAACTAAAAGTTACTGTCACCAGCAACAAAAGTTACTCTAGTGAGACCAGCAACCAAAGCTACCATCACCAATAAAACCTACGCTCTCTAACACTTACAAGCTACTATCCCCACCAACAAAACCTAAACTACTCTTAGACACTGAGAAAGCTATTCTCAGAGACTAACAAAGCTATGAAAAATGTAAAGGATACAACCAAAATAAAAATGCTACTGCGTTCGAGAAAATAAAACATAAAAGAATGCAGATTCAGCAATGATATAACTATGTAAAAAGTTATTTCCATAGTACTAAAAAATCACTACCATAGTTGTGAAAATACATTACAATAGTTGTATAAAGCTATTATCAATATTGTAATGCTACTGTCATTTTTCAGATGGCCACCGTTGATGTTTCTTGTTGTCAAGCTCTACCACACTGACATAACCATAAACATTATTTTGCCACCTACAACACCAAGCTTCATTTCAATATTTCTTGGTTGGCCGGATGATCTCTTGGTCAATGGAGGCTTTACTAAATTTCACATGATTTTGGGAATCTACCACTGCCAATGCAAAGGGGAAGAATTCTGCAACAAAAATACAACAAAACAAGCAATCTTTATCAACTTGATAATGAAAAACCAACAATCTAAAAGCCACTGACATAGAAACAGAAAGCTGCTATAACACATGTAAAAAACTACTAGACCAGTAATAAAACGCTATTGAAATAGAAATAGAAAGCTACTATAGCACATGTAGAAAACTAGTAGACCACTAATAAAAAGCTATAGACATATACTAATTGCTACAAAACCAACTGCTTATCCATTGATAGTGTAACACAAACCTCAAACAAGAAAGGCTAGAGATACGAAATCTCAAGCAAAGAAAACTGAATTTCGTACAAAATCTTGATTTTCTAATTTGATAAGCTATTTGACAAAAGAAAACTTGAAATCGATCAAAATGCAAATAGAAAAGCTACTACTAACATAGGCATATAAAGCTACTATCACTGTGTTGGAAAGCCATTATAACAGTTATAGAAAACTACTGACTTGTAATCAATCAAAATGCAAACAGAAAATCTAATGACATTAGTTTGAAAAGATACTAACATAGGCATATAAAACTACTATTACTGTGTTGAAAGTCACGATAATAGTTATAGATAGCTACTAACTTGAAACCAATCAAAACAAAAACAATCGATAGTAATTTACAGTACAACTCAAGCTTTATAATGTCCCTACCTAACTATGGAAGGTGATGAAGGAGATGGTGAGTCACGGATAAAAAACACATACAGCAACATATTGTACACAAGTAGCTTCTAGGTGCAAGGAACCATCAAGAAAATATACAACTCAAAAGTTCCATGTATATAAACCAAAAACAAACTAAAGCCTTAAAGTCTCAAGCAATAACTCAAAATTTTCATGTATATAAAGCTATTCATGTGCAAGTAATACCAACATATCTAGTGAAAAGAATAGTCTACAAATCACATGAAATCTAAAAATGCAGAAAAAACTTCACCAGCGATCTCAATCTTCATGTCATGATAAGCAAAACTAATGTATATTCATTTCATATCCAAAGCTTCAAAACAAGAACAGTCCGAAGCATAAAACTATTTACTTATCAAAATCAAAAATTGAAATTGAAGTAATGGAAAGCAATCAACAGTAACTAAAACTCAAAACAATCAAAATTCTTCAAAATTTTACTAACCAATTGTAAAATGATGGAAAAATCGACAATACCGCCTCCGCCTTATGAGCTTCCTACCGTCGAACTCGCTCTTTGCCTCTTTCTCCACACCTCAGAAAATGCTCTCTGCTGGAGATCACTGCGCCGGAATGAGCCTATTATGATTGTTGATGGAATCTTGACCTTGTTTTTCCTCTAGCGCATTGCATAGGTCACCTTCTGCCATTCATAGTAATTGTTACTGCTCCATCCATTGAACGCGCCAGAGAATGAAAGAATGAGTGAAGGAGTCGGTACCTGAGCCCTAGATGATGTCATCGATGCCTGGGCTACCTCGCCTTGCTATGAAACTTCATCATCGTTGTGATTCTCCTTTCACCCCTCCAATCATGATCATCAAATAGCGATCTGACTGCCGCCGCTGACTTCCCGACATTTTCGTCCAGTTTGTAATTTTTTCATTAGCTTTATTTTCTAGAAAATCGAAGGTGAAGATGGTGGTGCAAGATCTGATAGCGCCATGCCGGTGGTCGCGGGAATCGAAGGCTGAGATAACAACGTGAAGGCGGTGGCGCTCGAATTGGAGCAGTAGAGAAATAGAAAGGAGCTTTCTCGTTGAAATTGGCGAGGAGCTTGGCCTGCCGCCTCGTCCAAACTGCGTCACCGACGTCTTCACCGCCGCAGAAGAGCAAGGAGGTCGCTACATAGAGAGAAAGAGAGAGAGAGAGTAAGAGAGAGATATGTGATCGAAGTAAGATGGTGAGACCGATGCAAATGGCCTTATGTGTACAAAAAAAATTTAGTGGCCTTATGACTAATATAAGTCTCAAAATAACACTTATATGTAATTTTTATATCTAACTATTTATTATTTGAAACTAGAGAATATAGCCCCGGCCTGGCCTGGATAAACAAGGGCTACCCGGCTCGACCAGGCTCTTAAAAACCCACAAGGCCCGATTTATATGGACGAGATTGGATCTTGAAATTTATAATAAAGCCCAGCCCGGTCTGGCCTGTCATTATGTAAAAATATTGAAAGGCTTGACTCGGCTCGGCCTATTGACGACCCCTTACTGGCCAAAAGCATGACTCAGACTATTTAAAAGGGGATAGAGAATGTGCCCAACAACTAGTTGTTTAGTCTTTTACTTAAAGAATCAACTACCTGGATTGTCTTAATGATAAGAATTTAAGTCGAGAGCCTCTCTCTCTAAAACTAGAGAGAGAAACCAGATCTCAAATTCAAACCCGCCTCTCCCCCTACTCTCTCATCCAAATCTTGATCCTTCCGAATTTAGACTGACAGTGGAAGAGTTGGGGGAGGCCATACCAACTCTGTCTTTTACCCAATTTCTCTCCATCCCCACTGCTCACCTCTTCCATCAAGCTATTCCAGCTCCTTTCTCACCCTTGTGGTGATTTTGTTACCCTTTATGGCATAATTCTGGCGATGTCCAGCATGGGAGGACTCTGTTCCTTGTTTTTTCTCTTCTTTTCCTCTCATTGTCAAACAATCCCATATGTTTCTAGGTAAAAATTCAATCAATCCCACAACACATCTCGTATCTCTACCCAAAACCTCCAAAATGGTCCTTATGGCTGCGATCACAAAGTGCATGTCACATACCTAGCCGAGTATGGGTGCTCACGCATGGGTTTTTCACCCCCCATTCTCCATTGTTACTGTTTCTGTTCTTGTTCTGGTTCTATGTCCTGGATCTCAGATCCTTGTCGGTAGCCATGATTACATCGTGGTCTAGTTGGTGGAGAAAAGGATGATTTTGTGAGGGGTCTCATCCTTTTGGTTATTGGTTTTCCTTTGATCTGTATTTTGGAATTGGTTTGGCATCGGTTTATCACAATGGAATTTCTAGGTGTTCTCTTTCTGGCGGCACCTCGGTGATTGTGCATGGCTCGCGGAACAAACTGGACGGCAGCAACTAGGGTTTCGGTAGTAGGCTAGGCTTCTTATCGGACCTATGTTTTAAGGATTAATTTTCTGATACTGGCTCTCTTGGAGCCCAGGAGAAAATTAATTTTCATTTTTTAGTTTTTGTCTGTATGGTCCTGTTCATCAACTAGTTAAGTGTTTCTTTTTACAGCCCATTGGGCTAGCTTGGGGCTGCTTAATTGATCCCCTCTTCCAAAAAAAAAATTAATTAATTAGGACCATGTATTATCTTTTTTTGGTTAAGTCAATTTAAGACCATTTATCTTAGCTATAGCTTAACGCCGGCCATTATTGCCTTTCAAACAAGATGATTGTCCATTTGCTTGTCTAGCTGTCTTTTCAATATTGAGATTTTTCATTCCACGTCCATTTTGCTATATAAAAATTGGATGCAGTCTGCGCATCTATTTTTGGTAATTTCGATCCAACTGCTACTTTTAATAGTTAATTTTTCCTTTGGAACAAAATAAGGTAAATAATTTAAAGTTCAGTAATTGAATCACATATTAACTCAATCTTAAATTTCAAATCCAAACATCCAAAATCTTTGCAATTTATCAATGAATAATACTTAGATATATAAGACTAAATGCATCCCTATAAATTGTATCCAATATAAAGGATGAATTTTGGACTTTAGATGAATTTTATCTAGAATTATTTGTAATAAATTGAAAAATAAGAATTCTTTTAAGGATTTTATTTCTTAACAAAATAAAAAAAAAAGTTAATTCAAATTTCAATGAGTGGTTACAATTAAAGATTAAATATAGTAAAATTAAACATCAATTATCATCTTGTATTACTTTTCACGACTATAAGAGTAAATCAAGCATATAGGAAAACACTAAAAATATTAATTAAATCAACACTCTGCAAGGAAACTAGGTGGATTAGGTGTAGATTTATAAGAAAATATGTATAGATTTTTCCCAAGTCTTCAAAGAATTAAGTTAAGGAGCCTTGACCCAAAGCACCAAAATGGGCTAAAATTAACCCAATTACCCCAACAGCAGATTTTTATTCCCACTTACCTATTTTAAAATAAAATGACAATTTTGCCCTCCGTATAATTAAGAAATACAAGCGTCAATCCGTCTTTCTCTCTCTCACTCACCGGCGACTAAGCATCATGGAAATCTCGCCGCTTCCGCCGTCACGAAGGCGACCAGCTTATCGTCAATGGCGTCGACTAGATTGATTCTCTTCCGGATCCCAGCTCTTCTTCTCATTCCACTGTTTCAATATCAATATCAATCCAATGAACCAAAAGTTGAACCCAAAGATGAAGTAGAACCTGAATTCGTTGAAGCTTAGGCGACTCCGGAGCTTCAGTTGGATCAAAGCAAGGCCTTGATATCTGAGAAGTTAAACCGTGCTCGTCAATTGGCAGCGTCTCTTTCCTCCACTAGGAATGACTCAATTGAGAGGAGAAGGACGGTGGCTGATAATCTTAATCTGGTTTATGGTAATTATGCCAAGATCCTCGCCTAGCAAGAACTGCCTATGCAATTAGAGTCATACTTGACTTTCCCAAGCCAACTACTCGTAATTTCTTTCTTGTTTCTTTTTTGTTCAACATTTTAGTTTGAGTTTTTTGAGATGCAGGTTAGAATGGTCTTCATTTGGTGGGTTTGAATGGTTTTGGGTTAATAGTTGAGTACAAGTGATCAAATTTGTAATCTAGGTACTGGGTATTTGTGGGTTTTAGTGGGGTTTTGGTCTTGAAATAGAGGATTCATTGTGGTCTTGAAGTGGAGTTTTGGTCTTCATTTTGTTTGTTAATGTAGATTACATCATTTTGATCCAAGAAAATGTTTTATTGGAAACAATAAAAACATTTATTGGGGTCCCCCAATAATGTTTTGAATTGATGTAATCTCATCGTTTTTTTCTCTTAACTAAAGTTTTATTTTTTAAATTTTTGGGAGATTAGTTCCCATTCCGGCAACATAAAGGTTTATTGGGGGCAATAAAGGTTTATTGGGGTGCAATAGACCTCTCTAGCGACCTATGAGATCTCCGACGACCTTTGGCTAGGTTTTCTGAGAAATTCGGTGGCCAGCTATTAGTGACGAGATTTTGGCCGCCGACGACAGGATTTCGGCGAAGTCTCCAATGGCTTCTTTGTCTTCCATTCTCTCTCTCTCTCTCTCTCTCTCTCTCTCTCTCTCTCTCTCCTCTCTCTCTCTCTCTCTCTCTATATATATATATATGTAATAAATGGGTGAGAGCAAAATAGTCTTAAAAAAATAAAAATAAAAACCTAATTAGGTATTAGGGAAGACCTTATTGGAGTCTTTATTTTTTTTTAATCAAGAATGAACTTTCATTGATTGGAAAACTCAAGTGAGATGGTTACAATCATACTGAAGAACATCAAGGATACATTTTGGAGGTTGATCTAGCCATACCAATTGATGATTGGCTTCAAAACCTATTCCAGCAAGTCTATGCGCTACCATGTTGGATGAACGAGGGGCATAACACAGCTGCACTTGAGGGATTAATGCCATAACACATTTGATGTCATCTATTAGACCTCCATTACACTACTACCTAAATTGAATCAGACAACACCTCTCAGACTACGCATCATAGTTTTCTGTCGTCTGATTGATTTTTATTTTTTTGTACATCGCTTTTGTAAAACCTGTCGTCTGATATGGTATAATGAACTAGTTCAAAAGACATTTAAGGATAAAACTGTTGTACTGTTGTATGACCCTAAAATAATAGAGCGGCAATTTTCCCACCATGTCTGTGGTGCCAAACTCCACTTCAAACCCAAATTTTTTCCCCAACATGTAGTAATCATACGACGAGAAACAATAAAAATGTGGTCTGATTAATATGTGTGGCAGAAAGCAAGGAGATTTCCCACCATCATTTTTCTCCAACTCCCCAACGAGGGAAGCCAAATAGATAGGAGACAAATTTCAAATTTAAAACTCATATACTCAGACCACATTATTATAAAATTCTGTTGTGTGAGTCTTTGTGGGGGCTTGTCCAAATTCATAGGACAAGGCTTGAAACCCTACATTTAGGCAAAAAAAACAAGAACTTTTCACCCAAAAACCAAAACCATCACTCCTCACTCTCGACAGATGCCCACTCTCTCTCGACACAAAGCCAAAACCAAAACCCTTACTCTATCTCTTCTTCGATAAAGCACTCCCCCCCCCGACAAACCCCAACCTCTCTCTCTGTTTGACAAACCCTATCTCTTCTTCCACAAACCCCAACGAAAGCTCTCTCTCTCTCTCTCTCTCTCTCTATCTCTCTTCAACAAACCCCGACCAAAACCTAATGGTTATTGGATTGGGAAATAGCGAAGACCTTCATCGAGACCACTTTGAGCTCACCATTGACCTCTACACCTAGGCCATCGCCGTCAACCCCAACAACTCCTAGTTCTACTCCGGCCGATCGCGCTCAAGCCTACATCAAATCCAACAATCTCACCGGTAACAACCCCCTCTCTCTTGCAATTTCTGATGCCGGTTCTTCATTGTCTTCTTGTTTTGTTTCTGAGACCTAAAAATTGTAGGAATTAAATTGCGTTTTTTGTGTGAACTGATTGGTTTGGGGTTTTCTTGTTCAGAGGTTGTAGAAAACCTAATGGGTAGACCTCTAGTGTTCTTCAGATCTTTCGGCAGTGGCGTGTTGCTTTTGGCGGATTGGAAATTCAGCTATGGGTAACCAAGATTTGAATTCGAACATTGGAGTTGTGGATTTCAGATTGAAGACAAAAATGTCAATATTAGGGCTAAGAAGATAATTAAGAAGGTTTTTGGGTAAGTTTTGATTCAAAGTTTTAGTCTTTTGATTATGGTTAACTAAGTTTTGATTCAAATGTCAAAATTGTCAGGTACCAGACATATGATGATCCAAAGCTAAAAGCCAAAATTGAGCAGGCTAATGTAGAAGTTCAGAAGAAGAATCAGGCTCGATCTCGAGTCCTTGAAGCATTAAATGCAAAGAGGGTGAGTTGAAGTTCTTTGTTTTGAACATAACCTACTTTTATCTGTTTGTTTTTACCTGCATTGTTTTTCTGCCACTGTGTTCCTGTTTTTGTTCTTTGATATTGGTTCGTTGTTCTGTCTTCATTCAGGTATGGAATCTTTGTATTATTACTGATGTTTGTTATTAGCATTGGTTTAAATTAATTACAATTCTAAGGAGTGAGTATATTTAGGGGATGATTTGTTGTCAGTATATACAGTACGTAACCAACCATGCGTCATTTGGGATGTACTGATGATAATAATTGGATGCCATGAGAAAGTCTGCACCTGCATTTAGATTATGGTTTAGATGTGTCTGGGTGGTAGGCAAGAAGTAGATATATGAGGAAAAAATAACCACTATAATTTAGAAGTTAAGGCTTAATGTAATGTGTAATTTAACTAAAGTTTTCTTTGGCCTTTGCTTATTTTGTCATGAACGATACCTCTAAATTGAGGAAAGTAGGAGCAATGTTTGTGTTCAGCACTTGCAGGGTTTAGTTTTTGTTTACTCATGTGCATATATTCGGTTTGGAATGAAGTATTTTTCTAACTTTCTTTGTTTTTCTGGTGGGTTTTGGGTCTTGCCGAGATGGTTATGTATGTAATTGAACTTGGTAGTTGCAAGTGTGTTTGGATAGTATTAGAGATATACTGATTTGATAATGAGGTTTTGTGTACTGGTGTTAATCTCACTGTCACCCTCCTTATCATATCCATCACAGAAAGTAGTTTCTGCGAGGGAGAAGAAGAGCCCCTTTGAGTGAGAGTGAGAGAGAGAGAGAGATATTTTCATATTGTGTGTTTTTCACCATAAATTGATAAAGTTGTGGCCTATCCAGTAGCATAGTACAAGTATAATCAATAATGGAATGGAACCAATTTAATGCCCACGCACCAAACTATCTTTCATCCCCCCCCCTTTCTCTGCCAAAAATTCTCATACTTTTTGCAAATTTCTCTATGAGATTCGCTGAAGAGGAGGTTTGGCCAAGCATATCTTAAACTTTTTTTTCTTTATGTGCTTGCTCTGATGCACATAAATTCATAAATTTATGCTACCCCAAGCATATGATTGCATTCATAAATTCATCCCACACTTTCTAGTAATTAATTACATGTAATCCATTTATGTGCTTGCTCTGATGCACTCTTGTTTATGTGTTATGAATGTAGGAACTGATTACTTTTCCATTGCTACCTATGATGAAGCTATTCTGGCTCATATTGCTTTTCTAAAGGGAAAGGGTAAGAATTCTTATTCAATAGAAAAGAGAGCTTCAAGTTTATACCCTTATATTAGTACAGCTGCTTACCTGCTTCTTATTTAAACCAAATTTTTGGTCAATTACCAATTCCTAGTTATTACTTATTACTTTCTATCTTTTAGCAAGGAACCTTGTGAAAGTACTAGTATCTTGCTTAGAAACTAGGCATCTGTAAAATCTTCAGCCAGCTATTATCACTGCAGTTCTCCCCTGCTCATTTCAAAGAAAAGGTACGTGCTAACTGCTATGTTAGCAGAATGTTTTTAATGGCTACACGAATGCAGAAGGATATTTATGTTTGTAACACGCTCAATATACAAATCCATACTCATTTATATTTGTAGGCAATGCAATTTCCAGCTGCATTGCTGGCACAACATCAAATTTCTTAATCAAGGTTGGCTACTCTTTTACGATAGTCTAAAAGATCATGCAGGTATCTCTTTTGGGTGTCACTATAATTATAGAGCAAAATAGTACCTCTTCGATCTTATAAAAGAATTGTCTGCAAAAGGGAAACATGAGTTCTTGAATAAATATTAATTTGAAACAAAAATCATGTACCATGTGACAGGGGAATTTCTTACTCGTTTAAATTATCTATTTGATGGAATCTGCTTCTATAAGGAAAGTCTAAGTTGAATTTAATTGAATCCAATTAGGAAAGATGCTGATTTACAGTAAACTCACTTGAACATATACATGTTTTAATGCACCTTTTTGACATGTATGTGTACCAAACAGTTTATTGGTTTCATTGGGCCTGGAGTGTCATTGCTGTGCTTGAACTATGCCAACACACCCACGGTTGCAGTGGTGGAGTTACAACAGCCTTATGTTTGAGTTCTTTCAGTCAAGCTGGCTTTCTCCTCAATATACAAGTAAGTTTCTCCTCAATATACAAGTAAGTTCGACCCATCCAATGATCATATTGAAAAACACACAAAATGTTACATTCATAATTAATTAATCTAATTGCAAGTTTATGTAGATGTGATTGATCATTCACTTTATTTCATGGTAAGTGCTAGAGTAGAACCAAATGTTCACACATATGGGGCACTGATTGATGGTTGTGGTAGAGCTGGGGAAGTGGCAAAGACATTTGGTGGTTATGGGATAATGAGGTCTAAGGTACTATTACACTAACAAATATTGACTTTGAAGCAGCAATTGGAGAACTTGAAGATGAAGATAATGCCGGGAAGAATCAGCTGCATGTTGATGCAGTGAAGAATGTTACAGAGGAAATAGAATTAGTCGATTTGACCCTCCTAGATGTGCTCCATATTTTGGTGTTGGAGTAGTATATAGTGCTCCTTTTTGGCAATATTGTCTAATATATTTCAGTACAATTATGTGGATTATAACAATATTAGATATAGGACTAATTTCAGTTTACCCCCCTAAGGTTAGGGGTCGTCATCATGTTAGTCCCTCGAGTTTCAATTTAATCAGTAACACCCTTATACTCTCCAAATTCATCAGCCGTGTCCAATTTCTACTATTCCGTCCAATTTGGACCGTTAAGTCTGACTTTTGAGGGCTAAAATGGTCATTTCAAGACCCAAAAAAAAATTTAAAAAAATATATATATTTCTTTTTTTCGTTTTTTTTTTTTTGCATTTTTTTTCTGTTTTGTTTTTCATTAAATTTTTTTCCCATTTTTTTCTTTTTCTTCGCTTATTATTATTATTATTATTATTTATATAAATTTTGTCTTCAACCTATACACCACAAGTTATAATAGGCTTATAAAAAAAATAAAAAAAAATACTCTAGGTGTTTCTCTTTATTTTTTATTTTTATAAATTGAGAAATTTTAAATACACACCCCAAACTACTTAATACACATCCCTATTATTTTATATTTCAAATCAAATTTTATAGGTAGATTAAATGACCAAAATAGATATCTATGTATCAGAAGAAAAATAATAATAATCATATCTTCCTTTTATTATTCTATAATTATAGACACAATGAACTTCTATAAATGGCATCCTCATTTAAAACAAGAATAAAGTTAGAAACTATCTAATTTAAATTTTCCTTAAATAAATTGTAATTAATTGGAACGAGAGACCTTATAATTTAGAATTTCAAAATCAATGGCATTAAATGTTTTTAAAACATAACACTTTACTCCCACTTTTTAGTTCATTTTTTCTCCTAAAAGTTTAGGCATAAAACTTTGTAATTTTTAATTTGTTTGACCATCCAATGACAACTTCGTAGTTTTGCCATTGTGGAGAAACTACTAATACAGTTTTGATTGAATGTTCGACTTAAAATTTTATACTTGATCAATAGGCTATTTCCGTGTTTGGGGAATGAGAACTCAAATAATACAAAACCTATTTCTAAGCATCTATTTGAAGGGAACAATAATGAATCTGTATGGATTTCCCAATAACTAATAGAAGTAATTAATACGGTCACTTATATATAGTAATCAAATTAAATAGTAGCCTTAATGTAGTTAAATAATAGTGTATTTCATGGTTTTTTAGTTTAAGGATATTTTAGGTAATTTGGGTTGTGTATTTAGTAAAATATTAGAATGAAAAATTAAATAGTAGGTGTATTGAGTAAGGAATGTGTATTAAGTAATTATGGGTGTGTATTTAAAACTTCTCTTATAAATTTTGTCTTCAACCTATACACCACAAGTTATAATAGGTTTATAAAAACAAAAACAAAATACTCTTGGTGGTTAAAAAGTCGCTCGCTGGTCTACGATATTTGTGATATATCTCCGATAAAGCGAAAAATTTTAGGATATATTTGTAAAATATATCTATAAAATATAATAGGTTTATAAAGTGAAGAATAATAGGATATATCCCCAATAAAGTGAAGAAATATTTGTAAAATATGATTAAAAAAATAAATACAATATTTCTTCATTTTATTGGGGATATATCCTAAAATTCTTCGCTCGCTGGTCTACGATATTTGTGGAACATCTCCGATAAAGCGAAGAATTTTAGGATATATCCCCAATAAAGTGAAGAAACATCTGTATTTATTTTTTTAATCATTTTATAGATATTCTTCACTTTTGGGGATATATCCTAAAATTCTTAACTTTATAAACCTATTATATTTTACAGATATATCCTAAAATTCTTCGCTTTATCGAAGATATATCACAAATATCGTAGACCAGCGAGCGGCTTTTTAACCATCTAGAGTATTTTTTTGTTTTTATAAACCTATTATAACTTGTGGTGTATAGGTTGAAGAAAAAATTAAAAAAAATAATAATAATAATAATAAGCGAAGAAAAAGCAAAAAAAAAAAAACAAGAAAAAAAAATGGGAGAAAAAAATTTAAATGAAAAAAAAAACGAAAAAAAGAAATATATTTTTAAAAAAAAAAAAAAATTTGTCTTGAAATGACCATTTTAGCTCTCAAAAGTTAGACTTAACTGTCCAAATTGGACGGAATAGTAGATATTGGACACGACTGATGAATTTGGAGAGTACAAGGGTGTTACTGATTAAATTGAAACTCGAGGGACTAACATGATGACGACCCCTAACCTCAGGGGGTAAACTGAAATTAGTCCTTAGATATATATTGGTAATTACTGTTCATTTGGTGATTTTTGATTTCATTTTCTGTTGTACGTACACAATGTTCACAATAGCCATACAATAAAAACTGTTGTGTGAGAGTAATACAGATCACGGGTGCTATCAATGTTTTGTTATTCACACAACAGTTATAAAAAAAAATGACTTCTGAATCACAATCATAGAACGGGTTCTTAAGTTGCCTGTTGTGTGAGTGACGTTCACACGATAGTTAATGATGTCGACAAGTTGTCGACATGGATGCCAATTTCTTCAGACGACAGTTCTCTAAATCATGTTTCATCAGACGGTAGCGAGATATACGACAGTCAGCTCCGCATCAGACGACAGTTTTTAGCCGTCGTCTGATTCAATTTTTGTACTAGTGTTAGCAAGGAGACTATGATCTAGACATGAGGCTTCAGTTATTGCCTCCGTACAATCACTCTCGATAACGACCTGTTGCACATGTAGAGTGTTTAAGAGATCAAGCCTCGAGCGAATGGCATACAACTCACACTGTTTTGGAGAGGCAATGTGTGGGATGGGTCTAGCAAAGGCAGCTACAAAGTGTCCTGCATCAGTTCTTAACACTCCTCCCACACTTCCCCGAGTTTGGTTGGGTAAGTACGCTGCATTCACATTCATTTTTAAGACTCTCGCTGTAGCTGGTTTCTAGTGGCTTCGAGGTTGCTCATATTAGAGTCTTTATGAGCAAGTAAGAAAAAAAATAAGTAGGTGGTGTAAGGGAAAAAAAAAAGTCCATAAAATTAAGATAAACGGTCAAAACTCCTTAAGTTTATATCTAGTTTTCTCTTGTATTTAATATCTCTTGCTTTGTTCTCTCTCCTTCTGAAATATGTACATTTGAATAGCTTGACTAATCTTTAGTTTTTCTTTTTTTATCAGAAAGTGCAATTGCATTCATAGCTTCTTCTTCTTCTTTTTTTAATGATGATTACACGCATTTCTATGCATGTAATTGTATCTAAAACACAAGAACTAAGCTAATCTCCAAACTACTTATTATGTAATTAATATATTTTTATTTACTTTGTAGAAAATGAGTGGAGTCACAGATATCGGAAGAAAGTAGCGCGAAATCAGAGCAAACAATGAAGAGATGAAGAAAAGAAGAATTTCTGTTAATTAATTATTATTTTCATTAATTAATCATTGAATAATGATTAATTAATAGAAACTTAATCATCAGAGCATCATCCCATCACGTGCAGAAGCATGCAACAATTAAACAATTATTTGTTTAATCAAGTTGAGCCACTCAGAAGATGACAAGTGGCAGCAATACAATTATACATTGTGGGTTAATTATGCGAGGATGGGCTGCAGCGTTTCTTTCTTTTCTTTTCCCCCACGCACGCCAGCTCGGTAGCACGTGTCCATTTCTTGGTGAACTGCAGACCTCATCCTATCTTCTCTTTCCTTGGATTCGTGGAGGCCACACATATATATACTCTCATACCTCATCTCTCCCGAACCTAACCGAGAGCGCCGCACAGCCATTACCAAAAGGGGAGGGCTGCTGCCCTCTCCCATCAATCACCTTCCTACATCTTTTCTTTATTATTTTCTTAGTAATCTTTTGGGAATTTAGGATTGGATTACTCATTCAAGGCTTCAAGGGAATCATCATCAAGAGCACCACACCTCCATTTTGGGTAGTTGGGTGAAGAAATTGCTTAGCTCATACTATCTCATAGCTAGGAGTGACCAAGCTAACTCTCCCCTCTCTTCTTATTATCTATTCCATAATTTTATTTGCTATTGATGATGTATTTGAGTATGGGTAGTGAGTAGTTCAATTTTAGGAGTTAGGGTTGTGAAGCCCTAACTCATCTTGTATAAATATTGATGCTTTACTCTTAATAAATGCAATTTCCATTGTGTATGCTTTAAATCTGAATTTATTGGTCCTTAGAAGCATGTTTCTAGGTTTTGTCACCTTTTGAAATTATGTTGTGGGCAATTGTGATGAATAGATTGATAAATTGACAACTTATTAGTCTTGTTGCATCTAGGATTTAAGTGTGGTAACCATTAACTAGCTTAATTGTAGCTAAGCTTGCTTGGGTCTCTATTATCTTGCACTCTAGGCCTCTAATTTTAGATATTGCGGCTTTAACCGGCGTAATGCCTAAGTTAGAGAGTTGATTGTGGCCCTAACCGGCATAATCGATACACCGAAATGATAATTGGTTTAGTAGCCTTGACCGGTACTAAATACGGGACTTAACACATCTAGGAAATGTATGCATTTGTGAAATTGCCACTAATCCCCGTGGTACGATAAACTTTGTGCATAATATTTCCCTATCTTGACAATGATACGTACGCTTGCGTAAATGTATATCAAGTCAAATGACAATTGCATTCATCGCTTCTTCTTCTTCTTCTTTTTAATGACAATTGCATTCATATATGAATGCTTGAACACACAAATGTACTTGCTTAAAAAAGAATATCACACCCGAATAAAAAAGAATTTGACCTCTCAACGAATATCATGCTTAATTATTGTGGTTACTCAAGTCAAAACTTGCTGCACCATTATTAGAAATCTAGTTCCATGTGAATGAACACCATTCCGAACGCTTATCTTCGTATCATTAATTATAATTCTTTTCCTTACGGAGACAGCTAGAAGTCAACGAATTAGACTAAGGACTTTCATTAGGTAAGAAGCTGTTTAATAAAAGTAAAAGTATTGGGCAGTTCAGGGAATTGGATTTGATTAACAATAATTCTAGGGCATCGTCGTATTACCCAAAACATATACCACTTTTTGTGCCATCACTCAATCTCTTCAGAAGGTCAAAGGGACAAAGAGAATCTGCTATGCAATAGCAATAGCTAGCCAAAAATTCCAAAGTACTATTTGTATCGTCGTAGTTTCTTTAAAAATGAAATAACAAAGTCAACTCAAAATTATCACCGCCATGCATGACCACTATTTTAGCTTATTACCAGCCATTATTGCCTTTAGAACAAGACAACTCCATTTGCAAGTCTAGCTATCTTAACTTTCATTTGGTCATCGACTCATTGATCATTTTTGAGTTAATCCATGGCTCAAGAAAGCTCCTCTTCCAATAGTGGTTCTCCTCATTATGATGGATATTGTAGGTATCATGTGTTCTTGAGTTTCAGAGGCGAAGACACGCGTAAGACTTTCACCGACCACCTCTACACCGCCTTTAAGGATCAAGGCTTTCGTACTTTCCGAGATGACGATGAACTTGAGAGAGGAGAAGATATTAGTCCGGGGATTGAGAAAGCCATTCAACAGTCGAGAAGTTCTGTTATTGTGTTCTCAAAAGATTACGCGTCCTCCCGGTGGTGCCTTAACGAGCTGTTGATGATCCTTGAACGCAAGAGGACCTCAGATCATGTAGTTTTACCAGTCTTCTACAACGTGGATCCATCCCAAGTGAGGAAGCAGACGGGCAGTTTTGGGGAGGCATTTGCCAGACACCAAAAGACTCAACTATCGGACAAGGTGAAAGAATGGAAGGACGCACTTACGAAAGTTGCAGATCTTGGAGGGATGGTATTACGGAACCAAGATGATGGGTAATTAATAATTATTTTCATTTTCAGATATTAGCCTTCCCTTTTCTTTTTTCTTTTTTTTTCATTTTCTTGTCAAATTATTTTGTTGTTAAATTTTTTTCCATTTCATTTTATTTTTTCTACCTGAACCAAAATATATATTTTTCAAAAATAGTTCATTTTTTCAAATTAGATACATTAAAGTTTCGGTAAAAGTTATAATAGTCCTTCTGGTTTGGAGTGATACTCAAAATTAATTTTGTGGTTTAAAAATATTTAATTTCATCCATGTGGTTTGCAAAACTAATCAACATTAGTCCAAATGCTATTTTTGACAAAAATTCACTCATGTCCAATGATAAATTTGTCATTTCAATTAAAAAATAAAAACATTAAATTAAATAGCATCTAAAAAATGAAACTAAAAAAGAATCCCTTGTATGAAAAATACTTCAGTACATTAATATACTGATACATCAAGTAGACTAGGTTCAATACAGATGTAGACTAGCTAGGTACAAGGGTAGACTAACTCCATACATGTCTACCCATGTACTGAGCTAGTCCACCTTTGTATTGAACCTAGTCTATTTGATGTATCGGTACATTAATATACTGTAGACGATCCCTTCTTGTATATTTTCTAATTTATTTTTTCCTAATTTATTTTTATTTATTGGATGACAAACTTATACATGAATTACACGATTTTTTTTTTGTCAAAATTAGCCGTTGGACCAACTTTGATCAATTTCGCAAATCATGAGAGCAAAATTAAATATTTTGAAACCGCCAAGATTAATATTGAGCATCAACCCAAATCACAGGAGCATTTATAACTTGAACCCTTTAAAATTTTGGAGCTACCAACCATAACACATGAATTGTTGCATATTTTGCAAACTCTTTCTAAGCAATATAATTTGAATTAAACACATACATATTTCTTGCATAATTAACGCAAGAGTGGTGTTCATCCGGTCAATAAATGACCAAAAAATTATTATTAATTTTCTTAAATATTATTATTATTCTAGAACCTAACTTAAAAATAATTATTTCCACCATTGGATATAGTTGAACATAATTTTCTTAATCAGTTACTAACCATGTGAATAGTTTGGTGCTCTTATATATATATATATATATATATATATATATATAGTATAAAATAAAGTGCTGCAGCTTCACCAATTTATAGATTTCTCAAAATACACTTGAGTCTAGAAAATTAATATTTAAAATGAAAACGTTTAATAATTATTTAGTAAAATAAAAATAAAAGCTAAAGAAAAACATAAATACAATAAAGAAGTAGGTGACAAGTGAGGGTTTTCACCAACTACACATGCATCGCACGAGTATGAGGTTAGTTATGCTATAAATATAAAACGAAGAGTTCAAGTTTCACCAAAATATGAATCGCCAAAAATATCATTTAATATAAAATTTAAAAACTCATGCGAAAATTGGAAACTAGAAATAAGCAAAAAATCATGAATATAATTTAAAAGAAATAAAAAAAGACGACAATTGAAGGGCCTTCATCAATCATGCGTGCATCGTACAGATTGAGGCTAGTTTTCATAATTCATACCCACTGTTTGAACTATTTAGTTGAATGACTTGTTTGACTAATCTTTAGTTTCATTTGCATGTCCAACTTTCTAGGTACGAATCAAAATTTATTAAAACAATTGTTAAAGAGATAGGTGACAAGCTTACTCGTACAGTACCACTAAGCGTTGGCCATAACCTGATTGGAATTCATGCTCGAGCCAACAAAATTAATCAATGGATACAAGATGGACCAAATGATGTCGGCATACATGTAATTTTTGGGATGTCTGGAATAGGGAAGACGACAGTTGCAAAACATGTCTATAATTCAAACTTCAGAAGATTCGAAGGAAGCAGTTTCATTGAAAATATTAGACAAACCTCGGAACAAATCAATGGCATAGTTAAATTACAAAAACAGCTCCTTTATGCTATTTTGAATGGAAGAGAAGTAAAAATACGAAATGCTAGCGAAGGAAAAACTGCGATTGAAGATGCCATAAGCTGTAAAAGACTTCTTCTTGTTCTTGATGATGTGGATCATATGGACCAATTTGATGCATTACTTGCGATGCAATATCGATTCCATAAAGGAAGTAAAATCATCATAACAACAAGGCGTGCATGGGTATTAAAGGCTCATGGAGTTACTAAGGTGCACTATGTTCGAGCTTTGAATGAAAGTGAATCATTGACGCTTTTCAGTTTGCATGCTTTTCGACAAGATCATCCTACTGAAGGCTACGCGGAACAGACTGCAAAGTTTGTACGCCACTGTGCCGGGCTTCCATTAGCTCTTCGAGTTTTGGGTTCTTCCCTGTTCGGGGAAAATATAGTTGTATGGGAGAGTGCATTAAGAAAATTAGAATCTATTCCTAATAGTGAAATCATGCATAAACTCAGAATGAGTTACGATGTACTGGATAAGCATGACCAGGAAGTGTTCCTCCACATTGCTTGTTTCTTTATTGGAAATGACAAGGATTACACTGTTGGAATACTAGATGGATGTGAATTGCACACTACTATTGGCATTATAAATCTCATTGATAGATGCCTAGTAGCAATTGGCCCCAATAACAAGGTGGTGATGCATGACATGATTCGTGAAATGGGAAGAGGAATTGTTCGCCTAGCAGCAGAGGAGCCTCGGAAACGTAGTAGATTATGGCATCACAAGGACTCTATCAAAGTATTGAAAGAAAAGAATGTAAGCAAAATTCACTATGTTGTTTATATGTATATATGTATTTCTTTTTGTGTAACTTATATCTCCCATTTTTTCTCGCCTTTTAATTAGGGGACAAAAAAAATTAAAGGTCTTGAATTAAACATGCAAAGGCACCTTGGAGTCGCTACAAAAAATTTGAATGAGATGATCTTGGAAACCAATGCATTTGCAAGGATGCACAAACTAAGACTTCTCCGGCTTAGTCATGTGCAACTGAGTGGATGCTATGAAGAAATTCCTACAGGATTGAGAATGTTGTGTTGGATTGCATTTCCTTTAGATTCTATACCAAATGATTTTCATTTGGAGAACCTAGTTGTTCTGGAAATGCAGTATAGCAGCTTGAGACAAATCTTGAACGGAACAAAGGTACGTTGCTCTACTCTTTAGAACTTTTCTTTTTCTTTTCCCTATATTTTAGGTTTTGTATAGTATCTGAAATAATTAGGGGTGGTTAATACATATACGAGAACTAACTCCGCGCATTGTTACTTTTTTTTTTTCCCGTCTCCATTACAGTGTTTTCCATCCTTGAAGATCCTTGATCTCAGTCATTCTCATGGCCTTATTGCAACCGTTGACTTCTCTCTTTGTCCCAATTTAGAGAAACTGATTCTCATGGATTGTGAAGGCTTGATTGATGTCGATGAATCCATTGGAAACCTGGACAGACTAGTTTATTTGAACATGAAAGATTGCAAAAGTCTTAGCAGGCTCCCAAAGACCATTGGTATGCTAAAGCAACTTGACACACTTATTTTATCTGGTTGTTCAAATCTTAACAACTCTTCCATAGATATGATTAGGAACATGGAGTCTCTCAAACTGCTTGAACTGGATAGAATTCCAGTAAGTCAATTATTCAATCTCTGTGGGGAGGTCAAATTATGGATTAGTTATTTGCCATGCTCTCTACTATCCTTAAGTCTTAGTGGGTGCAATCTCACTGATGAGGCTTTTCCTATGGATTTTGCTAGCCTAGCCTTATTGAGAAGTTTAAATCTAAGTAATAATCCAATTTGTGGCCTACCAAATTGCGTCAAGGGGCTGACAAGGCTAGAAAAACTCCTTCTCTCGAACTGTTTGAGCCTCAAGTCCCTTGTAGAGCTACCAAAAGTAGACCACGAGTTGGATGTGGCCGATTGCACAGCATTGGAAAGAATAACATATCAATCAAGTTGGTGTGCCTATGCTGCGCCTAACCGAAGTGGTAGGAACCACAGCCTAGTTGAGTGGGAATACAAATATAAGTTAGAACCCATTAAAAGTGTTGATGTAGAAATGCTCAATTATTTGGGCTTGAGCAAATTGGACTTCGAATTCATGCCAACCATTCGGATGTGCATGCCGTATCAAGGTTACGACATAATTCATCAGGGTGGAATCCAGGTGCCTCTCTCTCTCTCTCTCTCTCTCTCTCTCTCTCTCTCTCTCTCTCTCCCCTCATGATAATATGAAAAGTTGACAAAGTTGTGATTACCATATGTGACACAGGGACTGCATGAGTATGATGGCACAAACTCATATATTCGAGGAAATGCAAGAAAGATAGATATGTTCAGCACATTTCTTCCTGGAAATGCGGTTCCAGGCCAATTCAGCCATAGAACCAAAGGCTCCTCCTCAATATCATTAACCTTGCCTTTGCCTTCACTTCCCGATATCAGAATCCGAGGCTTTAACATCTTCATTATCTATGCAATTTCTGATAACGACGATGAAAGATATTCTTCTAGTAGGGACCAGGGTTCAATAACTATCAAAATCATAAATGAGAGCAATGACGACAACTGGCATTATGCCCCAATATATCACGGTATTCCAGGTAAGGGAGAAGACATGATATGGTTAACCCATTGGAATATGAAGAATCAAGTAAAAGGTGGGGATCAAGTGGCTGTTTCACTCTCGGTAAAACATGCAAGGTTTCGGTATCAAGTAAAGGAGTGGGGGATCCAGGTTGTACAGCAGAAGCAAGAAGATAAGATGTGTACCGACCACTACACCAGAAATCCCATTTGTTTTCCATGTGCCACTGGCGGAGATTTGTTAACATCTGATGAGCCGTTGACTGGAACATACTTGCTGTCCTATGAACCTGATTCAACTGTAGATAAAGGTGTGTTGTTTATTGACGCGCGCATTTGACCTACTCCAAATATTTTTAAGACAACAAATTAAACTGCCATTAATTTGCATCACACGATTAATTTTGTTCATATAATTTAAGTTGTTGAAAGCTGCTTTGTATAGTAATTAAACACTTCTAGATGGATATATGGATTCACTTTCACTAAAATGTCTTACCTCTAAATTTAAGGTGGGGTATCATTTCCTGCTGTTTTTGTGTTCCTTAGATAAAGAAGGAGATGATGAAGAAGAGGCAGTGGGTGATCCTATTCCTGAATCAGCAATGAGGGGTGGCAGCAACAACAGCGATTGGGGTCTCAGAAAGTGGAAGGTGCTCATCATCGCTGCTCTCATCCTTGCCGCTGCCATCAGTGCTGCTCATCGTTTCGAGGACTCTGATCTCAACACAAATCTAGCTAAATCAGGTGTGTTAGACAACAAAGCTTTGCTTTCACTCCAACTAAATAGGCAACAAAAATGCCAATAGATTAGCAGCTAAACATTTGAGTAGAAACGTCAATAAGCATCTGAAAATATATTACAACTAAGAATAGAAATATCAACTAATCCGTGAGTCAAACTCAGGACATTATACTTATAAAGTAATCAATGATCACTAGACCAAATGGTATTAGGCCATTAGCAATTTTAGCAGCACAAGTTTTCTTCATAATAACTAATGGAATTGCCCCATAAAACATGTACATATATGTTGATTCACTTCCTCTCATTTTCAGATCATGAAGAACAACGGGATGAAGATGACAAGCTTGCAGCAGAAACCCGTACTGAAGGCAGTAACAACCGTGCTCGGGGTCCCAGAAAGTGGAAGGTGCTCATCATTGCTGCTGTCATGTTAACTCTCTGTTTATCTGTTTGCTGGTTCTTCTTTTTCTCCGCTAAAGACAGATACATGGAATCCATTTTGGTTCCTACATGAATTTATTGTATTTCGGTGCATAGAATAATTTCCATAATATCACTTGCATCTTTCTCTCTCCTTCTGAAATATGTACATTTGAATAGTTTGACTAATTTTTAAAGTGCAATTGCATTCATAGCTTGAAGAACATACAAAATTACAAATAACCTAGTCTGATCTAAGGAAGTAAAAAAAATAAATAAGTATATAAATAGTACCACACAATATTCATGTAATACATAGGCAAATCCAAAGAACAAGTTTTGCATGCGACTCGTGGTTGCAACTTTGTCGGACATGCTGCCATGAACATCGCTGGAGAAAAGGTAGCATGACGCAGTCGGAATAGTAACCTAGGTTTACCAGCAATAAACCTAACAAAAAGATTATGGAATCCACCAGAGATAAAAGAGAAAATCTCTATTTTATTGAATAAAAGATAAATAAATAAGAGAAAAGTACCCTAGGGCGACTAACATTGAAACCCTAAAGCCCATGGATAAAAACGAAAAAAACCAAAAATAACTAGGAAAACCAAAAACGGGTAAAATAGAAAAATGCAGTTTAAGGCCCTAAACGACCCCGAAAGCCAGAAAAATGCTACAGCTCATAGCTAAGCAATGAGTCTTGTTTCTGGCGTGATTCCCTTTCCGGAAAGGTAAGGTACGTCTCAATCGGACTCCGAGCTATTTCCTGTCTACTAGTCACTTTTCGTTTTCCTCCTTTAGCACGATCTAACTATTATTCAAATTGGGCTGCCACCCGTTCTGCATCAGTCTCCTCCACCTCCGAAGAACTCGACCCCAAGTTCTCATCTGGATAAAGAACCTCATCTTCACGAAACTCATGCAGGTCAGCCACATTAAAGGTGTTGGAGATACCCATGGAGTCAGGAAGGGCAACAACATAAGCATTGTCGTTGATCTTCCGCAGCACCTTAAAAGGACCATATTTTCTGGGCTTCAACTTGTTATAGGTACCAACAGGAAATCTCTCCTTCCGCAGAAACACCATCACGTCATCACCCTCTTGGAACACTTTTACTCTGCAATGTTTATCAGCTGCAGCTTTATACTTAGCATTAGTTGCTTCCAGCTTGTCCTTAACTTCGTCTTGAACAGCCTGCACATCTCTAGCCATACCCTCAGCAGCAACACTAGCACCAGGAACCTTAGGAAGCTTCACTAGATCAACCACATGTCGAGGAACAGCAGTATAAACTAAGGAGAATGGTGACTTTCCTGTTGCACTATGCACAGCACTATTATAAGCAAACTCCACCTGTGGCAAGGCATAATCCCGCTGTTTGGGTCGATATCCACAAACACTTCAGACCATGTTACCCAAAGTTCTGTTAGTAACCTCTGTCTGTCCATCAGTTTGAGGATGAGCTGTGCTGCTACGGTTCAAAGCTGTTCCAAACATCCTCCACAAGGTAATCCAGAAATGGCTAAGGAACTTTGTGTCTCTATCAGAAGTAATGGACTTGGGTACTCCATGCAAACGAACCACCTCCCTGAAGAACAGTTTGGTTATATTAGAAGCATCAGCAGTCTTCTTACATGCGATGAAATGCGCCATCTTGGAGAACCTGTCAACTACCACAAACACGGAATCCACACCCCTTTTGGTACGGGGTAATCCCAATACAAAATCCATAGCAAGATCCTGCCAAATATCTTCAGGAACAGGGTAAAGGTAGATAAAGACCTGTGTTTTGGGACTGACCCTTAGAAACCTGGCAGGTGTAGCACTTTTTCACGATAGTTCCTGCATCCTTCTTCAACTGTGGCTAGAAATATCTCTCCTCAAGACTAGCAATAGTTTTGTCTCGGCCCAAATGCACACTCAATCCCCCTCCATGCAGATCTCTGATCAGTTTCTCCCTCAATGAAGAACTAGGGATACATAGCCGATTGCCCTTGAATAAATATCCTTCATTCTCATAAAAATCTGCAACTGCATTATTATTACTGCACTTGGCCCAAATCTCCTTGAAATCAACATCTTCCTCATACAACTCCTTCAAGAGATCAAACCCCACAATCTCCTGAGCTAAAGTGATCAGCAAGGAAGCCTCCTACTCAAAGCATCTGCAACCCAGTTAAGAGTGCCAGATTTATGTTGAATCACAAAAGGGAATTTCTGCAAAAAACTCACCCACCTTGCATGCATCTTATTCACAGTCTTCTGGCTATTAAGGTACTTCAAGGCCTGATGATCAGTGAACAGTACAAACTCCCTCTGAATCAGGTAGTGTTCCCATTGCCTCAATGCCCTGAACACTGCATAAAATTCTTGGTCATAAGTGCTCCACTTCTGACGAGCTTCACTAAGCTTTTCACTAAAGAATGCTACTGGTTTCTTTTCTTGTGACAACACAGCACCTACTCCCATGCCACTAGCATCACATTCAACCTCAAATACCTTGTTAAAATTAGGAAGAGCAAGAACTAGCGCAGTACAAAGTTTCTCCTTGATTAAGGCAAAACTCTTATCTTGTTCCTCTCCCTATTGGAATTTGTCTTTCTTCAAACATTCAGTAATAGGGGCAGTAATGGTACTGAAATTCTTCACAAAGCCATATGAGATGAGCTAGAATCCACTAGCAATTACGGGCACAGCCGTAAGAAAGATAGAGAACTTCTCTAATATTTGGATTTTTATTGATAACTTGAATGAAAATTACAATCTAAGAGGTGCCTTATATATAGGGCACATAGCATAAACCTAATACAACTAGAAAACAAAAGGAATAATTTATTATAGACTAAAACTAGAAAACCTAATTAAACCTCATTAAATAAAAATCAGAAATAAAATCCTACATACTAAAGAATACAAATATATAATTGGAATCCCAACCAAGATTTTGTTCGAGAATCCCTATATATCCAAAATAGTAATTTATGATTAATTTCATCATTAAGAAGTCTATTTGAATACCAGTTTTCAATATTCAAATTATTCTTCTTGATGTGAAGACGCTTCTTTCTTTTCGAGATTCTTTGTTGAAATTGGTTAAAATCTCGTCCTACATCATAGCATTATCAAGTACATCTTCCTCCAAACTCAGATCGTCACTAAACTCTTGAAGTGTGTGTTAAATGTCCAGACCAAATACGAAGTATATTCATGAATGTCATTAGTTTCCCAATATGAATTTATGAGGGCTTTTTAGAACATCTCTTAATTGGTTATAGAATAATGTTGGAGTACATGCTTCTAAAATAATGTTAGAGTGTATGAATCAAGATGAATGTGGAAGATTCATGAATGTGCATTTATTGAGGTGGTTGGATGAGTGGAGCATTAATGAAGTCATCTAGAGGTTTCCTGCTTGGCCAATATAAGGAGAGGTCATTTGCTCATTCGATCTAGTCATCTCATCCAAGTTGAGAGTGTAGTAGTTAGTAAGTAAAACAAGTGGGAGAGAGTTTCCTTCAAGTAGTGTTCTTGAAGTTCTGTATCTCTTGTACCCACCCATTATATCATAGTGAAGTTTTTATTGTTGTTGCCCCGTGGACGTATGCATCTTGCCGAACCACATTATATTCGGTGTTCATTTTCCTTTATTCTTTTATTTCTTTGCATATTTATCCTTTTGTGGTTGGAGTTGTTACTTCAATTCTATTACTTTTCCCAATATTGTGTTAATCACAGTAAATTAATGCATCTTGATGGAATCTAGCATTAAGAAGTCTAGGCCATGCATAAGAGCAAGTGCCTCAACAACTTGTCGTAGCAACACCCCTTCATAAGCCAACCCACCCATTAAGCCTCCTGTAACATATTTTAAATCACCACCCTCAAACCACTTGTGCCTCTATGAACATCTATTGCACCATTTATAATGTGACAGTTTGTATGACATATATAAACACTTAAGGAGATCAAATTTCTAATATGACATAATCCTAAATAAATTCCTCTCTCACCCATCATTTGTGGAAGATAAGAAATTTGATCTTCTTCAATTTTTAAACACAAAATTGTGACCTTACCAAGAAGTCTTGATCCTCGTAAAGCTTTCTGCAAAAGCTTAAAAAAAGCATATCCACATGAATTAAGATTTCCGCGCATAACAATTTTCATAGTCACTTCTAAGCGTTACAACTGGAAAACTAACCTTTTAATCAAAATGTCATACAAACTTATTCTCAGGCAACCTTCTTTATTTTGGTCAAAAGAGAACTTCATTAACAATGAAAGCTTTCAACGAGATACCGTGCAAAGATTCCCCCATCATTTCCCAAAGAAAGGAGATAGTGAAAAATTAACCTTGACCACTTTAGACTTCAAACTCAAAGTCCATACTAACACACTGATGAAGCCAAGCATACCTGGCCGACTCTAAACAAAGAAAAGACTCACTAATATTTAAGGCATGTTGCCTTCTCACTTCATAAAATGCCAACTATTTGCAGAAATCAAATTACTTAACTTCATCCACAGTATGACCTTCTAAACTCAAATCATCACTATCATTTTTGCAAAGCACTAATAATAGTGAGGGCATCACCTTTAATCTTCAGGTTTCTGAATCCAACATGAATAGTAAACAAAAGTCCAAGAAAGTAGCGCAAGAGCCTCAATAGACCTTGCTGATAGATTCCCAACTTGAGGAATAGCCATAGCTCCCTTCAAAGCTCCTTGTTCATCCCTAAAGACCATGCCAATCACCCAGACTCCATGCTTTGTGTCACATGCTCCATCAAAATTTAATTTCAATGTCAAGCAACGTTCTAGTGAAGGATCTCCTTTTTTAGTCATTTTAATAGATTTTTTGTGGCACCCACTTTCAATTACATATCGGCATCTCGACCGTTCAGTATTTATGACTCTATGAATACAACAATTCTGCAAGTTTTAGCCAAAATTGATGATCGTTGGGTATTCATAATCATGATTTAGTATTATAAACATGAATTGTTAAGGTTGGACAAATTCAGTACTTTCATGATCATCAATTTGGCTGAAAATTTGCATAATATCTAAAACTTCAGTGGTCAAGATAATGATATGTAATCAAAAAGTTGGTCCCATAAGAGATTTCTTAAAATAGAAGAGCAAAAAAAAAAAAAGGATTTCTTACTCGAAGGGCCGTCATATATATAAATATAGTAAATGAGTAGTGTAGTTACTTTCCATGCGAGATACTAAATCTAGAACATCCGAGATGATCGAGCCAAGATTAGCTAGGCACTACCAGTGCAAGGCTAATCTTAGGCCTGTTGCCCCAAATTAATGAGCTCCAAAACACACTTTAATTATGGCGACAAACATAAAAGAATAAATAGGGATTCATCTTTGATGCTGAATTATTTGTTGGTAAAAGCCTCATATAAAAATGAAAAAAAAATATATATATATATATATATATATATATAGAGGTGACAAACAGGCCGCTAAGCACGACCACAACACTGGCCCGACATGCTTAAAAGCGGTCTGGCACGGCCCAAGGCTGTTAGTGGCCTGGCACGACCCGAGCACGTTAGAATAACGGGCCTAGAAATATTGGCCCATTGGCCCTACACGAGCCCGGCACGGACCGAGCACAACATATTGTGGGCCAGTCCGTTACAAACACAAAATTTCATTTTGTTTTTAAAAATATTAAAAAACTACAATGATGAGATTTGAATATTAGACCTCTTTATTTAAAATCTCATAACAATTCCACCAATGCTATTTCTTTTATGTTGTCAAAATAGTGATATAAAACATTATATCCTTGTTTAACATAAGTATTTTTTCTAAATATTAAATATATGTTTATTAATAAAGACTAATCTCATCATAATACAACTATAGAATGAAGGAATTAAAAAATAATATGATACTAAATCTTCATTATATTAATAAAGATTATTCTCACAATATATTAAAAATATTATAGTGGAATATAAAAATTCTAGTGGAATATAAAAAATTATTAGAAAATTAATCTTAAAAAGCTAAGATTAAGAAAAACGTTGTAGAATTTAATTTATTTTAATTTTCTAAATAGTTAAATAAAATTAATTTTTATATAAAATTAATTTTTATTTGTTCAAATTAAGATTTTAAAATCGTGCTTTTAGTGAGTAGGCACGAGCACAGCCCGTTTATTAACCCAACACAAGCACAGCCCGGCATGATATGGGCTCAGGCCATGGGCCGGACCGGGCTTAATGTTTAAGTAAATGGGCCGGCACGAGCCCGATATGATAATAAATGGGCCGGCCTAGGCACGGCACGAAGCACGACCAAGTCGGCTTAAAATGGGCCGGGTTGGTTTGCCACCTCTACAATATACCTTTGCCGACAAAACCTCCTATAAAAAATAAAATAAAAAGGGACATGTACACATATGCTAACAAATTGTTTATCGAGCAAAAGCCTTCCATAAATAATAAAATCTACGGACAAACTTTTTCCGACGAATGTGTCATTGACAACAACCACCTGTAAACAATATAAAAATGGACAAACTTTTTTCGACGAACGATTAGTTAATAAAGGCCTCCCTAAAAAGAAAAAGAAAAAGACGTACCTTTACTAACAACTAACTCAGAGAGCCTCCATTTAAAAAAAATAAAATAAAAAGAGACACACTCTAAGAATGATTTGATGGCAAAAACATCCCACAAATAAAATAAAATAAAAAGCAACATACATTTGTCGACAAATTTGTTAAGAGCATCTCTTAACAAAATAAAAAAGAAGTTTACTATATCAATAATATGGTTTTGCGCCTCTTTTCTCTGCTAGGGTTTTACCTAGCGGTCAAACTGATCGTGCATGGGTTTGGGACTGCCGACCTGGTGGGTCGCCTTGTTCATCGTTGCCTCTTCTTGGCGTCATGGGTTGGCTTTGCCTTCCTCCTTTCTATCTTTTTTCTGTCTGGCCAAGGTGCTGTGGTTTATGGCAACAGAGCTAGGTTGGACGACGACGGTGACTTGGTGCGGACTGTACGTGCCTTCCTCCTTTCTCTCACTCGAGTTGGGGTGGTTTGATCTGTTCTTGATTGGGAGGACGTCGTTTGATGCTGGTTGTGCTGCTGCTGCTTGGGTCGTAGGCAGCATGACGATTGTGCTTGGTGGTGATGGATCTGAGGCAGCTTGCTCTAACACACCATCAAGTAAGCCCTCAACTTCTCGTCTCTTAATCATAATATTATTACTAGGACTTTGGCGCTGCAATTTGTCAAGATCATCACGAAGTGACTTAACTCTCTTCTTCACAGACCCAAAGGTCTCCACATTCCACCTCTTTAGCTCATCAGTGACCCACCCTATCCTACTCCCCACCGAACCAGTCCCAACCCCCCAACACCGTTCCACCACACTATTACAACCCTCATGCGTTAACCACATGTCCTCAAACATAAATCGTCTCTTTCTCCTCCAATTACCACCATAAGAAAAAGGTGGATCATCCTAAAAAAGAAGAGGACAATGATCAGATGACATAGTAACTAAGTGGTGACAAGTAATACCACCCCACTGTTGAATCAAAGCAAGGTTACCAAAGCCCCGATCCAACCTCTCTTTGACATTGTTCTCTCCAACTCTTCTATTGTCCCAAGTGAACTTAAACCCAGTGAAATCAAATTCATAGAGGCCACAATCCTCCACAGCATGTCTAAACCCATCTATCTGCCTTTGAGATCTGATAACAGCTCCAGTTTTTTCATTAAAATCAAGCAGCTCATTAAAATCTCCACAACATAACCACGGTTCTGAAAACTCCCCTCTCAACGATCGCAATAAGTCCCAAGATAAATGTCTCTGAGAAGTTTCAGGATGACCATAAAAACTAGTAACACGACACTTTTTTTGATTCTCCCAAGTCACCATTACATTAATAAAGAAGAAACTGGAAGAAATATAAGACACTGAAATATTATTTTTCCACATCATACACAATCCCCCCCGAGCTCCCCCATTATCCTCATCCCTCCCTACACAAAGGACACCATCCATTCTCAGCCTTGTTTGCAACTTCCCCATTTGAGCTTCAGTCATCTTGGTCTCAATAAGAAAAATTAAATCTGGCTTATGAACAGACAGAAGGTCCTTCAAATCACGGAACGTCCGGGCCCTTCCCATTCCCCGGACGTTCCAGCATAAAAGCCTCATTGTTCGTGGTGGGGCAGCCCAGCCGCACCCACCACTTCAGAAGTACTTTCAACAAGTAACATCTTCTTTGTCATTACATTATCAGTAGAGGAAGAGTCTTCCTCCTTTTTCCGCTTCCCATTTTCCACTACTGCAGCTCCTTTATTCTCCTCAAGAAAAAGTTCAGTTTCCGCCTTGCAGAAACCCTCAAGTGCTTCCTTCCATTCCCCTTAACAGGAGACTTAAGGGAGCTTTGTTGACTCCCCACCTTGAACTCAAACAGATAAGGATTCGTCCTCAGAACATCCATAGGATCAGCTTTCAAGTTCAATCCTGGAATATTCTCAAGCATCAACGGCTCACACTGAGTCCCCGTTTCCTCAAAAGGGTCTTGAAACAAAGTTTCCAATCTCCTCATGGCATCCTTAGAGGCACGTTGCCTCGATGTTCTCCAACCCAACTCACCTCTGACCTTCCCAGGGCGAGGGGTTTCCTTCTCATAAAAAAAAGGAACAACTGCCTTACTGACCGCCCCAGACATATAATTTTCTCCCTGTACCTTCCGAGGGCAATCCGACTCTCTTCGATACCCCATATATTTTTCACCATCACTATCAACCACCAACTCTCTTGACCTACTTGTCTTCACAGGGGAGGAGGCAGTATCCTGTAGAGGCCCCTCAAGTGGGAGAGGTCCCTCAACATTCACCCACTCCCTTTCACGTCTGCCTGTAGCATCACCTCTATGCTGTGAGTGGACCCAAGAATCAGAACCACTACTACCTTCACTAACCCCACCTCCACCATAATTTCCACCACGAGACCCCATTCGCTTACCTTGCAAGTCCCACTCTGCCCTTAAAGATGAAGGAAAGGGACGATCAGCTTCTAACTTTCCAACAATTCCTAGCTTCTTATCACATATCCTCGTGGGATGCCCCATCAGGCCACATTCTTGACAAAATTCTGGAAGCCTTTCATACCGAAAAGTAATCAATTTCTCACCCTCATCCAGGAAATCTACAAAGGTTCGACGGAAAAGTGCAAAGCCAATATCCATCTTAACCCTAATGCGAAGAAACCTCCCAATACAGTTCCTATCTTCTTCAGTTTTGACGTCCACCACAGAGCCCACCATTCTGCCAATATCTTTTGCCATAGCCTGAGTACGATACCGAAGAGGAACCCCATGAGCTTGTACCCAGAAAACAGCCTGGGAAAAGTCCACTGACATGATCGCACCTGTCTCCGGTAAACGTCCCATAACCACTAGTGAATTATCAAACTCCCAAGGCTCTCTCTGAAGTACGTTCATCAGATCCTCTTCACACAGAAAGCGAGAGAAAAACGATCGTCCTCCACATCGCTGATGAACACACCACGTCCACCCCCCCCCCCCCCCCACAGTCTAGTAAACAAGTCAATAAAATACCGCCGACGGAACGTACGCGGGGTTACAACCTTGCAGACCAAAGCAAATTTATACCTAATGACAGACTGAGCAGCCGCACCACCAATTCTCAAGCCTTTAGCCTCCCTCTCAGAAAGGACCAAAGTACCAGCAAACCTACGCTCCATCTCATCCATTCTGGCTCACCAATACCTAAACCAGATCGAAAAAACAGTCCCAGCACCGTCACTTACACTCCAAACCAGCCAACTCCATTGTAAGCCAAGAATCAGATCCCTAGCATAGACGGCGAAAAAAAACCAAGAACCTGGAAAGGCTAAACCCTAGCAGAACAACCCTCATGACGTAAGTCAGAGGGACCCCTTTCGTACCTCTTAATTTAGACATAAGTATTTCTCAAATTCAATTAACTAATGCTATATTTTTGTGGATGAAATTAATCAATATTTGGAAAGAAAAGTTAACGCCTATTTCTTGACACATAATTCAATATATTAATGCCATTTGGGAAGAAAAATTAAAGGAAATAATTTAATTAAATGAAGAAAAATATTGATCAAAGAATCTCTAGACATATCTCTTAAATTAATATATAATTAATAGCTGATATTTTTTTTGTCACTTAATTAAATTCATTAATGTAATTGATTCACCCCCTAATTAACATCTAAGAGGAAATGTAAAAGGGTAAAGTTGGTGTTGAAATAGTATGATGTGGCAAGATATATTATATGGAATTGAAAATAAATTTTTATTTACTTATATGGCCTGACACCTAGGATTTGAGGCCACAAATCTTAGGCCTCATTGAGGCACTATATCATTGCCCTTTATGTATAATACTATAAAATGATATAGGGCCTCAATGAGGCCTAAGATTTGTGGCCTCAATCCTAGGTGTCAAGCCATGTCACCTATACACTTCACTAATTTGTCAAATCATGTCATGTAATTCTTGAATAAAAGACTATTTTATCCTTTCACAATCTAATAGCTCTAAATTATTTTAGTTTCTTCTAGAAATATATATATTATATTATATATTATATATATATAATTCGTCTAAAAAAATTATATTTATATATTTTTGTGAATATATATATATATTATTTATCTGTAATTTGTCCAAAAAAAAAAAATATATTATATATATATATATGTTGTTGAATATATAACGGCTCTAAATTATTTTGACTTTCTTCTAAAAAAATATTGTTTGGTTTTTTTTCCTTTATTTCTTTTCATTATTTTGGATTTTTTTCATTATACATATTGAAAAAAAAATATGGGTGTATATATATATATATATATAATTCGTCCAAAAATTTATATATTTTCGATGGAGAATTAATGTGGTGTATATATATATATATTAATATCGTAATTATAATCCATGAAATCTGGTAAATTGAAGTAATATTTAAATCTTTTAATAAATAAATTTAATAAAATTAATGGAAGATTAGTTACCTTACATTAACAAGTTAATTTGAAAAGTCAAAAATTAAATTGGATTCACAAAAATAGAAAGAAAAAGTATTTAAATCGTAATTTTAACTCATAAAATCTGGTGATTGAAAACCTAGATATCTAAATTGATTGGGAAGTTGATACCTGAAAAGAAATTGCTTAATATGGAATACAATATATTGCACATGACTCACATGAGGAAATTAATTTTTGAAAGTATAATTTTTTTGTTGATCCCAAATTTTTCAATAGACAATAATGATTTTTAAATGTGAATGATAGCTTCTATTTTAGTGTAAATATGTCATTAGAAAAAAGTTCCCAGTGAACTCTACTTGTTCATTATTAGCTACTTAGTACTTTTTTGTTCGTATAAGACATGTTAGTACTTAGCTGACTTTCAATTTCAATGTGAATGATATATGGCTTCAATTTTAGTGTGAATATGTTATTAGGGAAAGATTCCCCGTTGAACTTTACAATTGGCTACTTAGTACTTACTTGTTCGTGCAATTCCCCGTTGAACTTTACTATTGGCTACTTAGTACTTACTTGTTCGTGCAAAACACACTAGCTTGTTTTAAGTTTCAATGGATGATGGCTTCTATTTTAGTGTGAATATGCCATTCGGGAAAGATCTCCAGTAAACATTACTGGCTCATTATTAGCTACTTAGTACTTATTGTTCGTGTAAGACATGCTAGCTAACTTTAAATTTCAGTGTGGATGATGACTTCTATTTTAGTGTAATTATGTCATTAGGAAAAGGTCCCCAATGAACTTTATTAGCTCATTATTGGCTACTTAGTACTTATTTGTTACTGTGAGACAATGTGGATAATGACTTCTATTTTAGTGTAATTATGCCATTAGGAAAAGATTCTCAGTAAACTTTACTAGCTCATCATTGGCTACTTAATACTTACTTGTTCGTTCAAGACATGTTAGCTCTTTCAGTTTCAGTAGATGATGGCTTCTATTTAAGTGTGAATATGCCATTAGGTAAAGGTCTCCAGTGAACTCTACTAGCTCATCATTGGCTACTTAGTACTTATTTGTTATTGTAAGACATGTTAGCTGACTTTAAATTTCAGTGTGAATGATGATTTCTATTTCAGTGTAAATATGTCATTAGGGGAAAATTCCCAGTAAACGTTACTGGCTCATTATTAGCTACTTATTACTTATTTGTTCGTGTAAGACATGTTAGCTGACTTTAATGTTTATGTGGACGATGACTTCTATTTTACATCTTCCTTAATTGCACTTTTTCTTTGATTATTGTTGTGTTATACACCTATTGTTCATTGAATTTCTACATAGTATTAATAACATTATGATTGTTTTTTCATGTAAAAATAAACGAATAGTTGTATGAATGAAGTCTTGTTAGATCAAATATGGACTTAACACATATTATCATAAAGTAATTGATGATTAGCTAAATGTCAAACCTAGCTTAACATGGATACAAACTGTAAATCAATACTTGTAACTTAATGAAGCAGTGTATCTATTCATTAAGGTAAGTAATCTTATTCTTAGTCTGCAAGAAAGACTACAATGAACCTTATTCGTACCTCTATGTCCAAGAAACTGACCTAAATGAACTTGATTTTTCTGATCTAACAGATTGTGTGGAATGTTTTAAGGGAAAAATAACCAACACAAGAAAGAAAACTGCATATAGAAGCCAAAATTTATTAGAACTCATACACACTGATATATGTGGACCATTTAGGCAACAAACTATCTGTGGGAATGTGTACTTTATCACATTCATTGATGACTTTTCTAGATACAGTTATATTTATCTACTTTCAGAAAAGGCACAAGCATTGAAAGCCTTTCAAATCTTTAAGTCTGAGGTAGAAAATCAACTAGAAAAGAAAATCAAAACAGTGAGGTCAGATAGAGGGGGAGAGTTCTATGGAAAGTACACTGAATCCGGCCAACAAAATGGTCCATTTGCCTTGTTTTTGCAAGACAATGGAATTAAAGCTCAATACACAACACCCTATAATCCACAACAGAATGGTGTTGCAGAGAGAAAGAATAGGACTCTTTTGAACATGGTCAGATACATGATGTGTACAACTGGTTTGCCTAAATTTTTGTGGGGTGAGGCTTTAAAAACTGCAAATTATATTTGCAACAGGACACCTAGCAAAGCCATAGAAAATACTTTTGAGCTTTGGTGTGGCAGGAAACCTAGTCTTCATCACTATCATGTTTGGGGATGTCATGCAGAAGATAGGATTTATAATCCAAGCTTGAATAAACTTGATCCCAAAACTGTTAGTTGCCATTTTATAGATTATCCAGATAAATCTAAAGGCTATAAATTATATTCTGCACATCATTCACCTAGAATTTTTGAAACACATCAAGTAAAGTTTCTAAGTGAAAAAGTTCACAATACAAACCTTGAGGATTTAACCTCAGATTTTGAGGAAATTGTGTCAGATGAGAATATAAGTGTAGCATTGCCTTTAGAACAAGATGTAACTGACCATGTCACTGACCATTTAACTGTACCTGGTCAAGTCACTGACCATGTAACTATACATGTCAAGTCACTGACCAAGTCACTGACCATGTCACTGACCAAGTCACTGACCATGTAACTGACCAAGTAACTGACCAAGTAACTATACCTGGTCAAGTAACTGACCACGTAACTGGTCAAGTAACTGAACCTCAAAATTCTCTAGTGGCTCAGCCTAGAAGATCATAGAGAGCAAGAAAACCAACTTATGGGGGGGAAGAGAGTGACTACATTGTTTATCTACAAGAAGCAGAAATTGAAATGGACTGTGCAGAGGACAATGATCCAACTACATTTAATCAGGCCATTGGGAGTAGTGAATCACATCAGTGGCAGCTAGCAATGGAAGCAGAAATTGATTCCATGAGCCAAAATGCAGTTTGGGAATTAGTTGAACCTGACCCCAAACAGAAGCCTATAGGTTGTAAATGGGTTTTCAAAACCAAAAGAGATGCAAATGGCAATGTAGTGAGACATAAAGCAAGATTAGTTGCCAAGGGTTTTACACAGAAGGAGGGCATTGACTTTACTGAGACTTTTTCTCCAGTTTGTACAAAAGACTCGTTTAGGATAATCATGGCTTTAGTGGCTCATTTTGATATGGAGCTGCACCAGATCGATGTTAAAACATCTTTCTTGAATGGTGAACTAGATGAAGTGATTTATATGAGGCAGCCAGGTTTGTACAAGCTGGAAGTGAAAACTTAGTGTGTAAGTTAAGAAAATCAATTTATGGCCTAAAACAAGCTTCTAGACAGTGGTACAAGAAATTTGATTATGTGATTTCTACTTTTGGATTTACAGAAAATCTTGTTGATGAATGTGTTTATTTGAAGACAGTTGGGAACAATTTTATTTTTCTGGTACTCTATGTGGATGATATACTTTTGGCTAGCAGTAATATTAAATTGCTTAAAGATACCAAGAGTTTTCTGTCAAGGAATTTTGACATGAAAGACTTAGGAGAAGCATCCTATGTACTAGGTATTGAGATTAAAAGAGATAGGGCACAGAGACTACGTGGTTTGTCTCAACAGAATTATATTACCAAAGTTTTAAAGAGATTTGGTATGGAGAAGTGTGCAGCTGGAGAAGTTCCCATGTCCAAAGGAGATAAGTTAACCAATAAGCAAAGTCCCAATAGTGATGTTGAAAAGGAAAATATGGAATCAAAGCCTTATGCCAGACTTGTAGGAAGTCTCATGTATGCACAAGTCTGCACTAGGCCAGACTTGTCTTTTGCAGTAGGGATTTTGTCAAGATTTCAATCCAATCCAGGCCATGAGCATTGGGTAGCTGGGAAGAAAGTGTTGAGGTACCTGCAGAGAACCAAGGGTTATATGCTAGTTTATAGGCAAGTGGAGGATCTGAAACTCATTGGATTCTCAGACTCGGATTTTGTAGGGAATTATCCAGACTCCAAGAAGTCGACTTGTGGATATGTATTCATGCTTGTAGGAGGTGCTATTGCTTGGAAAACTATGAAGTAAACACTTGTTTCAACTTCTACTATGCAAGCGGAATTTATTGCAGTATATGAAACTGTGTGTGAAGGACTTTGGATTAGGAATTTTCTCATGCAGACCAAAGTATTGAGTCACATTGTGGCTAGCACACTTGTGATTAATTGTGACAATGAGGCTGCAGTTTTCTTTAGCAAGAACAGTAAAAGGTCAAATAATTCTAAACACATTGATCTAAAGTATTACAGTGTTAGAGAAAGAGTAAAGCATGGTGAAATAGCTGTTTTGAGTATTAACACAAATTCACAGCTAGCAGATCCTTTCACCAAGGCCTTGTCAGTAGCAGCATTCCGGAAGCATACAACAAGCATTGGAGTTTTAGCTAATCTAGATGCTTAGGTTCAGTAGAGAGTTAGTCCAGTTGGAGCAATTTAAAATTTTAAGGTTCTTGAGTTCTTGTATTTTCAGTTGTGATATTTTTGACTTTTGTTTATCACAACTTATTTATAATGGCAGTTTATTATTATCAATAAAATTTTGAGGTATTTCCAAATATGATTTTGCTGCAGCTTTATTGTTTTATTTTGGAAATTATCATCTTGTTTTGAATGTCATACTTGCTATCAAATGGCTTAAATCATGTACAGCATGATGCTAAGGTTCAAGCAATGTTTTAAGCCATCAGTGTTCAGAAAAATTGCTTGAGTTTCTGGTTTTAGAAACGTACAGTAGGACCTAATATATGTTTACTTGTTGATACACACATTAACATATATTGTATCACTTCTGGTTTGACATATGTGGATTGCAGGAACTTATGGTTGTGGTTTTGAAACTCTGTATTTTTGTTAAAATGTATACTGTTTCTTGCTCTGCATAAGTAACTGTGATCTGACCATGTTGGAATGGATTTTTGATTTGAGTTTGTCATCTAGCGCGCACTTCAGTAAGTTAAGTAGGTTTTGATGTTCTCTGGTGCAAATCATCGAGTATGATATGTGTAAGTCCAAGGGGGAGATTGTTAGATCAAATATGGACTTAACACATATCATCATAAAGTAATTGATGATTAGCTAAATGTCAAACCTAGCTTAACATGGATACAAACTGTAAATCAATACTTGTAACTTAATGAAGCAGTGTATCTATTCATTAAGGTAAGTAATCCTATTCTTAGTCTGCAAGAAAGACTACAATGAAGTGTTACATTAAGAATCTAACTAGGAAACCTAAACCGATATGGATAACTTTAATGGGAAGCTTCTTGAGGGTTAAGTCTCCTATATATACAGATAAATTGGTCCCTGATTACTACCGACGTTTTGCATATTGTTCTGTCCATTGAGAAGCAAGTTGGTAAGTAACAAAAGACTATATTCAGTGTTCGTGTTTGTAGCTGCATAAGATGGAATCCATGCCAGTGATTGCTGAAGGTAAACCATAATCCCTTTTATGATTGTGTGCATATGTTGTGAGCATGTATATGGTTTTACAAGTCTCACTTGACCTTTAAGGAACACTTCCTAATGTTGTGTTTGGATAAGACAATATTATATTATCGAGAAATTTTGAAATGATGGAATCTAGAATTTTATCAATTCAATTTATTAATGATATTTTCTTACCTCTTCAATTACCAGATTTCATAGGTTTTAATTACGATTTCAATACATTTTCTTTCCCTTTTTGTGGATCCAATTTAATTTTTGACTTTTCTAATTAACTTGTTAGTGTAAGGTAAACTAATCTTCCGTTAATTTTATTAAATTCATTTATTAAAAGAGTTGAATATTACTTCAATTTACAAAATTTGATGAGTTATAATTAAGATATTAATATATTTTCTTTCCATTTTTGTAGAATCAATTTTAAATTTGACTTTTTTATTTATTTTGTGGGTTAGAATTATGACATTAATATATATATATATATATATATATATATATACCATATTAATTCTACATCGAATATATATATATAAATTTCTGTACAAATTATATATATACATATATAATTATATATACATATATATGTTTGTGAATATATATATATATATATATTTATACACACAAACACATATTTGTATATAATTTTTTTTTGACGAATTATATATATATACATATAATTATATATATAATGAAAAAAAGAAAAAGAAAAAAAAAACTAAAATAATATATTTTATTTTTAGATGAAAGCCAAAATAATTTAGAGCCATTAAATTTTAGAATGATAAGATAGTATTTTTACTCAAGAATTACATTGCATGATTTGACAAATAGGTGATGTGTGTAGGTGACAAGGCATGACACCAAGGATTGAGGCCACAAATCTTAGGCCTCATTGAGGCCACAAATCATTTTCCTTTAAAAATCATAACATGTTTGATTTAATTTATTTCTTTAGGTACGAGTCAAAATTTATCGATAAGATTGTTACAGTGATCGGAGATAAACTACGGCGCACACCCTTAGGTCTTACCCCAAACATGGTTGGAATCCATTCCCGGGCCAAAAACATTAATTTATGGTTACGAGATGGATCAATTGATGTTGGCATTCTTGTGATTTTTGGGATGCGTGGTATAGGAAAGACAACGATTGCGAAATTTGTTTATAATCTGAACTTTGGAAGATTTGAAGGAAGCAGTTATCTTGAAAATATCAACGAAGTTTCAAAACTCCCTGATGGCTTAGTTCAAATACAAAGACAACTTGTTTATGATATTTTGAACAGGAGAAAAGGGAAAATACATGGTATCAGTGAGGGAGTAGCTAAGATTGAACTCGCCATCAGCTCGAAAAGGGTTCTTATTGTTCTTGATGATATGGATCATATGGACCAACTACATGCAGTATTTATGAGGAAAAATCAGTTTTATCCAGGAAGCAAGATCATCATAACAACTAGGCGTTCGAGATTATCCAAGGATCCTCAAGTTACTAAAGTTCATAATGTTGAAACTTTGGATTACGTTGAATCATTGGAGCTATTCAGTTGGCATGCTTTTGGACAGAACCATCCCATTGACGGTTACATTGAACTCTCAAAAAAGGTAGTAAGCCACAGTGGAGGACTCCCATTAGCACTTCGAGTTTTGGGTTCTTCTCTAGTGGGGGAGGGCAAAGCTGTCTGGGAAAGTGCATTGCAGAAATTAGGAAGTATTCCACATAGTGAAATCATGAATAAACTTCGAATAAGCTACGACTCTTTACAAGATGACCATGACCAAAAATTATTCCTCCACATTGCATGTTTCTTTGTTGGAAAGAACCAAGCTTACATTGGTAGGGTATTGGATGGATGTGAATTCCAAACAGCTATTGGCGTTCAAAATCTCGTTGATAGATGTTTAGTGACAATTGATGTGTATGAAAATGTAGAAATGCATGAAATGCTTCGTGAAATGGGAAGAGGAATTGTTCGCTTAGTGTCGCCCGAGGAGCCTGGGAGACGTAGTAGATTATGGCGTCATAAGGATTCGTTGACAGTACTAAAAGAAAAGAGTGTAAGAAATATATTCCTTTTTTTTTTTTTAATTAAGAAATATATTCTTCAACTATGTGGATATATGTTTTATTTTTGTGCAACTCCTGAGCCAATTGTACGTTTCCCCGTTTTTCTTATCAGGGTACAGAAACAGTCGAAGCTCTACTCCTCAATATGAGTATGCGCGCAAATGCTCTAATCGACTTGAATGACAGAGTCTTTGAAACTGCTGCATTTGCAAGAATGCACAAACTAAGACTACTCTGGCTTAGTCATGTACAACTCAATGGATCTTATAGGGAATTTCCTACAGGATTAAGATGGTTGTGTTGGGTAGCATTTCCTTTGGATTCTATACCAAATGATTTTACTTTGGAGAACCTTGTCTTTCTTGAAATGCAGTACAGCAGCTTGAGGCAAATGTGGAACGGAACAAAAGTACGTTACTCTACTCTTTGCCTTTCCCCTTTTCCTTTTTTTGTTTCTTTTCTTTTTAGCTTTATGAATATTTTGCTTTACATTTATAAGAATTAAATACCTAAAATGTATTTTCTTTTTTCTCTTCTTTTCTCTTTACATGTACAGTTTCTTCCATCATTGAAAATGCTTGATGTCAGCCATTCTCATGACCTTGCTAAGACCGCTGACTTCTCTCTTTGCCCCAATCTAGAAACACTTATTCTTGTAGGTTGTCGAAGCCTGATTGACGTCCATGAATCCATCGGAAACCTAAAGAGACTTGTTTACTTGAATATGAAAGATTGTGAAAGCATTAGGATGCTTCCAAACACCATTTCTAGGCTTAAAGTGCTTGAAACTCTTATAATATCTGGCTGCTCAAATCTTAATGAATCTTCAATGAAGATGATGAGGAGCATGGAATCTCTGAAAGTATTTGAAGCAAATAGAATTCCAATAAATCAATTACAGACTACTACTGGGGAGAATACCATTGAATCATGGCCTCAAAGAAGTCCTTGTATATTGAGTACTTCTTTACCATGCTCTTTAGTATCTTTAAATCTGAGTGATAATCCAATTCGCGGACTACCAAATTGCGTCAAGGGACTGACAATGCTAGATGAACTGTGTTTTTCCTACTGTTTGAACCTCGAAACCCTTGTTGAGCTACCAAAAGTAAGAGATGAGTTGAGTGTGGATAATTGCAAAGCATTGGTAAAAATAACATATCAGTCACGTTTTTGCGCCGAGTATTCGCCATACCAATGGGATAAGAACCACAGCCTAGTTGAGTGGGAATACAAATATAAGTTAGAACCCATTGGAAGAGTTGATGTAGAAATGCTTAACCTATTGGGCTTGAGAAACTTGGACTTCGATGTCATGCCAACCATTCGGATATGTAAACCATTTCAAGGTTATGAAATATTTCATCACGGTGGAATCCAGGTGCGTCTCTCTCCTTCCCTTTCTCATTTCTCATGATCATATGTAAGAGTTGACCAAAAGTATTGATATTTCCATATATGACATAGGGACTGCATGAGTATGATTGTACAGACTCATACTTCAAAGGAAATGCAAGAAAGATAGATATGTTCAGCATATTTCTTCCTGGGAATGTGGTTCCAGGCCATTTCACCCATAAATGTAAAGAACCCTCCTCAATATCATTTATAGTGCCTTTGCCTTCACTTCCTGGTCTTAGAATTCGAGGCTTTAACATCTTCATTGTCTATGCAATTTCTGATGATGCCGATGACAAAAATTATTACTCTAGTAATGAACGTGACAAGGGTGCAGTATCTATTAAAGTCGAAAATGAGAGCAACGATGACAACTGGCATTATGCACCAGTGTTCCATGCTATTCCAGGTAAGGGAGAAGACATGATATGGTTAAGCCATTGGAATATGAAGAATCAAGTCAAAGGTGGGGATCAAATGGCTGTGTCATTCTCGGTACAATTTAGTACATTTTCGTTTCTGGTAAAGGAGTGGGGAATCCAGGTTGTACAGGAGAAGCAAGAGGAGAAGACGTATACCGACCTCCACAGTACCACCAATGCTAATTGTAATCCGTGTGCTACTGGTGAAGATATGTCAAGCTCTAATGAGCCATTGCCAGGACCATACTTGCTCTCCTATGAACCTCATACAGTGGAAGCAGATAAAGGTGTGTTGTTTGTTACTGCGCACATCTGATTTACTTAACTATTTTTTTCATGCAAGGTGTTAAAAGCTGCCTCATATAGTAAACATATCAATATGGACATATGGATTCACTTCCATTAAAAAAATGTTGCCTCTAAATTTTAGGTGGCATGGGGGATCATTTCCTGTTATTTTTGTGTGTTTTAGATAAAGAAGGAGATGAAGAAGAGGCAGAGGGTGATCTTATTACTGCATCAGCAATGAGGGCCGGCAGCAACAACCACGAGCGGGGTTCAGAAAGTGGAAGGTGCTCATCATGGCCGCTGTCATCCTTGCTGCTGCCATCAGTGCCGCTCATCATTTTGAGGACCCTGATCTCGACACAAATCTATCTAAAGCTATCACTAATCCAGGTGCGTTAGACAACAAAGCATTTAAAGTATACTCTATTTGAAATTGAGCCATGAAAGTGATGAAACATGTACATCCATATTGATTGTCTTCCTCTAATTTTCTTTATCTATATGCTTTTAATTACGACAATGAAGAAGAAGAACAGGATGAAGATCAAACACTTGGAGCAGCAGCCAGTACTGATGGCAGTAACAACAGCGCACAGGGACTCAGAATGCGGAAGATGCTCATCATTGCCGCTGTCTTCTTAATTCTCTCTTTATCTGTTCACTGGCTCTTCTCTTTCTCAGGTAGAGAGAGATCCATGTCGTCCATTTTGGTACCTACATGAATGCATTGTACGTGTTCAAAATGTCTTGTCGGTACCTTCTAGCTCTCTCAGCTCCTTTTGAGTTATGTACAGGTAATCTCTGGTAGTGAGATCTTTGGATATCAATATGCTTTATAACAGTAGGGAAAGAAAACCAGAATCTGGCTTTCTCACTAAAAATTTATGTGAAGCTAAATGCTAGATCACATTTGATATTTCCCCTTTGACCCCCAAAATTTAGAGTACCTTTGGTGTTTCATGAAACAAACTAAAATAGATATGTATTGAGCACTAGAAATGTCAAGCAAGATCGGAACTGAAAATTTGAACTATTCTCAAGACAAAATAGCTTTCTAGATGCTCGAGACGCAGTACGTTGAACCTTTTTTTTTTTAATTAACTAAATTATTAAATGAACCTAAAATACAGACTGCATAGCACAACAAATGTATTATTCCATTTTGCAGAGACCAAAAGTAAAGATGTACCTTTCGAAAAACCAAAAAACAAAAAAAGATGTGTGAACTGCAGAACGGATTAATGATATCACTGATATGCATGTGCTTCAACTTTTTTGCGTACATTTAAAGTCAATAATCATTCAACTTCATAATCTGATTTTTTTTTTTTTATCAAATAAGAACATTAAGAAATGAAGGATACAATAACATCTCCCAACAATTTCTGACTCATGCTGCTCACTTTAAACTTTACATTCAAAATCCATACTGATGGAGCCAAATAGGCGCAACTCCAAGCAAAGAAAATGTTGATTTAATTTCAAGGTGCGAAGTTAATATTAAGTTCATCTAATGACAGATTGATATATACCTTCTCTTCCAACTCAAAAACCCAACCAACAATAACGTCCATTTTATAGAAAGAAATTTTTTTTTTTCTTTTGCTCTCTAAAACTGATTTAAGGCCTTTCATAAATATAGGTTGGCAATGTCCATAAAGTAAAAACTTAGAAATGCACCAGGAACTTCCTCTTTTCTTGTTATGTATGTTTCCAAAAAAAAAAAAAAAAACATGGCTGACATTGCAAAATTTTTGTAGATTACAAAACATATGAGCTTAAATATGATATCAAATCAGTTAAATAACAAGAAGATGTAAGAGCCTCTGGTGTAGGGAAGGACTATAAAGCTTGCTCAGCCATGCATGGATTACCACTACTGCACTACAGAAGCTGGTTTTGAGTTCTTCATTCCGAACAAACAAGTGAGGTCAGGGAACATAGGAGGAAGAACCCTAGGCTCTGGAGCCATGAAATTTACAATCTTCTCATGAACATTATACCTGCGAAGCACAATAGCAGCAATCTTCAATAGTCTGGTCTAATATGCTCAGTGAATAATACAAAATTCCAAAACAAAACTGCAGCAATTTCCCACATGAAACGCAAAAATCTACATTTACCTTATCTTACGACTCTTTGAGGCTCGCCTATCAACAATCTTCCTCTTCTTAGACTGCATCTTTTTCAGTGAATAAAAGGCCGTCTCTGTGGATTACAAATAGTCAAGATCAATATCATTGAATATTATGCTGAAAAGAATAATCGGTAATTAAATATTTGGAGGTACTATGCTATCGTGCTCCATTTTGGAAAGTTTTAAGAACTTGAAAACAAGAGGCAGTAACCGAATAGCCCACTAGTAGAAACAATTTAGTGAAACAGCCAGATCAATGATCTCCACACTTATTTGTAATCCTCACTGACTATGTCACTTACTTTAAAGTTGGTTGTCACTGACTTTAAAGTTGTTAGACAGCTATGTCCCTCGACTCTTCATATCTAAAGCAACAATTTAAGAAGCATAATTATATAAGCTACAAGGATATTACCAGAAGATGTTGGGTCAATTGTCTCAAAGAATTCTTTTAGTAATTGCTGGTAAAACTCCGAGTCATCCAAAAGTTCAGGGTCACCATCAGCTTGGGCAGCAGCATCAGATTGCGATTCCTGTCAGATTAAAGGAATATTATTACCCAATTTGTGTAAATAGGCACACAACTTTGCGTAATATCTAAAAACAGTATGGTCATAATTTACTTCCCTGTCACCAATTTATAGCCAAAACAAATCAAAAAATCATGTGCACTTGATATACATTTTCTTAAGACAATTGACCTAAACAGAAAAATAATGTTTAACGTTTATCTAATGACTTGTTTTAAATACAATATTATAAAAATTCTCACAGGCTCCACACTTCCACTTGCCAGTTTGAAATGACTAAACTGAAACATACTAGATAGAATTGAATCTGATGACGTTGACCCATGATGGGTATAAAAAAAATTAACATCGGGGCCATCCAGAAACAAACACTATAAGCGACCCAAAAAAGTCAAAACATTATTTTTTTTATAAGACTTCAGGCAAGATATATCAGTTTTATAATCTGGCTCCATCCCAAACATTGGATTTTCAACTTGCTTGCAAATCAAAATAACACAAGGTAATATAAGGGTCATTATTTGCGATGTAATTCACATACAGGATGGGTTTTGAAAGTAGCACATAGTTGAATTAAGTAAATTATATGCAGTAGAATAAATTACCTCTCCCTTCGAAGTATCCTTCCCCTTAAGAACCTGCCAATATGTCAGGTATCAGTATATGTACATAATTAAGAGAAGTTATCTCATTAAATGAAGTATGAAGTGCAAGTCTGTCATAGAGGATTCACTATTTACAATTTAAAGGGAGATTTAACATCTTACAGTCCCAAATACACCAACTGCTGATCGCCTCATCTGCATCTGCCTAACCATTCTGCTTGGATCTCTCATATAGGCAGCAACTTGTTGGCTAATACTCTGCAATTGGAAAAGGAAATTAATGCTGTCAAACATTTGGCAAAGCATGGTCACAAGTCACTTATAAGCACGGCACGAGTCAATCATAGGGTCCAACCTGATTAAAAGCTTGTAGTCGGCCTTTAATAGAAGCAGCACCTGTGTTGACCTGTGCCCTCGTTTGCCATTTGTCAATTTCTTTATTTCTGAAAGTAGCTATTCTATAAAATGCAGCAGAAAGGTATTAGTTAGCTCAAGTCAGAATTAGAAGATTTTAAATGCAAAGGATAAAAGAAGTGTTTGAGCATGACCAAATGTATTTTTTGATACGAGAACAGCCAAGAGTAGCATATTGATTCTAAATGTTTTACAACAATAAAGATATAGATAGGCATTATGTTCCACTGCTGGCTCATTTTGAAAGCTTACAAATCTACTTTTTAGTACTGTAATTGGAATTGTTAAGAAAATCAACCAATTTTAATTCCTAGAGGAATATCCTCTCGTTCCATCTGTTATAGTTACAGGAAACTTCATAGTATAATACTATAAATAGATGGTGTATTAACTCTAAAGAATAAGGGTGTATACTGGGGAACTGAAAAGCAACAATACTAAGAGCAAGTTCACCTGTTGGGTCATCGGGTCACCTACTATTCACTACTTTTTAGTGTATATTTTCATTCTCTGGGTCACGAAATACATTGTGCCCGTGACCCAAGGCACGAAATACACTGTGCTCGTGACCTATAGGGTGAAATTAACACTAAAAAGCAGTGAATAGTGGGTGACCTGGTGACCCAACGGGTGAACTTGCTCTAATAAGATTTAGAATCTACTAATTACGAGAAACTTCAACACAAAACTGAGACCAAAAGCTAATTTTACTGCTTTAGATGGATCAATTTGAGAGTATTTGACAAAGAGTCAAAACTCAAAATATCAACAAGTGTAGTTAAAGTTCAAGGGAACAAAATTTAGAATAGGAATTGAGTACCTTGAAAGCCAGTTAGAAATCCTTGACCAATCCTCATCACCATCAACACCAATGTTCTTAGATGGTTCTGAATGCTTAGATCGTCCAGAGTTACCTTTAGAACAGGAAACACATTAGGGCAAGCAGTACATGTACATATGCAGTATGAAATTAATGAAAAACTCAAAATAGTAACTAGGACTATCAATTAAACCGAGCTAACCCAAAAACCAAGTTTGACTTGACTTTCAAGCTGGTATTTATAACGATTCGAGCTAGCAGGATTTCTGGGTTGACATTTTTAGTCCAACCAGCAGATATTAGTATTCGGTTAAACCAGGGTTTAGCCTACAGCGTAACTAGCCAAGGTTTAGGTTTGAAATTCATGTTTACGTGATCATTAAAATTTCAAGCCAAGTTCAGGCAAAGATCAATCTGAATAACAAAGTAACGTAATATAATAGTTTCTCGTCTATACATACCAGTTGTTGCATCTTGTGTGATAGATGGGTTCTTTTCAACCAAAGCCTGTAACAACAAGCTTAGCATTATGAGACAAGTGGTACAGACATATGAAAATATTAAACAAATTATGAAAATGTACAAAAACTTGTGATATTACTAAAGCTAACCATACCTCTTGCAGTTCCAGAAGAGAATTCAAAGTTTTCTTTGATGATGTAACTAGATCGGAATATGCTGCATTCACATCCTCATGTGATCCACAGAACAGAGACCTAACTGGCTCCTGCAGACAACAATTAGGTATGACCGTATGACCATAATGCACAGAGCTAGAAGAATTTGAAAAAATTAGCCTGCTACAACAAACCTGTGGTAATCTATTTGAACTTGAGAATGCTTTCTGAAGCAAGAATCTGAACTCAAGAGTTTTGTCCCAGATAGCCTTCAGACAAAAAAGCAAGATTTTATTAAAATCAAAATGAACAACAAGCAGGTAATAATTTGCTCCAATGATAACTAAAATAGCATCCAACAGTTAACAATCTAAAAGCCATTTGCCAAATACTTTAAACAATGAGCAATAATTTTTCTGGTTGCATCAATGAACGATTGTGTCTATGTGTCACAAATATTACGAACCATTTTCTACAAACAACACACCTTTTGGTTCTTCAGTGCTTGACCTTTAAGAAGATCTTCACCCTTGTGATGCTTTAGATTCTTGAGAATATCTCTGAACAAAAAGAATCCAACAAAAATGAATGAAAATGAAGAAGATCAACTCCATATATCAGCTCAGATATATGCACTTTCCATTTTGTTTATCGACAACTGAAAATTAGCATGTCTTCTCCTAATAGTTTGAAAGTTTGAGACTAAACACCAATCCAACTAACCACTACCATATTAAGTCACACATTGCAACAGAATCTACATCTTAATCCTAAAGCAAAAAGAAAAGACTGGTGAAGCATATATCTTACTGCTCTTCATGCCGAATATCCATGTATTGTTTCTCAAGGTCTTCCAGCTCAGCATCTTTATTACCATCTTCTTCTTCCTCCTCCCCCCCTCTTCTTCATCCTCTTCTTCTCCGCTACCGGATTCTTCTTCATTACCAGATTTTTCATCCTCCTCGTCCTCAAATTCATCCTCTTCTTCCTCCATCTACAATACAAACTATCAATTAACAACATACCCACCAAAATAAAATCAAATGATTACGAAAACCCGAAAATAATCTACAGAAATTAAACTAACATTTAGCTCATGGCTATCCAAATCACCATCGCCCTCAAAATCACTGTCACTTTCAGGCGCCTTTCTCGACCGCTTTGAAGGCTTTCCCATTACTTCTGAGGCCCTGCAACTTCAAACACTGGGTTACAGACGCAATCGATTCCTATAAAATTGGGTATCTACACAATTAGTGCCCTAAAGCATTTAGCTTCACGCATACAACTTCACTTTTTGAAGATTAAAGGTCAGGAATTTCTGAACTCCGAAAATAATTGAGCTTACCTTGTGTCTTGTTCAGAAACCAAAACAGGTGATTGCCCAGGAAAAACAATAGAAGAGTGAGGCTTTGAAGGGGAAAGACGGCTAGAGAGTTGAGAGGTCAGAGAAGGAAGTGCGTGGGGTTTTGAGGGTTTAACCCACGACTCCAGCATCGGCTTTGCTCCCTGTGATTCTGTTTTTTTTTTTTTTTTTCCCCTCTTCTTCTGGCACTACCCGTTTGTTTGGGCTTTTGACTAGCAAGGCCTGCTGGCTCCTATATGCGTTTTCCCTTTTGGGCCTGTTTGCTTCTGCCTCGTTAAGGAAAATTGGGACAGCTTCATATTAATGGAATAGACTCTCACTAGAAAAGTAGCCCGCGCTTTGCTGCGGGATTTATTGGAAGAGTAATTCTGTCTATACATAAGAATATTGTTGATTTGATAACATTATATAGCACAATGTTTGTATGAAGTAATGTTCTAATTGAATCTCAATCTCATTCTGGTGTAACTGTCTTTACATACGTTTTGAGCTCAAGTACACCTTACCAACTGCCATTTGTGGTCAGGCACAATTTTTCCATTACAATAAATGAATTCAAGTGGAGGGTTACAATGTGTCACTGGGCCTATAACTGATTATGTAATATCAATGAGTTGGTGTCTTGGTGACAAAGTCCAGCTGCAAACAGAAGATGATCATATTGGATGTTCTTTGACTTTGTGCAGGGCTAGTAACTCAGATTACTGCACATGTCAATGACTCCATATTGATTTTGTACTTGAGCAAATTACTCTTTGCGTATGATATATTCTTGTAGCAAAATGCAGATGACAAAATTTGTGAAGTTTCCAACCATTCTTAATTAACTGTCTATTGTAGATTTTTAAATTAAAAGTACAATAAGGTAGCAAATTGAAGAAGAAATTCATAAGTATGATTGCAAATTCATTGCTGTAGTTGATTTGGTTTCGAAATAGGAAGAATATAAGTGGTCAAAGATTGGAGAAGTGAAGAGAATGTCTTGGATTATATAAATATGTGAAAAGCTAGTTAGCAGCTTGTCATACTTGCGTTTAATGTCTTAGAACCTATTGCTTAATGTGTTTGGTTGATCGAATGAAAGCTTAGTACAAATTGTGTTCAAAAAGGCTACCAAAAAAATAAAAGATGGATTTTGAAATGGAAAAAAGAAAGCGACAAATTTTTGAAGCTCACACCGCATAAAACAGTTCATATCCTTGATCAACTACCAAAGGTTGGAATAAATAGAAAGGAATAAAAGGGTACCTTAGTGCTACCATAGGCAGTCAAGTTTAAAAGTGAGTAAAGGAAGGTAAAGAAGTGTATATCAGGGCAAAGAACTTATATAAGCATGTATTTCATTGGCTACACCTATTTTATAACTTGATTGTGACTGAAATATTATGGCTAGCTTTGTCAATGTGTTTCACAGATCTGGAGCAAGGAAAAAAAAAGTGTGAAATGAATTTAATTCATTTTTTAGTTATTATGTAAAGCAAATTGAATACTAACATTTTGGGCAGAGAATATTGAAAATAGTTTTCCATCTGTGCACAAAGGAATGAGAATTTGTGCGACTATGAAGAACTAAGCTTTGATAAATGTTCAAGCTAAAGTAAGGAAGGCAATGTTGGCTATATAAGATATGATTATGTTATATAATGCTCGTGTTGGAGTTAAATTCACTGTTGATCTCATATGTATGTTTGTGCTGGTTGATTCATGGTAATATCAAAGGGATAATATTGTGCGGAAAACTCTAGTTTACAGAACCCAGAAAAATGATGCAAGTACTACTCTACAGAAAACAATTGAAATGAAAAAAAAGAGTTGCAATCTGAAAATTTCTTTTTTACCAAAAACTGAATGAAAGCTATAATTGAGTAGAAAGTGGAAGAATTAATATACAGCATTTACCTTGCAGTTTGAGGAAAGTTTATCTTTTTGATCGTTGAAATTGATGATACCACTGTGCTACCTTGCAGTAACTAAAGATATGGATTTGAGGGGAACTGAAAATATTGTGCATCATAACTAATTAAAAGTTGATATTTTGCATAAAATAAATTTACAGTATTAGTTAAAAGTGAAAATCTAAGGTGATTTCACAGTTGAGAGGCTTATGGTGTATATAATGATTGATTAAGAGTTTCTATAATCTTGCTAAGCTAGAACTTTAGAGTGAAGAACAAATTAATTTTAGGATGAAGCTAGAAAGTTAGAACTATAGGTAAATAGAATAATATTTGCATTGAAGACATACCTAAATATAATAGTATTGGAAGGTATAAATTTCTTGCTACTTCAGGCAGATCTGGGAGAGAAGGAAAGTCAGCAATATCAATATGTTGGTCACAAAATGCATAGTGTTCTTATAAAGAGAAAAAGGTAAAGGAACATATTACGGTTCTTCAAATGGAATTAGACTCACCAATAATAATATTGCAATGGCTTTAGCAAATGAATGTAGCAGCTAAATTCAAAGTTGTTGTGAATGCAGCTGCTAGATTGATTTGCTGGATTGTGCCAACTTGTGATGGTTGCTTGAGGAATTTGTGCAAGTGCAGCATCATCAAAGCTGATAGTGGTCCTTGAAAGTCACAATCAGATAAATAATTCATCATATATAGGAAAGTCACATCAAGAGATCAAGAATAATTTACCTTAAGCTGTGGACAGTTGATTTTACTTGATATTCTGGCATAACTGATTCTTACTATGTGCCACTATCGAGAACCGATCCATTCAAACCAGTCAGCTAAATTTTGTTGGAACTCATTTATAACCCTAACTAAATTTTGCTGGCTAGCTTGGATGGATAGGTTTTCGATTGTACTATTGGTGAAAGTAATGATTTGAAGGATTGAACATTTAGTTTTATCCTGACCAAGTGTAAGATCTATTGGCATTTTTATTGAAAAGAGCATCAAAGGTATCAACATGATAACAACATGTTCAACTGCTAATATTATCAATTTTATCAGTAGTTATAAAACGTTAGAATCTGTATCAGTAGTGATCAAAGTTGAAACTAATATCAGTTGAAAGATAAGACTACAAAACAGAGAATCAGTTATGAATTGCTCAAACACCAGATTAAGACAGAAGAGAAAGTGACTACTGATTAGTTGTATGAACTGGTTGCCTGTGCTATTAGAGATTGCTGTAAAAACTGTTTCAAGTTATACTTGAAATGGAAAAATTAGGCATGAATCTTGCTGCAACTTTGATGAATATTATTCAAATTAGAAATGCAAGTTTTTCATAATCTGAGGTATCTGTATTTATGTACAATTTGGGTTATATATATGTAGTTTATCAAATTGAGTATTATAAAGTTCGGATATACCTACGAAATGAAACTGAAAAAAGGACATACTGAATTCAAGGAACTTAGGTTAAAGTGTGTTGCTATTCGTTGCACCAAATGAAAAGCTCACCAAGTTTTGATGACAAATGTAATCTTCTTGGGAGAAACTGCGGTTATTCAACACGGAAAGCACTGGATATAATCCTAGAAACAAATGTAGAAAAGCAAACAATTAAAAAGAGATCATTTTGTTTTGTTAAGTAAATATAATCGGTGAATCTATTTGTGTAGAAGAAAAAGAAGCAATTGAGAATGAACTACCTATAGCAGGAATATTACAATTTTATTGGTTGGCTTGATTAGTTTTAATCAAGATTTTCCCCTCTCTCTTCTCCTTCTTTTCTCTCTTTCGCCGTCCTTAAATATGGTGTGAAGCTTCAAAATCTGCAGATGTTCCAGATGAATCAGCTGTTAGACAGTGCTAGAACCACTTTTCAATCCGTATGACTAAAACAAAAGCAATGTTCAGATACAGATGAGAACATTTCAAGATCACAAAGCAAATTCATGAAATCAAGTAAATTACCATCTAATCCAATAGTTCTTAACCAAAACCCCAAATCAGAATTCTTTAAAAAAAAACCACAAATGCTTTCATTCTCCATTTTTCTTGATTACTTCTCTTATCAGAGAACACAAAAACACACCCATAGAGAACATGCAGAACCTATTCTCTGCAATTCTCTCCCTCTCTTTTACTCTATCAACAACAAAAACACAAAGCTCAGCCAAAACGAAAAAAAAGAAAGAAAAGATCGTGTCTATCAGCTTGAGAAAACAGATTACGTGAAACCCAGAAATTTAACTCATCACCCAAACCCAATCTTTCAACCCGAACTGAATTTGATGAACTGTGAATCCAAAGAAACCCTAAATCGAAGAAAAACAGACACAATCATGACATGCAGAATTGATAGAGAGGCAGTGTGAACATCAGAACTAAAATTACTAGCAAATCAATTGCAGCTAATGTTGGCAAAATTCCTCAGATGCGAGTAAAAGAGCAGATCAGCGGATGCGCAATTCTCAGCACCACTTCCTTCACTATCTACCTCTCTGAGAAGCAACCCAGGTGTCGGAGGAAGAAACAAAACACACTGAACAACACCCCCTAGGTGTCGAAGCAAGAAACATCACGCAGGGGCAAAATGGACTTTTCATCCATGACCGGCTTGGCTCGAGCCGACACTGTTCATAAGTCGATAAACAGTGCGGTGAGAATTAGTATATAGTAATTTTCTCCAGTATCTTTTTGTCTTTTGTCTTGCCTCTGTTCATTCTACAACATAAATCGTTATATGAAGAGATTTTTGGCTCTTCTAATCCTAGTTATTATGGCTTTGGGTTCTAGCAATGGCATAAGGTATCGATCTCAAATCTATGTGGAGTTCTCCATACCTAGTTGTTGACGGTTTTATCTCTAATGTTGATATCCCTCGGCGAGCGCTAAATTGAAATTGAAGGATCGAGCATAGTTTGCTGGACTTCGCATCACATATATGACTTTTTTTTTTTTTTTTTGACTTTGTTAAAGGGAACCCAAAGGCTTTCTATGCGCAAGATAAACCCCTTCGGCGCATGTGAAATGCTCTAACTGTGCATTACATAGATGACTTCTTATTAGGGCAGATTTGTAGCTGATGGTGAGAATTAGATGCTACGAACCCATTGTAATAATAAAAAATAAAATAAAAACTAAGTGTAAATTGATGCTACAAACTTGCTTAATTTTTATAGCATCAATTCACACTTCTCTCTAGTAGTAATAAGTATCTTCATTTTTAGATAGATTGATGAGTGCTATATTCTGTAATGAGTTTTGTATTAGTGGTTTAGATGAGTAGTACAAACTTTATGCAATTAGGACGCCCTCCCCCTACTGGTGTTTCCCACCGATCTACTGTGGACATCCTCTACCATTTATTCGACGCTTGACAGAAATTAGGACACTTGCTCTTTTGATACTTCTGATCTCCTTTTCTTTAGGGTTCGATGTGTGGAAGACATGGCTTCACAATCGGGATTGGCTGACCTTTGACAGCGGCTTTGTTTCTATGATCGATGGTGATGGCGAGGTTTGGCAGCAGATCGGTTGGCCATCTCCTATCGGTAACGACGTTGTGCCCTGGCAGGTCCTGGCCTTGATGTTTACCATGCTCGGGGCTGCAGTGGACGTCAATAACGGTAGTGGCCAAATGCTGAGGCCAAATCTAAGCCCAATTGATGGGCTTGAAGTGGTGCAATCCCGAGACCTGTGGAAGATCTGGTTTTGGGACCCAAGAATTAGTGATCTACATCTCTGCTATGTCGGATTTTGGTGGTGTCTCCATCACTGGGAGAGTAGTCTCCAACCATATTCAAGGGCAAGGAGGAGAAGTTGGGGCTTGGGTCGTTGGGCCTTAGTTCAAATGTGGTGGGCTATTCAATTGCAGGTTCAAGGCAATGGACTGGTGGCTTGGGATTGTTTTTGGCCTACTGCAATTCGTGACCCTTTGGATCTTACATTCGTGGGAGGCTCTCTGCAATTTACTAGTATTTTTGTACACCAATTAAGGTCTCTAGGCGAACTTACTAGTCTAGTTGTTTCGAGTCTTGTAATATTCATTATGTTACAAGCTTCTCCTGCTAGTCGCTTGTTTATATAGAATAAGTGAGCTCATTTTGTTTGCAATGAAGGTTACTTGTCATTTGTTAGGAAGCTTGTGCCATCTAGAACTTTTGGCATGAGACTACTTATAATGTATGTGTCTTCTTACCATGAATAAGTAATGAAGTTATCTATTTCTCAAAAGTGCATATCTTTCTTTTTAGATAGATTGATGAGTGCTATATTCTATAATGAGCTTTGTATTAGTGGTTTAGATGAGTAGTATAAACTTTATGCAAGGTCAAGAGTAGTGCTAATCAGTTTGCTTTGCTGGGGTCTCACTTTTTTTAAAGCAGTCCATTAATTTCCAAGAATTAAGATCATGTAGGTGGTTCTCTTGGTAATAATAGTCTTTAGGATGTTGAGTAGTTGTTATGTTATGTATGATTATGCTTGAGGGTGGATAAAGTTGTTATGTTATGTCATACAAAAATCATTCTCAAACTTGCCGTAGAATGCATTATCAAATTCTCCTCTTCTCTATCACAACGAACTACATAAACTTTTTCTTTTATTTTTATTTTTATTTTTTATTTTTAAGAATTAGATAAAAAAAAGACTTAACCCTGATCAAATTTTGTAATAAATGAATGACCTGAAAGAACTTTAAAAAAAAAAAAAAAAAATCTGACAGAGAGATCATCATTATCCTCATTTCCCCCCAATTTGGGTCCAGATACAGTAAACCACAAGTGAAAGCAAACTCTCCTTTTAACCACAGTTAAAGCCAACCCCAATCATGGTTAAAATCATTGGTAAATGAATCTGGCAGCAAAAAGCTAAAGCCTACACGGAGTGACAGAGCCATCAACAACTTTATAATAATAGCCCAGTAGACCCCATAGCTTCCCTAGTCAGCCTCCCTCTGGTACAAGTCATGATTACCTCAACACCCTCTCTCTGTATCTGAATCTCTTTATAACAATAATAGCCCCATCATCCTCTTACTGCAAAAAGCAAAAACCGAAAGGCAGACACGCACACACCCACTGGCCATTTTCAACCCTCCTTACCATTCTCTCTATTCTGGGGAAAGAAAAAAATGGGTGACAAAAATGATGAGTTGGGGTTGAGTTTAGGTCTGGGGTTGGGTTATGGAGCCAAACCGTCTTCTTCTTCTTCTTCCTCGTTTCACTTGAACCTCATGCAGAATCCAGAAACTAATCATCAGCGAGTTTTTGGGATTTTTGGATTCACTGGTGCGTATGTTTTCTGGGTTTTTTTCTTTTTCTTTTTCTTTTTCCAATCAGATCTGTTTCTCATGGTTTTGTTTGTTTACAGATCGAAATGCGACGTCGTTTCGGCGAGGAATCGACGTGAACCAGGCGGCGGTGGGGGATTTCGAGGACGAAAACGGCGTGTCGTCTCCGAACAGCACGGTGTCGAGCCTGAGCGGGAAGCGCAGCGAGAGAGGCGAAGACAACGAGGCGGAGAGGACTTCCTGCTCGCTCGGCGGAAGCGACGACGAGGACGGCATTGGCGGCGGCGACACGTCGAAGAAGAAGCTCCGGCTCACCAAGGAGCAGTCTCTCCTGCTTGAGGACATGTTCAAGGAGCACCATACTCTCAACACGGTTAGTGTCAATTCGGTAATTTTCCGCTCTTCTTCAGTGGCAGTTCTGTAATTTTGGCGGTGGAAGAGGCTGTTTTGGTTGCGTTCTTATTTTATTATTATTATTTTTTGTTTTCTGGGGGGGGGTTTCAGAGGCAAAAGCAGGAATTGGCACAGAAGTTGAACCTGAGCGCAAGACAAGTGGAGGTGTGGTTTCAGAACAGGAGGGCAAGGTGAGAAATTTCCTCACTATCTCAAGGGTGGAATTGTCATTTGGATATTTACCAAATGCTTTCACAATTCACTCTGCTTCTGCAACTTACCGGACTGCTTTCACTATTCTCATGTGTGTGCATTCAATGATACGAGTAACTTGTGGCTACATGCAGTAAATGTCAGTCTGATTATAACTGCCCACCAAACCCGTTTGAGTAAATTTTGAAAAAACTGCTCACAGTTTGATTTGAAAGTTGGGTTAAAATAATGTGTGGATGTTCTGGAATAGGAAGAGTATGTTATTGGTGTTTGGTAAATGGTTTGTGAGGGGTGACTTCCAGTAATGAACTGTGCTTTTTGGGTATTTGGTAAATGCTTCAAATATATATTAATGAACCGAGGCATTGAAATTAATTTTGAATGCAGGACTAAGTTGAAGCAAACAGAGGTGGATTGTGATCAACTAAGGAAGTGCTGTGAGAATCTGACAGAAGAGAACAGGAGGTTGCAGAAAGAAGTGCAAGAGCTGAGGGCACTCAAGCTTTCGCCACAGTTCTACATGCAAATGAACCCCCCCACGACTCTCACCATGTGCCCTTCATGCCAATGTGTGGGTGTCTCATCCTCGTCCTCATCTTCTGCTAGTGCTACCACTGCTTCCTCTACAGTTCCGGCAACCAGCCCAACTGGCCACCCAGGGCAGCCAACTATCCATCGGCCTGTTCCAATCAGCCCGTGGGCCACATTGCCGATCCCGCAGCATCGACCAGTTGATGCACCTGCACCTGCACCTGCACCTCGGTCGTGACAACTTTTAGGGCATTAAGAAGGCTGATGCCTTCAGATTGACATTTTGGTCATTAGGAGGTAATGGGTGACAAATGTATATGGAAAGGATGGGAACTGGTAGAAAATATGGTGGGGGGTTAGTTGTTAGGGTATGATTTTGTTGGATGAAAACCCCCACCCCCTTGTTACTTTGTTCTTCTCAATTTTGGGCTTTTACTGATTGGTATAGCCAAAATTATATAAGTGAGATGGAAATAGGGTTGGTGGACAAGCAAGAAAGTGATGTTCATAAATGGCAACTAGTAGGTGTAGTAATGTAGGATAAGTTAAATGGCACAAAAGAGTCTGAACTTGTCTATCAAAAGGGTGATTTAAAAGCAGGTGAACATTGAAATTGACCATATTCCATCACCTTTCATTCCTTTCAACGTGTGGTACAAATGCAATTCAGTAATTGGCTCAAAGCAGACCTAATTTGTACTTTTATAGTTTTATATTGCAAATAGAAATACAATAAATATTAGTCTCTTTTGTAGAGCATGTAGAATTCTCTCATATCAACGGTTTATGACTTCAATAGAAACCAACACAAAAACATTATAGAAACCAACACATAAAAGATGGAAAACACCACTAAGGATTTGATATTGAGATTGCTCAGAAGCAGAAAAAATCAGTACCAAGATACAAAACATTCTGGAAGGGCATTTGCGGGAAGTTACAGGAGGACAGCAGGTGTTCTAGTTTGTTATACATTTAGGCGAGGATATCAACCTTGTAAGTGTTTACCAGAAGAACTGATGGAAATCAAACTGTATTCACTGTGTCTGAAAGGGAACGTAGTATGCATCCCAAACCAGCTCTCTCCGTCAGTTTTTCATGAATCCGAAGGCACTGGTCGCATGTGGGGCGGTCTCCAGTAGACAAGCCTCTATACAAGTACCTTCAATGATAGAAATTTCAACACTGTAATATCTCTTATAAACAATATGCACCAAAGATGGGGGAAAGAAGAGCAGTATATCCTTGGAAAAGGTACCGTAATTGTGAAAACTACTGAAAATGACAGCATAAAACTGAAAATACATAGATAGAAAACAAATAATAAAAGGTCTAATGACTATACCGACTTTCTCAAAGACAAGAAAAAAGCGTTCCATATATAATGACAGATTATAAGTACTATACTAAACTATATCCAGATGTTTACTTTCAGGCACTTTTCGGTGTTTTTTTTTTTTTTCCCTGAAGATCAATTATATCACCCAAACTTTGATAAGCCATGAATGCAACCATCTTCTCATGATAATGTCAGTCTCAAAATAAAATTGGTGCGAAAGGTAGATGAAAAAATGCATGTTAAAATCCATGAAGGTGCAGAAGGATGCAGACATGCAGTATTGTTACAAAATCACGAGGAAAACTGGTTCTTATTTCCCCTGATTCTCACTCATTAATTACACAAGTTATTGAACCCTTTAGAGTTATAAGTAACTTGAAGCAATAATGGTGGATACTGAAGGTTCTTTGTTGCCTAACAAGAACAAGTTGAAGTCCTATGAATAATGCAATTGCGCAGCTACCCCCCACTACAAAACTTGCTTATAACCAACACCATCTAAAGGTATAAAGATATATAATTCATGCGAGAAGAACCAACCCCATGATGTACAATATCATATCTACCTACTTCATCAAAGCATATTCATTTCTGTGGCTCAAGATACTTTTAAGCAAACCCTATGTGCACTATGAACTTAGTCGAAGAACTACCGCTAGCTAAATAGCTCACTGAATCCTACACTAGCAAAAGTAAGTCCTTGTATCAAACTAAAATCACCCCTGAAACATACACAAACAATCTAAATTGCCCCATTTTAATAAATCACAATTCAGTGTTATCCACATAAATTACCTCAATGAAAGTTCATTATAATAATGAAAAGAAGAAATTGCGGATTACTTACTTCATGAGAATATCATAGTACTCAGGATCCAAAGAAGAAAACATTCCATCAACATCTTTTATAGCCATAATAGCTCTATGCACCATTATCCAATTCGCAGACTGCAAAGAGGCCAAAATTTCTCATCAATTTTTCTCCATTTCCACCCCAAACAGACCAAAACCAGTAAATTAAACACATTAAAATCCCAAAATTGCTCAATTTTCTACTGGCTCGTCAAATTTCCAAGCCAAAAAAAAAAAAAATTGTGGAAAATAGGACGGATCAGACCTTGCATCGTTCGTCTCTGGTATTGGGAGGCGAGCCTTCGAGAGCGGTTTTGAGAGCTTCGACTGGTCTGTACCTGAAAGGAGAGTGGAGCAAATAGTTGAGAGGGGGGGGTTAAATATCAAAGAAATGAGGGGGGGTTTCAGAGAAAAAGGGAATTACTGTTTGAGTAAGCTTTCGATCTTTCGAGATTTGTGCTCGATTCGGGCGATTATTGCCTCTGCGTTATCGGCTTCTACGTGTTCGTCTGCCATACTCACTGGGGTTTTGAGATTCTGGGCGATTGGAAAGGACCAGGGAAACAGAGAGCGATGCGCGCCGTGATTAAACGGGGTCGTTTTGTCTGGAAGGGAATCAAGGGATTCTCTGTTCTCTTTTTCTCACCGTCCCTCTCTGTCACCAAACCAAGCTTTAACATCTGTCAATGTCCTTCCATCTCACCAACTTAAAAAAAAAAAAAAAAAAAAAAGAGAGAGAGAGAACAAGAGGGAAGTAACGTCGTTCATAAATTTACACCATCTCAGTAAACAACTAGTTATGATCGTAGGACTAGAATACTTCACAACAAGTAAACATGCTAGTTATTTGCATAAACTCAGTCACCATTAAACCATTGCACACACGTACAACTTACTTTACAAGTACGTGATCAACAAGTAATCAACAGTCTGCAACTTTTTATTTACATTATTACATTATAAAAACTGAAGCAATAAGCAGATTCAGATTGTAGCTGATACATCCATTATAAAAACTACAAAGAGAAGACAGACAGATACCAAGCTAGTAAGGAGTAACTAGGAAACAAATATCGAAAGACACACAAGGAAAAAAAAGTTCAAGTAAATCCAGAATATGTGTCTAGCCCAAACTAGAGGTTACTTGCTCTAGTTGAAATATGGTTTATATTAGAGATATTCTCGGAGAATCTTAGGAGATATCCAATCAATGTACGATTATGTTTCCATGTACAACTCTATCTCTATGTTTGTAATCATCTATATAAAGAGGCCCCTATTATCAATGAAAGTACGACTCAATTCTCTCCCAATTCAGTTTTCCTTAAACACGTTATCAGCACGAATCCCTAACCTTGAAACCCTAAATATCCCTAATATCGTAGCCTTTGATCTCAAGAGCGCAGTTACCGGCCTCGCTTGCGCTTCCCCCACACCAACGCAGCAGCACTGCTGTCAAAAAAAAAAAAAAAGCTAGAAGAAGAAGAAGCTCAAAGGCAAAAAGAAAAAGAAAAAAAAAGAACGCTCGGAGGCAGCAAAGAAAGAAAAAAAGGAAGCGGCCCGCAGAAGATACAAAAAAAAAAAAAAAAGAGAAAGAAAGAAGGAGTAGCCCACGTGTTAGGCAGAAGAAAAAGAAAAAGAAAAAAAAAAGGACGCGGCCCACAAAAAGAAGAAGAAGAAAAAATAGACGGAAAAAGAAGGGGACACGGCCCACGCATAAGAAGAAAAGAAAGAGAGAAGAAAGGAAGGCCCAACCCAGAAGAAAAAGTCACAGGCCCAGAAGCCCATTGACCCAAGCCCAGAAACTTGCTGACATCAGCCCTAGGACCCACGCCATGTCAGCAACAGGACCCACTGCCACGTCAGCATAAGTGCCACGTCAGCCCTCCGGTCAACAACTTTCCGGCCATTTTCCGGTCAAATTTCTAACGACCTATTTCGAGGTATTTTTTTACCAAACGTTACTGTTTTTTTAGAGTTTTTTTAAATTCAATTTCTCTTCTTTTTCGAGGACTTGCAACATCCCTTCTTCTACCCCCTTTCTTTATCATAGGGGAGACCAAATTAAGGCAAACTGTGGGGGTTTGTGCTCACTCCAAGCTTGGAGCTTCTAGAGTTCTCCAAACTTAGAGTTTGTTGAGATAAAATGATCGACCACAAACATCATTGTTTCGATCTAATCCAACCCCTCTTGGAATCGAATTTCTTGGAAGCGACTACGCTTAGAAATTTTATTTGTTTCCGTGGTAGCATTTTTCGCCCCGCAACTAACCCTAATTTCTTGTTCTCTTTCAGAATGAGTAACTTGAACAAATTGGACTTTGCTCCATTAGGAACAACTGGCTCTGAATATCACATGTGAGTTCGTGATATCCGCCAGCATCTCAAGGCCGATGGAATCTTGGATACGATTCTCGAGCCTAACCAGGACGTGCTAACTGTTGAGCAAGCTCAAGCTTTGGAAGCAAATAGAGCAGACTCGTCATATGGATGATTCGCTCCAGTATGAGTGTATGAATGAAGAAGACCCCAGAAGGTTGTGGGTCTCACTCAAAGATAGATTTGGCAAAGTCCGTGACTCCCTACTTCCTGACCTAGAAGTGAGATGACATAGCCTCTGCTTCTGTGATTTTAAGTCAGTTCTTGACTACAACTCGGAAGCACTTCGCATTAAATCCTTAATGGAATTATGTGGTAAAAGATCACAAATGCGATGTTGATTGAGAAAACTCTCTCTACTTTCCCTGTCTCTGCATTTTAGTGATTTTACGACAACGTATCCTTGGTATATGTTGAAATGACTGGAATAAAACGAACAAACAAATGAAAACCTAAACTGTTATTTCATAGGCAGTCGGTGAAAATTAACAAAGTTATTCAATTACGGGTACAATTGAGGGAGATGCAGAAATGTCTATCAAATGCGTAGACATTCTTCCCCCCTTTTTCTTGAATCCCACCTTGAATTACAACTAGGCAGTTAACCTCTAGCAGCCTTTTACTTCAGCTTGGTTCAAATATTTTGGAGATTTCCTTGAGGATCATAGTGATCGATGATACATTAGCTCCCCAACAAATCTGACAATCAAGAGTTATGAAGAGTAAGTACAAGCACTTCACACCCTCAAAACCAAAAATAAATCAAGCTCGAGCAAAAACATGACAAGGCAACTTCATTCAAACAAATGGTGAAAGACAGGATAGGCAAATTTCAGAGTAAATGAAAATGGTGGTTTAGACAAAAAATTAAAAACAAATATCACGATGATGTCATGCTAAACAAAGTGGACATGTCCCAAAATGACAAGAATATAGGAAAATTTTACCACCGCATGACACAATGCATTAGTGATTCTACAGGAGAAGTAAAGTTCACAATCCAAATGTGGGGAAAGGAACGAATGTGTGACTCTAACGATTATAAGTAATGTATGACTCTAACGATCAGTTGAATTTGAATCAACGAATGTGGGGAAAGGAACCCTAACCATCTCCAAATGTCATCGAATTAGAATACAGACTTTATAGTGTCGAGAGTGACTTTCCATCACACAGCAATATAACCAACACTATGCCCAGCTCCAGAAGGATCAAACAAATTATCCAATAAGCATTCTTCTAGTTGAGAAAATACTGAGGCCAATTAAAAAAAATAATCACTGAGGCCATTGCCAGAGGCTTTCAATTGTTCCAAAATGCTAAATCATTAAACTTAGAGACATCAATTTGGCCCCTAAAAAAGTAACAAAACCAAACTTCTATTGCAACATCAATGCCCTCTGTATACCCAAAAGTAACTTCAAGCAACTAAAACTATATTAATCAGAACAATCAATAATATTATTTAAAGAGTCTGTGAGACTTGTTAACGGATTGGTTTATAGTTCAGCAATTCCTACAACTCAAAGCCAGATATGAAAACCGGAACATACTTTTGGGCATACAAATATATATTAAATTTGTGGGTATATATCAGAACCATGCATGTGGTCCGGTGGTTGGGCCTTTCACTTCTACACCCACATGCGTGGGTTCGAGTCTCCCCAAACGCAAAGTGTTGATTTATTTTGGATTTAATCCATATTTGGTTGGGTATACAAATATATATTAATTTTGTGGGTATATATCAGAACCATGCATGTGGTCTGTTGGTTGGGGCTTTCACTTTCACACGGTGGGTTCGAGTCTTCTCAAACACAAAGTGTTTATTTATTTTGGATTTTTTCATTTCAGATTGGCCAGGGTCATTTTAGGAATTTCACTTCCATGTGGGGCCCACCTGTGCTGAGTTGGATCGCCACGTCAGCAACTAACGGCAGAAATTAACGGAATCATAACGGATGGACCTATTAGACGAGAAAATGATAGTGTGGGGGTGTTTTTGATGAAATTGAAAGTCGAGGGACTGAATTGATGTGAGGTCCATACCACAGGGTGGTAAACAGTATTTAGCCCTAATTTTTTCATGTTAATGCCTTATACAAGGTAACAATAAAAAATTGCAAAGTCACCATTTTCCCACTTTAGACAGAAAAAAAAATGCATAAAGAGAGCGAAGGAAAGATAACTAAGCTATCTTAAGAATCTTTTTCATTTTGAATCAATGTAATGTGTAAGTAACTAAAATTTCAAAGAGTTATCCAAAAGTATCAGAAGTGGAAAATAGATTAAGTATATGAATGCATTTCCAGTGACCCTGCCCAACCTAAGAACATGATTGAAATTTAGAAGTATTGCAGTTTCAACTTCTAACAGCTATGGAGTATAAAGATTGCTGAAAGACATAACTCATGTATAACTTTCAAACATGCTTTTCATTGGAACACTTATTACATTTGAAACTTAATTAACCGTATATAGCATGTCACACATTCCCTAAATTTATGCATTTGAACCAATAGTAAAGTAAAGACTGAATGCTAAACATAGTTTTCCAGCGACTGTTATTACTGTCAACAAAAGTGTAAAAAAGAGGAGTCACAGACTGACACCAAGATGGAAGCTGAAGAATGCGAGTAAGTCACCAAATGGCAAATGAAAAAGCAAAAGCGCGATACTAGTGCATAATAGTCTTTCCAACAACAAAGGTGAGATCCAGAAAAATAATGACAGACAAATCCAAATACTACTGTTACACTAAATTTTATCATTTAAGAGTGAAAAAATTAGTTACATTTTCTTAGTACTAGCTATCATCTACCATTATGCCACTCCTAACATAAAGATTCATGCCCCAGGCATCATATCTGACAGAAAAGAGCAAGAAAAGATTCACAATGTTGATGTCAGATGTCTGCAACACGGCTGGTTTCTGGTGAAACTAAAGTCTCCCTGTAAATGGCTGCATCCAACTTCCATTTGTTTTGTGTCCTAATAACAACCCTAAATATCTGTTCCTTCGGGCTATATAACACCAAGCACTGATAATTATCAATTTTAACCATCAAAACTTCGCCATTCTCTAGAATGCACAGAGGTGTCAAGAGAGATAATTCATACTCTTCAGGTAAACTCTCTGAACATATAACCTCGGTCCAAGACTCCTTGACCCCATATTCCTTCATCATCCATATTCTAAAACCAGTGGTCTCATTGTGTAGGAAGCCAAGTATATACACGCTGAGACAATCTCCAAGAGTAAAAATATAACTAAAACAGGCATGATAGGGCAATGCAAGCATCTCCCTAAAGTCCTCCTCCCCTCAATCAAATGAGATAATTTTCGACCCTGTCGGACGATAATCAGTGAATGTGGTCTCTAACCAATGCAGAACCCCGTTTAACAAGTACCCCCGCCCTGCCAAGTTAAAGTAATCGAGACCCTCATGGATCCTCCATGAACCCGATTTTAAACTAAAGACCTGAACCACTGTTTCCTCAGTAACTCTATAATTGTACCCTCTCACTACCTTGTAAATTGTAATCATCATGAGCGGAATCATAACCAAATCCGCAAAACTGCGGTATGCAATCATCAGTAGGTTTTGGCAACACAATGGATTCTCCAGTACAAGGGTTCCATATCGCAATCCCTTCCTGGTCAACATCTACGCATATCAGTCCATTGCAAGAACCTATAATTGTTGTAATACTTGAATCAGGGAATATTACCGGAAACTTGAGCTTTCTAATTGCAAGATGAGAATCTGCATCATTCAAATCCTTCAGGGCTTCGTAGTCTATGGATTCGTCGAGAAAAGGAGCCTTGAGGTGGACTCGGTGATGCCTTGGCTTGCGTAAGTGAAGTGCTTGGTGACAAAATGAGACTGGGAAATGAGAGCACGCCATGAGTTGCAGACGCAGCGAAATCGCATCAGTGATTTGACCGGTAGGCCTTGCCAGAATCTCGTCAAGGACGCCGTCGTGGTCGGCGAGACTGGTAAGAGCTCGCTTATGAAGGCCGCCGGCGTCCACCATGGAATTGGTGGCGATTAGTTTGAATTCGGAGGAAGGCCGATGCGGTGCGTTTTGGAGTGGGGTCTTTGGAGCGGCCGAGTTTGTTGAGGAGTGCAGCGGCGGCGGCGATTGTTGTGGCGGCGGCGCGTGTATGAAGTTCTTCGAATTCTTGTGTATGTTGGATTTTGAGTTCGATCTTGGTTGGTTTTCGTCTCAACATTTCTACTCTCTCGACAGTTCCTCATCGGCTCTTCGGCCACTGCGTTCTCACTCGTTTTGTTCTGAAATGAAAAGCGTTTTGCAAGTAGCACGTTTTTGAATATAAAATGATGGTTTCCTTCTTAAATTAGCAAACTATCTCGGCTAAGCTAGCAAGCTAGTAACATATTTATCTAGCCAGTATTTAGATCAAAGTCTATACGAATATCTGAGCAAAGTCAGACTAATCTCTTGTCGCAGGTGCACAAATTCAAAGGCTCCTCAAATTTATTAGTCACAAACTGGTCAGAGCTGGGACTCGAACGCTAGACGTGACGGTTCTGCGTATCCCATCAAAGCTAAACTAATCCGCTGTTGCAGGTGCACAAATTCGAAGGCTCCTCAAAATGGTGAGAGTTGGGACCCGAACACTAGACATGAGGGTTCCATGCTAGGTCACTTGATTAACCTTACTGTGCTAAATAGTTAAAAAAATACTACTTTTTGATCCAAACAGATTAAAAAAAAAATTGTGAGTGAACTGTGTTCTATTAGTCATTTGAAATAATTAATGGCATAAAAGTTACTGTCAAAATCTTGGAAGAGTGAGGTAAGAATAAAAAAATTAAAAATAAATAAATAACTGCCAAACACTTGTTTTATTTTATATCCAATCACACCTGACCATAAATTTTATGATCATTAGTAACCAAGGGAACATATGTGTACTTGAGTATCTTTTTATTTTGATAAAAGTGATTGTGCTCTAAGTGATTCTAGGTAGGGTAGTTCATTGAAGTGTCAAACCTACCAAATTCTAACTCATTGCCAACTTGCTCTCTCCAGTGCCCAACAAGCATCTCGACAGTTGCTTAATCAGTGACCTCACCAATTGAATTAGCGCCACATTGTTCAGTGATCTTATAACATAATTGACAAATTTCACCACCACTCCATCAACAACTCTATACATGTCTAATCAGTAACCTTGCTAACTGGTCAGCTATCGGCCAACTAACAAACCCTATCGCCACCTCACTAGGAACTGTATGACTTGTAGACACAATGGAATCACATCCAGGATTTGATGGGTACTCCTTTTTGTGTTTTATACGAGATTTTTAGACCATATAAAAAGAATTTGGCTTCTTAAATGGATCGCATGCGAAAAAAAAAGGATGTATATAATGATTTTTTTTTTAATAAATCATCACATATATTTTCATTGATTATAAAATCAAGCCAGAATGACTATTACATACTCTTCCGCTTCCATCTATAGACAGACATGCAAGAAGTTGTGGTGGTACGTAGTGATAGCTCCACTCATTAGACTTCCATTGCTCACTTACTAAAGTAAGCCTAGTAAACTATGAACCAGACAATGTTGTCAACGCATAATAATAGACTAAATTTCAACAAAAAACTAAAATTTTTTTCTTGCCCTTAGAGCTAGAGCTAGGAGATTTGCAAGGATAAGTTAACTGCAACACTTCTTCAACAGCACACTTCTTAGCTTTCATATTCTTGTTCTTAGATCCCTTAGGGTTGTAGCTCTCAACCTCAGAAGAATTATATAACTTTGGTAACCCATCCACCACCTTAAAAGCAAATAACAAAAAACAGAGCCCAAAGGCTAAACCCTAGTTGCAACATGGGCCCGTGAAAGAACCCAAAACTTCTTTGCTCACTTGGGCCAAACCCTAGAGACATCGGGCACCCCAAGTTCTATGTGCACCCAAGCCCTTGGAACCTAGACACCGGTGGAAAGAACTAGGACTTGCATTGCAGTTCTTCGCCGCTCCCTTCCTCAGCTAGGTCGTAGGGTGAGCCACGGTAGTGCTGCCGCAAACTAGCGCTAGCATTGCACCTCCATTTGTCGCAAGGCCCATCAACTTGGGCACCTTGACGCAGCTTTGGGTCACCATCATCTCCGACGTGATCTGCAACTTCGTAACTCCCCAGCAAAGCAACAATAGTCCTTATTGCCATCGAGCCTCCTCCCTCCAAAACCGGTTAGTACTAGATTGACCAAAAACGCATCTCTCACTACAGCTTACATCCCTTTTAATTAGACTGTTAAGCCGAGTCCGTCGTGACTTGGTTTTCAGCGATCTAGATCGGCCTTAGCAGAGCCACCCCCATAAAATATGTGGAGGTTGGTATAAAGGACTTGGTTGGTCAGAGTCAGATTGATGGCCTCGGTGGAGTGGGTAATGGTGGTGCTGAAGTCGCTGGCGGAGTAGATGGTGTTGCCATTAGCTTTGGCTTTGTCAGCCACAAACGATCCTTACTGACGGATAATCGGACGACTATCAAGGTCGCTATAGATGCCAGCGCATAGCCCACTCTGATGAAGCGTGATGATAGTGATGGCTGCCATCACTTAGTGAAGTAAATGGTAGTTGATAGTGAAATGCAGCGGTGATAAAAAAAACCCGCAACGGTTAGGGTTTAGGAGAGCAGAAGCTATTAAAATTCTCCATTGTTTAGATCAATTGGATGTATCTAGATATTAGAAAGAAATAATAATGAATTAATACCTAAGAAAAACCCACAAACGGATGATATATAATTTCGGGAGGCTTTAGGTCAAGTTCAATTAGCCTTGCGGATGAAGCCAATGTGTAGAACTTTATAATACACTACTATTTTCCGGTTTCCTACCAATCGTATCTTGTATGGAACCAGTCTCACCCGAGAATTACATGCTTAGTTTAGTTAGTTATACTTCATCAAAGTCAACAAAACAACCAAGACTATCACACATCACAGGACAAGATTTACCGAGGCAACCAATCAAATAAAAACCAATACCAGCAGTCAGTAAAACCAAAATAATGTAGTCAATTAGTGTACAATTGAGGGAGATGCAGAAGTAGACGAGCACCTTTTACTAAATTCCACCTTCAATTACAACTGGGCTCTTCACCTCTGACAGCAGCTTCAACTTGGTTCAAACATTTTGGAGATTTCCTTGAGCATCATGGTGCTCACATATTAGCTCCCCCCAAATCTGACAGTCAAGAGTCAGAAAGAGCAAGTATCAAGCATTTCATTCACTCAAAATCAAAAACAGTTACGCAATCTATTTTCTCACTTCAAACTAATACCATCAAATGAAGATCAAAGACAAATAAAGGTGTAAAAGGACAAGCTTACACTGTTGTCTGCTGTTTTACTTTCAACAAGTAAATGGTTGTTTAGGCAAAAAATGAGGAACAATTATCACTATGATGCTATTCTGAAGGAAAAAGGGGGGAAAAACAAAGAAAGTGGATATGCCCCAAATGGCCAAGATTATAGAAAATTCTACCAAGCACCAGACAATGTACATAGTAGTGATTGCACAAGAGAAGTTAGATTCAATACACACCAAAATGTCAGAATCATTCAAAATCGTGATGGTAATTGTTTTCATATCAGAAGTAAAGACTAACAATCAGGTGATTAGAATTTGACACTTGGGAAATCAACAAATGTGGGTAACTTAACCGAAACTAACTCCACAGATCACTGAATTAGAGTACAAACTTTGTAGTGTCAAGAGTTACGTTCCATTACATAACAATATAGTAGCATTCTACTCAACTCCACAAAGATAAAACAAATTATCCAGTCTACGTTCTTCTAGTTGAGAGATATTGAGGCCACTGCCAAAGGCCTCCAATTGTTCCAAAGTGCCAAGTCATTAAACTTTTAGGCACAAATAGTCAAATACATATGCCCCCGGACACAGTTCCTTTTAGTACAGAAAACTAACAAAACCAAACTTCTATTGCAGCATTGCTTTTGCGAATTTGCTTATCCTCTAAATTCGCAAAAGCAACTTTCAAATAACTAAAACTACACAATCAGAAAAAAGATAACACAAACTCTGTGAGGCTTAGTACTGGATTTGTTCATAACTCAGCAATTCTGAAGAGGTTTCCAAAAGTGTTGGGAGACGTTTTACCATTTGAATCAATATAAATTTGGTAAGATAACTAAAATTCCAAAAAAAAAAGGTTGCTGGAAGTGGAAAATAGATTCAGTATACCAATGAGTTTCCAGTAACCATGACCAAACTAAGAACAAGATTAAAAGGCATTTCAATTCCAACTTCCAACAATAAGGTTGCTGGAAGACCAACTTCTAAGTTCAAATCCATCGATTCAAATATGGTTTTGATCAGCAAAATAAAAAATAAATGAATCATACATGTCAGATTCCCAAGAATTATGGGTGAAGAATGAAGAATGCATGCTTAGCTTAGCTTTCCAGCAAATATGCTTATTGTCTACAAGAATGTGAAGAAGAAAAGTCACACAAAGCTGGAAGCTGAAGACAGTGGGTATGTCAAAAAATGGCATAAGAATAGGCAATAATACCAGTGCATAGTATCTAAAAAGTTCAGTTACAGCAAAATAATCAAAGACAAAGAAGAGCACTATTATGACCTTAATTTTTTTTTTTTGTCAAGGGTCAAACTCAGTTTATTTTACTTCAGTAATAGAATGATAGTCAATCATATCGACAGAAAGAGCAAATGAAAACTCACAGTGTTGATCTTAGATGTCTGCAATACCACAGGTAACTGGTGAAACTAAAGTCTCCTTGTAAATGACTGCATTAAATTTCCATTTGTTGTGGGTCCTAACAACATTCCTAAATGTCTGTTCCTTGAAGCTATATAATACCAAGGACTGAAAATCACATGTCTGGACGATCAAACCTTCACCATTCTCTAATATGCACAGAGGCATCACGAGTGAGAATCCAGAATCTTCACGTAAAAGATCTAAAGAACCAACTTCAGTCCACGATTATAGGGTTCCTTCATTATCCATATTCTACTGAAGATCTCATTGTGTGGAAAGCCATATGTATATACACCAAAACAATCTCCAGGAATAAAGCTGTATCTATTACCAGCATGAGAGGGCAACGGAAGCATCTCCTGAAACTTTTCCTCCGCTAAATCAAAAGAGATAGTCCTTAAATCTGGTGGACGAAAATCATTGAATATGGTCTCTGCCCAATGCAGAGCACCATTTAACAAGCACCCTGGCCCTACCAAGCGAAAGTAACTAAGACCCTCATGGGTCCTCCATGAACCCGATTTTAAACTAAAGACCTGAACCACGGTTTCCTCAGAACCCGCAACTCTAAAACTGTATCCTCTCACTACCTTATAATCATCATTAGTGGAATCATAACCAAATCCGGACAACTTCATAGTGAGATCATGACCAGTAGGTTTTGGCAACAAATTGGATTGTCCAGTACAAGGGTTCCATATCACCATGTCTTTCTGGTCCATTTCTACACAAATCAGCCCATTGCAAGAATCCACAATTTCTCTATCACTGGCGTTAGGGAACATTACCGGAAATTCGAGGAGGGATCTCTGGAGCGGTCAACGTCGTTGAGGAGAGCTGCGGTTGTGGTTGTTTCGACGGCGGCGCGTGTAAGAGCTTTCTTCGATTTTCGTCTCAGCAGTTCTGCTCTCTCAGTCGGTTCACCTCGCTTCAATGCTTCATCTTCATCATTTAGAGGAGTTCAAATTGAGTTGGGCTCTGATATTTTGCTATTGGGCGCCAATTTTGGGCCTATACTCAGTTTTCCAACAATTTTGATTTTTGACGACACTATTATTGGACTTAAAAGTTAAAACTAAACATAGTCCAATTTCATTAAAGAATTTCATTCCTCTCATCTACCAGCATTCTAATTTAATGACACGTTTACTTATCTGGAATGAAAAATAATCATGAATCGGAGATAACTAGAATGGGAGAAAAAAGAAATAGGTCTTGATTCAGGAAGCTTTGATTTCTAAACTCATCCCCCCCCTTCGTAATCAAATTCCTGAGTATTCAGGAATCGATTCCTGACAAGAAGGTGAAACCTACACCCATTCCGATTTCTTTATATGCTAGTAAACACATGAATAATTTTACTCCGAAATCATTCTGATTCCTTTATGAGTTAGTAAACGTAATAATATTTTTACCCCGTAATCATTCCCTCCATTTTTATTCTTATTCCAAGTAAATAAACGTGCCTTGAATGAAGAGAAAATAGATGAAAAGAGTAAAACCTTGGAATGGTAAACCTCAATGGATTAATAAAGACGACAAATCTAATTGTTACTACAATATTCATAAATAAGGGTAAAGCTATGGTATGTTAACATTTCTCATACATCAACTATTTTTACTACTTTAAGGACTCATGTTACCACTTTGAGGACTAATATTACTATTTTGAGGACTCATATGGTAAACTAAAAAAATTTACCACTTTAAGGACTCATGTTACCACTTTAAAGACTAATATTACTATTTTGAGGACTCATGTGGTAACTAAGAAAATTTAATACTTTAAGGACTCATGTTACCACTTTGAGGACTAATATTACTATTTTGAAGACTCATTTTACTACTTTTAAGGCAATTGTATGCATGTCATACGTTAACACATTGTAGAATTTTCCCATAAACAAAAACCTGTAATGCTGTACATATCTATGTTTCGCAGAAGTACAAAATATATATGGAGAGATCAGTGACTGCTTTCACTTGAGAACTCATTTTCAAGTGGAGACAGAATTCTCTCCACCCTCTTGCCAAGTCCCAACTTGAGTTCCAACTAGGATGCTGAACTTCATATTTCTGTTTTTCTGTAAGTAGTGCGACTCGCCTTTTCTTTAACTACTAGCCACCAATAGATCTAACAGTCAAGAGAAGTACCTCTGTCTGGATACCTGCATCTTATTAAAGAGAAGTACCTCTGTCTGGATTTAATCCCACCTACTGGGTGCCTATCCACCGCAAAACACTCACCTCCAAATCTCCAATGCATCTGACTCTAACTCAATATATCTGTGAGGAGTTTTACAAACTACTTATAAAAACACGCATGCACATCATCAAATGAATAATTGAATTTACAATCACCTAATAAATTAAAACACGATACGTATAGTTTCGATTATTCTATCGTGATAAATTTTTTCCGCCATTCCCGCAACTCTCGTCTTTTAGCCCATGCACAATAGTGGCGCCAATTTGCTTGTATGGAAGATACTGCCAAATGCTTCCAATGCTCTCCATGCTCCAATTGAAAACCCTCCCAGTAACGGAGCTGATCTGGCCTTCTAAAATGCCACTAGAATTTAGCAATAACATTCTTCAAGTCCTTAGCCCTGATAGCAAATGCTTCAACTTTTGTTTGAGACCTAACTATTCTGATAGAGATGGGTAACTCTGAAATTGGGGTAGATTTCAATGCCCAACTTAGTAGTTCTTCTCAGTATAAATCGTATTTCCCAAGGCACTTGGTGTTTGAATAACCAGTACTTGTTTGACTTATTATGGTATAGGACCATGCAGTGCCTTGGGTGATGAAGAGTAGGGCTCGTCAACAGCCCGGGCCAGCATTCATAACCGGCTTGGGCCGGGCCGGGCTTTATTAGAAATAGCAAGATCCAAGCCCGTTCATATAAGGCGGGCTTTTCCGGGCCGGGCCGGGCTTTATTAACAAAATAATTTTTAAAGATATGATAATTTTTTTTAAGGGGTTTGGAACCCAACCTAGTTGGGAGGCTCATCCCCACGCCCGATTTAATGTATTGAAATAAAAAGACGGAGAATACAAAGTATATGGACTATATCATTCCCAATTACAACTTAGAACAAAAGAAAATTATTAATACAACTTATATGCAACGAACTTGGACTTCAATGCTTCTCCAAATGCAATCATGCAATGAAAGCTTCTTTACAGCTTTACTCTTCCCTTTTATCATATGCCTGCAGCCCTGCATAATTTGTACAGCGAGTTAAAAATTGTTCTTTGGTTATCAAACATAAATAGAGTGAGATACTCTCCCTGCTAAAAGAATACAAACAAAAACTTTCTAGACATAGCTGACCGCCTCATTAGTTATCAAACATCTAATTTCCACCAAGAATGTATGTCAAAGCACATAAAAATTGTTTAAAAAGTAATGCTTCTCCACAACCTACAAGTGAGAGTTTCTGCTTCTCTATGATCGACCTTGAAAATTAAGGCTGCAGATTTGTTGATAAGTCATGGGATTCAACTGATCTTGGTACCTAAACATTTAAATAGAGATTTAAAGAACCAGCAAACATGTTTTGGTAAACTGAAGCATAAAAAAATAGGAGCAATGAACCAAAAACAATGTACTTGTTCACCGGACTCATTTCCAGAATCATTATCAAATTCATTTCCAGCTTCATCTTCACTATTTCCCATCCAATCTGGTCGTGCTTCCCTAATGAATCTCCTTTCTTCAGCTAGCTGCAATTCACGCTGAGCCTCTTGCATCCTTGATTTTGCTAATCTCCAATCTTTCAAGCAAATCAATGCCTTTATTGTATTTGGACTCAAGCTAGCCCTTTTCTCAAATACAATTCTACCACCTGCACTAAAACATGACTCCGAAGCTACAGTAGAAGCTGAAATTGTTAGCAAATCTCTAGCCATGCGAGAAACTATAGGGTATAATGGTTCATTTGATTTCCACCAAGCCAAGACACTAAATTGATTATCATCATCAACTTCAATAGTTGGTAAATCATAGTACATTTGTAAATCATTAGAAGTTGCAGAGGAATTATATGAAGATGATACCTTTGCCCTTTTCAAACTTTGCATTGAGAAATTACCAACAATAGGCAATGCTATAGAACCCGGAGATAAACTCGATGTTGAAGAAGTTAAATTTTCAGATTGCCTAGGTGCTACATCCGACACAATATTCTTCTTATATGTTTCATAAAGAGCTTGCAATTCAGTTCTTAACTCTGACAATTTTCTATCAACATCAAGCTGATCTATACCCATGCATTTTAACAATTCTCCAATAGCTAATAACTTAAATCTAGGATCCATAATTGTAGCAAAGCAAAAAGCTTTGGGAAATGTACCCCAATACCTATCAAATTTCTCCTTCATTGCAGCTAATGCATCCTTAAATACATTAAAATCAGAATATGCCTCAAATGCAAAATGGATATCTATCAAGCAATTAATAACACGACATGATGTAGGGTAATAAACACCAGAAAATATCTTGGTTGAGGATGCAAAAGGCGATAAAAAGCCATTAATTAGTTGAGCAATTGACCAATCTTGTTCCGTTGGAACATCTAAATTGCAAGACTGTGATTCATTCACTTTTAGAGCATACATATTCAAAGGCCCTTTATATCTTATAGCTACTTCTAAAAGTTCATAAGTGGAATTCCACCTATAAGGCACATCATTGTCAATATTTTTTTTTGGCAATTGCAAATCATTACAACAACGCACCCACAATTCATGTCTCTTATTATAAGAATTCATGCTTCGAACAACATTGATTATTTTATCAATAGATGGACCTAAAATATGTAAACCATCTTGCACAATCAAATTCAAAATATGAGCACAACATCGTACATGAAACAACCTTTTAGGCGCTACCTCAAGCATAAGATAAGTGGGAAGAACACATGCAACCACATCATTATTCGTAGCATTGTCTAAAGAGATGGAAAATATTTTATTATGAATGCGCCAAGACAACAATTCTTCAAATATATGATTTGCAAGTGACTCTCCCATGTGAGGGTACTCAATCATCTTAAAGCATATTATTCTTTTATTTAAAGACCAATTTTTATCAATAAATGTGCAGTAAGTGACATGTAACCCATTTTTTGACGCGATGACCAAACATCCGAAGTCAAACAAATTTTGCCTTCAAACTTTTCAAAAAGACTCAAAAGCTCATTTTTGTCCTTAACAAATTTCTTCATCATATCTCTTTTACATGTTGAGGCTGAAATTCCTACATATTGAGGACAAAATCGTCAACGAATCATTCCTTTTAAATCATGTTTTTCAACAAAAGTAAAAGGAAGTTAAGCTCTAATAACATAATCAACAAGTTCTCTACGTGAAACATTCTGAAGAATATAGTTGTCTCTTCGGCATATATCACTGGCTTAAGATGTGCACATATTGCATTCAACACTTTCTCATCCATATCTTCAAATGGCACCTGCTATATTAGGTGCATATAGAAAGCCTCGTTAATTATGGCCAAGCCTAGCTAGGTATATTCAACTCAACAAAAAATATAAAATGGAAAATGATCGAACATTTAAATTTTAAGAAAAAAATTACTGAGCTTATGAGTTGATTAGGATATAGTTTGCACAAGATTTATGAGCAAAAAAGTTTTTGTTTGGGATTGAGAAGCAAACCCTAATTTCCCAACTTACGCGCCTCTACCTTGAACCATACCTTTGCGAAACTTCCTCTTCCGGCGGCACCCCATCGTCATTGTTGGTCTTTGGCCACACTAATGATTGCAGTTCTTGCTGCCGGATAGATGATTATTTTCTATTGCATGCTTAGGCTTTTTGTGATTTTCAAGCTTGGAGGTTGCGGCCAGTGGCGGATCCAGGTTCTGAAACCCGTCTAGGCTAATTATAAGTGCCCAAAAATTTCTTAATCATTAACAGAATTCTCAGTCACCCCAAAACTCAAGCACCCTTCTAAAAGCCAAATATATGTCTGAGAATTGGCACAAATGCAACGTGCTTCCATAGAATACAAAAAATCGATCCCCTTTGGACCACCTTCATTTTGATGAACTAGATAATCATATGAAACACAAGCATTGGCTGCATTACCAAGCACAAACTGATTACACTCCCACGAAAGTGCTGCAGAAATTCAAAAAATAAAATAAAACAATACTAGAAGACCCAGAACAAATCAGATGACGGTATTCTATTCCTTTCGTGCTCAGGAGAATAGTGAAAGAAAGAGTTATTGCCTTGTGAAGATTGATAGCTGAGGTGGGTCTGATTTTGAAATTAAGCTGGTAGCTATGGAAGAACATAGGTTTGTGGCATTGGTTTGCAGTGACCATCAAGAACCTGAGACACCCACTCCCACTCATCTGCCTATAGTCATCACTAAACTCACTTGCACCACCCTGCTCCTTATAAACCAAATCAATTTGATAACTGTATGCATAAAAATCAACAGCATCTTCATTTCAATTTTCAACAAAACAACCATCATTCAAATAATTGCATATACCAGAGAGCCTAGGGAAAAGGCACTACCACTACTGCAGTATGACGATTAAAAATCCTTAATATAAAAAAATTCTGGATTTGCTTGTTTATAAACCAAAATGATCATTAATCAGATAATAAAAAAGATTACATGCATTTTATGATTTTTATCAGACCCTAGGTTGTCCTACATGAGCTACTAATAACGCAAACCACTATTTCCATCAACAAACCTATTAAACCAATCAAGAGACTTAGAAAGAAAGAAAATGAATACCTCTCGTTTGGAGCAAATCAGAAAACAAAGCAAGCTTGGATGAGGAAAGTAAGAGAAGATGACTGCATGACTGCAAGTCTGCAATGAAAATCAGTACAGGAAGAACTCGACTCAGCTTGGATGGGGAGCCGCGGAGGAGGGTCTGACCACAGAGGAGAGAAGTGAGCTGCTGTGGGCTGTGGTTGGGGAAGAACGAGACTTTTACCTCCCTTTTTTTTTTTTTTTCTTTGGGTATGGGCTGAAACTGAAAGTGTGTGTGTGTGTGTGCTTGGTGGTTTTTTGCCCAAAAAATTGTCTAGGCTTGAGCCCATATAGCCCTCCACTTACATCCGCCCCTGGTACTTACGGCAGAAGGTCCATGTCGGGTTCTAGTTTGCAGCTCTAAGGCTATGGAGGTCACAAGCACAAATTCAAAGGATGGATTTTGAATTGGGGTGAGTTTGGTGATTTGATCCAAATCTATCTGAGCATCAGCAGCGGCATTGATGAGAGTTGATGGCGACTTGGGAAACTGTGGATCTATATCCAGTTAGATTATGGTCTATTCGGTGGTGACGTCGATGTGGTGGCCGGTGTTCCTTGATTAGTGGTGGTGGTTGCAGCGGCGGAAGTGGTAGCGGTCGCAATCTAGGATGTACGCGCATCTGCCTTGCAGATGAGTTAGAGCCTGGGTCTGAGCTAGGCCAGCTTATGTTGGGCCTTGGGCAAAGCTTTTACTTTTGGGCCTTAGGACTGCTTTTAAGTTTTGTTTTGTTTTTCTTTTCCAAAAAATCCCTACCTTGTTTGAGGAAGCTAGCTAGCGGGTTTAGTCTAGCTCTAGACACTAATTAGGTTGCTTTCTTATGTTCTTGTTTGTTACTAGATTAAGCGAGATTTGATGTCGAATCGATGGCAGTATCTTACATACAATTATGTTTCATATTTGCTTTAATTACTTGTCACTCTAGCAGTGGAAACGTATGTAATGTGTCATTCTAGCCTGAGTATTATAAATGACAAATAAAGATGTTCATTGTTTCAAAAAAAGATTTATAAGTAAAATTATCAGAAGTTTTAAAAATTGAAGAAAACCTTTCAAAAAAAAAAATGAAGAAATTACTAATGAAATAATAAATGACAAACTGTCAAAATTAAAATATTAAATTCACAAAACGGAAAACCTATAATAAATTAGCCTTTTTTTTTTTTTTAAAGAAAGTTGGATTTCATTAACGCATGCCAAAATGACCATTACATATCCTTTTGCTGCCTTCAACTAGACAGATCAAGAAGTTGTAGTAAGAGAACTACTGTGATACATAAAAACAGACCACTTATATTCAAACTAACCGCTCACTTATTTAAAAGTGAGCCTATAAACTATGGAGAATTGTAAGACATAGGATATAGGCCCCCTACCACACCTACCTATATTTTTTCCTTGCCCTTCAAGCTCGGCTAGGAGGGTTACCTGAGTACAGTACACTCAGGACCTCTTCAACAGACACCTTCTTGGCTAATATCTGTAAATCGTCGGTGCTTGAAAAGAGAAGGCACCCTAGCACTCTGTGAGGGCAAGTTTGTGCTTTGGATTTCTAGCAGCGATAGCCCTCTTGATAGAGCGAAGACCAGGCCCAAAATCGATCGAAGGTGTGACCTAGGAACAATTTTGTTATGACTAGCTGGATGGCAACAACAGCTATTGAGCTAGAATATAACAATAGCGATTGGGGTTAGATGATAACGGCAGCGATTGGGTTAGATGATAACGACAGCGATCAGAGTTGATTTCACGAGAACAGAACTTATAGGTAGATATGGTGTGGGAGCTAGATGCCTGGGAGTTTAGCAGAGAGAGAGAGAGTTCCAGCAATGGCATGATTTCTGGGTTTTGGGTTAAGGTTGATTGGGATGAATTAATGGCTAGGGATTTAGAGACAAAGCTTGATCTCTTGCTTGATGTTTTTGGGCCATTGTGGCTTGGTTTCCTACGGCAATGAACTCGCCTTTTATAGCGGTGATAGACGGGGAGGGTTTGCGCCAAGAACCAGAGGCTTTGAAAGAGTATTCTTAGTTTCGATGGGATCATTCTAAAACCTTCAGCTTTTGTTTTCCCCATGAAATCAAAAGAATGAAGGCTTGCTTTGGCCATGTGGGTAAAGACTGGTGGCGCGGGTATAGGACGGCGATAGGGATCCCAGATTTCGTGCTGCCGTGATTTTTAAGAAATCATAATCCCTTGTTTTGTGCTATTGTAAATTGTGATCACAAATACCTAAGGATTATTGGAAATTGAGGCAGGATTTCGGAGGATGAGAGTTAGGAAGCTTTTGTATAGACTTAGGGTTCTTACCAGAAAAGGATGGAGTAGTAATCCCAGCAACAACTTGATGGAACAACGTTCCTGATTTGGGGAAGACGACTCCAATGTCTTTTTGGGCTACGGGTTCTAGTGTAGTGGACCTTGGGCAGGGAATGACTCTAGTGGGCTCTAAGTCTTGTTGGGCTTGCTTTCATCTCTCTACTAGGCCATGTTAAGATTTTGGTCCATCAAGCATGAATTTTGGTTCCCAAGTCCAAAATTATCGATGGGCCTTATCGTAACAATGGGTCTCACAGGATCCGTTACCTTCCACACCACATCCCGCCGTATAAGCCCCAAACGTAGCTTGGGCCTACGTGTATTGCATGGTAATTAAGCATGTCGGCTGCTTTGAAGAGGCACGTTAGTTGTTTGAGAATTTGGGCTTGTTGTATCTCTTGCTAACTAGAAGGCTTCCTTTTGGCATGAAATGGGCTTGCTTGAAGGCCCAACTAGGTTACGACGTTGATGACTCACCTTCTTCACGTGTCACTTATTAAATTTGAACTCGTGGAAATTTGGGTGTCAACATTAGCCCCCTTGATTATGTAGGTCGTGTGACCCTGTCTCGGGCTACATAATCAAAAATCCGGAGACTTACTGTGTGATTATATATAACATTTTTGTTTCTTGCATTAGCTTGAGTATCTTACTAATACGAGCTATGGCTTATCCATCTTCTCATGTGACAACAGATTCTCGTCATCATTGAACTCCTAGTTAGAAGAGAGGAGTCATACTTTTTGGTTACTTTCTTTCTAGGGAAACGACAATGGCGTGTAAAGTCTTTTTCTCTTCTCTTCTTCTTGATTATGCATTTTCTCATATTGTAGCCTTAGATTGGTTCACGCAATATCAATTTGCTAACGCGATTACTTGTTGCTGCTGTGATATTGCTGATTCGCTGCCGTAATTGACTCGTTGAATATCGCATGTTCTATTCTGGTGTTATCAATTCTGCTGTTGCAATTGCTTGTAGCTTTAGCTATACTGATTTGGTGTTGTGATCGATTGCTGCTGTGATTGATTCGCTACTTGGGTGGTACACAAACTGTAAGTATTTCTTATTGCTGTAATCGTGATTAGACATGATGGAGCTTGCTGTTAGTTTGCTTGGTTCATCATGTAAGATGTGCCCGTTAGCTTGGATGGGCTATGTGGATTCAATAGTTTCAATTTTAGCTTAGCCCTTTGCTTGGCGTGTGATTATGAATTGGTTGAGCATGGACTGGCCTGGAATTCCTCTTTTTTTTTTTTTTCTTTTTTTTTTGGTGCATTATGCATGGAGTTTTACTGCTGTGATTGCAATGGAACATGAGGTAGCTTGGTATCATATAGTTTAGTTCATCATGTAAATTGCGCCTGTTAGCTTGGATTAACTATGTTGGTTTTAAGGTTTTAATTTTGCTCGGTTTCTTACTTGACATGTAATAGTTAACTGGTTCAACTTGATTGCTTGTGAATAGCGTGCTGTGATTCAATGGCTTGGCCTCCCTTCTTGCTTGGAATGATGATGTGCTTTTGAATTGGAGCCCTGAGCCTTTTATTAACTTGCCGCCATGTGTTGAAAATACTTCCATGCATGTTCATCAGATCCTTAACTTAAGATAATAGTATGAAAGGGTAGTTAAATGAGTAATGACATGGAGATCGGATAGTTAGGTAGATTGCTGTGTTGATATTAATAAGGCATGTGTCATGTGTGTATTAGTTTAATGCATACAGGCATCAGGTGGTTGTGGTATGCACAATTATGTTTGCTAAATAACAAATGACTATTTAAAAGGAATGAGATGCTTGGTGATTTGAAATCAATACTTAGTTACTATAGCTGAAGAGTCAAAGTGTGTTATGCTTATTTGCTAAGTCGTGGAACAAAGTAAGGGAATCATGTGATCGAATAATTAACAGAAGTAAAACTAAATGAATTGTAACATATAAGTGTGTGTCATATAGTGTAGCAAGCATGACTTTTGTGTTAAGAACGGTGATAAAATACCTGCAACATTGTGTGAAAAGTGAAATAAGAGTGATGAAAAGAATAGAAGGAAACATATGACTTGATAATTGAAAGATGAGAGAGATGACTTGCTGCTAGGAACAGCAGCAAGAGTAATACTCGTGAGAAAGAAAAAGAAATAAAGTGTGTTTTTAAAAAAAAAAACTATGAGTACTAAATAGCGTGAACGAATAGATTTGCGAGTAAGATGAGTTATAACGAAGTAAGTACTCAGATAAGATAATGCATGTGTGACAAAATAGAGGTCAAAGAAAGCAAGATTGGAATGAGATAGACCTCTTGCCATGATTTTGGTTATTTGCTCGGAGTATATTTTTTTTTTTGTGTGTGTTTTGCTTGATAAATTTGGTGGGTTCGTCAATGCTAGTCACATTTTGCTTGATGAGGCTCCCATGCATGTTGTAATCTACAAATTAAAATGCATGTAGCTTGGCATGTAAAGTTTTCTTTGCTTGGTTTTGATTTCTTTGTTTTGCTTGCTTAGAGTTGTTTAAGCATGTAGTAGCTTTGCTTGAGCATGTGCTTTGATAGCTCGAGCTTGTGGCTACCTTAAGTATTTTGAGTGATCAATTGAGAGTGATTCGATATTGAAAAGAATGGGCATAATTGCTTGGCATGGTTCTCATATGTTCTGTGAGAGATGCACGACCTTAGGGAGGAGCTTGGCATGGCTTTGCATGTATGTTTGATGCTTATATGCATAGTATCATGCTTGCTTGGATTTTTTTTTTTTTGTCTAGCATGAACTTGTTTAAGGGCTTGGCGTATTCCTCTTGGTCGTGGATCTGCTTGGCTTGAGCATGAGCTTGGCATGAGCATGAGTTTGGCATAAGTATGAACTTGGCATGAGCATTGACATGAGCATGTGCTTGGCATGAGCATTGACGTGAGAATGTGCTTGGCATGAGCCTGTGATGAGGCACGAGCTTGGCATTGTGTAAATGTTCTTTTAATAATTCGAACATCATAGGAACTTTGACTCTCTCTCTCTTCTTTTTTTTTTTTTTTTTTTTTTAAGTCCTAATACCTTGAATGATCAGAGAAGTGGTCTTTTGTAGCTTGATGGTGCTTTGCAAGGATTACTTAGCATATAGTGGTAATGATGAATCATACAACAGTGATTGTGCTCATGAATCATCTTTCACCAAGCTCCCAGTATACCTTACTCCCAGCAAAACCAATATTTTGCATGTAGCACGGCAGTGACACAATACCATAGATATGCATAAGAGCTGTCATATTTGCTCTCTAGGTTGTGATTTTTGATTGAGCTATGTAACAGAGATTCAAGCTTAGGTCTTTATTTGATATAGCTAGCACATTCCGGCTATACTCTCATGTCCCTTGATTACTCATTGACTAATTGATAGCTTGGCATGGCTTGGACTTGTTGAACTAGGATCTAGTACGAATTGCAGCTACTGTATGAACTTCTGCTGGAATTGCTTTAGTACAAGTTTTAATAACTTGTGTGTATGCTTGGTTGATTATGATGGTGAGTTGTTTTGGCTTAGAGAACATAAAGACAACGTGTAATGAAAAATGGTTAGAAGTGTTTATTTTCTTCAAAAATGAAGGGGAAAGACACTAGATGATTGATTTTGATAATGGATAGAATTTAGTAAAGAAGGTGGATTGGGATACTGAAGGGAAGATGGTGCAGTGTTTGGTTTTGATAATAGATATACTTGATTGTCTGAAATCAATAGCATATGGAAGCTTGAATCTTGAATTTGATTGAATGCTTTGCTTGCTCAATTTCCCTAAATTTGATTGACTTTCTTCTGTAGTTAAATTAGATTAGCATGCTAAAGCTTCAGTTTCTCACGTCTGTATTTGAACGTTGGCTTTATTCCCAGCAGTAAAATGGGTCTGCTACTTGTTGATGGCAAAGCTTGTGGTTTGATATTTTAGAGGATTTATTACATATGAAAATGCTTCATGGAATTTATAGCATCTTATCGAGCATGTTGCAATGCCTAGAATCATTGAATGCCTTGTTATTAATGGCAATAGAATGGATCTCCTCTCTCTTTTCTTTTTGCATGTTGTTAAGGCAACGAAATAGCTTGGAATGTTTGAATCGCTTGGATATGATGCCTTGTTTTTCTGAGCTCATTTTAGCATGGTGGTGATTGGTGACTTGCATGGTTTAGCAACAACTTGATCATGAATGTATGTAGTCTTGGCTTGGTTCCGGCAGTGAATTTTTTTTTTACTTTTCTCTTTGTTAAGGCACTTAAGCTGTTCGGAGTGCTTAAATTTCTCGTTGCTTGAGTTGCATGATGTTTGGTTCAGATTGCTTTGGCATGATGGTTTAGACTTGCTTGATTAGCTTTTTCGTTGTGGAATAAGTCCCCATTGGTTGGCTTGGGTTTATTTTGATTGAGCTTGTGATAACTATGCTTGAAAATGTAATAGGCATGAGTTTTCATAAAGGAATTTATTTGATTTGAATCCCTCTATACAAATGAGATCAAATCAATCCCAAATTTTTTTTTTTTGGCTTTCAGATGGGATCAGCTTGATGCATGAATATGAGGATCAAAAGTTTAGGGTGGATGAGCAAAAGCTTGGAATTAGCACGAAATTGGCATGAATTTGAGTTAAGAGTGGGTATGAGCCTGATATTGAAATCATAGAATGTGACGATTCCTGAATTTATATATGCATGTATTGTCTTTGATTGTTTTTTTTTTTTTTTTGAATATCTTGATTGCATTTGTAAACTTCAGCTTCGCTTGGCCAATGAGGACCTTGATCACTGTGGTATAGAAGTGAGGCTTGAAGGTATTTTTGGAGTAATGAGGCCTGCATTTACTGTGACTTCTTCAAATATTCTTTTTCCTATCATAATTTTCTCTTTTTGGATGAGATTGCCATGCCTTGATCTGAATATGGAGCATTTGCTGATAGGAGCTTCACTTTGGCAATGGAAGAGATAGAAAACATCATGTAACAACTTTAATCACGGCAGTAACTATAGTAACCATGAGCAAGGTCTTAATTACTCAGCCCCCAAGTGTCTTTGCATAAGATTTGAGATGCTATTTTGAAATATGGAGGCTTAGGAATAAGTTCAAATTGGTTTAGGTTCTTCAAAAATGAGAAGGGTAGTTGTAGCACTCAATTGGTGGTTGGAAAAAGCATGCTATGATATGGGCAATACAGTCTTGAAATTTGATAGTTGCTGCTTTGCATGTTGCTTGGCTTCATTGCTTATTATATACATGATTATTCTACTATAACTCTATAAGCTGGTTTCATATTTGGTAGAGACATGGCTTGAGAGAGGGATTCTCCTAAAAGAGCATGTTTAGATTGACTAGCTCTTGGTACACAGTTTTAGGCTTAATGGAAAATCTTGGTGTTATGTATAGTATTGAATTACTAGCAGTAGCTAAGGGAATGTTAACAGCAGCTCAAATTTTGGCTATGAAATCTACTAGTTTGAAAGAATGCACGGTGGTGCAATAACATGGCTAGGAGATCAGGTGTTAGAGTAGGTTTACTAAGATTTGTGTGTTTGACTATGGTTTTGGGTTTAAAGAAAGTTCACAGCAGCTCATATTTCCGTAAGCTAGCTTGATATTTGGCATAGGCATGGCTTGAGACAGTATTTCTTAGGAAAGAGCATGAATAGATAGATGACTCAGGAGTTTGATTAGCTCTTGATAACTCTTTTTTTTTTTTGTCTATCGATGACCCCTTTCTTTGCTTGGCTTTGGCACGATTGAACATTCTTTGCATACCCTTATGATTCTTTTGAAGTTTGATCCAATCTTTGGCATGGGTCTTAACTAACTTGGCTTGGCTTCACTTTGAAGAAGTTAATTCCTTCAATTTCACATCTCGATCACAATGTTTTTATAGCGGCTAAGTTGTTGATTGAATGATCATGACACATTTCTTTTGGTTTTCTTTTATAGGAGCATTAATAATTGAAAACTGAAAAACAAAGCTCCATTCCGCCAGTAAATTCCAGCAACTCAGCCCCCAGGTAAGAATGTACAGTGTAGATACTAGCTTTCTTCGATTCGTATTAATCCCACCAAAAGAAGCTTGCTTGCTTTGTCATTATCAAGTCATTCGAATTGGCATGAGAATGATATGATTGTTTGCTTGGAGAATTTGAGAATCTTCAGCCTTGGATGTGTGATTTGGTAATGAGGGCTCTTTTAAATATTCTAAAGCATGACTACTGATTTAAATGGAACACAACCATCTTTAACAATGGCATGAGGCTTTGCTTGTTAGCTTGCTCGAAAAGGATACTTCTAATTATGAGCTTTTAGTTGATTCAGGAAAATAGTGATGATAAAGATGAAACTTAGTTCTAACTCATTGGTGAAGTAATGCCTAGTTAAGGGTATGGCTTTAGAAAGTGAATTTGTATGGAATGAGGACCTAGTTTAGGACGATATATTTTCCTTGCATGTTGGTTTGTTGCTGTGCTTGTTTTGGTCTGTGCGCAATGTGTAGCCTTCTATTAACATATGCATAATAATAAAAGATTCTAATACTAAGGCTGGCAAGATCTCAGTAGTAGTTATCAGGATGTCTAGCATGTGGATCTTTGATGCTCATAGGAAGAAAAGATAAGCATGGATAGGTAAAAATGGGGATGGCTACATCAGCATGATTATTGAGGAGCTTTTATGTTAATGCTGACTACATAACAAGAAAGGGTAAATAGTTCCTAATGATGGAAATTTTGGAATTTGGTTTAGTGCACTTTGGTTTTTGTACAGAGAAGCTCTTTACCTAATGAAGCTAATGGTGTTGAGTGCTTGATTACAAAAAAATGTATGCAACCTGCTTGTGTTGTAACAATGATGGCTTGAAGATTGATCTTAGGAGTGTGCCTGTTTGCTTGAGTAACTATAGCATCTGAAGGCTTGGGGCATACTTGAATAATTGTTTGTCAAATATATATATATATATATATATATATATATATATATATTTTAACTGCATCATGAATGCCGTTTCCAGTTTTTTAGAATTTCCTTTGTAACTGGTTCATGGTCTTGCCTCATATTGGATCGGTATTCCATTGAAGATGAAATGTCAACTTCATTAGTTACAGCAGCAACTATCCGGCCCAGGCATATTGATATGAATGGGGGTTTAGCATGGCATCTTAGCATGATTGGATACTCTCCCATTGACACCAAGAGCACTATGCTTGTCTTTTGTGTATAGTTTAAATAGAAATTTTGCTTCTTAATCAAAGTCATAGCTTCTGAACATTGTGAATTTGATAGGGAGGTTGCAATTGGAAGATGGAGTTTGCACGAGTCATAGCCTAGTTCCATGAGAGGAACATGAAAAGATGTAATAATTTTTTTTTTTAACACCCAAATCTTGGCTCTTTGGAGAAAATAAACCACTCTTGTACTAATATATTTTTCTGATGTATACCAAAGGTTCACAAGAGGTAAGAGAGCAAGAAACTGAATATGGATTTTCAAAAGTGAAGAAAACAAAAAATGTTTTCCTATTAAGCTTGACTACTTTGCGTTATGCTTGATTGTGTATTGGCAATGTTGTGACATCAAAATCATGGATGGATAGAAGCAAACTATCATCTTGTCATGGAACAGAGCATGAAATTTTTTTTTTTCAAAAAGCATAGAGCATTGATGTGAAATTGAGGGAGTTTTGTGGCACTAATGGTTGTGATGTTTGAATGGTGTTTATAAATTGCTCCCAGTAGTGATTGTCAACGTAAACATCAGCTTGATATACGTTCAGCAAGGAAGAAATTAGCTGCTAGAAGTGATTTGAGATAAAAGGTTCAACCTTGTAAGGATGTGATTTGAGATAAAAAAAGATGCATATTTTTAGGAAAGAGGTAGTACAGACACTGAGAAGAAGAGGAAAAAATGTGATTTCTTTTTCAATAGCTAGATTTTGGCTTTTGAGGAGAAAAACAAAACATTCTTTCCTAGTGTAAATCAGAGTTCATAGGAAGGTAAAAGAGTAGAAAACTAAATCCGAGTTTTTAAAAGTGAGAACAAAAATAAAGTCTTTTCTGAGTAATAAGCTTGTTTGCATCACTTTTAACATGTTGCTTCTCTGCTTGACTATATTAGTTGCAAGTGTATGTTTGCAAAATTGTTTCTGGTAATGGTTCCCGATCCCATGAACTGAGCCTAAGGGATAGATTGGGATCTACTGCTGTTAGAATATTGTAGCTTGAGATATGTCCAGTGAGGAAGAAACCACTAGCTAGAGTCACAGCCTAGTCCCCAGTGAAGTCGCCAAAAATGTGAGGGCAAGTTTGTGCTGTGGATTTCTAGCAGCGATAGCCCTCTTGATAGAGCGAAGACCAGGCCCAAAATCGATCGAAGGTGTGACCTAGGAACAATTTTGTTGTGACTAGCTGGATGGCAAGAACAGCTATTGAGCTAGAATATAACAATAGCGATTGGGGTTAGATGATAACGGCAGTGATTGGGTTAGATGATAACGATAGCGATCAGAGTTGATTTCAGGAGAACAGAACTTATAGGTAGATATGGTGTGGGAGCTAGATGCCTGGGAGTTTAGCAGAGAGAGAGAGTTCCAGCAATGGCATGATTTCTGGGTTTTGGGTTAAGGTTGATTGGGATGAATTGATGGCTAGGGATTTAGAGACAAAGCTTGATCTCTTGCTTGATGTTTTTGGGCTGTTGTGGCTTGGTTTCCTACGGCAATGAACTCGCCTTTTATAGCGGTGATAGACGGGGAGGGTTGGCCCCAAGAACCAGAGGCTTTGAAAGATTATTCTTAGTTTTGATGGGATCATTCTAAAACCTTCAGCTTTTGTTTTCCCCATGAAATCAAAAGAATGAAGGCTTGCTTTGGCCATGTGGGTAAAGACTGGTGGCGCGGGTATAGGATGGCGATGGGGATCCCAGATTTCGTGCTGCCGTGATTTTTAAGAAATCATAATCCCTTGTTTTGTGCTATTGTAAATTGTGATCACAAATACCTAAGGATTATTGGAAATTGAGGCAGGATTTCGGAGGATGAGAGTTAGGAAGGTTTTGTATAGACTTGGGGTTCTTACCAGAAAAGGATGGAGTAGTAATCCCAGCAACAACTTGATGGAACAACGTTCCTGATTTGGGGAAGACGACTCCAATGTCTTTTTGGGCTACGGGTTCTAGTGTAGTGGACCTTGGGCAGGGAATGACTCTAGTGGGCTCTAAGTCTTGTTGGGCTTGCTTTCATCTCTCTACTAGCCCATGTTAAGATTTTGGTCCATCAAGCATGAATTTTGGTTCCCAAGTCCAAAATTATCGATGGGCCTTATCGTAACAATGGGTCTCACAGGATCGGTTACCTTCCACACCACATCCAGCCGTATAAGCCCCAAACGTAGCTTGGGCCTACGTGTATTGCATGGTAATTAAGCGTGTCGGCTGCTTTGAAGAGGCACGTTAGTTGTTTGAGAATTTGGGCTTGTTGTATCTCTTGCTAACTAGAAGGCTTCCTTTTAGCATGAAATGGGCTTGCTTGAAGGCCCAACTAGGTTACGACGTTGATGACTCACCTTCTTCACGTGTCACTTATTAAATTTGAACTCGTGGAAATTTGGGTGTCAACACACTCCATCATGAAATGGGCCTATAGATTCAAAGTTTCCAATTTGGGGTCCAAAAACTCAAAGCGTAATACTGGTCCAAACTTTGCCAAACCCCAAAAACCATAGCCTTCATTTTGCTCTGGACACCTCGAAAAGAGCCCACACTTTAAATCCGGAGGGCGGACCGGCAACATGCAATTACACCACTGCCATCGATACTGTCATAAGCTCGGTGACAACTACAAACGGAAGCAATAGTGTCCAAATTTGTTTCAAGTGTTACCCATTGATACGCGCATCGCTATATTCATCTACAGTCCCGATCGGTGACAGCATCGCCCTAGCTTCCCACGACACCTGTCTCGATTTCCACCTCTTGAACGGCGCACAATAGTTCCTGAAGGTCCACACCAGCGTATCACTATCGGAGCCCTTCTTGTCATATAAGGGCATCCAAGCCGAGTTCTTGTAAAAGCAGATGTCTTTCCACCCCTGCTTGTCGTACGGAGATGAGATAGAGTTACTAGGATAGAAGATGGAGTAGATAGGAGCACGACAATTTCGATCGAATGATAGAGAAGCACACAGCCGGGCCGCTTCCTCCATCAAACCCATCCAGAATTGGGCATGGGTTTCAGCACCAAAATGATCTGGGCACCTAGCTAGGCCACCCAAACCACCAACAATTCCTACAACGACTTCGACCTAGAAGACCTATCTAATGACTCTAGCAAGCATGTAGTGCCGCCCCTCAACCTTGACGACAACACGTGAAGGGCATGGTCATTCTTCGCGTTCACAGAGAGCATCTCTGTAACTTTGATGCTCCATCTTTGTGCAACAGTGCAGCCCAAATGCACCTTGGTTCGCCTGACAGAAGCATTCTCCCAAGTTGGATTAGAGAAGCAGAGAGGCTTATCCCCCTCAGGTGGGACTAGGCATCTTGGTGGTTCAACACAGCCAAAGCCGCTGTGTTTGTCGCTGCCATAGCATACGAGCCGGGTTAGGGTGAGCACACAGAGGAGCGCCGTTAGGGAGAGGCTAGGTTTGCCATTAGAAAAACTCGGGAAATTTGTTTATAGTTTGTTTGTTTGCGTTAATAAATTACCCAATTAAGAGTATGCTAACATTAAGTAAGTACAACATATACTAGCAACGTGCCCGCATTTTTCGTGGGTGATAATGTGATGTTAATGGAAAATAGATCGACTAAAAAAATAGTGATTATTTATTTTTTAGACATAGAATAGTGGTGGTTTGGGTATTTTTTTTCAATTTACTCTTTTATTTATTTATATTTTATTAACTTAATTTGATAATTATGTTATTAAAGGGTATTATCGGCACTTTTAAAATTTGGTGAAACTTTTGACTAGGGCTGGGCGTTTTGACCCGAAAACCCCAAAAACCGGCCTGAACCGATCCGGACCGCCGGGTTCGGGCCGGGCTTTAAGAAAAAAACACACAAAAATTTGAGGCCCGGACCGTTTAAGAATAAAACGGGCCGGTCCCGGGCCTGAGAGTACACCACCATTAAAGCCCGGATAAAAGCCCGAATAGATTATATATGTCATTATGCCACATGCCTTTCTCTTATAGGCTCCACGTTGAGCCTTCTTTCAATTAATAAATATTTTTTTATATTTTTTTTTTAGTCTTCTTCTCAATCAACGTTCCCTCTTTTCCTCCCCCTCTCTCCACACGTTTTCTCCTCCAGATTTTCTTCCTTCTTTCTTCTTCTCTTCAATTCTTCTTCTCCCAGATATACCCACCTCCGGCAACCCACATATATCAACACCATCATGACCCACTTATTCTCCCTCTCGCTTCCTCAGCCCCGTCTCCTTCAACGAGGTTCGTCAACTATGCCTTTCTCCAGAGCACGGCTAGTCGGCTACTGTTGCCACTACAGCGACAACCTCAACCAGTCGACCTCCTCAAATTCCTCCATCTAAACCCCGACGAATGTGTTTTTGGCCGGATTTTTTTCGTCAAATTCCTCGATCTCCTCAAATTCTTCAAGTTCCTTAATCGGTTTATCTGTTTCTAACCTGATCGGTGGTGGATCTTCACCGCATTTTTCAAATCTTGAGATGGTGCAAAAGGCCCGAAAACCCGAGAAACCCGGCCTGGAAAACATCGGTCAAGGCTCTCTCCGGTCCCGACTGCCGGAAAACTTCATCTGAGACCGACCCGAAAACTTCGGGCTCGGTCCCGGGCTCAGCATATTGACCCTCGGGCTGGGACCATGCCCAGGCCTACTTTTGACACCAAAAGAAAGCCTCCAATTATAGTAGTACAAATTAGTTTTTTTTTTTTTTTTTTGAATCAGAAAGGTAAATTAGACCTGTGGGAAAGTATAAAAAAACATTAAGGGAGGTGTATTGTATTTGGATTTGTGTAGACTTTTTTTAAATGACAGACTTTTTGAAAAGTCCACAGATTCTTTAAAAAATTAATAGACTGCTATTGATTTCTTAAAACCATTGATTTTAGCAATAGACTTTTTATTGATTCTTGAAAATCTATATACTTTATAATAAATGACTTCTATAGATTTTCTAGTAAATAAAAATAAAAAACACAACCAATGCAGTCCAAATGCAAAGCAAGATAATAACTCGTTGCCACTTCAATTACTCTGTTTAGCTAGTTTGTTCTTATTTCTAATTTTCCAATCAACTTATATATACACACACACACACACTGTCACGCCCCTGATTTTTCACACAAGAAAATCGATATATATAATCCCATAATTATACATGCGTGAACGTTCAGTCATTAATACAAAATACCTGGAATCTTTTTCCTTTTAAACCAAGTATATACTGATGCCCTGAACCCTCAAAGTTAATATACACTCGCTCCATAGAGTTATATATTACAATGCTTACGAATTAAATTGTCAACAACAAAATAAAACGTAAATGCAGCTCAGAGTAACTATACAACGGAAGTCCTTATCAACGGTAAAGTCACAAAGATAGCTTCCTACCGTAAAGCTGCAAAAGCGCCACCTCAGCTTCAGCCACGATTTCCTTAACCTGCAAGATTAACCCCTACACCATTCCATTGAATAGTGCACCGGGTTGCCACACAACAAACCCGGTAAGCTTATGAAGCTCGTATGAGTAGCTCAAAACCAATTACACAAATTTCACAAAAGCCTCCTGCTCATAACCTCACTCCTAGCATCCAATTACACAAATTTCGGTCAAACAAGACTTCCTCAAGCAATGTTTGACACCACCCTAACGCACTACTGCGAATTCCAAAATCACACTCATTTCTCATTTCCCCCCTAGGAGCTTTTGTCATCAACATGACATTAAAGGTGAAAAACAATGAATCACCGTCCTATCCTCACAACAGAGTGCAATTCATCGCCACTATGACTCCTAATGTAAAACAAATCATCAAACAATAAAATCAAGGAGAAATCAAGGCAATCACATAACAAAATAAGCAAAACAATTCATAGTAACCCCTGCATATAAATTAGTTCAGGAGGTCACATTAAGTCAAGCAATTCAAGACAAGGTAGTCATCGAAGTCCCACACTCTAACGACGTCTGTAGGTAGCCCCAACCATCACAGCAGTCCTCTCGATCTTTGTTAACTTAATAACAATACAGCTCCGCTACCAAGCAGTCATTACACTGATCATCACACAGATTTCCACCGGTTATCACCCAAATTTACATCATCCTACTGATCATCACATAGATTTCAAGGATCAACACATAGATTCACAAAGATATCGCCAATCATTACACAGATAGCGACCATCACATAGATTTTGCCGATCATCACATAGATAGCAATCATCTTACTAATCATCACATAGATATTGCTGGTCATCACATAAATAGCGATCATCACATAGATTTCACACAGATATTTCTACACGAGCTTTACATATGACAATCATCACAAAGATCCATTACGAAGCCACTAATACATGAATATATATGTATATATATATACCCCATAATATATATATAGACATACATAGTCATCCACTTACAAATGCCTCTAATACCAACTATAGTCGTAGTTAACCTAATAACTCCAAAACAATAGGGTAATCATGTTCATAACAACTAATCGATGCTGCTCATAACAATATCAATCCTACTCATAACAAATATCGATCCTGCTCATAACACATATCGATCCTACTCATAACAAATATCAATCCTACTCATAACACATATCGATCCTGCTCATAACACATATCGATCCTACTCAAAACAAATATCAATCCTACTTATAACACATATCGATCCTGCTCATAACACATATCGATCCTACTCATAACACATATCGTGAGATTTACTCACCAAACGATAAAGGTATTCCATTCATTAATGAACCTTGTGAGATTACTCACCTCGAAATTCCCGCTGCGTCTTCAATTCAAAACAAGGCAACCAATCCACAAAATAGCCGTCCAAGGAGTACTACGTCACGTACCTAAGGAATTACAGTTCTCATTCAGTCAACGAATCACAAGGGATAACGTTTGAAACCCTAAATCGAACCAAAATTCCCAAGGTGACGCCAAATGAGGCGAAACCACATCCGAGACCTCCCAAAGTCTCCGGAATTCGTCCACGATTGATGTGACCAAACCACAAGTCGATCCGATGCTCGAATCCTCACGGATCGAATAAATCGATCGGTATGAAACTGCAAAAATCATAACAATTCCATACGAACTCCAAAATTTGCATATTATATATCGAAACGCTCGTATCAACGAGTAGAACATATATAATACCAAAAACAGTTCCTTAAGTGGCCGGCCAAAACTCAATATTTCACAAAACTCCCAACATCAAAAAGCTTCATCTAAGCATGCTTGTGAACTTTCATAACTGGATCGAAGTCAGAAAACAAGCCTAAGGGATCGAAAACTACCTCACAAGCCGTGAACAGTAATCCCAACTGAGTTGAACAAGGTTTCACGTGAATCGACCCAAACAACCACCAACACTAGTACAAAAAGTTAATCACACAACACTAATCACACAACGGAACACAAATCATCTGTTGTGTGTTGAAGTCAGTTTAATCATACAACGGTGCTGGTTGAATTCTGTTGTGTGAATGCCAACAAAGTGATAACTTTTTTATAGGAACTACATTGCACAACGGAAATTAAGCATGGTCCGTCGTCTGAGCCTTAAAAATTTAGCGGCAGATTTCCCTCCACTTCAGAGTTTTGGTTGGATGTTGAAAAGCTGAAATTTGGGCTACTAGGACAACGGGTTTTATTATTGCCGTTGTGTGATTGAAAAACTAAGCACCAAAGTTGAAGGATGCTTGCTTGAATGTCTTCACCGAGATAGGGCTAGTGCAAGCTACAACAATCATACAACAGATTTAAGATTTTCTGTTGTGTGAACATGCAACTGGCTGTAACATTTTAACCAAAAATGTTGAAGGCGCCATGTTTCCCTCCATGATTTTACATTTTAATTTTTAGTGATACATTCAGACGACAGTGAGATATATTTCTGTTGTGTGAATAACTTAAGAAAATTTTTAGCTAGGTTTTGATTCCCACATCGTGTCTAAAAGAAAGAAAGAACAAAAAAAAACATAGGCCGCTCTCTCGACACTTAGCTCTCTCTCGACTGCACATCGACACTTAGCTCTCTCTCTCTCGACACTTAGCTCTCTCTCTCGACTGCATATCCCTTACACTTAGCTCTCTCTCTCGATCTGGCTTGTTGCTATCGTGCTTTGCTGCTGCTGGTCCCGACTCTGCCACCGTTCGAGATTTCTCTCTCTCGATCTGCCACCGGTCGCGATTTCTCTCCCCGTTCGGATCCATTTTGGTTCCGCCTTCCAGAGTTCCAGGCTCCAACCACCGAGCCACCTCCCCTTTCAGTCTGCCTGAGCCACCTCCTCTGCCACCGAGTCACCTTCACTGCAAGTCTATATCTCTGATCACTGCGACTCCTTCAAGGCTTCAATCCCTGAATCTTAGGTAAACATCGATTACCCAGTACCCATGCTGATTTGTTTGATAATTGGGAATGGGTTGTCCGGATTTGTGAATCATGATGTTTGGTGTTTTGGGTGTATTGCTCCTAATTGCAATATACCCAGTGTGTATTGCTCGTAATTTTGATTACTAGGTGCTTCTCCTCTCTTCCTCCGTCGCTCTCTTTTGGATGTTTGATAAGAAAATTCTTATTGTTCATTTTCGAGTTGTTTGGTCTTCTTTTGTGAATACCCAGAAACCATCTTGCCAAAATTATTGGAACTTTGAATCTTTGATAACCTATTCTTTAGGAAGTCAATGTGTGGGAGCTTTATGACTTGAGAATGATTGACTCAGAAGATCAAGCAAAGCTTCGCTTTGAGTTGTTCATTTACTAAGGTAATACTGATCAGTCTCATTATCTTCTTAGATTTAAATCGGTACCTATTGTTGTAGTTTCCTGCAGCTGTGATTGTTTGCTTTCATTACTTCATGCATGGTTGCTGCTAGGTTTGAGCATAGCTGTGATGATTTGAATGTGTGATGTATTCATAGTTTGCTTATTCTTCACGCATGTTGTTGCTTTCGAGCATGGTTCTGATGCTTCAAGAATTTGCAGTCTTGCACATGTAAATCCACACCACCACTTGCTTATTTTCATGTTTCTTTGTTTCCTAATGTGTAAAACCACTGCCCTTTTTCCCATTATGTTCAAGCAGTTCTGGTGTTATACCTTCTGTATCAAAGCTTGCACCTGGCCAAGCAGCTTATCACTTCCTAGCTGGTTATCAAAATGGGAAGTTCATGCCTGCATACAGCAAAGGGCCTTCATCTATTGACCTGTTCGAACTGGCAAAGGAGTTTCTGTTGAAGGTTAAGCTTGGATGATCTCATCAAAAAAGAAGAAAAGAAATTAAGTTAAACAAGTTGTTATGTTAACAATATGCTTTCACCATTTAGATAAACTTAGTAATCTTGTTATACATTTATATGAGTAATTTATCTTACTGCAGTTGAAAGATGACCGGATCTCATCCTACCTGGTTAATGCCAATGGAGGAGAAAAGGGTGCAACTGGTAAGAGCAAATCGGATGACTTGGACTTTCTCTTGGATAGGGAGTAACATCTTGATGTGATTAGTTTTAGTGGCGTTCTGAAATCCATGTGACTTCTTTGAGTTCTTTCTATACCTAGAATCAAATGTTCTGTGCAAAAAGTTTTAACAAAGGATTATCAATTACTTTCTTTCATTTTTCGCTTCTGCGGGTGTGTGTGGCCTATTATTTGGTGCTGTACTAACTTCTACAATATGATTTATGCAACATGAGTTCAATCAGGAGCAACTTATCAATTGATTCATTGCTTTGGAACATTTTGACCGGCTACTTTAGCAGATGATTGTTTTAATACCTTCAACTTTTCTTCAGGGATGACGGGGATGTATAGAAAATTGATTTCAAGATGATGTCAAACTTAGAGAGCTTCTTTGGCCATTGATAATGTGTATAGAGAGCTTCTACGGCTCTGAAGAAGGGTGAGGAGGATTGGAGGAGGAGAAGAAGAAGAAGAGGTATGGGCAAAAAGTGGTGAGAACTAGAGAGATGAAATTCTCGCTAGTGTGGGGTGTCGCTTGGTGTTTCTGTTTTTGGAGTATTTTATATAATGTTGGAGGAAAGTATATGAATCTTTTTGGGTTTTACTGGGGGAGGAATTATGGGTGTGAATTGTGATTATTAGTTTTCGTGATTAATTGGACAATGACTGATTTAACTGATAACGCGGAGGAGGAGGAAAGTGAACAGTTCTGCTGCTTTGGGTTTATACTGGGGTTGGATTTCTTTTTTTTTTTTTATCGAAATGAGGTAGCAAGCTAATTCGATTATGAGTTCGTATTAGTCAGTACTCAGATTGGGATTTGCGAAGATATTTAGTAGGATTAGATTTTGATTGGGTTTTAGACATAGTTATGACGTTTTTGACTAGTAAGTTAAAACTAGTAAGTTTTTGGTTTGCAACGACTCTCTAATTATGGAGGCTGCTTTTATTGACTGTCATCTTGGTAATTATTGTTTCTCAATTGAACATCATAATTGGATTTTACGTTACTCATTTTGGGTTATGCCCTTCTTTGTAATGTTCTTTTTCTTTTGTTGGGGTAACACTGAGATTTGTTTCTGGACTGTGAATTTAGGTATAGTACTTTCTTGAATACTTTCTTGAACAGTGAAAGATATGTAAAGCATTGACCGGTTTGTAACAATGTGGTTATGCTTGGTGAGCAAAGAGGTGTAATCAATTTTCTATAGATGATGTCAAACTTCCTACATGGTTGACGGGGATGATGTTTGTATTCTGCCCTGTTAAATTGTTTGATTTTTGTAGTCCTTTAAATGTGATAAGTGTTGGTTCATTTGATGATCTTCTTTTTCATATTTCTTTTTCCAATAGGTGCATGGCTGAATATCTCCCCCCTCTTGAAGAGACTCTTGAAAAACAGGTCAGCTGCACTTCATTCACTGGCGAATCTATTCAGTCTATACTATACAGTTGTAATTTTGAAATGTATCATAATTGTTAGTAAACTTTGTCTTGTTATCAAGGTTTTGGAGGCAGTTTCCTTAATTGATGTTAGAAGGCGCTTTATTGAGGCATTAGCCGTTCAGTTTGGAAGACCAGTGGAAGCTGATCCGGTATGCATCCTAGGCACGTACTTCTTTGCAACGTGTTTGAAACACTAAGGGTAACTGTTCATCTTGAAATCGCAGATCTTTTGCAGAAAGGAAACGTTTCTAGCTGCTTCTAGAGTTTTCACATTCCTGGTATGCATAATTGTACTGTATCCTATTTGTATGTATATTACTTAAAACCAAGGCCTATGCTAAGTCATTGATCAATGAATTGATACTGCACTATCACATTTCTTACCATTTTGCCTACATCTAGCAAAGCTTGTAAGTCATGTCAGTTTTATACACTTTACTCTAAATATAAAAATAGATATTGTTATACTGTATTAGTTGGCCTTATTGTTATATGAAACTTGTTGTATTTGCTGCATCCTTGCACTTGTTAGTTGATCTTCCACATTTATTGGCCAAGCTTATGAGAGTTTCGTTTGTATAGGTTCATTTAACAATTACAACTCAGTTTCCAAAGCAACCGCCAGCTATAGTGCTTCACTTCATTCGGATTCTGACTCTTTTGTGGATGTATAAAATGAATAAGGAGAGAATATGTAGCCTTTGCTCTAATTCACCACCTCTTTTGTGTTAGTATCAATGGATTTACTGCATAACGTGATGACTTTGGGGTTCTAGTTATTCATCTATATGCTGTGATTGTCATTCATACAGTTGTTAATGTCCTCATTGCATACTAATATATGTTGTGTTCTTTTTATCTGGACTTGGGTTTATTTTGATGCTGATATTGATATTGAATTGGTTGGTTGTGTGTGCAATGTGCAATGTGCAGTGATCCTGCGCAATCAAAGACTGCGTTTGTTACGTTCAAGGATGCCAAAGCTCTTGAAATCGCACTCTTGTTATCGGCTCTTGTTCTTGGGTTACATGCTCTTGTTCTTCATTCCTCTGGAAAACCAACCCCTTTGGTACTGTATCATGCTCTTCTGCTGCAATATGTGCTAACTCGTGAAGCTTCACAATAAGCTTGGAGGTGATGCAAATGAGAATATATATAGTGCACAGGTTGCTTGATAAAATGGCACAAGAAGGTTTTGTTGAAGCGAAAAGATATTATATCAGCTTTTGATTCATGTGTAGCTAGCTAGGAATGCTTTATTGTTTGGTACATTACCTAGTCACTTGAATGTATGGATGTTTGAAAAATGGTAATGGAATGATATGGATTTGAGTACTTTTTATGTGGTAATTACTGTCCAATATTTAGTCTTACAACACAATGTAAATCAATGTGTTGTCTGATTGTAAAAGAGTTCAAAATTGAGGCTTTTCCTACAACAGTCACTGGTTTGTTACCCAATTTGATTACAACATTCACACCACAGCCAATCAAATAGAGTAGTTGTGTGAACTAACAACCAACAACAAAAGAAAACAAAGTTCTGTTGTGTGAGATTATAACACACAACATAAATGAAATCATCTCCGTTGTCTGAGTAATCAACAGACAAGGGAGATAATTTCACTTTAGTTGTTCTGTTGTGTGAGATTCATAACACACAATAGAAATGAAATCATTTCCGTTGTCTGAGTAATCAACAGACAAGGGAGATAATTTCACTTCAGTTGTGTGTTATTAATCTCAGACAACAAAGAATGAGTAATATCTGTTGTGTGTTATATATCTCAGACAACAGAGAATGAGTTATATCTGTTGTGTGTTATATATCTCAGACAACAGAGAATGAGTTATATTTATTGTGTGTTATGAATCTCACACAACAGTGAATTCTTTCTTCTGTTGTCTGAATGTACCGACACATCCCCGCGCATGCCATGCCAGACACATGCTTGCACAGAATTCACACAACGGAAACAGATATTCTGTTGAGCAAAGTATTATCACACAACGGTGAAATCATCGTTGTCTGATTTTTCAATCACACAACACTCGTTTAGACCACGGTTAGTTTGGTCATCACACAACAGAAAATCACCGTCGTCTGATGACCTTTTTGTAGTAGTGCAAGGATCGATCGACGAGGCTGCTCTGAGCTCAACCAAGAAGACTCGAAGCCTTATCGACGTCGGAACAAGGATTTCCGGTCGGGTCCGATTTCCTCAACCTGTACCGTCTTGCAGCGCCTCCGTGAAGGAGAATCGCTGCTAGAGACCACCACAGAGACGACCGAAGCAAGGAGACGAACTGATCTGGGCTCGTTTCATCGGAAGAGGTCGCCGGAGTTGTGAGTTCCGACCGGGTCAGATCTCCGGGTTCGGGTCGGGTCAGTCGAAAAACTTCGACTTTGAAGGTGCAGACGAGAGAGAGAAGAGAGAAAAGAATATTTCCGGAAATGGAAATATGGAATTATGAAATAATTTCCGATTTTTCTCTATTTATACTAAAACGGAAACTTCTTCCGCTAGCCATAACTTCCTCATACGAACTCCGATTTACGCGTTCCATATGTCTACGAACTCGTATCGACGCGCTCTACAACTTTCGTGAAGGAAGTTTTCGGAGAATCCCAACGAATAAAAAGTCAACCTTTGGCAACCCCCCTAAAACCATATTCTTCAATTAATTATTCGCCCGAAACACTTCCGCTCCATCCACAAGCCACGAAACCGTCCAATAGTTATAAAATTAATTCCGAAAAATCCTCAGAAAATAATTATGAATTTCCGGGGCATCACACACACACACATATATATATATATATATATAGAGAGAGAGAGAGAGAGAGAGAGAGTGAGGGCTATAATAGTCATTTTAGGACCTGTTGTGTGAGAATTAGAAATAATAAAGACTAAACTGTTTAATTTAAAAATTTTGGACTAAATTGTTTTTCATGCAAAAGTATGAGGAGTGACGAGTATTAATCCAAAATACAATATATATCACTTGATGTTTATGGTTAATTATTCTCATCAATTTTGTTTTCACCTATTAATCAATGTATTGATCTATAATCAATCAATCGAAATTCAATTGTTCAAGCTTTCCTTGAACCATGATATAAATTCAAATCTATGAGAATAATTAATAAGACAAAATCCAGTATTTCATAGCAGCACTATTCAAGGTTTTAGGGGTAGACCACAATATTTGGGTCTTAGGGTTTTATAAATCATTTTTTATTGCTATTAGGGTTCCAAGTATCACAATTGAACAAAAAAAAAATCACATTCTACAATGAACATGTTAGGTATCAAAAAATATTGATATCATGAAAGATTAGAGAAATGATAAGAAGAAACAAGAAAGAGAAATGATAGATTGGTATTATCAGATTGGTAATTTTAAATTTCTCTGTGGAAAAAAACGAAGGAATTCGTTATTTAAATTCCTCATTTCAATTTCCACCAAAATAAGTGTCATTTACGAATTCTTTTGCAGTATTCAATTTTTATTTCCAAAACAAGACTTTTTTCTATTTTGTCTTTTTATTTGTTTTAAACTTTCTTAATTTATTACACATTTCAAATCCTAAATAGATGCAACCAAACAATAGAATTGCAATTAATGGAATTTTAGATTGATGGAGTTAAAGATTCCATCATTTATAAATTCTTACGGATTTTATAATTTTCTCATCCAAACGCACTCTAATGAGACACGTTAATTAAGTACTTTATGATGTAGATTGGTTGTAGATTGGTAAGAAATAAGAATGAGTTTTAGCCAATACATGATTATATACACAAATTTATATATAATTTTCTCTAATTTTTTATTTATATATTTATTTTGATAATTATTATTATATCCCTAATTTATAAAATTAGTTAAATTATACTCTAAGTTATAGTTAAAATTATAGTTATTAAATTTTCTCAACCTTAATTATTTAAACTAACAGTTATAATTTTCTACACCTTTAATAGTTATTAAATTTAATGGACAACATTTAGAGTATAATTTTAACTATAATTTAGGTGGCCATAAATCCACTCCTTATAAAATTATTCTAAAGTAAAAAGATGTTATTGGATTTTGGACAAAGTGGAAAGACAAACTCACTTGTCTTAGAGCATTTTTAGTAATGCTAGCTATTTTTTAGTCAAATTTTAGCCAAAATAGCTAAAAAGTCATTTTGGCTATACGTCTGCAACAGTGCTCTCTATTTTAGCTAGTTTTGAATTTATATTATTTTTTAAATAAAGATTAAATAGTTTAAATGTATTTATAAATTATATAAAATAACTTAAAAGGAATGTCTAAAATTATAGAGAGTCTCATCTCGCTCTCAATATTTAGGAGCGAGGTAGCTAAAAGTTATAATAGAGAGCCACTTAGAGCATCTTTAGCAATGCTAGCCATTTTTAAGTCAAATTTTAGCTAAAGTAGCTAAAAAGTCATTTTAGCTAGCCACTTTAGAATTATATCTGCATCAATGCTCTCTATTTTAGCTAGTTTTGAATTTATATTATTTTTTAAATAAATATTAAATAGTTTAATTGTATTTATAAATTACATAAAATAACTTAAAATGAATGTTTTAAATTATAGAGAGTTCATTCCGCTCTCTATATTTAGGAGCGAGATAGCTAAAAGTTATAATAAAAAACCACTTAGGAGCACAAGACTGCTAAAATAGATAAAAAGCTAAACATGCTCTCCAAAATAGCTAAGAGCATCTTTAGCAATGCTAGCCATTTTGTAGTTAAATTTTAGCTAAAATAGCTAGAAAGTCATTTTGGCTAGCCACTTTAGAAATACGTATGTATCAATGCTCTCTATTTTATCTAATTTTGAATTTATATTATTTTTTAAAGGGAAAAAGATACAAACAGTACCTGACCTTTGGCCCATTAGTAACTTTAGTACCTGACAAAAAAAAAATATCATTTTGGTACCTGAAGTTTGAAACCCGACCCAACATTAGTACCTAGACCGTTAACTTCGCTTAACTCCGTTACGGAGACTGCCAGCTGTCATATTTTAAAGGGTATTTTCGTCTCTTTGTATCTTAATTAATTTTTTTTTCTTTAAGCATTTTTTCCTCTCTCTCTCTCTCTCCCCTTTCTTATCTTGTTCTTCCCTCTCTCCAGATCAACCTGCAAATTCAAGGACTATATAATGTTGAAACCTTAATGTTGAAAAAGATCAGGAGATCGAAGAGTCAAAACCTTAATCACCAAGAGTTTCAAGAAACCCAAATCCAAACCCTATAAACCTCCACCTCCACCTTCCCCATCTCCATCACCACCATCTGAACCAGAAATTGAAGTGCCCACAACCATGTCACCACCACATTCACGTCACACACACAAGCAAACCCCTTTCCTCTTCCCCCAAACCCAATCCACAGTCCTCCCTGACCCTTCTCCTTTCTTCTCCCAAAACCTCCTCAAAACCCCACTCCCCAAAAACTCTTTCTTCCAAAACTTGACCCTTAAAAATGGAGATCAACCCGAATACTTCCACCCTTACCTCATCAAATCCGCCTCCTCCTCTCTCTCTCTCTCTGTTACCCATCTCGATTCTCCAACTCTGCTTTCTTGTACCAAGTCTTCAACGCTGAACTCACCATCTCAAACACCCAAAACCCACAAGAAAGACATGTAATTTCTTCTTTCAATGATCTCAGCATCATGTACTCTGGAGTTTTCCTCCTCCAATCTCAGATTCTTTCTCGTCCGGGGAAGCCCATTTCTCACCTGCTCTATTTCGAACCGGACTTCCATTTCAATTTCAACAATCCACGCTATTATATTATTCTCTTCAAATCAGTCTCGCACCAAGTACACGATAAAGCTCAACAACAATCAGACATGGCTTGTGTACACCTCTTCTTCAATTGATCTTACTAATACCAGCGTATCTTTGATCACTTGAACTGGGTTTTCCGGCATTGTGAGTATTGCAGTACTGCCGGAATCTGAGAAAGGTAATGGAGATGGAATCGGCGACAGAATGGCGTTGAGGAACTGTGCCGCCGGAGTTGAGGGTGATGGCGCGGAAGGGAGCTACCGGAGCTGAGCAAGATGGTGAGGAAGGGTTTTCTCGTCAGAGAGAGAGAGAGAGAGAGAATGATTTTTTTTCGTTTTGGTGAGAGACTGATCGATGGAGTCAATTTTCTTCCACGCAGAGCAAAATCATCAGTAAGATATCAAAAGGGGAGTTTTCAAGATGCTTTCGCCAAGCATGAAAGCTCTGGGCGATACGAATGGGAGAAGGTGAATCAGTGGAGATCAAAACAATTAGGCAGAGCATGAAATTGATGTGGAGATCGAAACAACGAGGCAAAGCATCGTTTGAAATTGATTTTGAGGGAATGACGGGGAATTGAGGTTGGGGCTTTGGATGTAAAGATTTGGGCATTGGAGGTTGAAGAAGAGAGTGAAGATTGTGGAGTTTTGGATTGGGAAAAAACTCTCTCATCTGGGAATTCTTCTTCACCAATCACTAGCTCTGTTTTATTTGGCCGAACGAGGATGAAGAGAAAGAAGAAGAGATACTCAAAACCGGGACAAATTTGCAGGTTGATCTGGAGAGAGAGGGAAGAACAAGATAAGAAAGGGGAGAGAGAGAGAGAGGAAAAAATGCTTTAAAAAAAAAATTAATTAAGACACAAAGAGACGAAAATACCCTTTAAAATATGACAGCTGGCAGTCTCCGTAACGGAGTTAAGCGAAGTTAACGGTCTAGGTACTAATGTTGGGTCGGGTTTCAAACTTCAGGTACCGAAGTGATATTTTTTTTTTGTCAGGTACTAAAGTTACTAATGGGCCAAAGGTCAGGTACTGTTTGCATCTTTTTCCCTTTTTTAAATGATGACTAAAGAGTTTAAATGTATTTATAAATTACATAAAATAACTTAAAATGAATGTTTTAAATTATAGAGAGCCTCATCTCGCTCTCTATATTTAGGAGCGAGATAGCTAAAAGTTATAATGGAGAGCCACTTAGGAGTCTGGTGCAGCTGCTAAAATAGATAAAAAGCTAAACATGCTCTCCAAAATAACTAAGGAGCCAAAATAGAGAGTCTGCTAAAGATGCTCTAAAGAGCCACAATAGAGAGTCTGCTAAAGATGCTCTTAGGAGTCTGGTGCAGCTGCTAAAATAGATAAAAAGCTAAACATGCTCTCCTAAATAGCTAAGGAGTCTATTAAAGATATTCTTAATAATAGTGTGTGTGTGTGTGTGATACTCTTAATAATAGTGTGTGTATCTTCTGACCTACAAATTCTTTATATAAAATAATAATAATAATAATAATAATAATAATAATAATAAAGGGTTCATACTTTTCTGAATATAGACAATTATAGAATGGGTGTGGCTATTGTCACCCTACCATTTTCTTAGTTTACCCTTCAAACATTTGAATTATTGAAAGACTATATTACCCAAGTGCAAAATGACTAATAAGTACACTAATTCTATAAAATCCAAATACATTTAGGGTGGTGCTATCCACACACCCCATCTATTTTTTTATTACTTTAATTCAATTTATTTTTACAATTTACCCTAACTACCATCCCTTGCGATTCTAATTATTTTTTTCTTTTTTTATATTTTACAGATCAATCATTGCCAAGTTCTAAACCCTTATTTTCCCGCAGACGAGGATTTTAAAACTCTTTGTGATTCCTTCTTATTTTGACCATGATCTTTAGATTTTGTACAAAGAAGTTAAGTTTTAGGTGATGAGGAAGTAATCAATAAAGTTTATGTGATTACTGATATCCATTATAAAACTCTGCATTAACTAACATTATGTTCTTTCTGTTTATGTTTTGTTGCAGATTCATAGTGCCATTACGTAACAACAATCTTTTGACTGGAGTGCTATTGTATTTTCTTTGGATGCAATTTTGCAACTTGTGAGATATTATTGCATAGGATCTACTTGTTACATACCGGAAATAATGTACCAAAGTCTGGTGTTTTTTTTCAGCCTAATGTTGAACTTTTATTTATGGATGAGTGTACTTTCAATACAGTTATCTAAAATACATTATATTAAAAGTTTCATACCTTTGTCCAATTTTTTTATTTTTATTTTTTGTTTTTTGTTTTTGTTGTACCTAGAAATTTTCTAAATTTGCAGATTACGTTTGAAAATGGCTTATTGCCAATCTATAAGAGAGAAACTTTAATAAGTTAGGTGCAATATTGGAACCCCAGACAACAAAGGAGTAAAACATGCCTCTTACCCCTCCTACTCATATAAGGACAAACTTTGCAATTTAGATAATAATTGATTCATGATTGACTTGCTAAATAGAAAAAAAGAAAAATAATCAAAATTTTAAGGGAGGGTAGTTAGGGTAATTTGTAACAATAAATTGAATTAAAGTAATAGAAAAATAGAGAAGGAGTGTGAATAGAGAAAATAGGTGTGTGAATAGCACCACCCTATCTTTATCTTCTCAACCCAAATTTGAATTTATTATTTTTTTTTGTCTTTTTGTTGCTTCCTCATCGTTAATTCGTTATTCAATTCACAAAACCATTACTTTTAACTTCATCAAAATCTTTGCAATATTTTTTGTGAACACCGAAAGTAAAAATCAATCTCTTCTTCATTGATCATAGTTGTAAATTTACTAATCTTTTTACATAGATTGAAATAGAGAACATTGAAATTCCTGATAAAAAAAAAAACATTGAAATTGAAAGAAAACATTAAAAAAATGGGAGTAAATCAGATTATGATTTTATTATGAATCTTTAATAAATTTTAATTTTTTTATGAGTATAAATTAAATGAGAGATTTCCGTTAAAAATATTTATTTTCTAATTGGATATGTCATATATATATATAAGGATATTCTTGGAAAGAGAAATGGTTTAAATAAGTAAATTTAATAATTGAAATTAAAATATAGGGTGTAAAGAGCAAGTAGGGTGAACAAAGAAAATGGTAAGGTGACAATAGCCGCACCCTTATAGAATAACTTACTTTCTTTAACGCAGTTAAGCGGAGAAGGCTCAAGATACATCTTCTCTGCCTCAAGGGAAGAATAGATAGGACATTCTCCACATCAACATCTTTGTTTTCTTGAAGTTTTCGTTGTATGTTTTCGATGATCACCATCTTCTGAGTTTTCACTATTTGGCCCACAACCACGTCTAAATCCTTTGGGAGCCATAGATCTATTTCTGGGCTAATCAATTGCATCTTCTGTCGTAAACCGTAACAAGTTAAGTGTTTAAACAATGTTGAGCGATGGTAAATTTAACCAAAAAAAAAATTCTTATATTTGATTGAATCCTAATAAATGAATTCTTATGAATTTTAGTAAATAATTAATGAGAGATCTTATCTCTCTTTTTGACCAAAATAATAATGAGAGGTAAATAGTATCACTACATTAAATACTGTGCAATATTTTAATTTTTTTTGGGGGGGGGCGATTTGCTAAAACATATAAACTTATGTATAATTATACATAATTAGTTGTTATGTTCGATTGATTTTTTTTTTTTGGTTGGGAGGGGGTAACCTAGCCTCCTGCAGACCCTTCAATAGTTCCAACCCTGTTAGTAGGTACACTAATTCAAAGACCCTTCAAACTTGCTAGCCACAAACTGATGAGAGTTAGGACTGAAAACGCTAGATATGTGAGTTCCACGCTAGGCCATTCGATTAGCCTTACTGCACCAAATGGTTATAAAAACCTATGTTTTGTTTCAGACGGATTTAAAATAAAACTTGTGAGTGAACTGGGTTTTGTTAGTTATTTAAAATCATTAACGCCATAAAAGTTACGGTCAAAATCATGGAAGAGTGAGGTAAGAATAAAAAAATTAAAAACTATCAAACAATCTTGCTTTATTTTATATCCAATGTTACCCAACCATAAATTTTATGATCATGGGTGACCAAGTGAACATATGTGTACTTGAGTATCTTTGTATTTTAATAAACGTGATTTGTGTGCTAAGTGATTCTAGCCTTCGAGGCATGGTAGTACGTTGAAGTTGGAAACCTACCAAATTCTAACTCATTGCCAACTTGCTTTCTCCAGTGCCCAATTAACAAGCATAAATTTTATGATCATGGGTGACCAAGTGAACATGTGTACTTGAGTATCTTTGTATTTTAATAAACGTGATTTGTGTGCTAAGTGATTCTAGCCTTCAATGCATGGCAGTACGTTGAAGTTGGAAACCTACCAAATTCTCACTCATTGCCAACTTGCTTTCTCCAGTGCCCAATTAACAAGCATAAATTTTATGATCATGGGTGACCAAGTGAACATATGTGTACTTGAGTATCTTTGTATTTTAATAAAAGTGATTGTGTGCTAAGTTATTATAGGCATGGCAGTATGTTGAAGTTGGAAACCTACTAAATTCTAACTCATTGCCAAGTTACTTTCTCCAGTGCCCAACAAGCATCTCGATAGTTGCCTAATAAGTGAACTCACCAATTCAATTTCGGCCACATTGTTCGGCGATCTTATAACCTAATTGACAAATTTCACCACCACTTCATCAACGACTCTATACACGTCTAATCAGAAACCTTGCTAACTGGTCGGCTATCGGTCAACTAACAAACCCTATCGCCACCTCACTAGGAACCGCATGACTTGTAGACACAATGGAATCGCACTAAGAATTTGATGGGTACTCCTTGAAACTCCTTTTTGTGTTTGTACATATTTTAGACCATATAAAAAGAATTTGACTTCTTAAATAGACCGCATGCAAAAGAAAATGGATGTATCTAAATATTTTGTAAATACATCATCACATAGATTTTCATAGATTCTAAAACTTAAGCCAGAATGCCTATTACATACCTTTCAACTTCCATCTATAGACAGAAAAGAAGTTGTGGTGGTATCACAGTGGTACATAGAGATAGCTCCACTCATTAGACTTCTATTGCTCACTTATTAAAGCAAGCCCCTATTCAACTATGAACGAGCAGACAATGCATAATAATAGGCTAAGATTAAACAAAAACTAAAAAAAATTTCCTACCCTTTGAGCTAGAGCTAGGAGATTTGCTAGGTTTTTTCATTAGTCTCCCCTGGTTGGAAACGACTCGTCTTCGAGTCAAAGCTCTGCTCAATACATGTCCCATAGTATGGTTGCAAATCAGCAACATAGAAAGTTGCTAATACCTCCATATCTCCAGGTAAGTCAATCTGGAATGCATTCTTACCTTGACGCTAAAGCACTCGAAATGGACCCTCAGCTCTAGCATTGAGTTTGCCAAACTTACCTCTTGGGAACCTTTCTTTGCAAATATTTTCGGTCTGAAAAGTGTATCTTCAGAACTGGGTGGAACGCCAAGTAGCTTTAGATTCCGAGGTTCCCGCTATAGCCAAACATTAGGGAAAGATCATATATGCGGATACTGACAAGATAATTCTATCGGGCAATGAGGATACTCTAAACATTCCATTAGTTATATACCAATGTTCTGATAGGAGCATTTTAATGCGACGTTTTAACTGCTTTTCCCTACATTTTCTGCGTTATTTCCTTAATAAAACCCTGTTTAGGAAAGTTTCCATTCTTTGAATGGGAAAGTTCCTATTTGTAGAAAGTTTCCATTTTTGTAGTTTCTATTTTTCATTTTTAGGAAAGTTGCCCTTTTTCATTTTAGGAAAGTTTCTATTTTTCACTAACAGTTTCTATTTTCAGGTCCTTGTCACAAATGAGCTGAAATGAGCTCACAAATGGAGAGAGAAGCTAGCCAACGTTGGAGGGAGACAAGATGAAGTACAAAGGGAAGCACAAATGAGCAGAAATGAAGAAATGAAGCTTTCCTGGTCCAACCAGGAAACCCTGTCCAGAAAAGGAAAGCTTGCCAAAACAAGACTCTTGAGCCAACCATGAATGGAAATCGAATTAATGAAGTGACATGGCATGAGAGAAGCTTCTTGAAGACTCTAGATGATGACATGGCATAAAGGTGGCGCATGGAGGCCCAAGAACTCTCAAGAATGAAGTGGATTTTCGGCAATTGGATTAAAAGCCCACAAAGCCCATGGAATTAGGGTTTTTAACGCATGATTAAACCCTAGGGAGAGTTTGCCGTCCAAAAGCAAGGAGAGAAACAAGGAAAATGACGTGGAAAATCAGAATTATCAAAGAGGATTTCGGTTGAGATTTTCTAGGGTAATTTTTATGGAAAGAAAATATACTTGGAGACTTACCCTAGAAAGTTTGCGCCCAATGCCAAGAGAAAAACAAGGGAATTAAAAGAAAACCCTAGAGAATTCGGCAAGAGATATTCAAGGGAGAAATAAAAGGAAAGAGAAAAAGGTGGAGACCAAGAAAAGCTCAAAAGAAGTCTAGATACATTCCTATATTCCCTAAAGGAATTTTGGCCGAATTTAAAGTATAAAATCAGAATATATCCATGGAATTTCGGCAAGATTATTTAGGGAATTAAATTGGAATTATATGATTGGTTGGACCACCTCATAGGGCTTATGTGGCAAGCCATCATTGGAGGAAACTATGTGGCATTTTCAGATTAATTCCATGGAAAATAAAGAAGAAATATACGGCTTGGAGAGCAAGGAGGCCGTGCTCCTATATATACTCTCTTATATGTGACGTTAAAGGACCTTAGACTCTCTAGAAAACTTTAGAAAAAATCAGAAATTTTACTCTTGTTGCCGTGAGGTTTTCCTCTCCTTTCTCCATCCTCTAGTCATCTCCACGAGTTCAAGCAAGGCCAAGGGAGAAGAAGAATTGCCGTGAGCATCATCCTCCATCACCATCCTTGAAGCTTGCTTTCGAGATTCAAGAGACCACCACATCAATCGTTCATCACCATCTCCATCTCACGGTGTAATCCGATTCTCTTTTGTAACCTTTGCTTTGAATTTCGTTGATTATGAACTAGTTGACATATGTGTTTGAATGAATATTAATTTCTGGAATTTTTATGATTAATTGAGAATTTTCAGATTCATATTATTGTTCTTCAAGAGTTGCTTATGTGGGTTTGTTTAATTAAATTTGCGTTATAGATATCCTTTGTGTATTAATCTTATTTGGGTCGACACTTATAGGATTTATGCATGATTGTTGCTAGGTTTAAGAACATGAAATCGACTTTTCGTTTTGTGTAAACTTGAATCAAAGTAGTAAAGGTTTTGTACAAAGATCGAATTTAATTAAAGAGAATTGCAATTAGGTGGACTTTTCCATACTAAGTTGTACACTTGAGTTGATAGCCTTTCTCTATGTGTAATGCGTTGAACATGTTATGATTGACTAGCTTTCTAGGGCTTGAATGCATGTTTGATAGGATTAATCTAGGTGCTTTCGCTTAGGTTAATTAGCATTGAAAAGTAAAAAATGGGAATTCATTTGCTTTCGAATGTTTCACATGATCAACTCCTCTCTCATGACTTAGATGAACAATATTAGGACTTGAATCAATTTTAATCATGAGTTTCGACTTTGATCCTTGTTCTTGCATTCCATTTCTATTTTATGTTTTTGCATTTTAATTATTTTGTTAGCTTAGCATTTATTTTCGGCAAAATAAAACCAAAAACCAAAAATCCCCCCTTTTTCGTAAATATGTATATATTTTGTTATATTTTTGTAAATATTATACTTTGTTTTAATTTTAATTGTTTAATTGTTTGACAATGACAGGTGTACCCTCAATCCCCGGAATAGAACGATCCCTACTTACTTATACTACTAATGACATTTCAGGGTTAAATTGGTCGCTTCCCAAAAGTGACATCAATTTTTGGCGCCGTTGCCGGGGATTGAAAAATCACTTGTTAAATATGTGAATATTTGTGTTGTTTATATGTTGTGTTCGAAAAAAAAAAAAAAAAATTTACTAGTTAATTGTTTGTAATTCTCTTAATTGTTAGTTAATTAGTTAGTTAATTACTTAGGTTGTTATTTATATTATTGAATACGAATTTTAATTGTGAGTTGTAAATTAAAGAGGAATAGGTGAAGTCGTGTTTATTAATATTGGCCTAAACCCCTTATTGGTACCTAGTCCAGGTCCCTTAAGGTTGAGGGCGGCCTTTATTAACATTCATTGAACTGTCTTCACACTTAGGACCTTTTTCATCCAAGTAAGTATAGCCTATGTGGGATGGTGTCTAGGAAGGGGACAACGATCATGACGGTTTTTGAATCCAGAAGTGCTTACAAATGGGCTTAGCTCATGCCAAAATGGATTTTGTCTCTCGTGTTCGTCCTCCCCTACCTGGCCATTTCAGTAAGGTTGCCCAAAGGATGTAGGAGGGACTTTGTGTCTAGACGACTATACTTGGGCCGCACGTCCACTTGATTTACCGCTTGGAATTTAATTTGAAATCAATGATTTGTAACAAACGAAAATGTTGTGATTCACTAAGGTATATTGGATTAAACATAGTCTTGAAAAGGGTAGCTGTTTCAGTCCCATTGCACATCGAGACTCCCTGTTCCGTACCTAAGTGTTGAAAATAATTGTACAGAAAAGGAAAGAATAGAAATATTTGTAAGTATTTTCGTTAAAAAAAAAAAAAAAAAAAAAATTGTGTACAAAATGTGACGTTTTTGTGTTATCTTGTTTGTAAAATGTGTCTAATCTTGTTGTACAAAAGAGAAGAAAAGAATTAATTGTGAATATTGTTAAATTCTTGATTGTTATAAGTGTGTAAAATCGTATGAGTAGATAAGGGCCCTTTTGTTAATATTGGCCTTAACCCTTCATTAGTGCCTTTCTGAGGTCTTATGAGGTTGAGGGCGGCTTTTATTAGCATTTGGAGAACTGTCTAACACATGGGTTCTTTCCAAGCTGAGTAAGGGGCATATAGGTGGTGTCTTAGGTTGAGACCCTGGGTGATGGGTTCAATTGGATCTCAGAGATACTATAGACTGTGCCTAAACCACAATGTGGGAGTAGCCAATAGGGGCCTAAACCTCAATGAGGGAGTAGCCTCCGTAGTGTCACCAAAATGAGTCCTCCCTCTCACTTACCTCTTAATCTGGCCATCTAGCCTTCTGAAACAAAGGAAAGCGACTTATGTCTAGGCGACTATCCCTAGATCGTATCTCACCAATAGTAGTGGTTTCTATTGGGCTCGACTTACAACTTGTAATCAACTGAGATATTAACTTTATTTGTAAAGATAATAATACACTTGAACATAACCTCCACATGTAAATTGTGTTGTTTTGTACATTTTATACTTGTATAAACTTCTTACGTAATATATTTGTGAAGATTGTGGATAGTTTGTAATTTATACTTCTCTTTATACTTGTAATTGTGAATAGTAAACCGTGAATAGTGACATTTTGTACTTGTGTCTCTGTGTAAAATTATGTACATTATACTTGTTTAAAAAAAAAAAAAAAAAAAAAGTGATTAGTGAATAGTAACGTTTTTTTGTATAGATCATTAATTTGTAACTCTTTTATTGTATAGTCACTAACTTTATTTAGTGGAGGTCCGTCTGGCTGAAAGACGTTAAATTCAAGCGCTGCCTGGGAGGCAACCCAATTCAGAAGTAGCTGTGAAGGAGTCTACACACGCAGATTTGATTTCTCCTTCCCTATTTCTCTCTCTTTTCATTCTTTTTTTTTTTTTTTTTTTTTTTTTTTTTGAATTTAGTAGATCTTTTCGTAAATTCCATCCCTATATGCTTACTTGTTTTCATTGCATGCTTATGATTGATTACATTGAGGACAATGCAATATTTAAGTGTGGGGGAAGGGATTTACACTTTTATCTTGAGTCATATATATTGAGAAATACAAAAAAAATCGAAAAATGTCAAAAATTTAAAAAATTTTCGTTGCTTTTGTTTTTGTTTTGAGTCTTAGGATGCCCTTTCAACTGTCTAGGATGATTCTATATCTCTGAAATCAAGACTAAAAGAGGATCACAAATTGAGATGACTTTAAAATGGTATTCTTTGGTTAATTGAGATATATGAAAAATGTGTACCTTGTAGTGGATATGGATTTCGTGACCTTGGTACAGAATATGAGCATGTTAAGATGAGTTTTGATTCATAAAAGCCCATGTGAGATATTTGAGCCCATGTCCCTTTTTCTTGGAGTGAATCGAAAAATATACTCTTATTTTCTTGGCGATATTTTGATGATCTCATTATCCTTTCATCTTGATTGACTACTTGCCATAGATTAAGTTTGATGGACTAGAGAATGCTAGAATTCGCTCTTGTGCTTGTTGAGACGTTTGTCAATACATGGCCCTGATTCTGGAAAGGATAGAGGCACCCTAGGAATTACCACCATTGCCATATAAACTTGTGTCCCTATTTGTGCCCGTCGTGGGACCCCCCTAGATAAGCCCCTTTGAGCCTACGTTAAGCCTTTTCATTCATCACCCTTAAATCCTTAACCCTGAACCTTAGTATAGCTACACCCTTACCCTTTGTTCTAAAAACTTAGTGGAGCTATCTTTTGGGACTTTACTTAAGGATTTGGCACTGAGAATGAAAATTGAGAAGAGGTGAAAGTTCAAGTGTAGGGGTAGACTTATCCATAGAAAAAAAATGTGAAAGCCGTGAAAAAAAAGAAAAAAATGTGTACGGCTAAAAAGAAAGAAAAATGTATGTTTATGGATTTTAGTCCCCCATACTTAGTGATTTTGGAGTTTACTTTGAACTGAAGGCCCACTACAGAAAAATTTGGCCTTTGTCCATTCACTATAGTTCAAGGGAAGTTTACAATGAAGATTGGGCCCAACATGAAGACATTAGGCCCCTTTTATGTTACCTCTAGGGAAAGTGACGTTTTTGCAATGCCTTGGTGGATTTCTTGAGGTCTCTACATCTACATGTGCTCTGCTAGGTTTTTAGGACACTTTGATAAATCCTTACCTTTCATTTCTTGAAACCTTGAGCTTAGCCCCATTACAACCCTTGAGAAGACCTTCTTGATCCAATGACAACCTGATGGAATGAGTTACAAGAGTTGAACCTATGGCTTGGGTCCATCCTTTGGTATCCTTCATGAGCTTTAAAGAAAATTATACATGTGCTTTCGTTTCTTATTATGTGATATACTTGTTATCTTTCACATAAATTGAGTGTATAAGCTTTTAAGCATTGCCTTGAATTCTGAGAGAAGAAAGAGTGGATATACCTTGTGAGGATTTGAATCATACCTTGCTAAACATCACAGAACCCTCTACCATTGTTTGCCAATCCTCTTGTGGTGAATTCTTTGCAATTAACTTCGTGCTTAAACAGTGATTCTTAATCTTGGTGTTATGAAAGTAAGAGATTGCTGAGACAAAAGTTGAAGGGCAATAGAGTCATTGTTTTTGTAGAGTCTTTAATTTTCGTTGAGTCTTAGTGTGATTTTGCTAAGGGACTAGCAAAAGCTAAGTGTGGGGGAATCTGATAGGAGCATTTTAATGCGACGTTTTAACTGCTTTTCCCTACATTTTCTGCGTTATTTCCTTAATAAAACCCTGTTTAGGAAAGTTTCCATTCTTTGAATGGGAAAGTTACTATTTGTAGAAAGTTTCCATTTTTGTAGTTTCTATTTTTCATTTTTAGGAAAGTTGCCCTTTTTCATTTTAGGAAAGTTTCTATTTTTCACTAACAGTTTCTATTTTCAGGTCCTTGTCACAAATGAGCTGAAATGAGCTCACAAATGGAGAGAGAAGCTAGCCAACGTTGGAGGGAGACAAGATGAAGTACAAAGGGAAGCACAAATGAGCAGAAATGAAGAAATGAAGCTTTCCTGGTCCAACCAGGAAACCCTGTCCAGAAAAGGAAAGCTTGCCAAAACAAGACTCTTGAGCCAACCATGAATGGAAATCGAATTAATGAAGTGACATGGCATGAGAGAAGCTTCTTGAAGACTCTAGATGATGACATGGCATAAAGGTGGCGCATGGAGGCCCAAGAACTCTCAAGAATGAAGTGGATTTTCGGCAATTGGATTAAAAGCCCACAAAGCCCATGGAATTAGGGTTTTTAACGCATGATTAAACCCTAGGGAGAGTTTGCCGTCCAAAAGCAAGGAGAGAAACAAGGAAAATGACGTGGAAAATCAGAATTATCAAAGAGGATTTCGGTTGAGATTTTCTAGGGTAATTTTTATGGAAAGAAAATATACTTGGAGACTTACCCTAGAAAGTTTGCCGCCCAATGCCAAGAGAAAAACAAGGGAATTAAAAGAAAACCCTAGAGAATTCGGCAAGAGATATTCAAGGGAGAAATAAAAGGAAAGAGAAAAAGGTGGAGACCAAGAAAAGCTCAAAAGAAGTCTAGATACATTCCTATATTCCCTAAAGGAATTTTGGCCGAATTTAAAGTATAAAATCAGAATATATCCATGGAATTTCGGCAAGATTATTTAGGGAATTAAATTGGAATTATATGATTGGTTGGACCACCTCATAGGGCTTATGTGGCAAGCCATCATTGGAGGAAACTATGTGGCATTTTCAGATTAATTCCATGGAAAATAAAGAAGAAATATACGGCTTGGAGAGCAAGGAGGCCGTGCTCCTATATATACTCTCTTATATGTGACGTTAAAGGACCTTAGACTCTCTAGAAAACTTTAGAAAAAATCAGAAATTTTACTCTTGTTGCCGTGAGGTTTTCCTCTCCTTTCTCCATCCTCTAGTCATCTCCACGAGTTCAAGCAAGGCCAAGGGAGAAGAAGAATTGCCGTGAGCATCATCCTCCATCACCATCCTTGAAGCTTGCTTTCGAGATTCAAGAGACCACCACATCAATCGTTCATCACCATCTCCATCTCACGGTGTAATCCGATTCTCTTTTGTAACCTTTGCTTTGAATTTCGTTGATTATGAACTAGTTGACATATGTGTTTGAATGAATATTAATTTCTGGAATTTTTATGATTAATTGAGAATTTTCAGATTCATATTATTGTTCTTCGAGAGTTGCTTATGTGGGTTTGTTTAATTAAATTTGCGTTATAGATATCCTTTGTGTATTAATCTTATTTGGGTCGACACTTATAGGATTTATGCATGATTGTTGCTAGGTTTAAGAACATGAAATCGACTTTTCGTTTTGTGTAAACTTGAATCAAAGTAGTAAAGGTTTTGTACAAAGATCGAATTTAATTAAAGAGAATTGCAATTAGGTGGACTTTTCCATACTAAGTTGTACACTTGAGTTGATAGCCTTTCTCTATGTGTAATGCGTTGAACATGTTATGATTGACTAGCTTTCTAGGGCTTGAATGCATGTTTGATAGGATTAATCTAGGTGCTTTCGCTTAGGTTAATTAGCATTGAAAAGTAAAAAATGGGAATTCATTTGCTTTCGAATGTTTCACATGATCAACTCCTCTCTCATGACTTAGATGAACAATATTAGGACTTGAATCAATTTTAATCATGAGTTTCGACTTTGATCCTTGTTCTTGCATTCCATTTCTATTTTTATGTTTTTGCATTTTAATTATTTTGTTAGCTTAGCATTTATTTTCGGCAAAATAAAACCAAAAACCAAAAATCCCCCCTTTTTCGTAAATATGTATATATTTTGTTATATTTTTGTAAATATTATACTTTGTTTTAATTTTAATTGTTTAATTGTTTGACAATGACAGGTGTACCCTCAATCCCCGGAATAGAACGATCCCTACTTACTTATACTACTAATGACATTTCAGGGTTAAATTGGTCGCTTCCCAAAAGCGCACCACGTTCCAACAAAAATATGTGTATGCACCAAAAACCCCAAGTTCAGCGAGATAAATGAATTAAAAAGGGACAAATTTTAGCGAATGGTACTGCTATGGTTGGTGATGAACTCGCTTTGGGAAAAAATTGTATTAGTAGCTTATATGCCTTGGGCGGGTTACTTATTAGTGAGCATCTGATATATGGACATATTTATACTTCTTTTCACATATGGAAATATGAAATTCGGACTCATGTGACAAGCAACGGTCCTAAAAGAATTACTAACGAAATATCACATCTAGAAGTCCATTAACTCCGCAGTTTAGACAAAAATGGAACTGTGAGGCTGGGATCTTGGGTAAAGACGGGTGATATTTTAGTAGGTAAATTAACGCCGCAGAGCATAATATCATGAAAAATGGATAAAAACTTTGGCTGCTACTTAGGATCGGCAATATCTAAAATATCAAATTTTGATATTTGTATCCTGTCGAAGTAAGGAACCATGGCATATATGTTTGGAATATATTCCATCTTGAGAGAGTTGAAAAGGCACTATTGAAAGGTTCTATACAATTGCCCTTTCTCAAAGCATTTCTTTAGACAACAACCCCACTTTTTCCTCTTTTCGGATGGTAAGTATTTTTCAAAACATGAAGTGTGAATCAAACCCATATATGAATTGAAATTGAGATACTGATGCCAGTTCTTCCCTTCTAAATCAGACATATTCATATCTAAAAGGGGTTGGCAATAAGTTCTTTCAAAACTGACTATTTGTTCTTCTGTTAGAAGTGTCCCAGAAATGTCTGTGATCGAGTAAATAGCTTTACAAAAAAATGGATCAGATCGAATCGAAAAATGAAAATATTTGTACAAGACGTGCCCACGGTAAACGCTGGTAGCCAAGAGCAGAGCGGATAGCGGCTGAAAGCATCTAAGTAGTAAGCCCACCCCAAGATGAGTGCTCTCCTATTTTGACTTCTCCAGAGCCTTGGTAGCATAGCTAAGATGGCGGTGGGTTTTTTCCCCCTGCAGGGGTGAAGCGACAGAATTTTTGAGTATTCAAGAGAAGGTCACGGCGAGACGAACCGTTTATCATTACAATAGGTGTCAAGTGGAAGTGCAGTGATGTATGCAGCTAAGGCATCCTAACAGACTGGAAGTTTTCTTCTTTGAACTCCATATATCTTTGATGCTTGTCTGCTGCTATTTTGTACTTCTTATTATTTTCTTCCAATCTCTTCTTAACTTGTGAGTGCAAATTTTTCATGTGTGATGCCATGTCTTCAGCATCACCACTGAATTTGTTGGTGATTGGCAAAGGAAATAAATCAAGTGGGCCATTTGGAATCACCCCATGGACTATCTCAAAAGGGCACTTTCCCGTTGATCTATTCTTGGACATGTTGTATGCGAACTCAGCTTGTGACAAAGAGAGGTATCAATTATGCTTTTCTTCTCCAACAAGACTTCTTAAGAGATTTCCAAGAGATCGATTTACCACTTCAGTCTGACCATCTGTTTGAGGGTGATGAGAGCTACTTAATTGAAGACGAGTTCCCATTTTACACCATAGTGTCATCCAAAAATGGCTAATGAACTTAGGATCACGATAAAATGTAATAGACTTAGGCATCCTATGAAGTTTGACAACCTCTCTGAAACACAACTGAGCCACATGAATTAAATCAAAGGTTTTGGTGCAGAAAAGAAAATGTGTCATCTTGGAAAATCTGTCTACCACCACAAGAATAGAATCAACCCCACATCTTGTCTTCGGCAAACCCAAAACAAAGTCCATAGAGACATCTTCCTAAGGTGATTCAGGAACGGGCAATGGTGTATACAATCTTTTATTCTTAGACTTACTACGTGGCTACATGGCTCATTCGACACCTCTCCACGTGCTTAGTAACATCTCTATGCATTCCATTCCAATAAACTTTTCTTCAACTCACCCCAAAGTTTTGTCACGCCCAAAGTGTCCATCAAGGCCTCCCTCATGCAATTCATATATTATAACATGTCGTAAAGAACATCTTGGTATGCACAAGCAGTTGCCATAAAACAAGTACCCATCATGCAAGAAGAACTTCAAAGCCTCTCCTTCTCGACAATCTTTCCAAATCTTCAAAAAGTCACGATCGTCTGAAAATTATTATTTTAGAATTAAAAATAAGGGCTAAATACTAGTTACTACCCTGTAATTTAGGTCCGAAATCAATTCAGTCCCTAAACTTTCAATTTCATCAAAAACACCTCTGCGTTATCAAATTTCGTCTAATAGGTCATTCCGTCAATCATCCATTAGTTGGAGCCGTTAACTTGCTGACGAGGCATGCCACGTCAGATCATGTGGGCCCCACCTGTCATGTAAAATTCCCAAATTGCCCTTGCCTCTATTCTAACTCAGAAACCCAATATATACCTCGCATTACACGATGTTATCCCGTAGCACAATCCCACATTGAGAAAAATTGAAACCAAATCCTCTTGCTTTGAACGAGGGCGAGACCCAAACGATAGAGAGTTTCTGATTAAAGGCGTGAAGAAACGAATGAGTGTCGTTTGATTTGACGAAGATTTTGACGTGGCCAGTCATGAGATCGACGTTTGGATACCCAGAAAAACGAATGGCGGAGATGAAATCCCTTATTACGGTGAGTCTGGTGTTTGGGTTTTGGATTACAATTTCAAATCTTCCAAGTTGGTTTAAAGAGTTTCGGGTTTAGGGTTTTGCAATTTCAAAATTGGGTTTAGGGTTTGAGCTTCGGGTTTCAAATCCGAGTGAGTTGGGATTAAAGGGATTCAATTAAAGCTGGTTGTTCGGAGATGGTGAGGAAGTGGGCTACAGAGGATTGGGTGTCTGGGTAGTTAGGTATTCACTGCAATTACAGATTGGAGGCTATTGGATGACTGGGCTTGTACATGTTTCGGTGGAGAACAGATAAGCTCGGCGGTGGGAGCAAAGAAGATGTTCGGAGGCTAGATGGTGTGATCACTGGGCTACACTTCAAGGGTTCGGTCTGTTCCGTGCGTGATGGTGTGGTCATGGAGGAGAGGTGTCTGCCTCTGCTTCGAAGAAGGGATCCTTGGTGCCCAGAGCAAATTTCTGGGTTGATGGAGGTTTTGGGGGACACGGCAAAGAAGGAGTGGGGTGTTGATAGGTATGGGTCAATGAAAGGTTGATTCGGCTTCGGTCGCCGAGGAATGATGATGATGAGGAGGGAGGTGGCCTGGGGGGTCGAGTGAGAATGATGTGGAGGTGGAGAGGAGGTTAGACCATGATTTGATCTGGTTCGAGATGATATACCCGAACTATAGTGGGATTAAGTATAATAATGTTCTGGAGAATAGAGTGGATGATCAGGATACCCATATTGCTCAGTTGGAGGAAGAGAATTTGAATTTGAAGGAGAGGTTGTTCTTGATGGAGAGGGAGTTGGGGGACTTAAGGAGGAGGATGTTGAGACCAAGAATGAGAGTGAGTTGACGCAGGGTCAGATGAATGCATAGAGGGATGAAGAAATGGGAATTGCCAGCACAGAGAAGAGCATTGGCGTCGGTGACTAATCTGGCCCACGTTAATGTCATGCAAACTGTTCCTAATATTCTTCTGCAATTCTATGAATTATCTTTTGTTGAGCGTTAGAGTATAGTGCACACATTGCTGCATATTTATAATATATAAAATTAATATTGGTAGTGTTTTCTTCTGCTAGAATTATAATTGTGCTTGCAGTTCTCTAAAGACTACTTTTCTCCCCTTTAAGGTCTGGGGAAGACTGGTGGTTCTTATTCAATTGTAAAATTCAACTCTGTAATTTTATTAATATAAGTAGCTTTGTTTGATGCTAAGCCATATTATAATCAAGTACATTGCAAATATGGAGTTTGATTTTTTTTTTGGCAAAAAATCACAAATGGTCACTGAGTTTTCACCTATTCGACACTTAACTCACTGACATTTCAAAAAACCACTTTAACTCACTCACTTTATGCACCGTTTATCATTTAACTCACTCAATGCTAACATCGTCTACTCAATCGTTAAAGGACGTTATTTCCAAAGTCATTCTGGTCCAATCAGTTATGAAAAAAGGGTTTTGGATACCAATCCCTAATTTCGAATGCTGTTTTTCATTCGACCCATCTCTCTCACCATTGCTTTGAAACCTCAACTCCACAGTCCATCAATTCAGTTCTAGAGCGAGAAAGAGAGAGAGGGAGGGACGAAGACACAAAATCAAGAGTTCTCATTGAGAATTTGAATGAGCATAGATGTCAGAGATTTCAAATAAATGGAGATATTTCAGACTTGATGGAGAGCCACCAACACCTCATGGTAATTGAATCTTCCCCTTCAATAAGTGATATCACTTTTAGGGTATTTACGCCGATGATAGGTTGGGTTATCAATTTTTTTGTTTTTAATCCATAAAAGTGGTCTAGAAATGGAGTTAGGGTTTTTAAATTATGAAGATTGAAATTGGGATTGAAACGAGGGTTTTTAAATTAAGCTTTAGTATAACTTGTGGTTTGTTGTTTTGTTTATGGAAATTTGGGGGGAGGGAATGGGGTTTTTTTATTGTAATTGGGATTGGGTTTACTGAAATTGGGATTTGTCTATAGGGTTTTGTTTATTCCACCTATTGATAAGTTTATTAGTGCAGACATTTAAGGGATTTGTTTAATGAAATCTTAGTATGGAGATTAATTCAATTCAATTGAGAATGAGTGCATCTTTTGATATTAGAACTTCCGTGAAATCATATAAGAGAGTCCACAAACCAAGTTCCTCTGTTCTTGAAAAATAAAGAAAATGTACGGTTCAAATCCATGTATTCTATTGTTTCCTTTGCTACTCTGTTTCGATATGACAAATCTCTGAACAATGATCAATTTGTTTGTTACTGCTTTTTTATTTTCTGAAATTTTTGTCATGGAGATTGCGATCAGATATGTTTGTCACTGAGATTATGGTTTGGTATCTTATTTGCAGATCCTAATTGGTTCACAATTGCATTTCACCATGGGGGGAGGTTTTATAGGTTGGGAAGTGGTAATAGGTTTTACAAGGGAGGAGAGGTGGCTTATGTGGACAAAATGGAGACTGATAAGATTTCATGGACTTGTCTGAACTGTTTTGCTGAAGACTTGGGGTACAGACATCCTCCAATCGCATATTGGTTCAAGTTACCTGGAAGTGTAAATGGAGAAGGCTTATTGCCAATTAGTGATGACAAGGAATTCAAGACATGTTGCAATTTATGCCAACTAGTAGGGTCTTAGAAATTTACATTGTTGGGGGTGGTGTGAGAAGAAAGGAGGAGGCAGAGCTAGAGGATGCTGGAATTCTGCCTATTAAAGACGTTGATCACCTACAGTATATGGGAAATGTTGTAGAGGACTTAGAAGAAGTGGAAACATTAGAATTCAATGCCAGTGGTGTTGGTACATCGAATGGCCTAAGGATTACAAATGGATCTGAAAAGGGAAGTCGAGCAAATGTGGTGAAAAACAAGGGGGGTAGGCCTAAACATAAGAAGCACATGGGATTTACAAACGGGTTTGTAAATGTGCAAAGTAGTGAAGCAACTGAAGCTGGAATGGGAGTGGGTGTAAATGGTAAGAGAATTAGACCAGAGGCAAGAGCATGTAAGGTGAAAAAGAAACCAAGCAGATATGACACTAGATTTAAAGGGGAGATGAGTTATACTGAATAAGGAGTCGCAGACGAAAGTGAAGAATCTGACAGCGATGATCCAGATTTTGAGGACGTTATAGATAGTGATTGGGAACTTAATGATGAGGATGATGAGGTACTATTTGAATCAAATGTTGATAGTGGATCTAAAAATGTGAATGAGTACAATGACATGGGATTTGCAGGTGATATATCTGATGGAGAAGGTGAAGATTCTGAAAGGTTTGACAACGGGAATGATTCTACGTCAAGTGAGGATGAAGGAGAGAGAATTCAAAAAGGAGAGAGGAAGAAGAAGAAGAGGTGGTCCAAGTGGAAACAGTTCACGAAAAATGATCTGCAAAACCCAGTATTTGAGCTTGGTATGGAATTTCCAAATGCATATGCCTTCAGAGATGCAGTTAGGGTATTTTCAGTGAAGACTAGAAAAGCAATCCGGTTTATTACCAATGATTCAAAAAGAGTCCAAGTTGTGTGCAAAACAAGTCCAGACTGTCCATTTCGGATATGGGCCTCTGTAAAGGATAAACAATCAGGTACATTTTCCATTAAGACACTCAAAGTAGAACATGAATGCAGTATGGTTGAAGGAAAAATATATCATTGCAATGCTCCATTCATAGCTAAGGGATACCTTGATGCTTTCAGTGCTAATAAGAGTTAGTCAAGGGAAGGTATACAATCTGCTGTGCAAAGGGATTTTGGATTGCATGGTGGGTATCAAATGTGTTACAGGGCCAAAACAAGAGCTGCAGTTATTGCAGAAGGTACAATTGAGGACCAATACAACCTCTTGGAGTCCTATGCAGTAGTATTAAAGAAGACAAATCCTAATACTTCAGTTTGGATCGAAGGAGATCTAGTAGGTGATAATGTAAGAAGGTTCAAAAGAATTTATATTTGTTTTGGTGCATTGAAAAAAGGATGGATGGAAGGTTGTAGATCAATCCTAGGAGCTGATGGATGTCATTTGAAGACAATGCATAAAGGGATATTTCAAACAGTTGTTGGCATCGATGGGAACAACGGCATGTATCCTATTGCATATGCTGTTGTTGAGAAAGAAACAAGGGAAGCATGGATATGGTTCTTCAAGTTTGTGAAGGATGACCTGTGCCTAAACAATGATCACTCATATGTTTTCATAAGTGATAAGCAAAAAGGGATTCTGGATGCAGTAAAGGAGTTGTTCCCTAATTCAGAGCATAGACATTGTGCAAGGCATTTATATAACAACTTCAAAGGAGATGGGAATGTTGGTGGAGAGCTGAAAGACTTGTTTTGGGCTGCTGCAAGGTCGACAACTAAGTCTCATTGGATGAAGAACATTGACACCATTCATGCTAAGAGCACAAAAGCATGGAATTTTTTAAAGGACAAGCCTACTGAACAGTGGAGCAGGTCACACTTAAAGAAGATTGCAAGTGTGATGTTTTACTAAACAATCATTGTGAGAGTTGGAATTCAAAAAATTTTCCTGCTAGGAAGATGCCAATTTTAGGACTCTTGGAAGATTTGAGACTAAATGTCATGATCAGATTGGCAAATAGGTGTGCAGGGCTTAGATGGAAAAGTAAGGTCGGTCCAAGAATTGCAAAACTGTTGAAGAAAAATGCTGATAGAAGCCATGAGTACGCACCAAGAGAATCTTCAAACAATAAGTTCCAAATTCAAGGAAGAGGAGTCTCATGTCAATCAAGTGTTATAAGCACTCATGATGTAGGTCTCAATAAAAGAAATTGTACCTGCAGAAGATGGAATATCAGTGGACTTCCATGTCCACATGCAATTTGTGCAATTTTTTCAAAGGGCCTGTAGATAGAAGACTTTGTGGATGTGGCCTATTCGCAAAAAAAATACATGCTTGCATATGGTCCAGCCATAAACCCAATTCCTGGTGTTGAAGAATGAGATGTTATCGAAAAGCCAATTCTGCCACCATAGTACACTAAAGGACCTGGAAGGCCTAAATTCTCAAGAAACAAAGAACCAGGTAATTTGTTTTACCACTTATTAATTTTCAGTTCACTTACATACTGATTCCTAACTTATTTATGTTGTTACAGATGAGCAACGTCTACCACCTCCTGGAACCACTAAGCCACCTTCTGGAACTGAGAAGTTACCAAGGGCTTACTATCAAGGAATTACATGTGGACGACGCCATAAGAAAGGGCATAATAGCATAACTTGTGCAAGAAGAGAAGCACAGTCCCAAACAAGGGTAAGAAAATAATTTCTTTTAAAACTTGAAACTGCAGGTTGAATTTTTTTTTTTAATTGATCAAATGAAACTGCAGATTGAATCACCACCTTCTCAAAACTATGGAAATGATATGCATGTTGATCAAGCTTCACATGATGACAATGTATGAACTTTTGTGCTTATTACCAATACTGTATGTGCATGTTAATATGTTTTGAAAGTCTGAACATGTCAATTTGTGTTTATTAGGTTCAACCAAACACCACCACCTCTATGCAGCAAGATCAAGCCCATACACATATATCATTTGAGAACACACTGATAGAAGAGGTAATGAGATACATGTGGCTTGAAAGTTTAATTAATGGTAGAGAAGGTTAATTAAATGATGAATAAAAAATGCTTGCAGGTGCATATACAAACACCCTCAAGTGTGGGAGCTACTTCATCGCAACCACTTTTTACAAACCCATCTATGTCACAAGTTTACCCTCATCCTCAATCGTCTTCACAGCCAAGTGTTATCGGATTATCCTCTGAGAAAGGGAGGCTAATGCAGACTAAGTCACTAGCAAAGAAGCAAATACCTATGAGAATTCAGCGCAACAAAGCCCCTGCACCAAATGAAAGATCTTAGTGCAAGCCAAATTGGAAGCCATGAACCTAAATTGTTTTCTTCTTTTGTTTTTTTAGCTCTATTAAGCAATAGTCTTGTTGAAGCTGGGATTAGATGACATTGCATTTTGTAATTTAAGGTTGAGCTTTTGTAATCATAATTGATGTTAGGCTTCATAACTACTACTATATACTCAACCTTTTATCTTTTGTATGCTTCAACAACTAGACAACAATTTGGTTTAAGTGTAAATTCATTATCAAGTTCATTATCATCATTCTAAATGTGTGTGTTTTTCAACTTGTTTCCATCATTCCTTCTTGAGAAATTAAATGTTTTAAAGACATGGGTTTCAATGAAATATGTGAAGGAGAGTAATTAAGGCATAAATGTATGATTTTATAGATTTTGAGAGAGGAATGGATATGGAGGGAAAATTAAACTCATTTTGGAAGGAATACTGTACAATAGTGAGTAAGACCCAGATCGGACAATAATGCCCCTCCAATAAGTGCACGTGATGGATCATGTGTTAAGTTTATAGAATTGTATAGACGGCAGTGAGTTAAATGATAAACGGTGCATAAAGTGAGTGAGTTAAAGTGGTTTTTTGAAATGTCAGTGAGTTAAGTGTCGAATGCGTGAAAACTCAGTGACCATTTGTGATTTTTTGCCTTTTTTTTTTCAAGTGTGCAAGTTTTTTGGTGAAAAAATTTTAAAAAATTGAAATGGAAGTTGTAAAAGGGTTTTTGGGTTAGAATAGAGCTAGGGGTAATTTTAAAATTTTGCCTAATAGATGGGGTCCATATGATCTGACGTGGCATGCCTCGTCAGCAAGTTAATAGCTCCAACTAACGAGTGATTGACGGAAGGACCTATTAGACGAAATTTGATAACGCATGGGTGTTTTTGATGAAATTGAAAGTTCAGAGACTGAATTGATTTCGGACTTCAACTACAGGATAGTAACTAGTATTTAGCCCTAAAAATAAAAATAAAAAATAAAAAATAAAATTATTATTTTAGAATTTTAATAAAAATAAAATTATTATCTTGTCTTCATTTTTTTTTCATTTTCTTCCATGCATATTATTCTTTTAGGATTTCAAATCCAATCACAAAGACCTGCATAGAACTCAACATAAATGATATTCTACTCAATGCATCAGCAAATTTGTTTTGGAGGCCAGATTTATGCCGAATTGGAAAGGTAAATTCCTGAAAGTAAGCCCCCCATTTTGGATGTCTAGCATTTACCTTGTGTTGGCCATTGATGTACTTCAGAGCCTCATAATTTGAGAATAAAATGAACTCTCTGTGAATCAAATAATGGCGCCAATGTCGCAAGAAATGAAAAATAACATAGAACTCCACATCGTAAGTTGAATAGCGACGCTTTGCTTCATGGAGCTTCTCACTAAGAAGGCAAATGATTTTCCTTCTTGGCTCAAAACAGCTCCTATTTACTTGTGGGTAAGCATCACAATCTAAAGAAAATACCTTCTCAAAATCTGGTATTGCTAACACAGGGGCAGTAGTCATTTTCTCTTTTACTAACTCAAGCTTTCAGTAGCTTCCTTACACCATTCAAATTCACCTTTCTTTAAGTAATCAGTGATGAAGGCTATAATTGAGCTAAAATTTAGAATAAACCTCCTATAAAAAGGAGATAGTAAATGAAAGCTTCATACCTCATAGATATTACTAGGAGTTAGCCAACTGCGAATAACATCCACCTTGCTTGGATCAACTTTAATTCCCTCCTTTGAAACAACATAACCAAGAAACACCAAGCTATCAGTTAATTAAGAAGTCACACTTCTTAAGATTGGCATATAACTTCTGTTCTAACAATACTAGGAACACTTGTTTGATGTAATCAGTATGTTGTTTTTCATTCAGACTGTACACCAAAATATCATCAAAGTAAACCACCAAAAACACCCAATGAATAGTCAAAATATTTGATTCATGAGGCACATGAAAGTACTTAGTGCATTTGACAATCCAAAAGGCATGAAAAGCCATTTGTACAACCCATCTCTGGTCTTGAAGACTGCTTCCATTCATCTCCAAGTCTGACCCATCTCTGAGCAGCCTTTACGTTTTATTTTGTTGTTGACAATTTAATTCGTAAGCTTATGTAATATATGACTCTATGGAGCGGGTCAATATTGAGATAGTGGGTTCAGGGCATCAATATGTACTTGGGTTAAGAGGGAAAAAGTTTCAGGTATTTTGTATTGATGGTTGAACGTTCACGCATATGTAATTATGGGATTATATATCGATTTTCATGTGTGTAAAATCAGGGGCGTGACAGCCACGACAGCGCCGCCGCACACTAGTATTGCGTCTCCATTGATCTATTGCAAGGCCCATCAACTAGTGTACCTTGACGCAGCTTAGGGCCACCATCATCTCTGACATCATCTACAACTTCGTCAACTCCTCACAAAGCAACAACAATTCTCATTGCAATCGAGCCTCCTCCCTCCAAAATTGGTTAGTACAAGATTGACAAAAAACCTATCTCTCACTACAGCTTTCATCCCTTTACTTCGACTGTTGAGCTAAGGCCGTCGTGACTTGGTTTCCCAGCGATCCAGATCGGGCGTAGCAGAGCCACCCCCATAGAATATGTGGAGGTTGGAGTAAAGTACTTGGTTGGTTGGAGCCAGATTGATGGCCTCGGTAGAGTGGGTACTGGCAGAGTAGACAGTATTACCATTGGCTTTAGCTTCAGCTTTGTCTGCCATAGATGATCCTTGGTGACAAATAATCAGACGACTAGCAAGGTCTCCATAGATGCCAGCTTATAGCCCACTCCCATGGAGCAGGATGATAGTAATGACAATCATTAGTGAAGTTGTTGGTAATTGACATTAAAAAGCAGCGGTGATAAAAAAACAAGAAACAACTAGGGTTTAGGAGAGTAGAAGTCATTAAAATTCTCCATTGTTTATATCAATTGGATGTCTAAATATAAAAAAGAAATAATAATTAATTTTAAAAAAAAACCCACAAATGGATGATATTATAATTTCGGGAGGCTTTAGGTCAAGTTCAATTTAAGTGCCTTGAGGATGAATGTGTAGAACCTTATAATACACTACTATTTTTAGTAGGAGTCTTATCTTGTATAGAACCCATCTCGCCTGAGAACTACATGCTTGGTTATACTTCATCAAAGTGAACAAAACTACCAAAACTATCACACCTCACAGGGCAAGATTTACCAATGCAACCAATCAATTCATCCCAGCTAAATAACAAGACCATGCTAAAAAATTTCTACAAAAGTTATTACTGTTGTTTGGCCTGCCCAAAAGTAAAAGTTCTTTCATATTTTTTGACTGCTTGCTATCTTGGTAGATATATCATTTTATCTTTTGATAACATATCTTGATACATTTTGAAATAAAATTAAACAAATAAAAACCAATATTGGCAGTCAGTGAAACCAAAATAATTTAGTTGTAAATTGTGGGAGATGCAGAAGTCATGTCTATCTAATGCGAGCACCTTTTCCTAAATTCCACCTTCAATTACAACTGGGCTCTTCAAGGAAGAAATTGACAAGAGAAAGACTTTGAAAAACAGAGAAGATAAAGGTAATAACTCTTGTATAATTGCTTGATGTGTCCATGTACATTACAATGCTATTTATACAACATTTGATGAAGACCTAGCTACTAGTAGACGATAGATCACATGTGCTATTTGAAGGAGTTGTCTGATGTACAATTGAAGTGTGTGGTTTGGGTGAAGTCTGGGGCTGACATATAACAACAAAGAACTAGTTTCTTGTACTATTGAGATAGTGCACGAGTTGTCTCCTCTTGTGGGGAAGAATTCCAGATAGTTCCTTTGGGTAAGGATTGCCAATGTGCATCCTCATGCTGAGGCTACTGTGGTGATCATCTTGCTATGAGATTATATTGTTATTACTTCACCTCTAGAGCAGCTTCAACTTGGTTCAAACATTTTGGAGATTTCCTTAAGCATCATGGTGCTCACATGCTTATTAGCTCGATCCCAACAAATCTGACAGTCGAGTCAGAAAGAGTAAGTATCAAGCATTTCATTCACTCAAAATCAAAATCGGTTACGCACTATTTTCTCACTTCAAACTAATACCAACAAATGAAAATTAAAGACAAATAAAGGTGTAAAAGGACAAGCTTACACTGTTGTCTGCTGTTTTACCTCCAACATATAAATGGTTGATTAGGCAAAAAATGAGGAACAATTATCACTATGATGCTATTCTTAAGGGGGAGGAAGGAAAAACAAACAAACAAAGTGGATATTCCCTAAATGGCAAGATTATAGAAAATTTTACCAAGCACCAAACAATGTACATAGTAGTGACTGCACAAGAGAAGTTAGATTCAATACACACCAAAAAGTCAGAGTCATTCGAAATCGTGACGGTAATCATTCAACAAATGTGGGGAACTTAACTGAAACCATCAGGATCGGAGGAGATGCAAACATCAGAGGAAGATGTCTACATGTTTGATATCAAAACGTGAATGGTGTATTGTACTTTTTTTCTCGTTTGACCGAAATTATTTTTGTCACACTGGGTTTTTGTTACTTGGCAAGGTTTTCGACGAAGCAACGAGAGGAGCACCCACGTTTGGGCGGCACAAGGGGGAGTGTTACCTAGATTATGTGTCTGGCCCAAACTCTAGTTACTTGTCCGAGTTGTAATAGAGTTAGTCTTACAGATATCATAATCATTGTACGATTGCGTTTTCTTATAAGACTCCGATTCTTTACTTGTAATCATTTATATAGAGAGACCCTTATTTTCAATGAAATACACAATTCATTATCCAAATTCTTTCTTCTGCATATTTAAAATCCCTAAAACAAAAAGCATGTCTGCATTCAAATAATTGAAAAGCATATATGCATGCAAACATATGTGCAGGACAAAAAACAAAAAGCATGTATGCATGCAAATAATTGAAAAGCATATATGCATGCAAATAATTGAAAAGCATATATGCATGCAAACATATGTGCAAGACAAAAAACAAAAAACATGTATGCATGCAAATAATTGAAAGAGTTTTTCTATTGGGACCTCCATATTTGTTTATTTGACCTTTTATATTTTTACACCTCCTATTTTCTTTTTAAAAAGTAAAATTTGCTAAGTAAACCTCTTTTATACACCTAACTTAACCTTACTCATAAAAGAAAATTTTTGGGAGCATTAAAGATGAGTTTGTGCTCCCATAATTATTTATTTACCACAAAATAAACTTGACATTGTTAAAAAAAAAATCTGAGATAATTATTGAAAAAAGATAGTGTAACTAATTAACATAAATTTATCAGGGGTTTTTCAAGCCTACTATTTCATTCTTAATTATGGATTTTCAAAGCTTAGTTTTTATGGTTTATGGTTGCATGTTGGAATTTAGATAGGTTATAATATTAAATTTGATCACGCTCTGTTCTTTTATTATTTATTTTTGTCTTATATGCCGTTTCACAAATTTATTTGGTTAGTTTACATAAGGGCTCACTATCCCCCGTTTCATGATCCTCAAGAGAAAGACCTTTGTATCATAGTTTTATTTTTATATAATTTGCCAAGTAATTTTGAATGCATTTTCTCTTGATTTTTTTTCTTTTTTAAAAGATTTTATAAACAAAGAAAATGAGAAATAAGAAATGAGAACTAAAATGGAAATGAATAATTAATGTATTGTAAATGTGTTTCCATTATTATAAATCTTTGCAGAGAGCTTTTTTTTTTTCATAATTAGTTTGCTATCTTTAACAGTCTTTTTGTATAAAGATACATATGTCATTGAATAATTAAAAATTGAGAGATGTCTAATGAGTAGATGAAGAGGTCTAAATAGAAACTCTCTAATTGAAAAGCATATATGTATGCAAATAATTGAAAAGCATATATGCAAATGATTTTTGGAAACTTCTATTTCATTAATCGAATAACTGATCGCAACGTGTCCACCACCATCACCAACCATACTTTATTTCATATAAGACAACAACAGCATCGTACATCTTTAACACTATAAAAATGAAGGACCACCGAACTAATGGAAACTTCCCCACAAAGGCAGCAAAAGGACAGTAGGTTGGTACGAATAGGTTTTACATGATGGCGCACGCTTGGGGATTTTCTTCACTGAAACAATCGGGGCGGGTCACGCAGTAACTAGCAGTATAGCTCCTCCCACCGCCGTAACTATCGTAGACCGGCCTTCCATAGTAGCCATCGTACTGTATGTAAAGGGCAAGCCTACCGTAACCATACCCAGTTTCGCAGGGACCACCAGGACGCCCTTCGTAACAATCCATACAACACGGGTACACCGGCCGCCGCGGAGGGCGAGTTTCGCAGGGACAACCAGGACGCCCTCCGTAACAATCCATACAACACGGGTTCTTCGGCTTCGGCTTCGACTCCGACTCAACCTTCGGCTTCTCGCCTTCTTTGGGTGGTTTATCTTCCTTTGGTTTCTCTTTGGGCTTTTCTTTGGGCTTCTCGGGCTCTTTGATCTCGATGCTCTTAATGGCGTCACCTCCTTTGCAGCATAGCTTGTCCCTGATCTTTTCAGGACTGCAGCAGACCACTTTGATGATCACCTGGTTGTTCTTCTCGTCGTATGTCTGGTCACGTATTTCTCTTGTTCACAAATATCCAACCAATAGTACCACAAATCACTTAGTTTACGTTTTTCACAATATTAATGAACCGAACTGGAAGAGAAAAGAGAGACTCACCAGGGAATTTACAGAGAACTTTCTTGACCTTCCTGTAGCATTTTTCACACTGAAGATCTACCTTCAGAATCATAGTCACCTGACATTAATACATTCATTTGCAGAAATTAGATAGATATAGAAAGGAGTTTTTTTTTCTTCTGCAAAACAAGAAGGGCGTGATTAAGAATTGATCGAGGTTGATGTTTGCGAGTTTGAAGATTAGAAATCGAATCCATCAGGTACTGTGTTTCTAACAGAAGAATGATGGATTGAGTAGTATGTGACAAATTGAAGAAGAAACAGCGCAAAAACTTGAGAATTAAAATGATCAGTAGCAGCCACAAAAAATACTTTTTTTTTTTTTTCTGAAGAGGAAAATAAAATTACAACACAAAGCCTCTAACTACACCAAAATTAAATTGGTCTAAGTCAAACGCTGAGCAAGCCGAAAGGGGTAGCTTGTCTTGCCAGATAGTCAAATCCAAAGCTTGATGTCCAAGAGAGATAATTGTGTCCGCCACAAAATTTGTTTCGCAAGGAATATGAGAGAGAGATTTCCTCAAACATACTAGAGATGCTTTAGATATCACGAATAAGTGAACGAATTTTCCAAGGAGGGTCACATTTTTGCTCCTCACAAAAAAATACATATTGAGATGAGCAGAATTAATCAAATGGGTGATCTAGTTATCTATATCATAAGAAAAAAGAAATGGAAAAGCATAAACAACTTTCTAGTGCATAGAGAAATACCTTCTTTTCTCCCATTGTTGTAGCAGTGAGTGTTCGATCAGATGAGATTTGATGTTTTGAACAGAGTCTCGGCTGAAATGATTGAATGTAGGAGAGGAACTATTATAAATGGTGAAGGGGTCAAGATCCCCCAAGTCAACATCTGATTCTTCACTTAACTATTATACCTATACTAAAGCTGGTTGCACTGTTTATCACTGTTCATAGGACAGTGAAGTGACTGTTTTGCCACAACCTTTCAATTTTTAAATTTTTTTTTTTTAAGGGAGAGCAATTCTATTTTGTATTTATAAATTTCTATAAATTATGGAAAATGTTTATTATTTGCTGTATCTCATTTGTTGCTAATATATTATTAACAACAAAATAAATTATATTCTAAGTAGCGCCCCAATGTTTTTTAGATTGCGAGATTCATCTATTAAATATGAAACTTAGAAAAAAAATAAACCCACAGCACAGCGCAGGTCAGTTTGCTAGTTATTATTCCATGTGTTAAGCGTGGATGCACTGTTATACTGTTTCAAGAACAGTGCCCTTGGTTTTTTCTCATAATGTCAGACTGTTCTAAGTACAGTAAACAGTCGTTAGATGTCGGGAATATTATGAGGCTGCCATTCAAGGGGGGTTGAAAAGTCCGATAAGATGAAGTTGCTATTGCTGTATGGATAAGGATGATTGAAAAAAGAGCTTCGTTGCGTGTTTGTTGCTATTGTTGATATTCACGTTTCCCGACATCAAACGCGGCCATCAAAATCAACAGCAGTGAAAGGCTGGTAAGATAGGAGCTGTGAACTCCTTAGTCTCTGTTGTTTTTTTTTTATGTATCACTGGCAGATCGATCTCGGCGACTGGGTATATTTAATCACCGGTCAAAATGGGAGTAAGCCCTCCTTTCTCTATTGAATTGGGTTTGTCAAATTTATCAATAAAGCATCGAAATTTTGACCCCAAAGTACTGTTTGTTAAACTGGGTTTCGAATTTAGGATTAAGATTATTGCCTTACTGGGTTTCGAATTTAGGATTGAGCTTATGACTTCATAATAAATTATATGGCATTTTTCAAGTCAATTATATGTCTTCAGAATGCTTTCTTGATTGTACTGGTAAGAGCTCTTGGCTGCCTATTCTATCTATATAAGCGCATATTCTAATCGCGCTAACACGATTATAAGATATGAGAGTAAATACATAGTGCAGACAACTTCCAGAGCAAGGTTGAATAAATCTCTGTTCTTCCATCCTAAATTTAATAGCAAACTACCAAATGTTTTATAGCTTTTTAGGAATGGAAACCAGGCTACAAACAACTATTTAATCACAATCAATATTTTCGATGAAAAAGATGCTGAATCATTATGGAGAAAGAAAAGAAAGTAGCTTCTTTGAATTGAAAGACATATTAAGAGAGTGATATTTTTGATAACACACGACCTGGGAATTGAATCAATTGAAATGCATAATTGATAAATTGAATAGAAATCCTTTTTTGTATGTATATATTTCAATTGATGAATCAAATAGGAATCACTTTTCCCGATTGAAAACTTTATGAGTCCAAGTATAATACAAATATTTATTGTTTATACAAATTTCTCTTCTTTTTACTAAAATCTGCTTTGATTTATTTACGTGCAGCTACTTCGTGCATGTAATTTTGCTGACAAAGTCTTCAATATCAGTGGTAAGTGGTAACTCATTTAATATTTACTGTTCTTATTTATCTTTGTGTTCATTTTATGATGTTTGTTTTAATGACTTATAATGGTGTTTGTTTAGAAGTTATTCACTGCACAGCATATTGGTTTCTAATTATTTGAAAATTTTTGTGCTATTTACACTATGCACTTTTGTTCTGCATATACTCTTTACTTTAGTGTTGATGTGTTTGAATATAGCTTTTTAGAGCAGTCTCCTATTGAAATAGATGTCTCTGCTTTATAAATCTTGGTTGATAACTAGATCAATGCTCCCACATCTATTTAGTTTCTCTTTCATAAAAGTACAGCAGCAAATAACTAAAGTCATCTTTAATATATTAAATTTTAAATTCTTAAGTTGTAGTTGAATAATTTACAGATCTGGCCAACTCCTCAATTTCCAGAGAAATAGGATTTATATCTCAATAAAATATGTTATTTTCTTTATTATTATTTTTGAATATTTTCAATTTTGAATGGCTAGATATGAGGATTACATTGATATTTTTAGATTTTGACATCATTTTTTAACCTGTTTTGATTAATGATAAAAATGTTTTATTTTCAACACTCATTATATGGATTTAGTTTCATTTGCTTTTAACACTTTGAAATACTTAAAAAAAAATCTTTTACACTTTAAGGGAGGGTGGGTGTATTCTACATCCTTTATTTGTTTTTCCGGAGAACATGTCTGAGAATAGCAACATTGCAAGGCCCATTGTAAATGACTGATGGATGATTTTTGGCTCTCTTTGCTGATCCTTTAAAGCGTATATTGAATGAATATATCTCTATTCTGCAAACAGAGATTATTGACTGGTTGTTTTAGCTTCATCCAGGTCCATAGTTAAGCTATTAATTTTTTTTTTCTGTTTCGGTCTATATGAATGTAAATAATGTTGCAAATGAAAGAAAGCTGCTCTTTTTCCCCCCTGCCCATTTAGTTTTCCTCACATCTGTTTGAATCGTTAAAACTTCTGACTTCCCTCTTAATTAAATTTGACCATCCCCCATCGGTTCCCTTTGGTCAATGTTTAAATGTTAAAGAGTTCAGTGAATATCGACCTGAGTTACTGATTTTTTTTTTTTCCCATTCCCTTTGGCCTATTGTACTACCTTAATATAACTGTTAGTCATACTCCAGACATTCATGTATACCAGTGACCTAGCTCAAGCTAATTTATATAGCATCGAGTTAAATAATATACCTTTCGTATAGGTTCTCGGATATATCTTGCATTGGCATTGTGAGCTTTTCCCATTCACTCATCTGATCATATGTTTATTTTGTATTGCAATAAATTTTTAATTGCATTTTTTGTTTTATTTATTTATTTATTTACTTCTCTTCTTGATACTTTTCTCATTGAATTTGAACTTCCACCATTAATTCAAAATCTGATTTCCAGACTTTGTGCAATAAACGTCATGAAATGTCTGAAGAAGCATATAATTGATATTCAAACTAACATTCCATTTGATCAATATCACAGCTAGCATATAATTGTTATTGATTATTTTTGTTACGATTGTTTCATGTAGAGGTTGATTCATCTTGAACCAATTATACAATATGGAAACTGAACCAAAATAACAAATGAAATGAAGCACTCAACTGGAATATTTTGTATGACTACAACATCTAACGCAGCTGCAAATGAAGCAATCAGCTAGAGGATTTTGTACAACTACAATTGGAGCGATTACTTTTTTGAACAAGCTCCAGCAACAGCTTTTGCTAGATTAACTTATAGCCCTTTTTTAGAACTAGGATTTACGCACCAGCTCCAGTTGAGTAAGCTTTAACTAAACTGTAAACTGTATAAAACCTCTTTTACTATTTCAATAGTATGAAGCAATTTCTTTTTTGTATTTCTTGAGTTTTGTATTTCGTAATGTTGTCCTTATGACAAAGGACAGTTGCTTAGTCAATGCATGCATTCATGTTTAAATTGCATGAGTTTATGATTTGGAACAAGTCCATATTTAATGCTTGAGATTGTACCTGATATGATTTCGGCTCTTGGTATGGAAAAGTTTAAACATTTTGGAATTCCATTGAATTTTTGTAATCAAATTCTTTTAACTTTGTTTGATATATCGAGCTTACTGGTGTTTTAGCTTAATAGTTTGAAACTTCCTCCCTACAGATATATCTTTCAATCTAAATGGTATCGATCGTTTTGTGTGGTTGGAGTGATGTAAGAATATAAGCCAAAGAGCATACCAGTTCTGCCATAGATATGAACCCCAATTGATGTCAGCACCTTGGACAAAAAACCCCACTCTCTTCTGCCTTGACCTGACCCCAGGTAACAAACTGAACATGTGGTTTTATGGTGTTTCTTTTTTTTTTTGCGAAATTTTTGCAGGTATATAGTTTTATTTCAACTTACTATCTCCTTTATTTGTGCATCATTACGTTGAAGGCCTTTGCCGACAAATATTTCTGTGCAACCACATCCTATGGAACTGAAGCATAAACATAATTGTATTTGTCTTCCTCCTTATTCTTGTTAAAGTAATAGAGAATGGAGAGGTTCAAGATGAGTGTGATGTGCAGACCAAGTCTAATGTGACCAGTGATGAGTCTGATGTGACTAATGTTAATGAGCCAAAGACTATTCCAAAGGTTATGCGCAGTGAGGCTAGTGTGTGCAGTGGTGTACCTGAAGCTATGTCTACTACTAATGTGCCCAAGGCTGAGCCTAGTGAGGTTAATATCAGTGCTAGTGGGCCTAGTGAGGCTAATGTTTGTGCCTGCTGTGCGTGGAGTTATGGTCAGCAACAACTCACACTTTAAAGCATGACTCTCTTCTCCATTTGATTATTTGAATCTCTTGCATGAAGTTTTAATCCTGACCGTAGCATGATGGTCACGTGGCATGATCTGCTTGGGTATCTGGAAGAATCCAATTCAATTTGTTGTAACGGCCTCTTCTCCCTTCTAGTGTAAAATAGCTACTCTTTCTTTGTTAGTAGTCACGTCTCAACTATTTTGTAAAATTACCAATTATCAATATCAATTACTTCTTTCTCTCTCTGCTTCTCCTTCCTTCTTCCTCAAATTAGTGTGTGATTCTCTACCATTGTTATTTTGTCCTTAAGCTTTTTACTATCATGACCATGAATTTTAGCAATTCTAACCTCATTAGTGATGTCAAAGTGGAAAATTAGTCTCAAACAAACTCTATTTTCGAGGTAATCAAAGGGGTTTATTCTTCTTCGTTTTTTGTTGTTGTTATTGTTTTCCATATATAATGTTCATTCATTGTCTTATATGTGAATATCCCTTTGGTTTTGATGTCCCATTGCAGATGTATTTTCGAAGTTGTTCTTGTTTTAAGGATTTACTCTTCTTCCAGGTTGGTTTGAAGACCCAAAAAAAAAAAAAAAACAACACAAGAGAAGAGAAGAGAATAGGGAAAGAAGAAGAAATTCAGAAGAAGAAAAAAAGTGGAGAAATCAAGAAACCAAAGAAAGGAAGAAGAAGAAGAGAGTGATGGAAGGAAACAAGAGGCAGAGAAGAGAGGTAGAATTTTTACGTTGAATCTGCTCAGATCCTATCATTTCTTTACATATGATTATGTGACCTTTTATCTTTAGGTGCCACATGTTGTGCGCAAGTGATTGGGGGTTTTTAGAGTTTGGATCTCAATTAATTAGTTGCTGTTGTCTTTTCTTCTTTGTTTTGCAAAAAATGATGTGGCTATGCTGAATGCTTATAGTGGAATGCTTATTTACTGTTAGTATTCTTAATAATTCATACTCTATTCTCTTCAACAGAACTGCATATCTAGGGTGTTTTCGACTCTTTACAAATTCTTCGCAGCATCGCGCGGGCCTTTTCGTTAGTACATATACTAAAGCTGGTCTTTGTTCATTACTGTTCATGTAACAGTGAAGTGACGGTTTTGTCCAAGCTTTTAATTGAAATTACAGTTCTGCCATATCCTTTATCCTTTATTTATTTTTAATTTTTTTAAATTTTGCCATATGCTTTTAATTTTTTTTTTTTTTTTTAAGGGAGAACAATTATGTTTTGTATTTGTAAATTTCTACAAATCATAGAAAAAGTTTATTATTGTTTGCATTTGTTGTTAATCTATTATTAACAACAAAACAAATCATATTCTAAATAGCGCCAATATTTTTTAAATTGTAAATATTCATCTATTATATATGAAACTTGAAAAAAAAAAAAACCTGCAGCATCGCGCGGGTCAATTTTCTAGTATATACTGAGTTATATACCTCATACAACTGTATTAAACTTAGCCTTAATTCAATAAACCCTTTAAAATACCAACAACATCACTTTCACTTGGACCACCAGAGTTCAAGGACTCGACTACTTTGACTAAAGAAGCATACCTGGAATCGTAGGATTTCTTCCTGAGCTGTGAAGCTCTGGGTCAATCCCAGCAGACCCAAATATAAGTTTTCGGAGAAGACTCGGAATTGCCATCTGGGCTTGGAGGGTTTTCAAGTCTTGGAACATCTGGGCTCTGGGTTTCTGATAAAGATACATGGTTTATTTGGAGATATTCTGGAGTGCAAGTGTAGGGAAAGTGAAATTGAAGGTGTGAATATCAGAGCCAGTTGGCCTGAGCTTTCTAGAGGAGGAAGAGAGTGAGTGAGAGAGGGCGAGGAGGATACATGATAAGCCATTTTCCCTCTTTGTTTTGCTCACTCACTCCGTCTGTGACTATGAGAAGGAAGGGTCTCGTTTTATTATATTGACCTTGTGAGTGAAAATAGCTTCCTATGGGTTAAAAATGTCTATCTACCGTCAAAATATCTACTTGCTCCAGAAAAAGAGCAATGGTTTTGAGCTCCAAGTGATTACTGTTGTTTGCCCTGCTCAAAAGTAAAGGTTCTTTCATATTTTTTGACTTGCTATCTTGGTAGATATATCATTTTGTCTTTTGATAACATATCTTGATACATTTTGAAATAAAATTAAACTAAAAACCAATACTGGCAGTCAGTGAAACCAAAATAATTTAGTTTTAAATTGAGGGAAATGCAGAAGTCATGTCTATCTAATGCGAGCACCTATTCCTGAATTCCACCTTCATTTACAACTGGGCTCTTCACCTCTGAAGCAGCTTCAACTTGGTTCAAACATTTTGGTGATTTCCTTGAGCATCATGGTGTTCACAAATTAGCTCCCCACAAATCTGACAGTCAAGAGTCAGAAAGAGTAAAGTATCAAGCATTTCATTCACTCAAAATCAAAATCAGCTCCGCAATCTATTTTCTCACTTCAAACTAATACCAACAAATGAAAATAAAAGACAAACAAAGGTGTAAAAGGACAAGCTTACACTGTTGTCTGCTGTTTTACTTTAAACATATAAATGGTTGTTTAGGCAAAAAAATGAGGAACAATTATCACTATGATGCTATTCTGAAGGAAAAAAAGGAAAAACAAACAAACAAAGTGGATATGCCCCAAATGGCAAGATTATAGAAAATTTTACCAAGCACCAGACAATGTACATGGCAGTGATCGCACAAGAGAAGTTAGATTCATACACACCAAAATTTCAGAATCATTCGAAATCGTGACGGTAATTGTTTTCATAAGTAAAGACTAACAATCAGGTGAATTAGAATACAAACTCTGTGAGGCTTAGTACTGGATTTGTTCACAACTCAGCAATTCACAACTTAGTACTGAATCAATATAAGTTTGGTAAAATAACTAAAATTCCCAAAAAAAAAGTATCAGAAGTGGAAAATAGATGATAAAACAAGACAAGAATGGGAAATCAGAGCACGCCATGACTTGCAGACGAAGCGATATCGCATCAAAGATTTGACCGGTAGCCATGCCAGTATCCCATCAAGGACGCCGTCGAGGTCGGCGACACTGGTAAGAGCTCGCTTATGAACGCCGCCGTCGTCGGCCATGAAATTGGTGGCGATTAGTTTGAATTTGGAGGAAAGCCGATGCTGTGCGTTTTGGAGGAGGGATCTTTGGACGTGGTTGAGTAAAACAGTGGCGGCGGCGGTTGTGGTTTTTTCGGCGCCGGCGCGTGTAAGAGCTTCTTCGATTTTCGTCTCACCAGTTCTGCTCTCTCACTCTCCCAGTGAGTTCGTCGCTCCATCATTTTAAGGAGTTCAAATTGAGTTGGGCTCTGATATTTTCTATTGGCCTTGATTTTTTTTTTTATGCCAATTTTTGGCCCTGGTCCAGACAAAACTTCCCCCAAGGTCCCGGAACACTTCTAGAGTTAATTTCTCAAAATTATACAACGATCTAGCGGTCGAATTCTCACGGAAATGATGATAAACCTAACATGCATAAAATGATCACAACATGACCCCATAATATATCAACATGCTTATATCGACAAGCAGAAGACAACAGAGGAAACAGAAGCACAAAAATTAGTTGGACGTGCCGCCGCCAGTAGCTGCGCTGTCGTTAATTCTATAGTTAGAAGCCTTTAAAATTGAGGGTATATTTGTCAAAACACTTAAAGAAACATTTCCAACTTAAAAAAAAAAATTTCTAAATGTATTAGATCTTTTTTTTTCAATTTGTTTTTAAATTTCTAATAAAAATGATTTTTTTTTTTAAATTGAAATAAAATTTGAAAAAAATATTCGTCATTTTTTCTTCAAAGACAAAAATTTCAAGTTAGAAATGCATTTTTCAGTGTTCAGCCAAAATGATGATCGTTAAGGCATTGATAGCTTCCTTAAAGCTAGTACGGTTCAGGTTGACAGATTCAGTCCGTCCATTGGTTTAACCGAGTTAAATACCTTAACGATCATCAATTTGGCTGAAAATTTGTAAAGATGATCTATACACTAGTACCTAAAAACTGAACGGTCGAGATGTAGATATGCGACCGAAAAATGACCCAAAACTTGAACTTCACACGTTAATTTTCAAAGCGGAGCTCCGCTCTGGATAGGATCTGTATATATATATATATATATATATATATATCCAAGTCTCTCTCTATCTCTCATATCTCTCTCTCTCCCAGCTTGAATCCATTGTAAGTATTCTTTTTTCTCGAGGGCCAAAAGACCCATCCTATCATTAACTTGAAAATCCAAGTCTCTCTCTATCTCTCATATTTCTCTCTCTCCCAGCTTGAATCCATTGTAAGTATTCTTTTTTCTCGAAGGCCAAAAGACCAATCCTATCATTAACTTGAAAATCCAAGTCTCTCTCTATCTCTCATATTTCTCTCTCTCCCAGCTTGAATCCATTGTAAGTACTCTTTTTTCTCGAGGGCCAAAAGACATATCCTATCATTAACTTGAAAATCCACCGCAATTGCACTTTGAGATATATCGAATAATTCCAATTAAATTGAATTCATAGTCCAAAAGTTTACATTCGTCGAAATTTTTTTGTAAAAGAAGAGAGTATTATAACCCATTTTGTTTTTGTTAGGTTATGATTTATGAAGATGAATTGTTAGCTACGCAAGGGTGGAAGATTTAACATAAACCTGATCATTGTTAGCCTACGTGTTCAAAGCTCGCTACTTCCCCTATACATAATTCATGCAAACTAAATTGACTAGCTAGAAGTGCATCGTACACTTGGAGAAGCATTATGGCAGTAGGGACTTGCTTGGTAAACCTGATCATTGTTAGCCTAGGTGTTCAAAGCTCGCTACTTCCCCTATACATAATTCATGCAAACTAAATTGACTAGAAGTGCATCGTACACTTGGAGAAGCATTATGGCAGTAGGGACTTGCTTGGTAAACCTGATCATTGTTAGCCTAGGTGTTCAAAACTCGCCACTTCCCCTATACATAATTCTTGCAAACTAAATTGACTAGAAGTGCATCGTACACTTGGAGAAGCATTATGGCAGTAGGGACTTGCTCGGTAAGGTTCTCAGGTTTCAAGTGGGCAATGGTGAGGGTTTCGGTGTGGAATGACCCTTGGCTCTCTCTATCCCTTATCATTTGAGGTCTTTCTCTCCCCTCATGCAAGGTACAGAGGACCTGGATGTGGTGGAAATAAAAATTAAGTCACCGGAAACGCTGATATCCCCAGCGAACCGCGTTCCGGAAACGACATACCCAATTGCGGTGCATCCGCGACCCAGATCGTTAGGTTGAGCGATCCCTTATCAGTCCTCCATCTAACTTGATGTTTACCCATCTGGTGTTCTTGAATATGATGTTTCCTCCATCTTCTGCGACTCAATGGCTCTGCGGAGCCCTCCCTTTGAAATAAATCGATCACTACAGTAGACAAGCCTTTGAATTCCTATTTCTTACGACGGACCTGGTATCATAACTCTAGAATGCACGATTGAAATGGGGCGGCTAGGAAGGAAAAAGTAATGTAGGGCAAAATCCGACTTGATTATCCTCTTATTCTTTTTTTAGGTTTATCTTTTTATTTTTTTTTATTTTATAGATAATGATTTATCCTAGCTCTTCCTTTTCCGGAAGAGATTTTTATTCTTATTACTTCTGAAATAAAAAATAATAACTATCTTTTTACTAAACAAGAAAGAATAATGAATATTTTCTGTTATTTATAATTTTACCTCTTTACCCATTCTAATTAATGAGGTTTTCATAATATTTGTATAAGGGATAGTTGCGTAAAAACCATAAAGACTGAAGTACCGCGTACCCGTATCGCGTACCCGTACCGCAACGTTCCGCGTTTCAGGTAACTTTATTTGATCATGACATCAGGGAATGGTTAAAGTGAATGCTCACATAGCTTTTTCATGATTGAGGAACTAAATATTATTTCCAGGATTCCTTTGGGCTTAGGAGGTAGTAACGACCGATTGGTGTGGCATTTTGACAAGAAGGGACTTTACCGTGTTAAGAACAATTACCATGTAGCAATAATAATGGACAATTTGGCTGCTAGAACATCCTCGTTGGCTGGATCTAGTGTTAAAAAAGACAAGTACGTTCTGGAGGAGATTATGGAGCGTGAATGGTCCACCCAAGATACGTATGCATGCATGACATCTGGTTAAAGGAATTTTACCTACTAGGGCTGCCCTTGCAAAGAGGATTCAACTATATGCACACTCGTTTTTTGTTTGAATTCGTTTGAGATGGGAAACATCTCTTCAAGGACTGTCATGCTATTACTGTCTTTTGGTCAAATAGCCCTCTTAATCTCTTAATCTCAAACCTTGAGTCCACCCAACTCCTTCATTATTGATTGGGTATGAGAGATGGTCGAAATGCTTACTGGGGAGCAGCTTGGAATTTCTTGATTTCTTTATGGGTGGTGTGGACATAGAGGAACACTACTGTTGGGACGAGGGGCTTCAATCCCTTGAATATGTCAGTTAAGGCGATGAGTTCCGTTCTTGAGAAGTATAAGAACCCACACCCGTGCATAATAAATTAAGGATTAAATACTGTTTACTCCTAAACTTTTACCCAAAAAACATTTCAGTCCCTGTTCTTTTAATTTCACACGTTTACTCCTTATACTCTCAATTTTGGACCAATAGGTCTATTCTGTTACTTTCCGTCCAAAAATTCTGTTAAATCGTTGACGTGACAGACTTTAATTTAATTAATTTTTTTTCTTTCTGTTTATCTTTTTATTTATTTATTTATTTATATTTTTATCATCAATCATATCTTGTTCACATTTTCGAAAGATCGAATTTAGTTCAACTTCGGCAACCGTTCGGCCCTTCTTCGTCTCTGTTCCAGAGCATCTCTTGGCATGCCTGATCTCTTCTTCTCTCTCTCCTCCAGAAACATAGAGCATTATTACCCAAAGAAACCAACTCCAAAGAATAAAAACAACCCACAAAGCAAAAAAATTAGAGAGAAAGAGAACGAAAGATAGGGTTTCTTTTAGCCTTTAAGAAAGAGAAAGAGCTCTGCTTCCTCTGTTTTGATTCTGATCCCTGAAAACACCGTCGTTTTCGTTATTGGGCCTCGGGGTCTACTCTCCCTGTCATACTGAAAAATCACACAGATCTGTGCTGACGAAAATTCAGTTTAGATGAGTCCACCTGCTGTGCTGAACATGGAAGATACGAAGCCGAAGGTTTCTGCATTCAACAATTCGAATTTGGGAACTAGAGATTTGGACCATGTTAGAGCTAGATTTACTGATTTGTGCAAAAATGGTTGTCATTGGATGAGAACACGCTGATGTAAGCTATCAAGGTGGAGGCTGAGAGTGAGACTATGTCACTGTGAGAGAGTGCGGAGGATGAAGGCAGAGGGCGACGGAATCATGGCTCTTCCTACAGAGGTATGCCCAAGATCCGGGACTGATAAAGTTTGGGAATTTGAGGTGAGCTTCTGGGTTTTGAATCGAAAGATGAGTTTGATTGTTTGAGGCTTTGAGTCACCTGAATCCACGAAATCAACTCAACCCCACCAAATTGACTGATCCCAATTCACAGCCTCAACCCTGAAATGAATTGGGCTTTCACTGCTTTGGTTAATTTTGAGGGAAAATTGAGGTTTAGGGATTGAGATTTCGTAGTCATGTTGGGTTGGAAGAAGGAGAAGGGAAGCTGCTTTTGCCTTTAATGCTAACCAGGAAAAGATAGAGAGAGATCTGAGGAAGGAGGAATCGAATAGATGAAGAGACCAAAAAAAAAAAAAAATCCATTTTTCAAAAAAAAATAAAATACTTAATTAAATTTAAAAAAAACAAGGGTAGAATGGACATTTTACATCAAAAAAGTTTGCCACGTCAGCGATTAATGGAATTTTTAGACGGAGAGTAACGGAATAGACCTATTGGTCCAAAATTGAGAGTACATGGAGTAAATGTGTGAAATTAGAAGGACAGAGACTGAAGTGTTTTGTGAGTAAAAGTTCAGGGAGTAAACAGTATTAACCCATAAATTAAAGAGAATTAAGAGGTCGCTCACCAAGTGGAAGTATCATCCCCGTAGTAGACTGAAAGTCAACATTGATAGTGTGTTTTGAGCTGATATTGGAAAAAGAGTATTAGAGTAGTGGTAAGAGATTATAATGAAAAGCCCTCAAACTTACAGGCTGGGCACAAACTGGTAGGGGTTGAAACTTGAACGCTAGACATGAGGATTATGGATATCCCAAAAAAGCCAGACTAATCCCCCGCCGCGGGTGCACTAATTTGAAGGCCCCTCAAACTTATTGACCACAAACTGGTGAGAGTTAGGACTTGAATGCTGGACATGAGGGTTATTATATACACAAATTTATATACACAAATTTATATATAATTTTCTCTAATTTTTTATTTATATATTTATTTTGATAATTATTATTATATCCCTAATTTATAAAATTAGTTAAATTATACTCTAAGTTATAGTTAAAATTATAGTTATTAAATTTTCTCAACCTTAATTAGTTAAACTAAAAGTTATAATTTTCTACACCTTTAATAGTTATTAAATTTAATGGACAACATTTAGAGTATAATTTTAACTATAATTTAGGTGGCCATAAATCCGCTCCTTATAAAATTATTCTAAAGTAAAAAGATGTTATTGGATTTTGGACAAAGTGGAAAGACAAACTCACTTGTCTTAGAGCATCTTTAGCAACGCTAGCTATTTTTTAGTCAAATTTTAGCCAAAATAGCTAAAAAGTCATTTTGGTTATACGTCTGCAACAGTGCTCTCTATTTTAGCTAGTTTTGAATTTATATTATTTTTTAAATGAAGATTAAATAGTTTAAATGTATTTATAAATTATATAAAATAACTTAAAAGGAATGTCTAAAATTATAGAGAGTCTCATCTCGCTCTCTATATTTAGGAGCGAGATAATTAAAAGTTATAATAGAGAGCCACTTAGAGCATCTTTAGGAATGCTAGCCATTTTTAAGTCAAATTTAGTTAAAGTAGCTAAAAAATCATTTTAGCTAGCCACTTTAGAATTACATCTGCATCAATGCTCTCTATTTTAGCTAGTTTTGAATTTATATTATTTTTTAAATAAATATTAAATAGTTTAATTGTATTTATAAATTACATAAAATAACTTAAAATGAATGTTTTAAATTATAGAGAGCCTCATTCCGCTCTCTATATTTAGGAGCGAGATAGCTAAAAGTTATAATAAATAGCCACTTAGGAGCACCAGACTGCTAAAATAGATAAAAAGCTAAACATGCTCTCCAAAATAGCTAAGGAGCCACAATAGAGAGTCTGCTAAAGATGCTCTTAGGAGTCTGGTGCAGCTGCTAAAATAGATAAAAAGCTAAACATGCTCTCCTAAATAACTAAGGAGTATATTAAAGATACTCTTAATAATAGTGTGTGTGTGTGTGTGTGTGTGTGTGTGTGTGTGTGAGATACTCTTAATAATAGTGTGTGTATCTTTTGACCTACAAATTCTTTATATAAAATAATAATAATAAGAATAAAAAAGGGTTCATACTTTTCTGAATATAGACAATTATAGAATGGGTGTGGCTATTGCCGCCCTACCATTTTCTTAGTTCACCCTTCAAACATTTGAATTATTGAAAGACTATATTACCCAAGTGCAAACTGACTAATAAGTACACTAATTTTATAAAATCCAAATACCTTTAGGGTGGTGCTATTCACACAACCCCTCTATTTTTTTATTACTTTAATTCAATTTATTTTTACAATTTACCCTAACTACCATCCCTTGCGATTCTAATTATTTTTTTCTTTTTGGGGAAATTACTGGTCACACCTTGTACTTTGGGTGGCTCGACAGTTCAGTCCCTCACATCTTAATTTTAACAAATAACTCCCTGATTTCTCAAATTTCACACAATTTGGTCCAAAATGACCATTTTACCCCTCACTTCCTCTTTTTTTTTTTTTTTCCTTTTTTTTTTTTTTTTAATTCTTCTCTCTATTTTTTTTTGTTATTTTTTCTGCTTCTCTCCCCCCACTTCTCAGCTCAGAAAGACGATGTCGTCTTTCCTCTCTCTCTCTCTCTCTCTCTTCTCTCGCCAACTCGCCTGAGCCTCCCTCGTCGTCCCGCTGCCAACTTGATGCCAGAAGATCCCAGCGAAGCTGCCACCCGATCTTGCCACACCAACTCAAACCAATCACGGGGCCGTTTGTGACCCAGTCGAGCATAGGATGACTCCGATCTTGCTTGCCTGCGCTATAGCCAGGCAGCCACCATTGCCCTTCATCGTCAGAATCTTCAAACAAATTAGAAAGCCTCGTCATCGCCCCGCATCCTCTTCTTCGACTAGACTCATTGTCGAACATTAGGTCTCTCTCTCTCTCTCTCTCGGCTCAGATTGACGGCACTGGAAGATTCAGAGGTTGCGATTAGCCGATTAGCCAGGCAGGAGTCCCCGTGATCCGATTAGCAGCTGGCAAGCTCGATTTCGACACCCTTTCAGTTATGGAGCTTGAGAAAATGGCGGAAGAACAGGACGAAGCTCCCATACTTCGCTCTGATTCCACCACGCTGAAGCTTCCTGTTCATCTGGGCAAGTTTCTATAGAGTTAGAGAAAGAAAGTTTTAATCTTTATTTAGTATAGGTTATGTTAGGTTCATTATGGTGTGGGAATCAATAATGTTGGTTTGGGTTGTTGAAATTAATCTTGTTTTGCTTTCAATTTTGCAGGATTTTAGTGATTTGATTCCTATAGTTAGGAAGTGGGGTTCTTGATTGTGGAGGGAATAGGTGCAATTTGGGGCTATTGAGTAAGGATTCGATGATCAAGATGAAGACGCATGCTGAGGGGAGAGGAAATGGGAGACTCACTGTGCAACAGGTGGTTTTCGAGCTCAAGCAAAAGGTGGTTGTTGATTGCGATACTTCCCAAATAGGTGTCGAGGAGCTTGAGAAAATTGCGGAGTGCTTGAACCCATCCATTTCTGTCGTGTATTTTAGATACAGATTTGGAACAAAAGAGTGCTGTTCGAAAGGAATGCATTAGGTTGATGGGTACATTGGTGAGGTATCATGAGGGGCATGTCCGAATGCATTTTGGTAAGATGGTTGACGAGAGAGAGACAGAGACAGAGAGAGAAGCAGAAAAAATAACAAAAAAAAAAGAGAGAGAAGATTAAAAAAAAAAAAAAAAAAAGAGGAAGTGAGGGGTAAAATGGTCATTTTGGACTAAATTGTGTGAAATTTGAATGTTCAGGGAGTTATTTGTTAAAATTATGATACGAGGGACTGAACTGTCGACGCCCCAAAAGTTGAGGGAGTGACCAGTAATTTCCCCTTTCTTTTTTTATATTTTACAGATCAATCATTGCCAAGTTCAAAACCCTTATTTTCCCGCAGACGAGGACTTTAAAACTCTTTGTGATTCCTTCTTATTTTGACCATGATCTTTAGATTTTGTACAAAGAAGTTAAGTTTTAGGTGATGAGGAAGTAATTAATAAAGTTTATCTGATTATTGATATCCATTATAAAATGTGCATTAACTAACATTCTGTTCTTTCTGTTTATGTTTTGTTGCAGATTCGTAGTGCCATTACGTAACAACAATCTTTTGACTGGAGTGCTATTGTATTTTCTTTGGATGCAATTTTGCAACATGTGAGATATTATTGCATAGGATCTACTTGTTACATACCGGAAATAATGTACCAAAGTCTAGTGTTTTTTTTTCAGCCTAATGTTGAACTTTTATTTATGGGTGAGTGTACTTTCAATACAGTTATCTAAAATACATTATATTAAAAGTTTCATACCTTTGTCCAATTTTTTTTTTGTTTTTTTTTTTTTTTTGTTTTTATTGTACCAAGAAATTTTCTAAATTTGCAGATTACGTTTGAAAAATGGCTTATTGCCAATCTATAAGAGATGACAAACTTTAATAAGTTAGGTGCAATATTGGAACCCCAGACAACAAAGGAGTAAAACATGCCTCTTACCCCTCCTACTCGTATGAGGACAAACTTTGCAATTTAGATAATAATTGATTCATGATTGACTTGCTAAATAGAAAAAAAGAAAAATAATCAAAATTTTAAGGGAGGGTAGTTAGGGTAATTTGTAACAATAAATTGAATTAAAGTAATAGAAAAATAGAGAAGGAGTGTGAATAGAGAAAATGGGTGTGTGAATAGCACCACCCTATCTTTATCTTCTCAACCCAAATTTGAATTTATTATTATTTTTTTGTCTTTTTGTTGCTTCCTCATCGTTAATTCGTTATTCAATTCACAAAATCATTACCTTTAACTTCATCAAAATCTTTGCAATATTTTTTGTGAACACCGAAAGTAAAAATCAATCTCTTCTTCATTGATCATAGTTGTAAATTTACTAATCTTTTTACATAGATTGAAATAGAGAACATTGAAATTCCTGATAAAAAAAAACATTGAAATTGAAAGAAAACATTAAAAAAATAGGAGTAAATCAGATTATGATTTTATTAGGAATCTTTAATAAATTTTAATTTTTTTATGAGTATAAATTAAATGAGAGATTTTCGTTAAAAATATTTATTTTCTAATTGGATATGTCACATGCATATATATATATATATATATATATATATATATTAGGATATTCTTGGAAAGAGAAATGGGTTAAATAAGTAAATTTAATAATTGAAATTAAAATGTATGGTGTAAAGAGCAAGTAGGGTGAACAAAGAAAATGGTAAGGTGGCAATAGCCGCACCCTTATAGAATAACTTACTTTCTTTAACGCAGTTAAGCGGAGAAGGCTCAAGATACATCTTCTCTGCCTCAAGGGAAGAATAGATAGGACATTCTCCACATCAACATCTTTGTTTTCTTGAAGTTTTCATTGTATGTTTTCGATGATCACCATCTTCAGAGTTTTCACTATTTGGCCCACAACCACGTCTAAATCCTTTGGGAGCCATAGATCTATTTCTGGGCTAATCAATTGCATCTTCTGTCTGAGTTTAAGCTTAAATCTAAAAAATTAACCGTAAACCGTAACAAGTTAAGTGTTTAAACAATGTTGAGCGATGGTAAATTTAACAAAAAAAAAATTCTTATATTTGATTGAATCCTAATAAAATGAATTCTTATGAATTTTAGTAAATAATTAATGAGAGATCTTATCTCTCTTTTTGACCAAAATAATAATGAGAGGTAAATAGTATCACTACATTAAGTACTGTGCAATATATTTTTTTTTGGGGGGGGGGGGGGGGGGGGGGGGGCGATTTGCTAAAACATATAAACTTATGTATAATTATGCATAATTAGTTGTTGGGTGCAGCTATTACCACCCTATCATTTTCTTTGTTCACCATATTTGCTCATTACACCCTACATTTTAATTTCAATAACTAAATTTACTTATGTGACTTATTTATCTTTCCAGGAATATCCTTATATGACATATCCAATTAAAAAAGAAATTTTGTTTAATTAAAAACAATCATTTAATTTATATCAATTAAAAAAACTAAAATGTATTAAAGTTTCCTGATAAAATCATAATTTGATTTATTTCCATTTTTTTTAATTTTTACATTCAGTTTCAATGTTCGTCTATTTCAATCCATATCAAACAATTAGTAAGTTGCCAACTATGAGCAATGAATAAGAGATTTTTTTTTTCATGTTTTAAATTTTTTACTTTTGATGCTCGTAAATGGTATTGCAAAGATTTTGATGAAGTTAACACTAATGTTTTTGTGAATTGAATAACAAATTAATGATTAGGAGGCAACAAAAAGACAAAAAGAAAATAGTAATAAATTCAAATTTGGATGAGGAAGATGAAGATTAATGTTATCCGATGAGAAATTAATTAAGTAGTTTTGTACTTAATTAATTGGTTATGTATATAGTTTTCCTTACATATTTAAATTTTAGAAAATTAATGTACTTATTAGTCATTTTTGTATTTAGGTAATACAGTTTATCAATAATTCAAATATTTGTGAGGTGAACAAAGAAAATGGTAGGGTGGCAATAGCCGCACCCTTAGTTGTTATGTTCGATTGATTTTTTTTTTTTTTTTGGTTGGGAGGGGGTAACCTAGCCTCCTGCAGACCCTTCAGTAGTTCCGACCCTGTTAGTAGGTACACTAATTCAAAGACCCTTCAAACTTGCTAGCCACAAACTGATGAGAGTTAGGACTGAAACGCTAGATATGTGGGTTCCACGCTAGGCCATTCGATTAGCCTTACTGCACCAAATGGTTATAAAAACCTATGTTTTGTTTCAGACGGATTTAAAATAAAAATTGTGAGTGAACTGGATTTTGTTAGTTATTTAAAATCATTAACGCCATAAAAGTTACGGTCAAAATCATGGAAGAGTGAGGGAAGAATAAAAAAATTAAAAACTATCAAACAATCTTGCTTTATTTTATATCCAATGTTACCCGACCATAAATTTTATGATCATGGGTGACACATATGTGTACTTGAGTATCTATGTATTTTAATAAACGTGATTTGTGTGCTAAGTGATTCTAGCCTTCGAGGCATGGTAGTACGTTGAAGTTGGAAACCTACCAAATTCTAACTCATAGCCAACTTGCTTTCTCCGGTGCCCAATTAACAAGCATAAATTTTATGATCATGGGTGACCAAGTGAACATATGTGTACTTGCGAAAATTCTTCCATGCTCAGAGCATGAAGTGCTCGGGCACATCACCACACTTTCTAACCGTCAGATGTTTTGTCATAATCCTGATCGCTCATTTATGTAACCGGCTGACCTGCTAGAATGTTTTCTCTTAATAAGAAATCACCTTCAGTTAAACTTTGATCTCCCAAGGTAACTCTTCCATTTTTGTATTCGCAGAACATTTCACAAACACCTTTCCTGCATTCCACTTATTACCATTTACCCTCTAAACTCCATCCTGCAAGTACAAAACTTTAACAATAAGTTCAAAACTTTATGATGCATAACCCTCAACCCAGCAAACCCAAGTTCCCAATTCACAGAAAAATGACAAGATGCTGAAAAAAGCTTCAATGAATAAGAAGCCTAAACCCCACGATTTGAAGAATTGGATTTGTTCCGATTCCGGCAACAAAACCATCCCTCGCAGTCCATCATCTCCCGGTCGTTGTTGTCACATCGGCGGACTCGGCCAAGAAGTCGAGGGTGAAGTTAGATCGGGTTTGATTTAGAATATATGGGCTTAGGAGTTAGATTTCGATTGAATTTGATGGGTGAACAGATGGACAATTGTGCAGTATGGGCAATTGAATTAAGATTTCACAGGCTAGAGGTCGAAGAAGATTGAATTATCAGCAAAAATACTCAGACAAAAGATCTTAAATTAAACTGAAGATAACAAATATGGGCACAATGATGGTGCAGTGGCTCAGGGCACTAGTTTTGGCCTTTTGGGGAATGGCAGCACAGGTTCGAGCCACCCCCATTACCTTTCTATTTTTTTTGTTCTTTTCACAATATATAATAAATTGAATTTGTTACCTAAAATTTGTTAAAAAATGGAATGAAAAGAAAAAATTTGAAATAAACTAGCATCGGCCTACAGCGCCTAGGAAGGTGGTTGTTGTTGTTGTTGTTTTTTTTTTTCAAGAGTGTGTGGGGAGGTAATTAAAAATAGTTTGGAGGTTCCTCGTAGAAAGTTAGAAACCCACCACGTTTCCGCTACATTTGCATTATTTTTATTTTGTTTATATTTTTTGTTTCATAAAATCACTTTATTATCCTTATAGATTAATTTTGATTCAAACTATTTTAATATATAAAGGGTAAATTGCAAAAGGGAGGATGAAAACAAAATTGGAAATCAATAAATTTGTAGGTATGCAAAGATTTTGTGCGATCTAACACAGAAAATCGATAAATTTGACAGTACCCATATATTTATAGCATATTAATAGGTATTGTGTAAAAAAATTAACCCGATCCGCCATCATTTAGATGTCAAATAAAGCGGTCAACCACTTATACACTTATAACTCCCTAAAGGGACCTTAACCACGAGTAGATAAATTTTATGAAATTTTTATATTAGTTGATATAGGTCATACCCATGAGAGTGTAAGAGCTGACATATCGAAAAAAGAAGTTGCGAGTGAGCGGTTATGAGCATATTAGTTCTATGTGATATTCAGGGTTTATGATTGACCTAGTAGATCGAGACCCAAACAACTTCGAAAATAGCTGAAATTTTGACCATAAATATATCTTATTATCATGATAACATCCAACGGTCGATTTTGATAAAATCTATTTCCTCCACATTTGTTCCTCATGGAAGGTACATTTTTCAATACAACTAATAAACAAATTAAATCGCATTAATAGGCATATAAGAATTTCATGGGATCTAAACAATCGAAACTGAAAAATCGATAAATTTGACATTATCCATTTATTTATAGTGTATCAATAGGTATTGTGTAAAAAAATTAACCCGATCCGCCATCATTTAGATGTCAAATAAAGCGGTCAACCACTTATACACTTATAACTCCCTAAGGGAAGCTTAACCACAAGTAGATAAACTTTCTGAAATTTTTACATTAGTTGATACAGGTCATAGCCACGAGAGTGTGAGAGCTGAAAGATTGCAAAAACAAGTTGCGAGTGAGCGGTTATGAGCATATTAGTTTTATGTGGTATTTAGGGCTTAGAGTTGACCTATTAGATCGAGACCCAAACAACTTTGAAAATAGCTGAAATTTTGACCATAATTATATCTTCTTATCATGATGACATCCAACGGTCGATTTTGATAAAATCTATTTTCTTCACATTGTTCCTCATGGAAGGTATATTTTTCAATGCAACTAATAAACTAGTTAAACCGCATTAACAGGCATATAAGGATTCTGTGGGATCTAAACAATCGAAACTGAAAATCGATAAATTTGACATTACCCATCTATTTATAACATATTAATAGGTATTGTGTAAAAAAACTAACCCGATCCGCAATCATTTAGATGTCAAATAAAGCGGTCAACTACTGATACACCTATAACTCCATAAGGGGAGCTTAACCACGAGTAGATAAATTTTATGAAATTTTTACATTAGTTGATATAGGTCATACCCATGAGAGTGTGAGAGCTGACAGATCGAAAAAAGAAGTTGCGAATGAGCGATTATGAGCATATTAGTTCTATGTGGTATTTAGGGTTTTAGGATTGACCTAGTAGATCGAGACCCAAACAACTTCGAAAATAGCTGAAATTTTGATCATAATTATATCTTATTATCATGATAACATCCAACGGTCGATTTTGATAAAATCTATTTCCTCCACATTTGTTCCTCATGGAAGGTATATTTTTCAATACAACTAATAAACAAATTAAATCGCATTAATAGGCATATAAGGATTTCGTGGGATCAAAACAATCGAAACTGAAAATCGATAAATTTGACATTATCCATTTATTTATAGTGTATCAATAGGTATTGTGTAAAAAAATTAACCTGATCCGTCATCATTTAGATGTCAAATAAAGCGGTCAACCACTTATACACTTATAACTCCCTAAGGGAAGCTTAACCACGAGTAGATAAACTTTCTGAAATTCTTACATTAGTTGATACAGGTCATAGCCACGAGAGTGTGAGAGCTGAAAGATTGAAAAAACAAGTTGCGAGTGAGCGGTTATGAGCATATTAGTTCTATGTGGTATTTAGGGCTTAGAGTTGACCTATTAGATCGAGACCCAAACAACTTCGAAAATAGCTGAAATTTTGACCATAATTATATCTTCTTATCATGATGACATCCAACGGTCGATTTTGATAAAGTCTATTTCCTCCACATTGTTCCTCATGGAAGGTATATTTTTCAATACAACTAATAAACTAGTTAAACCGCATTAGTAGGCATATAAGGATTTCGTGGGATCTAAACAATCGAAACTGAAAATCGATAAATTTGACATTACCCATCTATTTATAGCATATTAATAGGTATTGTGTAAAAAAACTAACCTGATCCGCAATCATTTAGATGTCAAATAGCGGTCAACTATAACTCCATAAGGGGAGCTTAACCACGAGTAGATAAATTTTATGAAATTTTTGCATTAGTTGATATAGGTCATACCCATGAGAGTGTGAGAGCTGACAGATCGAAAAAAGAAGTTGCTAGTGAGCGGTTATGAGCATATTAGTTCTATGTGGTATTTAGGGTTTTAGGATTGACCTAGTAGATCGAGACCCAAACAACTTCGAAAATAGCTGAAATTTTGATCATAATTATATCTTATTATCATGATAACATCCAACGGTCGATTTTGATAAAGTCTATTTCCTCCACATTGTTCCGCATGGAAGGTATATTTTTCAATACAACTAATAAACAAATTAAATCGCATTAATAGGCATATAAGGATTTCGTGGGATCTAAACAATCAAAAACTGAAAATCGATAAATTTGACATTGCCCATTTATTTATAGTGTATTAATAGGTATTGTGTAAAAAAATTAACCCGATCCGCCATCATTTAGATGTCAAATAAAGCGATCAACAACTTATACACTTATAACTCCCTAAGGGAAGCTTAACCATGAGCAGATAAAATTTCTGAAATTTTTACATTAGTTGATATAGGTCATAGCCATGAGAGTGTGAGAGCTGACAGATTGAAAAAACAAGTTGCGAGTGAGTGGTTATGAGCATATTAGTTCTATGTGGTATTTAGGGTTTAGAGTTGACCTCTTAGATCGAGACCCAAACAACTTCAAAAATAGCTGAAATTTTGACCATAATTATATCTTCTTATCATGATCACATCCAACGGTAGATTTTGATAAAATCTATTTCCTCCACATTATTTCTCATGGAAGGTATTTTTCAATACAACTAATAAACTAGTTAAACCGCATTAGGAGGCATATAAGGATTTCGTGGGATCTAAACAATCGAAACTGAAAATCGATAAATTTGACATTACCCATCTATTTATAGCATATTAATAGGTATTGTGTAAAAAAATTAACCCGATTCGCCATCATTTAGATGTCAAATAAAGCGGTCAACTACTTATACACTTATAACTCCATAAGGGGAGCTTAACCACGAGTAGATAAATTTTACGAAATTTTTACATTAGTTGATATAGGTCATACCCATGAGAGTGTGAGAGCTGACAGATCGAAAAAAGAAGTTGCGAGTGAGCGGTTATGAGCATATTAGTTCTATGTGATATTCAGGGTTTAGGATTGACCTAGTAGATCGAGACTCAAAGGACGACGATAATAGCTGAAATTTTGACCATAACCATTTCTTCTTATCATGATAACATCCAACGGTCGATTTTGGTAAAATCTATTTCCTCTACCTTGTTGCTTATGGAAGGTATATTTTTTTATTTAACTAATAAAGAAGTTAGACTACATTAGTAGGCATATAAGGATTTTGTGCGATCCAAAAAAATTGAAACTTGAAATTGATAAATTTGACATTATCCCTCTATTTATAGTGTAATAATAGCTAATGTGCAAAAAAATTAACCCGATCCGTCATTATTTCGACATCAAACAAAGCGGTCAACCCTTTACATACTTATACTTCCCTATGGGGAGCTGAATCACGAGGTGATAACTTCTCGAAATTTTTACAATAGTTGATATAGTTCATACTTATGAGAAACCGATTGTTGGATGGGAAGATTGGAATGTTTCTTGGTGTTGTTATAAAAAATCCAGCCAGTTTCGCATTCGTTTCGACTTCAATCCATTTGGTCAACTATAATTACTTTTATAACCTATATTTATATATCAAAATTTTCAAAGAGCAACCCCATCAAGACATACAAAATTGGAAAAATTGACCGTTGGATGAAAGAGTTAAAATATTTTATGCGTATTGGAAAAAATTCAGCTAATTTCGTTATCGTTTTGACTTCAATCAATTCCGTCAACTGAATTTACCTTTATAACCATATATTTATTAATTACATTATTCAAAGAGTAACTCCTTCAAGACATAAGAAATTAGGGAAACCGATAGTTGGATGATAAACTAAGCGATGTGACGAGTTTATAAGAATTTTCAGAGAATTTTTTGGACTCCCGAGCTATTTATTAAATTTTTTTGAATGTTTCAAAATGTTGAAAATGATTTTAAAGAAACAAAAAAATCCATGCGGTGCAATCTAAGCCGTATGTTTGTCCACTGCTTGATCAGGGCCCTAAATTAAAATAAATGAAGATTATATATGTGGCTCATATGAGATAAATGCATCATCTAAAAAAAAATAAAAATAAATAAAAATTAGATCAATGCATTGGACTCCCAACCCGGTCCCGGCGACCCGACGACCTGAGTCGGCGACCTGCTGGAATCCTCCGTCCGGCCACTTCACTGTGTCACACCGGTGCCGTTCGATTCATCTCATTGTCGCCGACCTTCCTCTGGTACTGGTTTGTCCCGAAGAGGGAGAATCGAAGGCCGAAAGCTTCTTCAGCTTTTTCCGGCGAATCCGGTGACTGTTGGGGATGCATGAGGCAAGAAACTTCTTCTACTCACCATGCTATACACTTTGGTATAATTTTTTTTCGAATTCAGTTTAATTTTGAAGACTTGGATTTCTGGGTTTTTCGTGAAAGTCAGCCTCAGATCCATGAACCTTGTTTGGTGCTGGTTCGGGGGAATGCCGGTGTGCCATGGAGACGGTGGGCTAGCTGGGCAGTACCGATTCGGGGGTAGGAGTGGCGCTTCTGTTGTGTTGCGTGCTTTTGCTTTTTGTTGGGATTGAATTGGTTATGGCCTCCAAGGCCATGAATTCGAAAGAGGAATCGTTTGTGATGTTGGTCTGCGTTTGAAGCACAACCAATTATCAATACCGGAATTAGAACACAGCAACACGCAGATGAGATTGGTTCAAGGAAGCAAAGAGAAGAAGAATACCAGAAGCAATTTACTCAAGCAATTTGATGAGTTATCCAAGCAATTCGTCCTCGTTCGTCATCTCTCGGTTTGAAACAAAAAGAGAGAGAGCAGAGAGAAGACGAGATGATGAGAGATTGAGAGATGTTATTGACTACCGGGGAACAGGCTAAGCCTTTCCCACCTACATGGTACTGCTCACGTGACTGGGCCCAAACAACCCGAGCACTCCAAACTCCGAGCATGGAAGACGTTCTCGTGTACTTGAGTATCTTTGTATTTTAATAAAAGTGATTGTGCGCTAAGTTATTCTAGGCGTGGCAGTATGTTGAAGTTGGAAACCTACTAAATTCTAACTCATTGCCAACTTGCTCTCTCCAGTGCCCAACAAGCATCTCGATAGTTGCCTAATAAGTAAACTCACCAATTCAATTTCGGCCACATTGTTGGGCGATCTTATAACCTAATTGAGAAATTTCACCACCACTTCATCAACGACTCTATACACGTCTAATCAGAAACCTTGCTAACTGGTCGGCTATCGGTCAACTAACAAACCCTATCGCCACCTCACTAGGAACCGCATGACTTGTAGACACAAGGGAATCACACTAAGGATTTGATGGGTACTCCTTGAAACTCCTTTTTGTGTTTGTACATATTTTAGACCATATAAAAAGAATTTGACTTCTTAAATAGACCGCATGCAAAAGAAAATGGATGTATCTAAATATTTTTTAAATACATCATCACATAGATTTTCATAGATTCTAAAACTTAAGCCAGAATGCCTATTACATACCTTTCAACTTCCATCTATAGACAAAAAAGAAGTTGTGGTGGTATCACAGTGGTACATAGAGATAGCTCCACTCATTAGACTTCTATTGCTCACTTATTAAAGCAAGCCCGTATTCAACTATGAACGATCAGACAATGCATAATAATAGGCTAAGATTAAACAAAAACTAAAAAAAATTTCCTACCTTTGAGCTAGAGCTAGGAGATTTGCTAGGTTTTTTCATCAATCTCCCCTGGTTGGAAACGACTCGTCTTCGAGTCAAAGCTCTGCTCAGTACATGTCTCATAGTATGGTTGCAAATCAGCAACATAGAAAGTTGATAATACCTCCATATCTCCAGGTAAGTCAATCTGGAATGCATTCTTACCTTGACGCTTAAGCACTCGAAATGGACCCTCAGCTCTAGCATTGAGTTTGCCAAACTTACCTCTTGGGAACCTTTCTTTGCAAATATTTTCGGTCTAAAAAGTGTATCTTTAGAACTGGGTGGAACGCCAAGTGGCTTTAGATTCCGGGGTTCCCGCTATAGCCGAACATGAGGGAAAGATCATTTATACGGATACTGACAAGATAATTTTATCGGGCAATGGGGATACTCTAAACATTCCATTAGTTATATACCAACGTTCCAACAAAAATACGTGTATGCACCAAAAACCCCAGGTTCAGCGAGGTAAATGTATTAAAAAGGGACAAATTTTAGCGGATGGTGCTGCTACGGTTGGTGGCGAACTCGCTTTGGGAAAAAATGTATTAGTAGCTTATATGCCGTGGGCAGGTTACTTATTAGTGAGCATCTGATATATGGACATATTTATACTTCTTTTCACATATGGAAATATGAAATTCGGACTCATGTGACAAGCAACGGTCCTAAAAGAATTACTAACGAAATATCACATCTAGAAGTCCATTAACTCCGCAATTTAGACAAAAATGAAACTGTGAGGCTGGGATCTTGGGTAAAGACGGGTGATATTTTAGTAGGTAAATTAACGCCGCAGAGCATAATATCATGAAAAATGGATAAAAAGTTTGGCTGCTACTTAGGATCGGCAATATCTAAAAAAGTACCTAAAAATATCAAATTTTGATATTTGTATCCTGTCGAAGTAAGGAACCATGGCATATATGTTTGGAATATATTCCATCTTGAGAGAGTTGAAAAGGCACTATTGAAAGGTTCTATACATGTGCCCTTTCTCAAAGCATTTCTTTAGACAACAACCCCACTTTTTCCTCTTTTCGGATGGTAAATATTTTTCAAAACATGAAGTGTGAATCAAACCCATATATGAATTGAAATTGAGATACTGATGCCAGTTCTTCCCTTCTAAATCAGACATATTCATATCTAAAAGGGGATGGCAATAAGTTCTTTCAAAACTGACTATTTGTTCTTCTGTTAGAAGTGTCCCAGAAATGTCTGCGATCGAGTAAATAGCTTTACAAAAAAATGGATCAGATTGAATCGAAAAATGAAAATATTTGTACAAGACGTGCCCACGGTAAACGCTGGTAGCCAAGTGCAGAGCGGATAGCGGCTGAAAGCATGTAAGTAGTAAGCCCACCCCAAGATGAGTGCTCTTCTATTCTGACTTGTCCAGAGCCTCTGGTAGCATAGCTAAGATGGCGGAGGGGTTAAGCGACAGAATTTTTGAGTATTCAAGAGAAGGTCACTGCGAGACGAACCGTTTATCATTACAATATGTGTCAAGTGGAAGTGCAGTGATGTATGCAGCTAAGGCATCCTAACAGACTGGAAGTTTTCTTCTTTGAACTCCATATATCTTTGATGCTTGTCTGCTGCTATTTTGTACTTCTTATTATTTTATTCCAATCTCTTCTTAAATTGTGAGTGCAAATTTTTCATGAGTGATGCCATGTCTTCAGCATCACCACTGAATTTGTTGGTGATTCGCAAAGGAAATAAATCAAGTGGGCCATTTGGAATCACCCCATGGACTATCTCAAAAGGGCACTTTCCTGTTGATCTATTCTTGGACATGTTGTATGCGAACTCAGCTTGTGACAAAGAGAGGTATCAATTATGCTTTTCTTCTCCCACAAGACTTCTTAAGAGATTTCCAAGAGATCAATTTACCACTTCAGTCTGACCATCTGTTTGAGGGTGATGAGAGCTACTGAATTGAAGAAGAGTTCCCATTTTACACCATTGTGTCATCCAAAAATGGCTAATGAACTTAGGATCACGATAAGATGTAATAGACTTAGGCATCCTATGAAGTTTGACAACCTCTCTGAAACACAACTGAGCCACATGAATTAAATCAAAGGTTTTGGTGCAGAAAAGAAAATGTGTCATCTTGGAAAATCTGTCTACCACCACAAGAATAGAATCAACCCCACATCTTGTCTTCGGCAAACCCAAAACAAAGTCCATAGAGACATCTTCCTAAGGTGATTCAGGAACGGGCAATGGTGTATACAATCTTTTATTCTTAGACTTACTACGTGGCTACATGGCACATTCGACACCTCTCCACGTGCTTAGTAACATCTCTATGCATTCCATTCCAATAAACTTTTCTTCAACTTACCCCAAAGTTTTGTCACGCCCAAAGTGTCCATCACGGCCTCTCTCATGCAATTCATATATTATAACATGTCGTAAAGAACATCTTGGTATGCACAAGCGGTTGCCATAAAACAAGTACCCATCATGCAAGAAGAACTTCTGTAAGACCCCGGAAATTCGTTATTTATGTCTTGGAATTTCCTTGAATTAATAAAGTGTTCGTTAGTACGATTTCATACTTCGAGGGTGGAGTGAAGTTATTTTCGGGCGATTAATTATTCGAAATGCACATTTTAGGGGGGTTACAAAGTCGACTTTTTATACATACGTAATTTGAGGAAACTTCCTTCACAAAAGTTGTAGAGCTCATCGATACGAGTTCGGACATATGCAGAACGTAGGAATCGGATTTCATATGAAGAAGTTATCGTGTTTGGAAAAGTTTCCATTTTGGGTATAAATACCTGACTATTTTTCGAAATTTTCCAAAAGTGTCAGTTTCCGTTTTTGGCAGTCGGCCCTAATCTCTCTCTCCTCTCCCCCGAAACCGAAAACAGAGCATAACTTCTCCGGCCATTTTCTCACAGCTCCGGCCATCGTTTGAGGTGAAACCAAGCCCAGATCGACTCGCCTCCTTCCTGTGAGTCGACTGGTGGTCACCTTTTTCCTTCTCGGGGCGGATAAGCAGCGGTGGAGCTCGAAACCGATCCGAGCCCGAAAACGAACCAGCTGCGATTTCTCCAAGCTCCGGCCACCAAAACTCGAGGTTCTTCGCTTGTTGAACTCACCTCAAATTTCTGAAAAATTACCAAGAAGGAACGGACCTGAAGCGATCGATTTCACGTTGAACGGAGCCTCATCGGAAAACTGGAGAAATTCCGGCCAAACCGGACTGTTTTAGGTAATTTCGACCACTTCCACTCATTTTCTGACTTCGTAATAGTTATGAAAGTTTCTCAGATCGATGAAACGAAGAGGATTAGCCTCTCCCCGACGCTGTTTTCGGTGGTCGGCGGCGGCTCTGCCTCTAATTCCGGTGATCTTTTCCGGCCACCTCTGGGGGTCCCAAGGGCAGTTTCTGACCATTTTAATGTTCTACATGTTTATACGATCATTACGATATATAGCATGTGAATTTTGGATATCGTATGATTAAGTTATGAATTTTTACATTTCGATCGATTTCGATCGTTCGATTTGTGATCTGTGAAGATCAGACCGTCTGATGGACTTGTAGTTTTATTATGTTGATCGTATGACTGCCCCGATGACTTTGTGTGGTTACGGGCGAAGATCCGACCGTTGGATCTTCGTATAATTGTGAAATAGTGATTTGGAAGGCGATTCATGAGAATCCGACCGTCGGATTTTCATATAAATTTGTGAAGATGTTAGTAAAGGCGATTCAGGAAGATCCGACCGTTGGATCTTCGTGATAATTTAGGAGGATGATCCTAAGAGCGATCTATGAGGATCTGACCGTTGGATCATCGTTTAATTTTTGTTATGAGTTGTTGGCTAAATTCAAGTCACATTTGATTAGGTGTTTGACGGTTTGATTTAGCGGACGATTTGTGATTCATATTTCGAGCTGTTAAGAAGACGCAGCGGGATTAGAGGTGAGTAAATCTCACATGGTTCATTTACGAACGGAATTTCTTTAATTACATTTAGTTGTTATGTTTGAAAAATGATTTTTAAGGAATGAGTTTTAAAGTATATAAAAAAAAATGAAATTCTTGGTTTTACTACGTGTGAACTATAGTTGGTATTAGTGGTCATTCCTGAGTGGATGATTACGTATATATATATTTACGTGAAATATATATATCTTGATGGAATTGAGTGTGTAGTTTACTATTGTTGTGCAATGTGATGTTGAGGAAAATGTATGGTTTTGGAAATAAAAGATGGTTTTGTTGGCTTTGAGTTTTGAAAGAATAGGTATGGTTTTGGTGATGGTTTGAGTTGAGAAACAATATTTGGAAAATGATTTCATTATTTTTTGAGACTATTGGAGATGAGGAAACAATAGTATGTGATGACCTGTGTGGTGATCTATGTGGTGACCTGTGTGGTGATCTGTGTGATGAGCTGTGTGGTGGTTGGCGTTATTAATGGATGTTGTTAGTAAATGTTTCTATTTACTTCTATTATTGAATTGTTTATTTTCTTGGTAATCTCCTGAACTAAATTCTATGCATGGATTGTTGTTTCTGAATTGATTGTTTTAATGTAATCTCCTGAACTAAGTTATATGCAGGGATTACTATGATTTTATTGGTTGTTTTAATGTAATTCCCTGAACTATACTATATGTAGGGATTACTATGCCTTCTTTTGATTAATTTTAATTTAATCTCCTGAACTATACTATATGCAGGGATTACTATGATTTCTTTTGTTTGTTTTAATGTGATCTCCTGAACTAAGTTTCTATGCAGGGATTACTGATTTTACTTAATGATTGTTGTGAGTACAGTGGTGTTGTGGGATTTGGAGTGAGGTGAACTGAGTTGTGATGCCCTAAGGTTGGCAGTTGGTTGTTATTGTGAGACAATGAGTATGATTTTGTGGTTGTGCCGTTGAGGCAAAGGAATGATGATCGGATAGATTGTGGGGACGTAAAATGTTTAAAATAATGGCAGTTATTTGTATAGTTGGAGATTGTGGGAAGTGAGATAAAATGAATTGAGAGACAGAGCATGTGGGTTTTAGTTGGGTTGAAATTATTGAGCATGATAAAGATTTATTTGAACTTGATGCTTTTGTTGAGATAATTGCTTATTGATGTTGTTAGACTGAGATAGTGAAAGCTTGTTTCGTGGAATTAAATGTTAATGCTTTAATTGTCTCACGAATTGAGGAATTATAAGCATGTGTGACGTGAGTCACTTTAATTGAGTTTACTCATACGGGCTGAAAAGCTTACCGGGTTTGTTTTGTTCATTCTCGGTGCACTATTTCTATGGTGTAGGGGTTTTTGTGCAGGTTAGAATATCGAGTGATTGTTATCGAAGCTGAGGTGGACTTTCCGTCACGTGGGTGTAGAAGGGCACTTATACTTGTAGTCTTCCGCTGTGTAGTGAGTTGGTGAGTGTGGTTACAAGTTGAATTGATATTCAGTTTAATTTGTAAACTATTGTAATGTAATATGTGACTCTAAAGAACGAGTCGGTATTAACATTGTGAGTTCAGTTTGTTTGTTGCTTGGTTTTAATGAAAAATTTTCTATGTGTTTTCTTGCGTTTGTTCTCGCGTTTCGGATTTTGAATTTTCTTTATTCAAAATTCGGGGCGTGACAACTTCAAAGTCTCTCCTTCTCGACAATCTTTCCAAATCTTCAAAAAGTCACGATCGTCTGAAAATTATTATTTTTGAATTAAAAATAAGGGCTAAATACTAGTTACTACCCTGTAATTTAGGTCCGAAATCAATTCAGTCCCTGAACTTTCAATTTCATCAAAACACCTCTGCGTTTCAAATTTCGTCTAATAGGTCATTCCGTCAATCATCCATTAGTTGGAGCCGTTAACTTGCTGACTTGGCATGCCACGTCAGATCATGTGGGCCCCACCTGTCATGCAAAATTCCCAAATTGCCCCTGCCTCTATTCTAACTTAGAAACCCAATATATACCTCGCATTACATGATGTTATCCTGTAGCACAATCCCACATTGAGAAAAATTGAAACCAAATCCTCTTGCTTTGAACGAGGGCGAGACCCAAACGATCGAGAGTTTCTGATTAAAGGCGTGAAGAAACGAATGCGTGTCGTTTGATTTGAAGAAGATTTTGACGTGGCCAGTCACGAGATCGACGTTTGGATACCCAGAAAAACGAATGGCGGAGATGAAATCCCTTATTACGGTGAGTCTGGTGTTTGGGTTTTGGATTACAATTTCAAATTTTCCAAGTTGGTTTAAAGAGTTTCGGGTTTAGGGTTTCGAAATTTTGAAATTGGGTTTAGGGTTTGAGCTTCAGGTTTCAAATCCGAGTGAGTTGGGATTAAAGGGATTCAATTAAAGCTGGTTGTTCGGAGATGGTGAGGAAGTGGGCTACAGAGGATTGGGTGTCTGGGTAGTTAGGTATTCACTGCAATTACAGATTGAAGGTTATTGGATGACTAGGCTTGTACATGTTTCGGTGGAGAACGGATAAGCTTGGCGGTGGGAGCAAAGAAGATGTTCGGAGGCTAGATGGTGTGATCACTGGGCTACACTTCAAGGGTTCGGTCTGTTCCGTGCGTGATGGTGTGGTCATGGAGGAGAGGTGTCTGCCTCTACTTCGAAGAAGGGATCCTTGGTGCCCAGAGCAAATTTCTGGGTTGATTGAGGTTTTGGGGGACACGGCAAAGAAGGAGTGGGGTGTTGATAGGTATGGGTCAATGAAAGGTTGATTCGGCTTCGGTCACCGAGGAATGATGATGATGATGAGGGAGGTGGCCTGGGGGGTCGAGTGAGAATGATGTGGAGGTGGAGAGGAGGTTGGACCATGATTTGATCTGGTTCGAGATGATATACCCGAACTATAGTGGGATTAAGTATAATAATGTTCTGGAGAATAGAGTGGATGATCAGGATACCCATATTGCTCAGTTGGAGGAAGAGAATTTGAATTTGAAGGAGAGGTTGTTCTTGATGGAGAGGGAGTTGGGGGACTTGAGGAGGAGGATGTTGAGACCAAGAATGAGAGTGAGTTGACGCAGGGTCAGATGAATGCATAGAGGGATGAAGAAATGGGAATTGCCAGCACAGAGAAGAGCATTGGCGTCGGTGACTAATCTGGCCCGCGTTAATGTCATGCAAACTGTTCCTAATATTCGTATGCAATTCTATGAATTATCTTTTGTTGAGCGTCAGAGTATAGTACACACATTGCTGCATATTTATAATATATAAAATTAATATTGGTAGTGTTTTCTTCTGTTAGAATTATAATTGTGCTTGCAGTTCTCTAAAGACTACTTTTCTCCCCTTTAAGGTCTGGGGAAGACTGGTGGTTCTTATTCAATTGTAAATATTCAACACTGTAATTTTATTAATATAAGTAGCTTTGTTTGATGCTAAGCCATATTATAATCAAGTACATTTCAAATATGGAATTTGATTTTTTTTTGGCAAAAAATCACAAATGGTCACTGAGTTTTCACCTATTCGACACTTAACTCACAGACATTTCAAAAAACCACTTTAACTCACTCACTTTATGCACCGTTTATCATTTAACTCACTCGATGCTAACATCGTCTACTTAATCGTTAAAGGATGTTATTTCCAAGGTCATTTTGGTCCAATCAGTTATGAAAAAAGGGTTTTGGATACCAATCCCTAATTTCGAACGCTGTTTTTCATTCGACCCATCTCTCTCACCATTGCTTTGAAACCTCGACTCCACAGTCCATCAATTCAGTTCTAGAGCGAGAAAGAGAGAGAGGGAGGGACGAAGACACAAAATCAAGAGTTCTCATTGAGAATTTGAATGAGCATAGATGTCAGAGATTTCAAATAAATGGAGATATTTCAGACTTGATGGAGAGCCACCAACACCTCATGGTAATTGAATCTTCCCCTTCAATAAGTGATATCACTTTTAGGGTATTTACGCCGATGATAGGTTGGGTTATCGATTTTTTTTTGTTTTTAATCCATAAAAGTGGTCTAGAAATGGAGTTAGGGTTTTTAAATTATGAAGATTGAAATTGGGATTGAAACGAGGGTTTTTAAATTAAGCTTTAGTATAACTTGTGGTTTGTTGTTTTGTTTATGGAAATTTGGGGGGAGGGAATGGGGTTTGTTTATTGTAATTGGGATTGGGTTTACTGAAATTGGGATTTGTCAATAGGGTTTTGTTTATTCCACCTATTGATAAGTTTATTAGTGCAGACATTTACGAGATTTGTTTAATGAAATCTTAGTATGGAGATTAATTCAATTCAATTGAGAATGAGTGCATCTTTTGATATTAGAACTTCCATGAAGTCATATAAGAAAGTCCACAAACCAAGTTCCGCTGTTCTTGAAAAATAAAGAAAACGTACGGTTCAAATCCATGTATTCTACTGTTGCCTTTGCTACTCTATTTCAATATGAAAAATCTCTGAACAATGATCAATTTGTTTGTTACTGCTTTTTTTATTTTCTGAAATTTCTGTCATAGAGATTGCGATCAGATATATGTTTGTCACTGAGATTATGGTTTGGTATCTTATTTGCAGATCCTAATTGGTTCACAATTGCATTTCACCATGGGGGGAGGTTTTATAGGTTGGGAAGTGGTAATAGGTTTTACAAGGGAGGAGAGGTGGCTTATGTGGACAAAATGGAGACAGATAAGATTTCATGGACTTGTCTGAACTGTTTTGCTGAAGACTTGGGGTACAGACATCCTCCAATCGCATATTGGTTCAAGTTACCTAGAAGTGTAAATGGAGAAGGCTTATTACCAATTAGTGACGACAAGGTATTCAAGACATGTTGCAATTTATGCCAAGTAGTAGGGTCTTAGAAATTTACATTGTTGGGGGTGGTGTGAGAAGAAAGGAGGAGGCAGAGCTAGAGGATGCTGGAATTCTGCCTATTAAAGACGTTGATCACCTACAGTATATGGGAAATGTTGTAGAGGACTTAGAAGAAGTGGAACCTTTAGAATTCAATGCCAGTGGTGTTAGTACATCGAATGGCCTAGGGATTACAAATGGATCTGAAAAGGGAAGTCGAGCAAATGTGGTGAAAAACAAGGGGGGTAGGCCTAAACATAAGAAGCACATGGGATTTACAAACGGGTTTGTAAATGTGCAAAGTAGTGAAGCAACTGAAGCTGGAATGGGAGTGGGTGTAAATGGTAAGAGAATTAGACCAGAGGCAAGAGCATGTAAGGTGAAAAAGAAACCAAGCAGATATGACACTAGATTTAAAGGGGAGATGAGTTATATTGAATAAGGAGTCGCAGACGAAAGTGAAGAATCTGACAGCGATGATCAAGATTTTGAGGACGTTATAGATAGTGATTGGGAACTTAATGATGAGGATGATGAGGTACTATTTGAATCAAATGTTGATGGTGGATCTAAAAATGTGAATGAGTACAATGACATGGGATTTGCAGGTGATATATCTGATGGAGAAGGTGAAGATTTTGAAAGGTTTGACAGCGGGACTGATTCTATGTCAAGTGGGGATGAAGAAGAGAGAATTCAAAAAGGAGAGAGGAAGAAGAAGAAGAGGTGGTCCAAGTGGAAACAGTTCACGAAAAATGATCTGAAAAACCCAGTATCTGAGCTTGGTATGGAATTTCCAAATGCATATGCCTTCAGAGATGCAGTTAGGGTATTTTCAGTGAAGACTAGAAAAGCAATCCGGTTTATTACCAATGATTCAAAAAGGGTCCAAGTTGTGTGCAAAACAAGTCCAGACTGTCCATTTTGGATATGGGCCTCTGTAAAGGATAAACAATCGGGTACATTTTCCATTAAGACACTCAAAGTAGAACATGAATGCAGTGTGGTTGAAGGGAAAATATATCATTGCAATGCTCCATTCATAGCTAAGGGATACCTTGATGCTTTCATTGCTGATAAGAGTTGGTCAAGGGAAGGTATACAATCTGCTGTGCAAAGGGATTTTGGATTGCATGTTGGGTATCAAATGTGTTACAGGGCCAAAAGAAGAGCTGCAGTTATTGCAGAAGGTACAATTGAGGACCAATACAACCTCTTGGAGTCCTATGCAGCAGTATTAAAAGAAGACAAATCCTAATACTTCAGTTTGGATCGAAGGAGATCTAGTAGGTGATAATGTAAGAAGGTTCAAAAGAATTTATATTTGTTTTAGAGCATTTAAAAAAGGATGGATGGAAGGTTGTAGATCAATCCTAGGAGTTGATGGATGAAGAACATTGGATGAAGAACATTGACACCATTCATGCTAAGAGCACAAAATCATGGAATTTTTTAAAGGACAAGCCTGCTGAACAGTGGAGCAGGTCACACTTCAAAGAAGATTGCAAGTGTGATGTTTTACTAAACAATCATTGTGAGAGTTGGAATTCAAAAATTTTGCCTGCTAGGAAGATGCCAATTTTAGGACTCTTGGAAGATTTGAGACTAAATGTCATGATCAGATTGGCAAATAGGTGTGCAGGGCTTAGATGGAAAAGTAAGGTCGGTCCAAGAATTGCAAAACTGTTGAAGAAAAATGCTGATAGAAGCCATGAGTACGCACCAAGAGAATCTTCAGACAATAGGTTCGAAATTCAAGGAAGAGGAGTCTCATGTCAATCAAGTGTTACAAGCACTCATGATGTAGATCTCAATAAAAGAAATTGTACCTGCAGAAGATGGAATATCAGTGGACTTCCATGTCCACATGCAATTTGTGCAATCTTTTCAAAGGGCCTTTAGCTAGAAGACTTTGTGGATGTGGCCTATTCGCAAAAAAAAAAATACATGCTTGCATACGGTCCAGCCATAAACCCAATTCCTGGTGTTGAAGAATGGGATGTTATCGAAAAGCCAATTCTGCCACCACAGTACACTAGAGGACCTGGAAGGCCTAAATTCTCAAGAAACAAAGAACCAGGTAATTTGTTTTACCACTTATTAATTTTCAGTTCACTTACATACTGATTCCTAACTTATTTATGTTGTTGCAGATGAGCAACGTCTACCACCTCCTGGAACCACTAAGCCACCTTCTGGAATTGAGAAGTTACCAAGGGCTTACTATCAAGGAATTACATGTGGACGATGCCAGAAGAAAGGGCATAATAGCAGAACTTGTGCAAGAAGAGAAGCACAGTCCCAAACAAGGGTAAGAAAATAATTTCTTTTAAAACTTGAAACTGCAGGTTGAATTTTTTTTTTAAATTGATCAAATTAAACTGCAGATTGAATCACCACCTTCTCAAAACTATGGAAATGATGTGCATGTTGGTCAAGCTTCACATGATGACAATGTATGAACTTTTGTGCTTATTACCAATACTGTATGTGCATGTTAATATGTTTTGAAAGTCTGAACATGTCAATTTGTGTTTATTAGGTTCAACCAAACACCACCACCTCTATGCAGCAAGATCAAGCCCATACACATATATCATTTGAGAACACACTGATAGAAGAGGTAATGAGATACATGTGGCTTGAAAGTTTAATTAATGGTAGAGAAGGTTGATTAAATGATGAATGAAAAATGCTTGCAGGTGCATATACAAACACCCTCAAGTGTGGGAGCTACTTCATCGCAACCACTTTTTACAAACCCATCTATGTCACAAGTTTACCCTCATCCTCAATCGTCTTCACAGCCAAGTGTTATCGGATCATCCTCTGAGAAAGGGAGGCTAATGCAGACTAAGTCACCAGCAAAGAAGCAAATACCTATGAGAATTCAGTTCAACAAAGCCCCTGCACCAAATGAAAGATCTTAGTGCAAGCCAAATTGGAAGCCATGAACCTAAATTGTTTTCTGCTTTTTTTTTTTTTAGCTCTATTAAGCAATAATCTTGTTAAAGCTTGGATTAGATGACATTGCATTTTGTAATTTAAGGTTGAGCTTTTGTAATCATAATTGATGTTAGGCTTCATAACTGCTACTATATACTCAACCTTTTATCTTTTGTATGCTTCAACAACTAGACAACAATTTGGTTTAAGTGCAAATTCATTATCAAGTTCATTATCATCATTTTAAACGTGTGTTTTTTCAATTTGTTTCCATCATTCCTTGTTGAGAAATTAAATGTTTTAAAGACATGGGTTTCAATGAAATATGTGAAGGAGAGTAATTAAGGCATAAATGTATGATTTTATAGATTTTGAGAGAGGAATGGATATGGAGGGAAAATTAAACTCATTTTGGAGGGAATACTGTACAATAGTGAGTAAGACCCAGATCGGACAATAATGCCCCTCCAATAAGTGCACGTGATGGATCATGTGTTAAGTTTATAGAATTGTATAGACGGCAGTGAGTTAAATGATAAACGGTGCATAAAGTGAGTGAGTTAAAGTGGTTTTTTGAAATGTCAGTGAGTTAAGTGTCGAATGCGTGAAAACTCAGTGACCATTTGTGATTTTTTGCCTTTTTTTTTCAAGTGTGCAAGTTTTTTGGTGAAAAAATTTTAAAAAATTGAAATGGAAGTTGTAATAGGTTTCTGTGTTAGAATAGAGCTAGGGGTAATTTTAAAATTTTGCCTAATAGATGGGGTCCACATGATCTGACGTGGCATGCCTCGTCAGCAAGTTAACAGCTCCAACTAACGAATGATTGACGGAAGGACCTATTAGACGAAATTTGATAACGCAGCGGTGTTTTTGATGAAATTGAAAGTTTAGAGACTGAATTGATTTCGGACTTAAACTACAGGGTAATGACTAGTATTTAGCCCTAAAAATAAAAAGAAAAAAGAAAAAATAAAATTATTATTTTAGAATTTTAATAAAAATAAAATTATTATCTTGTCTTCATTTTTTTTCATTTTCTTCCATGCATATTATTCTTTTAGGATTTCAAATCCAATCACAAAGACCTGCATAGAACTCAACATAAATGATATTCTACTCAATGCATCAGCAAATTTGTTTTGGAGGCCAGATTTATGCCGAATTGGAAAGGTAAATTCCTGAAAGTAAGCCCCCCATTTTGCATGTCTAGCATTTACCTTTTGTTGGCCATTAATGTACTTCAGAGCCTCATAATTTGAGAATAAAATGAACTCTCTGTGAATCAAATAATGGCTCCAATGTCGCAAGAAATGAAAAATAGCATAGAACTCCACATCGTAAGTTGAATAGCGACGCTTTGCATCATGGAGCTTCTCACTAAGAAGGCAAATGATTTTCCTTCTTGGCTCAAAACAGCTCCTATTTACTTGTGGGTAAGCATCATAATCTAAAGAAAATACCTTCTCAAAATCTGGTATTGCTAACACAGGGGCAGTAGTCATTTTCTCTTTTACTAACTCAAGCTTTCAGTAGCTTCCTTACTCCATTCAAATTCACCTTTCTTTAAGCAATCAGTGATGAGGGCTATAATTGAGCTAAAATTTAAAATAAACCTCCTATAAAAAGGAGATAGTAAATGAAAGCTTCATACCTCATAGATATTACTAGGAGTTAGCCAACTGCGAATAACATCCACCTTGCTTGGATCAACTTTAATTCCTTCCTTTGAAACAACATAACCAAGAAACACCAAGCTATCAGCTAATTAAGAAGTCACACTTCTTAATTCTGGTAACCTATCCAGCACCTTAAAAGAAAATAACAAAAAACAAAGCTCAAAGCTCAAAGCCCAAAATCAATCGCCAAAAGCCCAAGCCTAAAGGCCAAACTCTAGCGACAACATGGGCCTGTGAAAGAACTCAAACTTCTTTGGACACTTGGGCGAAACCTTAAAGACATTGACGACCCCATGTTCTATGAGCACCCAAGCCCTTGGAACCCAGAAATCTGTGGGAAGAACTAGACCTGCATCGCAATTCTTTGCGGCCCCCTTCCTCAGCCAAGTTGCAGGGTGAGCCACGATAGTGCCGCCGCACACTAGCACTAGTATTACGTCTCCATCGATCTATTGCAAGGCCCATCAACCAGTGCACGCTGACGCAGCTTAGGGCCACCATCATCTCTGACATTATCTGCAACTTCGTCAACTCCTCACAAAGCAATAACAATCCTCATTGCAAACAAGCCTCCTCCCTCCAAAATTGGTTAGTACAAGATTGACAAAAAACCTATCTCTCACTACAGCTTTCACCCCTTTACTTCGACTGTTGAGCTAAGGCCGTCATGACTTGGTTTCCCAGCGATCCAGATCGGGCGTAGCAGAGCCACCCCCATAGAATATGTGGAGGTTGGAGTAAAGTACTTGGTTGGTTGGAGCCAGATTGATGGCCTCTGTAGAGTGGGTACTGGCAGAGTAGACAGTATTGCCATTGGCTTTAGCTTCAGCTTTGTCTACCACAGATGATCCTTGGTCACAAATAATCAGACGACTAGCAAGGTCTCCATAGATGCCAGCTTATAGCCCACTTCCATGGAGCAGGATGATAGTGATGACAATCATTAGTGAAGTTGATGGTAATTGACATTAAAAAGCAGCGGTGATAAAAAAAACAAGAAACAACTAGGGTTTAGGAGAGTAGAAGTCATTAAAATTCTCCATTGTTTAGATCAATTGGATGTCTAAATATAAAAAAGAAATAGTAATTAATTAAAAAAAACCCACAAATGGATGATATTATAATTTCGGGAGGCTTTAGGTCAAGTTCAATTTAAGTGCCTTGCGGATGAATGTGTAGAACCTTATAATACACTACTATTTTTAGTAGGAGTCTTATCTTGTATAGAACCCATCTCGCCTGAGAACTACATGCTTGGTTATACTTCATCAAAGTGAACAAAACTACCAAAACTATCACACCTCACAGGGCAAGATTTACCAATGCAACCAATCAATTCATCCCAGCTAAATAACAAGACCATGCTAAAAAATTTCTACAAAAGTTATTACTGTTGTTTGGCCTGCCCAAAAGTAAAAGTTCTTTCATATTTTTTGACTGCTTGCTATCTTGGTAGATATATCATTTTATCTTTTGATAACATATCTTGATACATTTTGAAATAAAATTAAACAAATAACAACCAATATTGGCAGTCAATGAAACCAAAATAATTTAGTTGTAAATTGTGGGAGATGCAGAAGTCATGTCTATCTAATGCGAGCACCTTTTCCTAAATTCCACCTTCAATTACAACTGGGCTCTTCAAGAAAGAAATTCACAAGAGAAAGACTTTGAAAAACAGAGAAGATAATGGTAATAACTCTTGTATAATTGCTTGATGTGTCCATGTACAGTACAATGCTATTTATACAACATTTGATGAAGACGTAGCTACTAGTAGACGATAGATCACATGTGCTATCTGAAGGAGTTGTTTGATGTACAATTGAAGTGTGTGGTTTGGGTGAAGTCTGGAGCTGACATATAACAACAAAGAACTGGTTTCTTGTACTATTGAGATAGTGCACGAGTTGTCTCCTCTTGTGGGGAAGAATTCCAGATAGTTCCTTTGGGTAAGGATTGCCTATGTGCATCCTCATGCTGAGGCTGCTGTGGTGATCATCTTGCTATGAGATTATAGTGTTATTACTTCACCTCTACAGCAGCTTCAACTTGGTTCAAACATTTTGGAGATTTCCTTAAGCATCATGGTGCTCACATGCATATTAGCTCGATCCCAACAAATCTGACAGTCGAGTTAGAAAGAGTAAGTATCAAGCATTTCATTCACTCAAAATCAAAATCGGTTATGCACTATTTTCTCACTTCAAACTAATACCAACAAATGAAAATTAAAGACAAATAAAGGTGTAAAAGGACAAGCTTACATTGTTGTCTGCTGTTTTACCTCCAACATATAAATGGTTGATTAGGCAAAAAACGAGGAACAATTATCACTATGATGCTATTCTTAAGGGGGAGGAAGGAAAAACAAACAAACAAAGTGGATATGCCTCAAATGGCAAGATTATAGAAAATTTTACCAAGCACCAAACAATGTACATAGTAGTGACTGCACAAGAGAAGTTAGATTCAATACACACCAAAAAGTCAGAGTCATTCGAAATCGTGATGGTAATCATTCAACAAATGTGGGGAACTTAACTGAAACCATCAGGATCGGAGGAGATGCAGACATCAGAGGAAGATGTCTACATGTTCGATATCAAAACGTGAATGGTGTATTGTACTTTTTTTCTCGTTCGACCGAAATTATTTTTGTCACACTGGGTTTTTGTTACTTGGCAAGGTTTTCGACGAAGCAACGAGAGGAGCACCCACGTTTGGTTGGCACAAGGGGGAGTGTTACCTAGATTATGTGTCTGGCCCAAACTCTAGTTACTTGTCCGAGTTGTAATAGAGTTAGTCTTATAGATATCATAATCATTGTACGATTGCGTTTTCTTATAAGACTCCAATTCTTTACTTGTAATCATTTATATAGAGAGACCCTTATTTTCAATAAAATACACAATTCATTATCCAAATTCTTTCTTCTGCATATTTAAAATCCCTAAGACAAAAAGCATGTTGCATGCAAATAATTGAAAAGCATATATGCATGCAAACATATGTGCAGCCGTGCAGGACAAAAAACAAAAAGCATGCAAATAATTGGAAAGCATATATGCATGCAAACATATGTGCAGGACAAAAAACAAAAAGCATGCAAATAATTGGAAAGCATATATGCATGCAAACATATGTGCAGGACAAAAAACAAAAAGCATGTATGCATGCAAATAATTGAAAGAGTTTTTCTATTGGGACCTCCATATTTGCTTATTTGACCTCTTATATTTTTACACCTCCTATTTTCTTTTTAAAAAATAAAATTTGCTAAGTAAACCTCTTTTATACACCTAACTTAACCTTACTCATAAAAGAAAATTTTTGGGAGCATTAAATATGAATTTGTGCTCCCATAATTATTTATTTACCACAAAATAAACTTGACATTGTTAAAAAAAAAATTCTGAGATAATTATTGTAAAAAGATAGTGTAACTAATTAACATAAATTTATAAGGGGTTTTTCAAGCCTGATTAACATATGTGCAGGACAAAAAACATATGCAAATGATTTTTGGAAACTTCTATTTCATTAATTGAATAACTGATCGCAACGTGTCCACCACCATCACCAACCATACTTTATTTCATATAAGACAACAACAACGTCGTACATCTTTAACACTATAAAAATGAAGGCCTTCAAAGGCAGCAAAAGGCACAGTAGGTAGGTACGTCCGTACGTATATATGGTTTTACATGATGGCGCACGCTTGGGGATTTTCTTCACTGAAACAATCGGGGCGGGTCATGCGTAACTAGTTGTATGCCGTTTCACAAATTTATTTGGTTAGTTTACATAAGGGCTCACTATCCCCCGTTTCATGATCCTTAAGAGAAAGACCTTTGTATCATAGTTTTATTTTTATATAATTTGCCAAGTAATTTTGAATGCATTTTCTCTTGATTTTTTTTCTTTTTAAAAAGCTTTTATAAACAAAGAAAATATGAAATATGAAATGAGAACTAAAATGGAAATGAATAATTAAAGTATTGTAAATGTGTTTCCATTATTATAAATCTTTGCAGAGAGCTTTTTTTTTTTCATTATTAGTTAGCTGTCTTTAACAGTCTTTTTGTATAAAGATACATATGTCATTGAACAATTAAAAATTGAGAGATGTCTAATGAGTAGATGAAGAGATCTAAATAGAAACTCTCTAATTGAAAAGCATATATGTATGCAAATAATTGAAAAGCATATATGCAAATGATTTTTGGAAACTTCTATTTCATTAATCGAATAACTGATCATAACGTGTCCACCACCATCACCAACCATACTTTATTTCATATAAGACAACAACAGCATCGTACATCTTTAACACTATAAAAATGAAGGACCACCGAACTGATGGAAACTTCCCCACAAAGGCAGCAAAAGGACAGTAGGTTGGTACGGATAGGTTTTACATGATGGCGCACGCTTGGGGATTTTCTTCACTGAAACAATCGGGGCGGGTCACGCAGTAACTAGCAGTATAGCTCCTCCCACCGCCGTAACTATCATAGACCGGCCTTCCATAGTAGCCATCGTACTGTATGTAAAGGGCAAGCCTACCGTAACCATACCCAGTTTCGCAGGGACCACCATGGCGCCCTCCGTAACAATCCATACAACACGGGTTCTTGGGCTTCGGCTTCGACTCCGACTCAACCTTCGTCTTCTCGCCTTCTTTGGGTGGTTTATCTTCCTTTGGTTTCTCTTTGGGCTTCTCGGGCTCTTTGATCTCGATGCTCTTAATGGCGCCACCTCCTTTGCAGCATAGCTTGTCCCTGATCTTTTCAGGACTGCAGCAGACCACTTTGATGATCACCTGGTTGTTCTTCTCGTCGTATGTCTGGTCACGTATTTCTCTTGTTCACAAATATCCAACCAATAGTACCACAAATCACTTAGTTTACGTTTTTCACAATATTAATGAACCGAACTGGAAGAGAAAAGAGAGACTCACCAGGGAATTTACAGAGAACTTTCTTGACCTTCCTGTAGCATTTTTCACACTGAAGATCTACCTTCAGAATCATAGTCACCTGACATTAATACATTCATTTGCAGAAATTAGATAGATATAGAAAGGAGTTTTTTTTTTTTTTTTTCTGCAAAACAAGAAGGGCGTGATTAAGAATTGATCGAGGTTGATGTTTGCGAGTTTGAAGATTAGAAATCGAATCCATCAGGTACTGTGTTTCTAACAGAAGAATGATGGATTGAGTAGTATGTGACAAATTGAAGAAGAAACAGCGCAAAAACTTTTGAGAATTAAAATGATCAGTAGCAGCCACAAAAAATACTTTTTTTTTTTTCCTAAAGAGGAAAATAAAATTACAACACAAAGCCTCTAACTACACCAAAATTAAATTGGTCTAAGTCAAACACTGAGCAAGCCGAAAGGGGTAGCTTGTCTTGCCAGATAATCAGATCCAGAGCTTGATGTCCAAGAGAGGTAATTGTGTCCGCCACAAAATTTGTTTAACAAGGAATATGAGAGAGAGATTTCCTCAAACATACTAGAGATGTCTTAGATATCACGAATAAGTGAACGAAATTTCCAAGGAGGGTCACATTTTTGCTCCTCACAAAAAAATACATATTGAGAGCAGCAGAATTGATCAAATGGGTGATCTAGTTATCTATATCATAAGAAAAAAGAAATGGAAAAGCATAAACAACTTTCTAGTGCATAGAGAAATACCTTCTTTTCTCCCATTGTTGTAGCAGTGAGTGTTCGATCAGATGAGATTTGATGTTTTGAACAGAGTCTCAGCTGAAATGATTGAACACAGGGGAGGAACTACTATAAATGGTGAAGGGGTCAAGATCCCCCAAGTCAACATCTGATTCTTTACTTAATTATTATACATATACTAGTTGCACTGTTCATCACTGTTGATTACTGTTTATAAGACAGTGAAGTGACGGTTTTGCCATAACCTTTCAAATTTTTTTTTTAAAATTTTTTTTAAAGGAGAACAATTCTATTTTGTATTTGTAAATTTCTATAAATTATGAAAAATGTTTATTATTTGCTGTATCTCATTTGTTGCTAATATATTATAACAACAAAATAAATCATATTCTAAGTAGTGTCGATGTTTTTTAGATTTCTAGATTCATCTATTAAATATGAAACTTGAAAAAAAAAATAAAACCACAGCACAGCGCAGGTCAGTTTGCTAGTTATTATTCCATATGTTAAGCGTGGATGCACTGTTACACTGTTTTAAGGACAGTGCCCTTGGTTTTTTCTCATAATTTCAGACTGTTCTGCGTACAGTAAACAGTCGTTAGATGTCGGGAATATTATGAGGCTGCCGTTCAGGGGGGTTGAAAACTCGTTTTTGACCCTGGTTTTCTCCGATAAGATGAAGTTGCTATTGCTGTATGGATAATGACGATTGAAAAAAGGGCTTCGTTGCGTGTTTGTTGCTATTGTTGATATCCACGTTTCCCGACATCAAACGCGGCCATCAAAATCAACAGCAGTGAAAGGCTGGTAAGATTGGAGCTGTGAACTCCTTAATCTCTGTTGTTTTTTTTTTTTGATGTATCACTGGCAGATCGATCTCGGCGATTGGGTATATTTTATCACCGGTCAAAATGGGAGTAAGCCCTCCTTTCTCTATTGAATTGGGTTTGTCAAATTGATCAATAAAGCATCGAAATTTTGACCCCAAAGTACTGTTTGTTAAACTGGGTTTCGAATTTAGGATTAAGATTATTGCCTTACTGGGTTTCGAATTTAGGATTGAGCTTATGACTTCATAATAAATTATATGGCATTTTTCAAGTCAATTATATGTCTTCAGAATGCTTTCTTGATTGTACTGGTAAGAGCTCTTGGCTGCCTATTCTATCTATATAAGCGCATATTCTAATCGCGCTAACACGATTATAAGATATGAGAGTAAATACATAGTGCAGACAACTTCCAGAGCAAGGTTGAATAAATCTCTGTTCTTCCATCCTAAATTTAATAGCTAACTACCAAATGTTTTATAGCTTTTTAGGAATGGAAACCAGGCTACAAACAACTATTTAATCACAATCAATATTTTCGATGAAAAAGATGCTGAATCATTATGGAGAAAGAAAAGAAAGTAGCTTCTTTGAATTGAAAGACATATTAACAGAGTGATATTTTTGATAACGCACGACCTGGGAATTGATTCAATTGAAATACATAATTGATAAATTGAATAAAAATCCTTTTTTGTATGTATATATTTCAATTGATGAATCAAATAGGAATCACTTTTCCCGATTGAAAACCTATGATGCACGGATACGAGAAATTGGCTTCGTATCCGGTACCAATCCGGGATCCGGTACGATACGCCCGGATACGTGTATCCGGATTTGGATACGATTTGGATACGTCCGTATCTTATACCGTATACACATTTGCTTGTGTATACACTTTCAAAGTTCTAAATGTTTTTTTTTTTTGAGTTTTTCTAATTATATATATATATATATATATATTTAATTGACGTATCCTTCACGTACCCGTATCCTATTATATTTAAGATTTGCCGTATCCACGTATCTGATCGTATCGTATCCGGATATTCGTACCCGTATCGGTGCTTCTTAGTTGAAAACTTTATGAGTCCAAGTATAATACAAATATTTATTGTTTATACAAATTTCTCTTTTTTTTACTAAAATCTGCTTTGATTTATTTATGTGCAGCTACTTCGTGCATGTAATTTTACTGACAAAGTCTTCAATATCAGTGGTAAGTGGTAACTCATTTAATATTTACTGTTCTTATTTATCTTTGTGTTCATTTTATGATGTTTGTTTTAATGACTTATAAATTATAATGATGATTGTTTAGAAGTTATTCACTGCACAGCATATTGGTTTCTAATTATTTGAAAAATTTTGTGCTATTTACACTATGCACTTTTGTTCTGCATATACTCTTTACTTTAGTGTTGATGTGTTTGAATATAGCTTTTTAGAGCAGTCTCCTATTGAAATAGATGTCTCTGCTTTCTAAATCTTGGTTGATAACTAGATCAATGCTCCCACATCTATTTAGTTTCTCTTTCATAAAAGTACAGCAGCAAATAACTAAAGTCATCTTTAATATATTAAATTTTAAATTCTTAAGTTGTATTTGAATAATGGGTTTTTTACTTCAACAGTGTCTGAACTCTTCGAGGACTTTTAAAATGATACCTGAACTTTCAAAGTTATCAATGTGATACCTGGACTCATTTTTTCGTATCAACGTCGTACCTCCGGTCAATTTCCGTCACGGAACCGTTAACTATGACCATGTGTCCGGCACGTGAGACACAAAATAAGGGTAAAAGACTAATTTACCCTCAAAAGTATTTTTTTATTATTTATTTTTTTGCTTTCTTTCTTTCTTTTTTTCTTTTTCAGCTTCTTCTTCCTTCTGAAGACAAGCCAAGCCTCATTGGATATTCATATCCTACGAAACCCAGGTCCATCTGAATCTGATCCCACCATGAAATCACTGGCAGTGTAGAGGAGTATTTGATGCCATCATCTGAACAGAGACATATGATGAAGAATTGAATAAAAATTCAGGTCTTACAAAATCAAATTCATAAAAAAAAGTATCCAGAAAGAGATCATAAACCTAGAAACAACAACTGCTTCATCTTTCACCAAACAAACAATAACTTACTAGAGAATCAATTTTGTATCTTCAAAGTGAACTGAGACTTCGATTCAAAACCGCAATCTTGAAACCCAGCCTATCATCTTCCAAGAAACCCCCAATCAATTTACGAAAACTGTTACTCTACTTACTCACCATCCCCAATCTCACAGAAAATCCTACCAACAGCTTCCTCATCACCATAAACAGTAACCGAATCCCCAGCGCTGTTACTCCACTACCGCCGCGACTCCCCCTCTTCCTCCGACCTCTTCCCCGCCTCCTCTTCCTACGCCCACGCCGAGTTCGCTTTCTCCCCCGGCCGCCTGTTCCGGTCCAACTCGGTTGGCCCCGTTGCGGCCGTGACGACGTCGTCTTAGCTGCCCGGTAGAGGCTTCGATTTGACGGCTGCCGTGACGGCAAGTAGCGTCCCCGCCACTGGCTTGATGAAGATTCCGTCTGGATTTTCTGGTAACTGTTTAACACTGTTTGGTTTGATTTCAGTTGACTAGCGTTTTAGTTGTGATCCGGATATTTGAATAGTGAAAAATACAGAGAAAGCTGGAAATGCATCAGTGGGAGTGGAGAAAGAGCAAGGTTCGAATTCAAAGCCACTGAAAGCCAAAGCCACCAGATCACCGCCACTCACCCTAATAATCATTCTCTCCTTGGAAACACAAAGCCACCAGATCTATCCATTCCTTTTCCTACCTCTCACCACCGAAGCCACCACTTCCCCATGACCATGGGCTACCTATTAATTCAAGACCAGGGTGAGAAGGAGATGATCATGGTTCTTCCCTGTTGCATGAAGAAATTCTTCAGATTTGCTTAACGTCCTTAATTAGCATTTGAACCAGAGACTCTGCTTCAAATCGGAGGGACAAAGCAGAGGGAAGAAGAAGCTGAAAAAGAAAAACAAGAAAGAAAAAAAAGAAAGAAAGAAAACAAAAAAATAAAGAATAAAAAATAATAAAAAAAATACTTTTGAGGGTAAATTAGTCTTTTACCCTTATTTTGTGCCTCACATGCCGGACACGTGGTCATAGTTAACTGTTCCGTGACGGAAATTGACCGTAGGTACGACGTTGATACGAAAAAATGAGTCTAGGTATCACATTGATAACTTTGAAAGTTCTGGTATCATTTTAAAAGTCCTCAAAGAGTTCAGACACTGTTGAAGCAAAAAACCCTTGAATAATTTACAGATCTGGCCAACTCCTCAATTTCCAGAGAAATAGGATTTATATCTCAATAAAATATGTTATTTTCCTTATTATTATTTTTGAATATTTTCAATTTTGAATGGCTGGATATGAGGATTACACTGATATTTTTAGATTTTGACATCATTTTTTAACCTGTTTTGATTAATGATAAAAATGTTTTATTTTCAACACTCATTATATGGATTTAGTTTCATTTGCTTTTAACACTTTGAAATACTTAAAAAATCTTATACACTTTAAGGGCGGGTGGGTGTATTCTACATCCTTTATTTGTTTTTCCGGAGAACATGTCTGAGAATAGCAACATTGCAAGGCCCATTGTAAATGACTGATGGATGATTTTTGGCTCTCTTTGCTGATCCTTTAAAGCTTATATTGAATGAATATATCTCTATTCTGCAAACAGAGATTATTGACTGGTTGTTTTAGCTTCATTCAGGTCCATAGTTAAGCTATTAAATTTTTTTTTTTTCTGTTTCGGTCTATATGAATGTAAATAATCTTGCAAATGAAAGAAAGCTTCTCTTTTTTTCCCCCTGCCCATTTAGTTGTCCTCACATCTGTTTGAATCGTTAAAACTTCTGACTTCCCTCTTAATTAAAATTTGACCATCCCCCATCTGTACCCTTTAGTCAATGTTTAAATGTTAAAGAGTTCAGTGAATATCGACCTGGGTTAGTGATTTTTTTTTTTTCCATTCCCTTTGGCCTATTGTGCTACCGTAATATAACTGTTAGTCATACTCCAGACATTCATGTATACCAGTGACCTAGCTCAAGCTAATTTATATAGCATCGAGTTAAATAATATACCTTTCGTATAGGTTCTCGGATATATCTTGCATTGGCATTGTGAGCTTTTCCCATTCACTCATCTGATCATATGTTTATTTTGTATTGCAATAAAATTTTAATTGCATTTTTTGTTTTATTTATTTACTTCTCTTCTTGATACTTTTCTCATTTAATTTGAACTTCCACCATTAATTCAAAGGAAAATTCTAGTATATGTTGACGTATGCCATACATCAAGTTTTTTGAATATTTTAGACCGTTGGATTTAATTAAAAGTTGAATATATCTGACGGTCTGAAATATTCAATAGTGGTAACCTGCTTACCAGGTAACCTGTATCTTTTTTTTTTTTCTCTTCTTTTTTTAAAGATTCCTACTTACATATCAAAAAAAAAAAAATTAGAAAACCCTAAATTGAAAAGGAGAAGAAGAAGATTAAAAGAACTTCACTTGAGATTCAATTGCTGTCATGAAACATCTCTTGAATCAAATAATCTGGCATTCCTGGTGCTGGATGAGTGATTCGAAACTCGACATGAACAATGTGCATTTTAGTCCTACACGTTCCTTGGTTGGAATCGTGTGAGAACAACCGTTGATGTTTTCTTCTAGTTTTTGGATTGTCTTAGTTTCCAGTTTCCCTTGGGAATGAAGTTTTCTTTTGAATGACAAGGAAACATCTAGCATATATAGGAACTTATCCTAATCTAGTATGAATAGAATTATTAAGTTCATCGCGAAGACACAATAAACCATTCGTTGAACCATATATCTTGAAGTAGTCTAGTCGGGGATTTATAGTCTAGTTGGGGATGAAAGGGAGGTTTTAACTCCAGGGACTGCTCAAATCTTTCAAAAGGAAAAAGAGAGTAGCAAAGCTCAACTTGGTCAAACCTTGAGAGATTTTACTGGGAGCCTTACTAAAATTTCTAGGTGGAGCCTTACTAAGTTTACAAGATTTCTAGGTGGAGCCTTACTAAGATTACTGGGAGCCTCACTAAGATTTCTAGGTGGAGCCTTACTAAGATTGTTGGGAGCCTTACTAAGATTACTAAAATTATATTTATCGGTCTTAACCAAAGGCATGCCTTATAGGGCTTCTAGGCCATGCTGAGATCATTTCTATAGTAGAAGTTCAGGGATTTGGTATTATATTTTGTTTCCAGAGAGACACTGATATTGGATTTGGTAATTAGCTTAACAGCTAGGGTCAAGTAACTGAGTGGATTCTGTTTAATATAAGCTCGAAATAAACTAGGCAAAACGATGTTGAGGATGGATTGGATCGTAACTTAACTCCTAAATTTGTATATGAGGTATTTATCAGTAACAAAACATGAAAATTCCCCATAATGCAGTAATTGGATATGAGGTTTAGGGTTTGGACATGACAAGGAAAATTCAGCCAAGTTAATAGTGCTTTGTTTTTTTGTTCTTTTGTTTTTTTGTACTTCATCTTCAAATCGTTTTGAGTGAACATTATTTCTTCTATTCATACTAAGCTTCTGATATTGATTGGTTTGCAATTCTTCTTTCTTATCCTTAAGGTCACAGATTCTAGAGTAGGTGTATTTCATCACAAAACATAACTTTGACCCATGCGAAATCGACATCAGCTAAAATTTAACCTATTAAGGACCCATTTCATAACGTGCTCTCAAATCCAAGCTATAGTTCTTGGTTTAGAAATAGAAAACTCATTAGGGCATAAAAAAATGACTAGTTTTTCTGGCATTCTATTCGAGGATTGGACAAAAGGGTGCTTCTGCTTTTTTACATAAAAAGTAACTGTTACGATGAATGTGAGCATGTATTGTAGTCCAACCTGAAGGTAAAAATTCTTTTTACTTTGATAAAAAGGCCTAGCTACTGATTCATTTATTGTCATGTAAGGAGATAATAAACTAAAATCTTTTTAGTTTGATCTTTCATATAAATCAGGAACTAGCTTTCGTTTCACCATCACCTACTTCACAATTCAAAACACCCAAAAGACCCCATTTTACAAATCCTAAACCCTGTTTCTTCCTTAAATTGGTCTACTATGTACGTACATATTAATTGTTCCCAATACAATAATTTTTTTTTAATAATCCTACAGGTTTCAATTTGATATACATAATCCATCTAATTATATGTTGCATATTAGTTTGTAATCTTAATCTCTGTAATTTTTTTTTTCTATTTTAGGCATGGATGGATCGTATGAATCTTCAATGTGTAATGGAAGTGACTGTAATGAAATGCAATATAAGGGAGTTCGGTATGATAAGTTGTCTACAGAAGATCTTAAAGGGCAGGAGTTTAAGACTGTGGAGGAAGCTGAATCATTCTACAATGCCTATGCAAAGGCTATGGGTTTTGGTGTTAGAAACGACTACAAGAGATTAAGTATACGCATAACAGGGAAAGTCACTTCATTGCGGTTGGTTTGTTCTGCTCAAGGGAAAAGAAGAGAAGAGTACATAAGTAACAAGAAAAGAGTTCGCAAGCCAAAGAAAGAAACAAGATTCAATTGTCCATGCTTGTTCAAAGTAAGGTACCGTTCGAATATTAATGCCTATATTGTTGATGATTTCATAACGAACCACTCACATCAGCTTGCACAAGCACATGAGTCGCATCTTCTTCGATCACACAGATCAGTTGAAGATCATCATTTAGCACTGGCCACATCTATGCAGAGAGTGTCTGTTAAGCCTTGTCATACATATGAATACATTGTTGATAGATCAGGAGGTTTTAAGAATGTCGGGTTTATTATGAAGGACTTGTACAACAAGTTAGATTCAAGACGCCGAGAAATTTTACTTGAGGGTGATGCAGAAGCTGCACTTGCATATATGAGAGGCAAAGTTGCCACAGACTCGCATTTCTACTGCAAGTTTAGCATAGATGAAGATAACAGGTTGGCGAATATGTTTTGGAGAGACTCTAATTCTCTGGTGGATTATACTTGTTTTGGAGATGTCTTGGTGTTTGATAGTACCTATAAAACCAATCCTTATGAGAAGCCGTTAGTGTTGTTTGTTGGTTCAAACAATCATTTATCGACCACAGTTTTTGGTTTTGCATTACTCATGGATGAAACGATTGAGACTTACACATGGGTTTTGGAGACCTTTATATCGTCTATGAATAACAAAAGGCCTGTTGCTGTTTTGACTGATGGGGATGAAGCAATGCGAAGGGCTATTGAAGTGGTACTCCCTGGTTGTCCTCATCGTCTGTGTACATGGCACATAGCAAAGAACGCCCGGAGGCACCTGCGTAAGAACAGTGTCTTTTCTGAATTTAGACGTTGTATGTGGGATGAAGTCACTCCAGATGGTTTTGAAAAACGCTGGAATGCTATGGTTAACACACATGGTCTCCACAATAAGGATTGGGTTAAGATGATGTATGAAAAGAGGCAAATATGGGCAGAGGCATTATTAGTGGCCATTTTTTTGCCCGTATGAGAAGCACTCAGAGATGTGAGGGTATGAACAGCTATTGAAGGGTTATCTGAAAAGCGGTGTGAAATTATTTGAACTTATTCCGGCACTTGATAGGGCATTGTTACGGCTTAGGAACAAGGTTGTGGAAGAGGATTTTAAGTCCAATAACTCTAGTCATGTCCTTACTTCTTCACTTCGAAAATTGGAAGATCATGCAGGTATTATTTTTACTTGAAGATTTAGCATCTACTTAAAGATTTTAGGACACATAACTTTATTTATGTTTTTTTTTTTTTTTTTTAACATGGAACATCATGCAGGTACTATGTTCACTGATAGTGTATTTGAGCATGTACGTAACGAGATTGATGGGGTCGGCGATTTAATAACATCTCGAACTATGGTGTTTGGTTCAAGTTGTGTATACTTTACATCTAGTTACAATGACAACAAACAAGAGATTGAGTACACGACAGTTTACTATCCTGATGAAAACAATCCTCGTATGGAGTGTTCATGTAAGCTGTTTGAATGTGAAGGCATTCCATGTTGTCATATATTCTTGTCTTGTATAAACAGTTCTCTTTTTTCTTTTTTCTTGTATTCTTTTCTTTTCTTTGGCCAATAAACAAAGAAGTTACAATAGCCTGAACAAAGAATCCAAACATTGAGGTCGTTGCCAACCGACCACTCTTGATTTCCTTCACCTTCAGTTCAGCAAAGGCTTCAGGTTTAATTACCACATTGTCCAAAGCAATTCCAGTCATGTCACAGACTACATCAGTGCATAAGGCCATGGTTTCACATACAGCTGGCCTCCGCACCTACATTTCAAGTTCAACCAAACATATGAATTTTTATTTTTTTGGAATACATATGACAGAAACTTAGCAGACAATTTTTATTCTTTGGTATAAGGATAATAATTCATAAAATGCAGTCAAGTTTTCCTCTAACTATAAAGAAGTGACTTCTCTCGATCTAATTCCATCCACCCTATGCCCACTAGAACTAAGACTTGCACTTTGGGTGATGACATTATAAACAAGTAATGTCAATGCGATTAAGATGCGCACAAGATGGTGCCAACTGCCATCAGCCATAAAAATACTTCCGCAATGTCAACCACTGGCCGTTGTGGAGAGTACAACTGCACAGACACTGTAGAAAAGTAAAATTAAAAAACCATACAACATGCACATGGATTCCCAAAAAATTGGTAAAAATATTATACCCCAGGTGAAAAAACAACTAGTACATAAATACCTAGGAACAGAAAAGCTAAGACAAATGTCGATTATTCGAAGCAAAAAATAGCTTAAGAATCATCTGACTGAAAAGCTAAGGGAATAAATTATTACAATTTGTGTGGTATATACATCATCAGAGTATAGAAGAGCTTACCCACTGAATTGCTCATTAACATTTTCTCCAAGGTCACGCCAGCATCCTGTGGGAGCATGATAGCAGGTATGTGTATATCTAGAGCAGTTTCATCTGGCTCACACCATCTTGTAAAGTTCTGTAGTAAAAAGAGACAAGTTTGATATGAAAATCACTGACATGCAACAAAAACACATGACTGTAAAAATATTAACCCCAATGAACATGCACATACCATAATATGGAACAGAAAATGGTTGAAAACAATAGCAAAAATAGCTGAAAACACATATATCATGGGATAATGTTTACCCACTGAATTGCTCAAACATTTTCTCCAAGGTCACGCCAGCATCCTGTGGGAGCATGATAGCAGGTATGTGTATATCTAGAGCAGTTTCATCTGGCTCACACACCATCGTATCTTGTAAAGTTCTGTAGTAAAAAGAGACAAGTTTGATATGAAAATCAGACTGCAACTTACATTTTATATTCTAATAATCATATACCTAAAATGGAACAGCAGCAATAATCTAAAAATAAAATTGACAGTCGCATGACTGTGCAAAATGCACTGAGCATTCAAACTCCCAAAGATTTGAGTGTTTGAGCTTGGAACAGTTCGTGCATCTTTGCACTTTGGCACCCGAACCTTTTCCTGTATACATAATATGGATACAGGATACTAAAGTTTCTTTGACACACAATTAATAGTCAACACATGTATCATACAACGGAAACATATATTGTTTACCTTTCTGGTTATTTATAATAAGGATAGCTGAGGCATTAGCAGCTTGGGCATAATTTGCTTTGGTTGTGAATTTACAGTTGCCTCGGTCGACCATAATGACATCCCGAGCAATCTACGCAACATATAAATGAAAAACATTGATATTGAGAAACATATAATTTTTTCTTTTATGCGTATGACCCTAAATGTCTGAAGAATATAGGTTAACTCTCAAAACCTTATTTTTCGGTGGACTGCAGCAATCTCGAGGGTTTGAAAGTATAAGGTGAATTTGGTTTGCCTTATTCTCTTTTGATTCAATGGTAGTTCCAAATCTAGCACCCACACCAACAAACTCACAAGCCTCAACACCATCTACCCAAGTTTGTACCTTTACCTGCAATACAGTCTGTGACATATCAGTAACTTGAAGGTCGTGTGAAAGATATGATACATCCAGAATAAACTTCACTAAACCTTATAGGAAAGGCATATTTGATGGAAACATCTGCAAATATCCCCACCCAATCACAAAGGACCAGAAGTCAATTACAACAACCAACAGAGAAGTGAAAACAAACAGAAATACCATGATTCTGAATCAAAAAAATTAAGAAGCTTAGGTATAGTTTCTCTCTTCTACTTCTCAAAAACTCCTAAACTTTTCCCGGTACACCATTGCCACTACCAGTTCTTGATCATAATCATTGTACAGTTGAACCAAAGGACCTAAAAATATCACCAAAGTTAATACGTGTTAAAGGTATACAACTAAAACTCAAGCCCAAATTCCTCCAAACCCAAAAGAGCAACATTTTGATGGTGAGAGAAAAAGGAAAGGAAATCTAAGTATGCTCCTGAGTCCTACACCAGGATGGGGATAACGTATATACTTGCACAATAAAAGTCTATGTCAAATTGGGTAAAAACCTAATTAAATGAACCACAATCCAATTCCAATCCAAAAACAACAGAAACCAAATGCAAATTCATTACTTCCAACTTCATAAGGTTCATTAAACCTCCAAATAACACAAAAAGATCAATTCTTTACAATCACCATATCATTTTTCTTCCACAAACAAACCCTCATACACAAAAAGAGCAAAGACCCAGTAGCCAAAACCCAAAAACAACAAAAGGGTGAGAGCCAAAAAAGCAGCATATACCTGTGAAGAAGAACTCTCATGCACAAGGCCAGACCTTCTTCCTTCCATAGAAGAGCCATCCCTACCTCTCTCAGCTTTGTTGGACCCAATATGCGCAGTCCTCTTCCGCCCCAGAAGCCCCAGAAGCCCCTTTCAATTGCTGCAATAGAATCACATTCAAAAACCAAAGAACTAACCAAAATCAACTCCAATTTACCGAAGATAGACTGCAAACATATACCAAAAAGCAAGAAATACCTAACGAGCCACAAGATTTCGATTGCAAGTACAGAAATCGAGTGCGACAAGCAACTGATTGCTAAGCAAGAAGTCGAGAGAGCAAGTGAGATTGGAGGAGGTATTTGGGGCTGAGGTGTTAGGTTTTTTGATTTGGGTATTACGGATTTTGGGCCAAGATTGGTTTCATAGGAAATGAAGCAGGATGTGAGAGGCTAAGAAAGAAGGAAGACGAAACAGATGGCGAAGGTATGATTCAGATTTGGTTGTTTGGTGTTTGGTATGTTTTTCGATCGGGTTTTTGAGGGTGAGAGCGACTGGAGGAGAAAGGAAGTAAAAGAAGAAAAAAAAGAAGAAGCAAATAATCTGAGAGCCAAAGATTAACTATGGACCAAGAAGGAAGAAGTAAGAAGGAAGAAGGAAGAACTAAGAAGGGCTTGGAAGAGAAACGGAAATAGATAACACAACTAAGAAGGGCTTGGAAGAGAAACGGAAATAGATAACACAATCCTCAGGTCGGGAAAAAAAAAAAAAAAAAAAAAAAAAACTGAGTTCACTTTTTAATACTTTATTATTACAAGTTTACAGAACCACTTTACTAATAAAACAACGAATGTGTTGCTATAATAGTAAAACTTCATATATTTAAGTAAATTTCAGTGAGTCCTTTATGGTGTAATAAGGTTGTCTATTTTGTAATTACTGTCCTTTAGGAGTTATTTACTTATTTGACAATGTTTTTTCTAGATTTTACGGCAATTGAGGCCCAAAGTAATAACCAAGGTTGTATTCGTGGTAATTCTTCAATATTACAAGTTTGACAACGAATTGTTGTAGAAGTAGTAATCAAACTCTTATTTGTGGTAATTTTTTATATTACAAGTCTGAGAACCATTTTACTAATGTGACAACGAATTGCTGTCAAAGTGGTAAAACTTTATGTATATATTGTAAATGAGGCGCGAGTTCTTAATTGTGTATTAAAGTTCTATATTTTGTAATTAATACTTTTCTTGTGTAAATTTCATCATCCATGAGAGAATTACTCGTTTGACAATGCATTTTACTATAGATTACAACAATTGAGGTATAAAGTGGTAATTATGGTTGTTTTTATGATAACTACATGAAATATGATCCATTTAAAAAAAAAAACGATCCACTTACCAATGTAACAACAAATGATTTGTTTATATGGTAAATAATCATATTAGACCTAAAACTTTTCAAGTCCTTATTCTTGTAATCCAGTTGTTCTTTTTGTAATTAGAGTCCTTTGTTTTGTAAATTATATCATCGATGAGGCATTTTACAACAAAAGACCACATTGGTCGTATTTAATGATAATTATAGTTGTAATCAAAGTAATTACTATATTTACGATATTCATTACAAGTTTTTGAACGATTTACGTATAAAAGAATAAATGAGTTCTTAGTATGGTAAATTTTTTTTTTTTTAAGTACACATGTCAAATTGTAATTGGATAACCTGTTGACCTGTACAACAGGTTTCACCAACTAATTTAATTTAATATATTTTAATTAAAAAGTTGATGTATGACAAACATCAACACACCTTAGACTTCCCCTAATTCAAAATCTGATTTCCAGACTTTGTGCAATAAACGTCATGAAATGTCTGAAGAAGCATATAATTGATATTCAAACTAACATTCCATTTGATCAATATCACAGCTAGCATATAATTGTTATTGATTATTTTTGTTACGATTGTTTCATGTAGAGGTTGATTCATCTTGAACCAATTATTCAATATGGAAACTGAACCAAAATAACAAATGAAATGAAGCAGTCAACCGGAATATTTTGTATGACTACAACATCTAACGCAGCTGCAAGTGAAGCAATCAGCTAGAGGATTTTGTACAACTACAATTGGAGCGATTACTTTTTTGAACAAGCTCCAGCAACAGCTTTTGCTAGATTAACTTATAGCCCTTTTTTAGAACTAGGATTTACGCACCAGCTCCAGTTGAGTAAGCTTTAACTAAAATGTAAACTGTATAAAACCTCTTTTACTATTTCAATAGTATGTATCAATTTCTTTTTTGTATTTCTTGAGTTTTGTATTTCGTAATGTTGTCCTTATGACAAAGGACAGTTGCTTAGTCAATGCATGCATTCATGTTTAAAATGCATGAGTTTATGATTTGGAACAAGTCCATATTTAATGCTTGAGATTGTACCTGATATGATTTCGGCTCTTGGTATGGAAAAGTTTAAACATTTTGGAATTCCGTTGAATTTTTGTAATCAAATTCTTTTAACTTTGTTTGATATATAGAGCTTACTGGTGTTTTAGCTTAATAGTTTGAAACTTCCTCCCTACAGATATATCTTTCAATCTAAATGGTATCGATCGTTTTGTGTGGTTGGAGTGATGTAAGAAGATTATAAGCCAAAGAGCATACCAGTTCTGCCATAGATATGAACCCCAATTGATGTCAGCACCTTGGACAAAAAACCCCACTCTCTTCTGCCTTGACCTGACCCCAGGTAACAAACTGAACATGTGGTTTTATGGTGTTTCTTTTTCTTTGCGAAATTTTTGCAGGTATATAGTTTAATTTATTTCAACTTAGTATCTCCTTTATTTGTGCATCATTACATTGAAGGCTTTTGCCGACAAATATTTATGTGCAACCACATCCTATCGAACTGAAGCATAAACATAATTGTATTTGTCTTCCTCCTGATTCTTGTAAAAGTAATAGAGAATGGAGAGGTTCAAGATGAGTGTGATGTGCAGACCAAGTCTAATGTGACCAGTAATGAGTCTGATGTGACTAATGATTCTGCTGTTCAGAAGCTCCGGTGTTAATGAGCCAAAGACTAATATGCCTAAGGCTATGCACAGTGAGGCTATTGTGTGCAGTGGTGTACCTGAAGCTATGTCTACTACTAATGTGCCCAAGGCTGAGCCTAGTGAGGTTAATATCAGCGCTAGTGGGCCTAGTGAGGCTAATGTTTGTGCCTGCTGTGCGTGGAGTTATGGTCAGCAACAACTCACACTTAAAGCATGACTCTCTTCTCCATTTGATTATTTGAATCTCTTGCATGAAGTTTTAATCCTGACCGTAGCATGATGGTCACGTGGCCTGATCTGCTTGGGTATCTGGAAGAATCCAATTCAATTTGTTCATTTGTTGTAACGGCCTCTACTCCCTTCTAGTGTAAAATAGCTACTCTTTCTTTGTTAGTAGTCACGTCTCAACCATTTTGTAAAATTACCAATTATCAATATCAATTGCTTCTTTCTCTCTCTGCTTCTCCTTCTTCCTCAAATTAGTGTGTGATTCTCTACCACTGTTATTTTGTCCTTAAGCTTTTTACTATCATGACCATGAATTTTAGCAATTCTAACCTCATTAGTGATGTCAAAGTGAAAAATTAGTCTCAAACAAACTCTATTTTCGAGGTAATCAAAGGGGTTAATTCTTCTTTGTTTTTTGTTGATGTTATTGTTTTCCATATAGAAGTGTTCATTCATTGTCTTATATGTGAATATCCCTTTGGTTTTGATGTCCCATTACAGCTGTATTTTCGAAGTTGTTCTTTTTTTAAGGATTTACTCTTTAATGTTAGTATGTCTATCTACCGTCAAAATATCTACTTGCTCCAGAAAAAGAGCAATGGTTTTGAGCCCCAAGTTATTACTGTTGTTTGGACTGCTCAAAAGTAAAGGTTCTTTCATATTTTTTGACTTGCTATCTTGGTAGATATATCATTTTGTCTTTTGATAACATATCTTGATACATTTTGAAATAAAATTGAACTAAAAACCAATACTGGCAGTCAGTGAAACCAAAATAATTTAGTTTTAAATTGAGGGAAATGCAGAAGTCATGTCTATCTAATGCGAGCACCTATTCCTGAATTCCACCTTCATTTACAACTGGGCTCTTTACCTCTGCAGCAGCTTCAACTTGGTTCAAACATTTTGGTGATTTCCTTGAGCATCATGGTGCTCACAAATTAGCTCCCCACAAATCTGACAGTCAAGAGTCAGAAAGAGTAAGTATCAAGCATTTCATTCACTCAAAATCAAAATCAGCTCCGCAATCTATTTTCTCACTTCAAACTAATACCAACAAATGAAAATAAAAGACAAACAAAGGTGTAAAAGGACAAGCTTACACTGTTGTCTGCTGTTTTACTTTAAACATGGTTGTTTAGGCAAAAAATGAGGAACAATTATCACTATGATGCTATTCTGAAGGAAAAAAAGGAAAAACAAACAAACAAAGTGGATATGCCCAAGGTTCTAAATCTCTGCAATATTTCCGATATATCCCCCGATACCTCTTTTTTTCGACGGACTGATATATCTAGGGGGGTAAATATCTTATCTGTCACCGTTTCTGCGAAATTTCTCCGACATTATCAAATATCCCCGATATATTAGAAATTTGCTATATATCCCGATAAAGTGAAGAAATATCTGTAAAATTTGAGGTAAAAATTAAAAAAAAAACTCAGTAATTCTCTAAATGAAAATCTGTGTGAAGAGAGATTTCCTAAAGGCAAATTTGAGTGAGGAGAAATCCCCTCAAGGTGAATCTAGGTGAGTAGAAAATCCCCTCAAGGCAAATCTAGGTGAGGAAAAAAATCCGCTCAAGGCGAATTTAGGTGAGAATTGGATAAATACCCTCAAGGCGATTTTGGGTGAGAAGTGATTCTCTAAAAGTTTAAATGAAAATCTGTGTGAGGAGAGATTAATTGGTACTGTGTAGTCTGTGACTATTTCTGTAACTCTGTATGTAGTTTGTAACTCTGTAGTTGAATAATATAAAGAAGATAAAGCCATAAAGGTTCAATTATTCAAATGAAGCCAAATGACATTGAAGAAGGAATTCAAGGAACCATATATGGATGACATGATGAGAAGAGAGTGCAGAGTACGGAGTATTAAATTTTGGCTATGCATCTTGAAAAAGTGAGGAATAACGAAGCTACTGTGTAGTCTGTGTCTTAAACCTGAATTTTTTTTTGGAAGTTGTCTCTTGTTTTAGTGGATCAACATAATTAAAAATAGAAAGTGATATATGATATGAAGCAAACTACAGATGGTTAAATAGTTAAATGTAATTCATCTTTTTTATTGATTTTATTTTATTAAGTGCAATGTTTATAAAACTATACAACGGGCCCCAAATTGATCAGGGAAGGAAATTTCCTACCAATTTCCCATAGAAATTATTGGTGGGAGACTTGAATAATAATTTGGTGGTCAATGAAAACAACTATATAGATCTACTTCATGTTGCAAGCGAGCCGCTTGATAATGGCATTGATTCACTTCATGATTGGATTATGCATGTACACCTCGATGATGAAGCTGGAAGACCTCTTCCACAAGTTGTAGAAACTGCAACTAATGCTGGAATCAACGTAGAGAGAGTCTTATATGAAGAAGTTGTTAAAAACCCAGAAGATAATTCAGATAGTGATGATGCGTGGGGTGGTACAGCAACTCCAGATAGTTCTAATGATGGTCGAGAGGGTGGAAGCGGAACAGGTGGTGTAGGTGAAAGATATGAATATGGACAATCTTCTGTGGATGGAGGATTCCAATTTACCTGTGAAGGTAATTTTGATCATGCCACCCAAGATGAAGACCACGGGGTGAGAACAGCTGGTCATGGTGCTCAAGAAAAGACCTGATATGGGAGGAGGACTAGAGGTGCAACTGATGATCAAAGTACCACATCTGATGTTTCTTCAATTGCCTTAAGTTTTGACTCTATTAGTTTAGGCACAGAGCGCAGTGGGATCTCAAATGAATCTCATGAAGCCAACAATCAATTTGGTTATGATGCTTATGGATATAATCAATATGGAGAAGTATATGATCAGTCATCTAGTTGGGTTCATCCTATTATCCCCTTATAGGGGAAACAGTCGACAGCTCTAAAGAGATCTATAATTATCATGTTCATCACTACAATTCGCACTATATGGGTCATATGTCTTGGTTTGATTATTGCATTTTTGTAGACCAGCAAGCGGCTTTTTAACCACCTAGAGTCTCTTTTTGGATGTAGATGAAGTTTACATTCATATGTATTTATATGTAGTTCTAAATTTCTAATAAATTGACTTTTTTCAAAAACGATATTTTTGTACACTGTATCTCCGATATATCCCCGATATATCCGATATCTCTCTTTTTCAAAGTACCGATAGATATGAAAATACCGATATTTAAAACCTTAGATATGCCTCAAATGGCAAGATTATACAAAATTTTACCAAGCACCAGACAATGTACATGGCAGTGATCGCACAAGAGAAGTTAGATTCAATACACACCAAAATTTCAGAATCATTCGAAATCGTGACGGTAATTGTTTTCATAAGTAAAGACTAACAATCAGGTGATTAGAATTTGACAATTGGGAAATCAACAGATGTGGGGAACTTAACCGAAACCAACTCCACAGATCACTGAATTAGAATACAAACTTTGTAGTGTCAAGAGTTACTTTCCTTTACATAGCAATATAGCAGCATTCTGCTCAACACCACAAAGATAAAACAAATTATCCAGTTTACGTTCTTCTAGTTGAGAAATATTGAGGCCACTGCCAAAGGCCTCGAATTGTTCCAAAGTGCCAAATCATTAAACTTTTAGGCACAAATACATATGCCCCTGGACACAGTTCGTTTTAGTACAGAAAAGTAACCAAAGTACAAAACCAAACTTCTATTGCAGATAACACAAACTCTGTGAGGCTTAGTACTGGATTTGTTCACAACTCAGCAATTCACAACTTAGTACTGAATCAATATAAGTTTGGTAAGATAACTAAAATTCCCAAAAAAAAAGTATCAGAAGTGGAAAATAGATGACAAAACAAGACAAGAATGGGAAATCAGAGCACGCCATGACTTGCAGACGAAGCGATATCGCATCAAAGATTTGACCGGTAGCCATGCCAGTATCCCATCAAGGACGCCGTCGAGGTCGGCGACACTGGTAAGAGCTCGCTTATGAACGCCGCCGTCGTCGGCCATGAAATTGGTGGCGATTAGTTTGAATTTGGAGGAAAGCCGATGCTGTGCGTTTTGGAGGAGGGATCTTTGGACGTGGTTGAGTAAAACAGTGGCGGCGGCGGTTGTGGTTTTTTCGGCGCCGGCGCGTGTAAGAGCTTCTTCGATTTTCGTCTCACCAGTTCTGCTCTCTCACTCTCCCAGTGAGTTCATCGCTCCATCATTTTAAGGAGTTCAAATTGAGTTGGGCTCTGATATTTTCTATTGGCCTTGATTTTTTTTTTTTATGCCAATTTTTGGCCCTGGTCCAGACAAAACTTCCCCCAAGGTCTCGGAACACTTCTAGAGTTAATTTCTCAAAATTATACAACGATCTAGCGGTCGAATTCTCACGGAAATGACGATAAACCTAACATGCATAAAATGATCACAACATGACCCCATAATATATCAACATGCTTATATCGACAAGCAGAAGACAACAGAGGAAACAGAAGCATAAAAATTAGTTGGACGTGCCGCCGCCAGTAGCTGCGCTGTCGTTAATTCTACCGTTAGAAGCCTTTAAAATTGAGGGTATATTTGTCAAAACACTTAAAGAAACATTTCCAACTTTAAAAAAAATATTTCTAAATTTATTAGATCTTTTTTTTTTCAATTTGTTTTTAAATTTCTAATAAAAATGATTTTTTTAAATTGAAATAAAATTTGAAAAAAATATTCGTCATTTTTTCTTCAAAGAAAAAAATTTCAAGTTAGAAATGCATTTTTTCAGTGTTTAGACAAATAAACCCTCAATTTTAACAATTTCTAACGGTAGAATTAACGACAGTGAGTTAAGTGAAAGACAGATGTAAAAGTGAGTGAGTCAAGTGATATTGTTGAAAATATAGTGAGTTAAGTGTCGAACAGGTTATAACTCAGTGACCATTTGTGATTTTTTCTCATTTCAATATAATAAATTAAGTTAGAGAGATAGTGGAATCTAAAAAAAAAAAAAAACCAATTCATTACCCCCCCCCCCCCCCCCCCCCTCAGTAAACTATAAATTTTTTCATGTTATAAAATGAGATAACTTGCTTGCTAGAAAGTAGAGTATGAAGAGAGAAGAATAGATGGGGGGAAGAGGTGTCTCTTCTCATTCTCATTAGTTCCCTTTAAATATGAATAGAGTTACTTGATGATCACACTAACTTGGTGATCACTAATATGGTAACTTGGTGATCACTTCCAAAGTTACTTGGTGACCATTCTTAAGGTTTCTTGGTAATCAATCTCAAGTTTTCTCAATTTACATAATAGACTCTAACTATTAAGTATTACATGGTGACCCAAAATAATTATGTGGACAACCACATAATTGTAGTATTTACAACATTTCATCATTTTTTGACTAAAGCTAAAACCCAAAAAGCACAATTCTCTCTCAGAAGTCAGAACCAAAAACTGATATATATATATATATATATATATATATCCAAGTCTCTCTCTATCTCTCATATCTCTCTCTCTCCCAGCTTGAATCCATTGTAAGTATTCTTTTTTCTCGAGGGCCAAAAGACCCATCCTATCATTAACTTGAAAATCCAAGTCTCTCTCTATCTCTCATATTTCTCTCTCTCCCAGCTTGAATCCATTGTAAGTATTCTTTTTTCTCGAAGGCCAAAAGACCAATCCTATCATTAACTTGAAAATCCAAGTCTCTCTCTATCTCTCATATTTCTCTCTCTCCCAGCTTGAATCCATTGTAAGTACTCTTTTTTTCTCTAGGGCCAAAAGACATATCCTATCATTAACTTGAAAATCCACCGCAATTGCACTTTGAGATATATCGAATAATTCCAATTAAATTGAATTCATAGTCCAAAAGTTTACATTCGTCGAAATTTTTTTGTAAAAGAAGAGAGTATTATAACCCATTTTGTTTTTGTTAGGTTATGATTTATGAAGATGAATTGTTCGCTACGCAAGGGTGGAAGATTTAACATAAACCTGATCATTGTTAGCCTACGTGTTCAAAGCTCGCTACTTCCCCTATACATAATTCATGCAAACTAAATTGACTAGAAGTGCATCGTACACTTGGAGAAGCATTATGGCAGTAGGGACTTGCTTGGTAAACCTGATCATTGTTAGCCTAGGTGTTCAAAGCTCGCGCGCTACTTCCCCTATACATAATTCATGCAAACTAAATTGACTAGAAGTGCATCGTACACTTGGAGAAGCATTATGGCAGTAGGGACTTGCTTGGTAAACCTGATCATTGTTAGCCTAGGTGTTCAAAGCTCGCCACTTCCCCTATACATAATTCTTGCAAACTAAATTGACTAGAAGTGCATCGTACACTTGGAGAAGCATTATGGCAGTAGGGACTTGCTCGGTAAGGTTCTCAGGTTTCAAGTGGGCAATGGTGAGGGTTTCGGTGTGGAATGACCCTTGGCTCTCTCTATCCCTTATCATTTGAGGTCTTTCTCTCCCCTCATGCAAGGTACAGAGGACCTGGATGTGGTGGAAATAAAAAGTCACCGGAAACGCTGATATCCCCAGCGAACCGCGTTCCGGAAACGACGTACCCAATCGCGGTGCATCCGCGACCCAGATCGTTAGGTTGAGCGATCCCTTATCAGTCCTCCATCTAACTTGATGTTTACCCATCTGGTGTTCTTGAATATGATGTTTCCTCCATCTTCTGCGACTCAATGGCTCTGCGGAGCCCTCCCTTTGAAATAAATCGATCACTACAGTAGACAAGCCTTTGAATTCCTATTTCCTACGACGGACCTGGTATCATAACTCTAGAATGCACGATTGAAATGGGGCGGCTAGGAAGGAAAAAGTAATGTAGGGCAAAATCCGACTTGATTATCCTCTTATTCTTTTTTTAGGTTTATCTTTTTATTTTTTTTTATTTTTATAGATAATGATTTATCCTAGCTCTTCCTTTTCCGGAAGAGATTTTTATTCTTATTACTTCTGAAATAAAAAATAATAACTATCCTTTTACCAAACAAGAAAGAATAATGAATATTTTCTGTTATTTATAATTTTACCTCTTTACCCATTCTAATTAATGAGGTTTTCATAATATTTGTATAAGGGATAGTTGCGTAAAAACCATAAAGACTGACGTACCGCGTACCCGTATCGCGTACCCGTACCGCAACGTTCCGCGTTTCAGGTAACTGGCGAATTAATTGATCATGACATCAGGGAATGGTTAAAGTGAATGCTCACATAGCTTTTTCATGATTGAGGAACTAAATATTATTTCCAGGATTCCTTTGGGCTTAGGAGGTAGTAACGACCGATTGGTGTGGCATTTTGACAAGAAGGGACTTTACCGTGTTAAGAACAATTACCATGTAGCAATAATAATGGACAATTTGGCTGCTAGAACATCCTCGTTGGCTGGATCTAGTGTTAAAAAAGACAAGTACGCTCTGGAGGAGATTATGGAGCGTGAATGTTCCACCCAAGATACGTATGCATGCATGACATCTGGTTAAAGGAATTTTACCTACTAGGGCTGCCCTTGCAAAGAGGATTCAACTATATGCACACTCGTTTTTTGTTTGAATTCGTTTGAGATGGGAAACATCTCTTCAAGGACTGTCATGCTATTACTGTCTTTTGGTCAAATAGCCCTCTTAATCTCAAACCTTGAGTCCACCCAACTCCTTCATTATTGATTGGGTATGAGAGATGGTCGAAATGCATACTGGGGAGCAGCTTGGAATTTCTTGATTTCTTTATGGGTGGTGTGGACATAGAGGAACACTACTGTTGGGACGAGGGGCTTCAATCCCTTGAATATGTCAGTTAAGGCGATGAGTTCCGTTCTTGAGAAGTATAAGAACCCACACCCGTGCATAATAAATTAAGGATTAAATATTGTTTACTCCCTAAACTTTTACCCAAAAAACATTTCAGTCCCTGTTCTTTTAATTTCACACGTTTACTCCCTTATACTCTCAATTTTGGACCAATAGGTCTATTCCGTTACTTTCCGTCCAAAAATTCTGTTAAATCGTTGACGTGACAGACTTTTTGCTATAAAGTGTCTATTCTACCCTCATTTTTTTTAATTTAATTAATTTTTTTTCTTTCTGTTTATCTTTTTATTTATTTATTTATTTATATTTTTATCATCAATCATATCTTGTTCACATTTTCGAAAGATCGAATTTAGTTCAACTTCGGCAACCGTTCGGCCCTTCTTCGTCTCTGTTCCAGAGCATCTCTTGGCATGCCTGATCTCTTCTTCTCTCTCTCCTCCAGAAACATAGAGCATCATTACCCAAAGAAACCAACTCCAAAGAATAAAAACAACCCACAAAGCAAAAAAATTAGAGAGAAAGAGAAAGAAAGATAGGGTTTCTTTTAGCCTTTAAGAAAGAGAAAGAGCTCTGCTTCCTCTGTTTTGATTCTGATCCCTGAAAACACCGTCGTTTTCGTTATTGGGCCTCGGGGTCTACTCTCCCTCTCATACTGAAAAATCACACAGATCTGTGCTGACGAAAATTCAGTTTAGATGAGTCCACCTGCTGTGCTGAACATGGAAGATACGAAGCCGGAGGTTTCTACATTCAACAATTCGAATTCGGGAACTAGAGATTTGGACCATGTTAGAGCTAGATTTACTGATTTGTGCAAAAATGGTTGTCATTGGATGAGAACACGCTGATGTAAGCTATCAAGGTGGAGGCTGAGTGAGACTGTGTCACTGTGAGAGAGTGCGGAGGATGAAGGCAGAGGGCGACGGAATCATGGCTCTTCCTACAGAGGTATGCGCAAGATCCGGGACTGATAAAGTTTGGGAATTTGAGGTGAGCTTCTGGGTTTTGAATCGAAAGATGAGTTTGATTGTTTGAGGCTTTGAGTCACCTGAATCCACGAAATCAACTCAACCCCACCAAATTGATTGATCCCAATTCACAGCCTCATCCCTGAAATGAATTGGGCTTTCACTGCTTTGGTTAATTTTGAGGGAAAATTGAGGTTTAGGGATTGAGATTTCGTAGTCATGTTGGGTTGGAAGAAGGAGAAGGGAAGCTGCTTTTGCCTTTAATGCTAACCAGGAAAAGATAGAGAGAGATCTGAGGAAGGAGGAATCGAATAGATGAAGAGACCAAAAAAAAAAAAAAAATCCTTTTTTCAAAAAAAATAAAATAATTAATTAAATTAAAAAAAAACAAGGGTAGAATGGACATTTTACATCAAAAAAGTTTGCCACGTCAGCGATTAATGGAATTTTTAGACGGAGAGTAACGGAATAGACCTATTGGTCCAAAATTGAGAGTACATGGAGTAAATGTGTGAAATTAGAAGGACAGAGACTGAAGTGTTTTTTGAGTAAAAGTTCAGGGAGTAAACAGTATTTAACCCATAAATTAAAGAGAATTAAGAGGTCGCTCACCAAGTGGAAGTATCATCCCCGTAGTAGACTGAAAGTCAACATTGATAGTGTGTTTTGAGCTGATATTGGAAAAAGGGTATTAGAGTAGTGGTACGAGATTATAATGAAAAGCCCTCAAACTTACAGGCTGGGCACAAACTGGTAGGGGTTGAAACTTGAACGCTAGACATGAGGATTATGGATATCCCAAAAAAGCCAGACTAATCCCCCGCCGCGGGTGCACTAATTTGAAGGCCCCTCAAACTTATTGACCACAAACTGGTGAGAGTTAGGACTTGAATGCTGGACATGAGGGTTCCATGCTAGGCCACTCGATCGACCTCACTGCACCAAATGGTTAAAAAAAAATTAATTTTTGATCCGAACAGATCTAAAAAAAATTTGTCAGTGAACTGTGCTCTTTTAGTTATTTGAAATTATTAACACCATAAAAATTACCGTCGAAATCATGGAAGAGTGAGGTAAGAATAAAAAGAATAATAAACTACCAAACACTCTTGTTTTATTTTATATCCAATGATACATGACCATAAATTTTATGATCGTTAATGACCAAGTGAACATCTATGTATTTAAGTATCTTTGTATTTTAATAAAAGTGAGCGTGTTCAGTAATTCTAGGCATGGTAATACGTTGAAGTGTCAAACCTACCAAATTCTAACTCAATGCCAACTTGCTCTCTCTAGTGCCCAACAACATCTCAATAGTTGCCTAATCAATGACCTCACCAATTGAATTGCGACCACATCGTTCGGCGATCTTATAACCTAATTGACAAATTTCACCACCACTTCATCAACAACTCTATACAAGTCTAATCAGTACCAATCGGCTGTCGGCCAACTAACAAATCCTATTGCCACCTTACTAGGAACCGCATGACTTGTAGACACAATGGAATCACATCAATGATTTAATGGGTACTCCTTGAAACTCCTTTCTGTGTTTTGTACGAGATTTTAGATTTGGCTTCTTAAATAGACCGGATGCGAAAGAAAACTGATGTATCTAAATATTTTTTTAATAAATCAACACTTAGATTTTCAATGATTATAAAACTCAAGCCATAATGAATATTACATACCCTTCCTCTTGCAAATATAGACAGACAAAAAGTTGTGGTGGTACCACCGTGGTACATAGGGATAAGTCCACTCATTAGACTTCTATTGCTCACTTATTAAAGTAAGTCTATTCAACTATAAACCAGACAATGCATAGGAATAGGCAAAGTTTAAACAAAAAACTAAATTTTTTCCTTATAAGCTAGAGCTAGGAGATTTGCAAGGATAAGCTAATTGCAACACTTTTTAGCTTTGGGATTCTTGTTTTTAGGTCCCTTAGGGTCTTAGCTCTCAACCTTAGAAGAGTGATTTAACTCTAGTAAGCCATCCGCCACCTTAAAAGCAAATAACAAAAAACAGAGCCCAAAGCCCAAAATCAACCACCAAAAGCCCAAGCCCAAAAGCCAAACCTTAGCTACAACATGGGCCCGTGAAAGAACCCTAACTTCTTTGCACACTTGGGCCAAACCCTAAAGACATTGGGCACCCCAAGTTCTATGATCACCCAGGCCCTTAGAACCCAGAAACGGGTGGGTAGGTCTTCATCGCAGTTCTTCACCGCCCCCTTCTCCAACTAGGTTGCAAGGTGAGCAACGGAAGTGCCGCCTCTCACAAGCGCTAGCATTGCTCCCCCATCTATTGCAAGGCCCATGAACCAGGGCACCCCGACGTAGCTTCGAGCCACCATCAACTCCGATGTCATCTGCAAGTTTGTCAAATCCCCAACAAAGTAACAACAGTCCTCATTGCCATCGAGCCTCCTCCCTCCAAAACCTGTTAGTACTAAATTGACGAAAAACGCATCTCTCACTACAACTTTCATCTCTTTAATTAGATTGTTGAGCCGAGTCCGTCGTGACTTGGTTTCCCAGCTATCCAGATCGACCCAAGCAGAGCCACCCCCATAGAATATGTCGAGGTTGGCGTAAAGGAACCTGATACGTCTCTTAATTAATCTCCCTGCTTGACCTGTCTCTTCCTAAACTATAGTCAGTAAATCTTTTCCTTTACATTTCAAACACCATATTTTACATAAATTTTGACACACTTTATGAGCCGTTAGATTTTAAAACGTCTAATAGTTCAGATTTATTGTTTGAATGATGCTAACACAACATCAAGTGATGTAGAAATTACATGGCATTACATACTTCTAATCTGAAATTAAATTTTTCTTCATTAAAAGAAAAAAAATAATATTTGGAAAATCAAAATCAACAGAACCTAAAAAGAAATAAAAGAGGAAGAAGAAGAATAGAATAAGGTGTACTATTCTTATCAATACTATACTCGTCTACACGATCAAAAGGAAAAAAAAAAACAGAAGAACACGCCAAACACCATAAGGAACATCGTCTTCTCTAACTTTAAGCTTTGATCGTCCTTTCCAAATCCAAGCTCTCATCTTCATCCTTCCAATTACTTTGCTAAAATGGAACTAAATTACAATACTTACAGCAAGAACACATGTACGTATTTATCTTGTCGACATAAAAACAACTAAATCTATTATTTAAACAATAAATCTGAACCATTGGACATTTTCAAAATCATTCAACAAATGTGGGGAACTTAACTGTAATCATTAGGGGGAGATGCAGACATCAGAGGGAGATGTCTACATGTTCGATCTTGAAACATGTAGGTGTATTGTACTCTTTATTTTTGTCCCACTGAGTTTTTGTTACTTGGTAAGGTTTTTGACGAGGCAACGAGAGGAGCACCAACATTTGGGCGACACAAGGGGAAGTGTTTAAGGACACCTAGATTATATGTATCTGGCCCAAACTCTAGTTACTTGTCGAGTTGTAATACAGTTAGTCTTACAGATATCTTTTTAGATATCCTAATTATTATACGATTATGTTTCGTTGTAAGACTGTGATTCTTTACTTGTAATCCTCTATATAAATAACCCTATTATCAATGGAATACACAACTCATTCCCCAAATTATCTCTCCAACATATTCAGATTCTCCAAAACAAAAGGCATATGTGCATGCAAACACATGTGCAGGACAAAATATGCAAATGATTTTTGGAAACTTCTAATTCATTAATAGAATAAAAATTGTAACAACTTCATTTTGGAAACTTCTATAGTGGGATGGCTGGGATAATGTGATCGCGACTTGTCCACCACCATCACCAACCGCACTTTATTCTTTACTTCAACGTCGTAAACTTAAAAATGAAGGACCACCGATCGAGCTGATGGAAACTTCCCCACAAAGGCAGCAAAAGGCACAGTAGGTAGGTACGTATGGTTTTATTACATGATGGCGCACGCTTGGGGATTTTCTTCTCTGAAACAATCGGGGCGGGTCACGCAGTAACTAGTAGTATAGCTCCTCCCACCGCCGTAACTATCATAGACCGGCCTTCCATAGTAGCCATCGTACTGTATGTAAGGGGCAGGCCTACCGTAACCATACCCAGTTTCGCAGGGACCACCAGGACGCCCTTCGTAACAATCCATACAACACGGGTTCACCGGCCACGGAGGGCAAGCAGGAACCGGAGCCGGGCAACGCCCACCGTAACCATACCCAGTCTCACAAGGTCCACCACGACGCCCTTCGTAACAATCCATACAACACGGCTTCACAGGCCGCGGACAGCAAGGAGGAACCGGAGCAGGTTTTGGCTCCGGAGGTGGAGCTGGTTTAGGCGCCGGAGGTGGAGCGGAGCAGGTTTCGGAGCCGGAGGTGGAGCCGGAGCAGGTTTCGGCGCCGGAGGTGGAGCCGGAGCGGGTTTCGGCGCCGGAGGAGGAGGAGGAGGCTGGGCTTCTCGGGCTCTTTGATCTCGATGCTCTTAATGCATCCACCTCCTTTGCAGCATAGCTTGTCCCTGATCTTTTCAGGACTGCAGCAGACCACTTTGATGATCACCTGGTTGTTCTTCTCGTCGTATGCCTGGTCTCGTATTTCTGTTGTTCACAAATATCCAACCAATAGTACCACAAATCACTTAGTTTACGTTTTTCACAATATTAATGAACCGAACAGGAAGAGAAAAGAGACTCACGAGGGAATTTACAGAGAACTTTTTTGACCTTCCTGTAGCATTTTTCACACTGAAGGTCTACCTTCAGAATCATTATAGTCACCTGACATTCATACAATCATTTGCAGAAATTAGATAGATATAGAAAGGAGGTTTTTTTCTGCAAAACAAGGAGGGCGTGATTAAGAATTGATCGACGTTGGTGTTCACGGGTTTGACTATGAGAAATCGTATCCATCAGGTTCTGTGTTTCTGACAGAAGAATGATGGATTGAGTAGTATATATGTGACAAATTGAAGAAGAAACAGCGCAAAAACTTGAGAATTAAAATAATTAGTAGCTGCAGCCACAAAAAAAAACATATTGAGAGGAGCAGAATTGATCAAATGGGTGATCTAGTTATCTATATCATAAGAAAAAAGATAAGGAAAAGCATAAACAACTTTCTAGTGCATAGAGAAATACCTTCTTTTCCCCCATTGTTGTAGCAGTGAGTGCTCGATCAGATGAGATCTGATGTTTTGGACAGAGTCTGGGCTGAAATAATTGAATACAGGGACGGAACGACTATAAATGCCTAAATGGTGAAGGGGTCAAGACCCCCCATGTCAACATCTGATATTTCTTCACTGTATAATGTACTAAATATAGTTATATACCTCGTACAACTGTATTAAACTTAGCCTTAATTCAATAAACCCTTAAAATACCAACAACATCGCTTTCACTTGGATCACCAGAGTTCAAGGACTCGACTACTTTGACTAAAGAAGCATACCTGGAATCGTAGGATTTCTTCCTGAGCTGTGAAGCTCTAGGGCTGCTGGGATTGACCCAAATATAGCTTTTGGGAGAAGACTCGGAATTGCCATCTGGGCTTGGAGGGTTTTCAAGTCTTGGGACATCTGGGCTCTGGGTTTCTTGTAAAGAAACATGGTTTATTTGGAGAGAAATTCTGGAGTGAAGTGTAGGGAAGGTGAGATTGAAAGTGTGAATATCAGAGTTAGTTGGCCTGAGCTTTCTAGAGGAGGAAGAGAGTGCATGAGAGAGGGCGTGGAGGATACATGATAAGCCATTTTCCCTCTCTGTTTTGCTCGCTCACTCCGTTTGTGACTATGAGAAGGAAGGAAGGGTCTCGTTTTATTATATTGACCTTGTGAGTGAAAGTAGCTTCCGGGATTCCACTGGGTTAAAAATGTCCGTCTACCGTCAAAATATCTACTCGCTCCAGAAAAGAAGCAATGGTTTTGAGCCACAAGTGATTACTGTTTGGCCTGCTCAAAAGTAAAGGTTCTTTCATATTTTTTGACTTGCTATCTTGGTAGATATACCATTTTGTCTTTTGATAAAATATCTTGACACATTTTGAAATAAAATTAAACAACTAAAAAATAAAATTAAACAACTAAAAATCAATACTGGCAGTCGGTGAAACCAAAACAATTTCGTTGTACATTGAGGGAGATGCAGAAGTCATGTCTATCTAATGCGAGCACCTATTCCTGAATTCCACCTTCATTTACAACCGGCCTCTTCACCTCTGCAGCAGCTTCAACTTGGTTCAAACATTTTGGAGATTTCCTTGAGCATCACGGTGCTCACAAATTATTCTCTGACAGTCAAGAGTCAGAAAGAGTAAGTATCAAGCATTTCATTCACTCAAAATCAAAATCAGTTTCGCAATCTATTTTCTCACTTCAAACTAATACCAACAAATGAAAATCAAAGACAAATAAAGGCGTAAAAGGACAAGCTTACACTGTTGTCTGCTGTTTTACTTTCTACATATAAATGGTTGTTTACGCAAAAAATGAGGAGCAATTATCACTATGATGCTATTCTGAAGGAAAAAACGGAAAAACGAACAAACAAAGTGGATATGCCCCAAATGGCAAGATTATAGAAAATTTTACCAAGCACCAGACAATGTACATGGTAGTGATTGCACAAGAGAAGTTAGATTCAATATCACACCAAAATTTCAGAATCATTCGAATCGTGACGGTAATTGTTTTCATAAGTAAAGACTAACAATCAGGTAATTAGAATTTGACAATTGGGAATTTAAAAAAATGTGGGGAACTTAACCGAAACCAACTCCACAGATCACTGAACTAGAATACAAACTTTGTAGCGTCAAGAGTTACTTTCCATTACATAGCAATATAGCAGCATTATGCTCAACTCCACAAAGATAAAACAAATTATCCAGTTTATGTTCTTCTAGTTGAGAGATATTGAGGCCACTGCCAAAGGCCTCCAATTGTTCCAAAGTGCCAAATCGTTAAACTCTTAGGCATAAATACATATGCCCCTGGACACAGTTCCTTTTAGTACAGAAAAGTACCGAAACCAAACTTCTATTGCAGCATTGCTTATCCTCTAAACTGGCAAAAGCAATATTCAAATAACTAAAACTACACAATCAGAAAAATGAAGATAACACACACTCTGTGAGGCTTAGTACAGGATTTGTTCACAACTCAGCAATTCCGAAGATGTTTCCAAATTGGGAAACTTTTACCATTTGAATCAATATAAGTTTGGTAAGATAACTAAAATTCCCAAAAAAAAAAAGTATCAGAAGTGGAAAATAGATTCAGCATACAAATGAGTTTCCAGTAACCATGACCAACCTAAGAACATGATTAAAAGACATTTCAATTCCAACTTCCAACAATAAGGTTACTGGAAGAATAACTTCTAAGTTGAAATCCATCGATTCAAATATGGTTTTCATCAGCAAAATAAAAAAATAAATGAATCATACATGTCAGATTCCCAAAATTTAAGGGTGAAGAATGAAGAATGCATGCTTAACTTAGTTTTCCAGCAAATATGCTTATTGTCTACAACAATGTGAAGAAGAAAAGTCGCACAAAGCTGGAAGCTGGAAGACAGTGGGTGTGTCACAAAATGGCAAAAGAATAGACAATAATTCTAGTGCCAAGGGCCAAACTTAGTTTATATAAATTTTGTAATAGAATGATAGTCGATCATATTTGACAGAAAGAGCAAATGAAAACTCACAATGTTGATCTTAGAGATGTCTGCAATTCCACTGGTGACTGGTGAAACTAAAGTCTCCCTGTAAATGAGTCCATCAAATTTCCATCCGTTGTGGGTCCTAAAAACATTCCTAAATGTCTGTTCCTTGAAGCTATAGAATACCAAGGACTGAAAATCACATCTGCTGGCGATCAAACCTTCACCATTCTCTAATATGCACAGAGGCATCACGAGTGAGAATTTATAATCTTTTGGTAAATCAAAAGAAGCAACTTCAGTCCACGATTCCTTGACCCCATATTCCTTCATCATCCATATTCTAAACCTGAAGATCTCATCATGTAGAATGCTATATTAATATACACCAAGACAATCTCCAGGAATAAAGTCGCATCTAAACCCAACCAGAGAGGGCAATGGAAGCATCTCCCGAAAGTTTTCCTCTGCTAAATCAAAAGAGATAACCCTTGAATCTCTTGGATGAAAATCATCAATTATGATCCCTTGCCAATGCAGAGCACCATTTAACAAGCACGCCGGCCCTGCCAAGCAAAAGTAACCGAGACCCTCATGGGTCCTCCATGAACCTCATTTTAAACTAAAGACCTGAACCATGGTTTTCTCAGAACCCCTAACTATATGATTGTACCCTCTCACTACCTTATAATCATCATTAGTGGAATCATAACCAAATCCGCAAAACTTCATAGTGGCATTAAAACCTAATCCACGAAACTGCGGAATGCAATGATCAGTAGGTTTTGGCAACAAATTGGATTGTCCAGTACACCATGTCTTTCTGGTCAATTTCTACACAAATCAGGCCATTGCAAGAACCCACAATTTTTCTAATACTTGAATCAGGGAACATTACCGGAAACTCGAGCTTTCTAATTGCAAGATGAGCATCTCCATCATCCTTCAACTCCTTCAATGCTTCACAGTCCTTGGATGCTTCACAGTATCTGTAGGGATTCATTGATATCAAGAGCCTGGAGGTGTTCTCGGTGAAGCCTTTGCTTGCCTAGTTGAAGTGCTTGGTGACAAAGTGAGACTGGGAGATGAGAGCACGCCATGGCTTGCAGACGCAGCGAAATCGCATCAGTGATTTGACCGGTAGCCATGCCAGTATCTCATCAAAGACGCCGTCGAGGTCGGCGACACTGGTAAGAGGAATCTTTGGACGTGGTTGAGTAAAACAGCGGCGGCGGCGGTTGTTGTTGTTTTGACGGCGGCGCGTGTAATGGCTTCTTCGACTTTCGTCTCACCAGTTCTGCTCTCACTCTCCCAGTCAGTTCATGGCTCCATCATTTTAAGGAGTTCAAATTGAGTTGGGCTCTGATATTTGCTATTGGGCGTGATTTTTTTTTTTTACGCCAATTTTGGGCCTAGTCCAATTTAGCGAATTTCATTCATCTCATCAATTACGCAGTCTTCTGCAAGTTATCAACATTGAGGGCACGTTCAAGACGAAGAATGCGAAATGCGACTTGGAGTTCACTCGGCATCGTGGGTGGCCAAATAAAAATTATTCGAACATTGGTTCCGTGACAGATACTTTGAAACCCAAAATAAAATTTCTTTTGGTACAAAACCAGGAAAGCTCAAAGCCATAGCGTATTAGCGTATGAACTACAATGGTTTGATCTCTTTACAGGGTATGTAGGCAATCTAGCGACCCACTAGATGCAACCACAATTCAAATCGAATCCCTGACTCCACCAGTCAAATTCATCCAAACACCAGAAAAATAAAGTCATTTCCAAATTATCCAAAAGCAAATGCAAGGGCCCTAAACCCTCACAAATATCCCAAACACAAATCCAAAAATAAATTGGTCATCTACCCATTTAAATCTAAAATGCCGGAACTACATGTGGTTTGATCCTGCAAGGTTATGTAGGCAATCTGGAATCATAATCTAGAAGCAACCGCATCCTTAACACTATTCTTATTCCAAAATCCAAGCCTTCCAAAGGGTCATTCACTTATTGGAACTCTTGAACTACGAGTTGCTTGATCATCTCCCGGGTACGTAGGCAACCTATTCCAAAATTCAGGTGCAGCTACAAAAACAAACAACCACACACTCGTTTATTTAAAAATGGAATCAAAAGGTGTTTCCATTGTAACAAGATATTGTAATTAAGAGACACATTCTGTCTTGAATGGGTCGAACATGAAATATTTAAAACTCTATTCTGTTAATGAATACGAATACGAGTAAAATTACGTTGGGTGACATTTTACACTTTGTGCAATTTTTGCCCAACAACAACGGCCCCGTACAACTTTAACACTATAAAAATGAAGGACCGCCGAGCTGATGGAAACTTTCCCACAAAGGCAGCAAATTAAAAGCACAGTAGGTAGGTACGTACGGTTTTACATGATGGCGCACGCTTGGGGATTTTCTTCACTGAAACAATCGGGGCGGGTCACGCAGTAACTAGTAGTATAGCTCCTCCCACCGCCGTAACTATCATACACCGGCCTTCCATAGTAGCCATCGTACTGTATGTAAGGGGCAGGCCCACCGTAACCATACTCAGTTTCGCAGGGACCACCAGGACGCCCTTCGTAACAATCCATACAACACGGGTACACCGGCCGCCGCGGAGGGCGAGTTTCGCAGGGACCACCAGGACACGGGTTCTTCGTCTTCGACTCAACCTTCAGCTTCTCGTCGTCTTTGAGTTTGTCTTCCTTTTTTTCTCTTTAGACACGTCCTTGGCTTCTGTGGATTTGTCATCCTTAGAAGGAGGCTTGAGCTTCTGGGGCTCTTTGATATCGATGCTTTTAATGGCGCCACCTCCTTTGCAGCATAGCTTGTCCCTGATCTTTTCAGGACTGCAGCAGACCACTTTGATGATCACCAGGTTGTTCTTCTCGTCGTACGTCTGGTCACGTATTTCTCTTGTTCACAAATATCCAACCAGTAGTACCACAAATCACTTAGTTCAACTTTTTCACTATATTAATGAACCGAACTGGAAGAGAAAAGAGCGAGAGACTCACCAGGGAATTTACAGAGAACTTTCTTGACCTTCCTGTAGCATTTTTCACACTGAAGATCTACCTTCAGAATCATTATAGTCACCTGACATTAATACAATCATTTGCAGAAATTAGATAGATATAGAAAGGAGGTTTTTTCTGCAAAACAAGAAGGGCGTGATTAAGAATTTATCTTCTCGGGTTTGAAGATGAGATATCGAATCCATCAGGTTCTGTGTTTCTGACATGATGGATTAAGTAGTACGTGATAAATTGAAGAAATAGAGCAAAAATTTGAGAACTAAAATAATTAGTAGCTGCGGCCACAAAAAATACATATTGAGAGGAGCACAATTGATCGAATGGGCGATCTAGCTAGTTATCTATAACATAAGAAAAAAGAAAAGGAAAAGCACAAACAACTTTCTAGTGCATAGAGAAATACCTTCTTTTCCCCCATTGTTGTTGCAGTGAGTGCTCGATCAGATGAGATCTGTTGTTTTGGACAGAGTCTGGGCGAAATGAATGAATACAGGGGCGGAACGACCATAAATGGTGAAGGGGTCAAGACTCAAGACCCCCAAGTCAACATGCATCTGACATATCTCACTTAATGCACTAAATATTGTTGAAGGGTTTTCAAGTCTTGGGTCATCTGGGCCCTGGGTTTCTTGTAAAGAAACGTGGTTTATTTGGAGAGAAATGCTGGAGTGAAGTGTAGGGAAGGTGAGATTGAAGGTGTGAATATCAGAGTTACTCGGCCTGAGCTTTCTAGAGGAGCAAGAGAGAGAGAGAGGGTGTGGCGATTATGGAAGAGAAAAGAGGGTGTGGGGAGGGTACATGATAAGCCATTTTCCCGCTTTGTTTTGCTTAATCACTCCTTCTGTGACTATGAGAAGGAAGGGTCTTGTTTTATTATACCGACCTTGCGAGTGAATGTAGCTTCCGGGATTCCACTGGGTTAAAAATGGCTATCGACCATCAAAATATCTACATGCTCCTTTTTGGTTTTGAGCCACGTACAAGTGATTACTGTTGTTTGGCCTACTCAAAAGTAAAGGTTTTCCTTCATATTTTTTGACTTGCTGTCTTGGTAGATATATCATTTTGTCTTTTGATAACAGATCTTGATACATTTTGAAATAAAATTAAACAACTAAAAACCAATACTGGCAGTCAGTGAAACCAAAATAATTTAGTTTTAAATTGAGGGTGATGCAGAAGTCATGTCTATCTAATGAGCGAGCACCAATTCCTGAATTCCACCTTCATTTACAACTGAGCTCTTCACCTCTGCAGCAGCTTCAACTTGGTTCAAACACTTCGGAGATTTCCTTGGGCATCATGGTGCTCAAAAATTAGCTCCGCACAAATCTGACAGTCGAGAGTCAGAAAGAACTATCAAGCATTTCATTTGCTCAAAATCAAAATCAGTTCTGCAATCTATTTTCTCACTTCAAACTAATACCAACTAATGAAAATAAAAGAAACAAAGGTGTAAAAGGACAAGCTTACATTGTTATCAGAAGTAAAGACTAACAATCAGGTGATTAGAATTTGACAATTGGGAAATCAACAAATGTGGGGAACTTAACCGAAACCAACTCCACAGATCACTGAATTATTATATACAAACTTTGTAGTGTCAAGAGTTACTTTCCATTACATGGCAATGTAGCAGCATTCTGCTCAACTCCGCATAGATAAAACAAATTATTCAGTCTACGTTCTTCTAGTTGAGAGATATTGAGGCCACTGCCAAAGGCCTCCCATTGTTCCAAAGTGCCACAAATACATATGCCCCTGCACACAGTTCCTTTTAGTACAGAAAAGTAACAAAACCAAACTTCTATTGCAGCATTGGTTATTCCCTAAATTCGCAAAAGCAACTTTTGAATAACTAAAACAACACAATTAGAAAAATGAAGATAACAATTTCGAACAAAAACTCTGTGAGGCTTAGTACTGGATTTATAACTCAACAATTCCGAAGAGGTTTCCAAAAGTATTGGGAAACTTTGTACTGTTTGAATCAATATAAATTTGGTAAGATAATTAAAATTCCAAATACATATGTGTGTGTGTGTGTGTATATATATATATATCAGAAGTGGAAAATAGATTCAGTACATGAATGAGTTTCCAGTAACCATGACCAACCTAAGAACATGATTAAAAGGCATTTCAATTCCAACTTCCAACAATAAGGTTGCTGGAAGAATAACTTCTAAGTTGAAATCCATTGAATCAAATATAGTTTTCATCAGCAAAATAAAAAACTAATGAATCATACATGTCAGATTCCCAAAATTTAAGGGTGAAGAATGAAGAATGCATGCTTAATTTAGCTTTCCAGCAAATATGCTTATTGTCTACGAGAATGTGAAGAAGAAAAGTCGGACAAAGCTGGAAGCTGAAGACAGTGCGTATGTCACAAAATGCCATAAGAATAGGCAATAATACCAGTGCATAGTACCGACTCTAAAAAGTTAGATACATCAAAATATTCAAAGACAAAGAAGAGCACTATTATGACCTTAATTTTTTTGTCAAGGGTCAAACTCAGTTTATATTAATATAGTAATAGAATGATAATCATATTCAACAGAAAGAGCAAATGAAAATTCACAGCGTTGATCTTAGATGTCTGCAATACCACTGGTGACTGGTGAAACTAAAGTCTCCCTGTAAATGACTGCATCAGGGTTCCATTTGTTGTGGGTCCTAACAACATTCCTCAATGCCTGTTCCTTGAAGCTATATAATACCAAGGACTTAAGATCACAAGTGCTGGCGATCAAACCTTTACCATTCTCTAATATGCACAGAGGCATCATGAGTGAGAGTTGAAAATCTTCACGTAAAATATCTAAAGAAGCAACTTCAGTCCACGATTCCTTGACCCCATATTCCTTCATCATCCATATTCTAAACCTGAAGATCTCATCGTGTAGAATGCTATATTCATATACACCAAGACAATCTCCAGGAATAAAGTCGCATCTAAACCCAACCAGAGAGGGCAATGGAAGCATCTCCCGAAACTTTTCCTCTGCTAATTCAAAAGAGATAACCCTTGAATCTCTTGGATGAAAATCATCAATTATGGTCCCTTGCCAATGCAGAGCACCATTTAACAAGCACGCCGGCCCTGCCAAGCAAAGTAACCGAGACCCTCATGGGTCCTCCATGAACCTGATTTTAAACTAAAGACCTGAACCATGGTTTCCTCAGAACCCCTAACTCTATGATTGTACCCTCTCACTACCTTATAATCATCATTAGTGGAATCATAACCAAATCCGCAAAATTTCATAGTGGCATTAAAACCTAATCCACGAAACTGCGGAATGTAATGATCAGTAGGTTTTGGCAACAAATTGGATTGTCCAGTACAAGGGTTCCATAACACCATGTCTTTCTGGTCAATTTCTACACAAATCAGCCCATTGCAAGAACCCACAATATTTCTACGACTGGAATTAGGGAACATTACCGGAAACTCGAGCTTTCCAATTGCAAGATGAGCATCTCCGTCATCCTTCAACTCCTTCAATGCCTCACAGTCTTGGGATTGGAGAGGACTCATTGATATCAAGAGCCTGGAGGTGTTCTCGGTGAAGCCTTTGCTTGCGTAGTTGAAGTGCTTGGCTGGGAGATGAGAGCACGCCATGACGTGCAGACGCAGCGAAATCGCATCAGTGATTTGACCGGTAGCCTTGCCAGTATCTCATCAAGGACGCCGTCGAGGTCGGCGACACTGGTAAGAGCTCGCTTGTGAACGCCGCCGTCGTCCGCCATGGAATTGGTGGCCATTAGTTTTGAATTCGGAGGAAGGCCGATGCGGTGCGTTTTGGAGGAGGGATCTTCGAATTCTTGTGTATTTTAGATTTTGAGTTCGATCTTGGTTGGTTTTCATCTCAGCATTTCTGCTCTGTCAACTGCTTCTCATCAGCTCTTCAGCCACTGTCTAAAAGGTCATAGGTTCAAGTCAGTATAAGAATAGAAGTAAAATCCTTTTATTTCTTTTTCAGTTAAAAAAACAAAAAAAAAACCACTGAGCGTGTTGTTTTGGCCTGAAATGAAATGCGTTTTGTTTTTTTTGTTTTTTAAGTTGAAAATGTCATCCATTATGTAATTCAGCAAGCAGTAGAATTAACCAAACATACTACTCATAATGTCTTGCTCATAGGGCTGTCAAAAAAAAAAAAAAACAATTACATAGAGCGCACTATACTAGGAGTCTAGGACACCCCTCACACAAACATACTACTCAGCACACCTCTAACACATCCACTTTTTTTGGTTAAGCAAAAAACCAAGTAGCCCCCAAAACCAAAAAGCTACTAGTATCATGTCGATCTTTCCTACTCAAAAAAGATAAAAACCTAACACTCTTCTGTAAAAAAGAATGCAAGCGCAAAAGTAGAACAAAAATAAAAAAGCTATAGCCTAAACAAGCCCAAAACCACACCCAGGAAAGGCCCAAAGCCCAATCTGGGATCCCCACCCCAGGAAAACCCTAGCCAACATGATGACCCCAGCCCCTGCAAAGACACTGCTATCGTAGTATGAAGAGCCACCACGCCCACTGACGTCAAAGGAGCCAGACCATGCCCGCCACCAAAGAAGACATGTTATAACCCAACGCCAGTCAAACTACCATGATCAAACTAGTCACCACAATAAGACAGCTCCGCTCATTGCAGTTGAGCACCACTATCCCCTGATGGAGCACCAACCATGATATCCTGACCAACCACCTCTTTGTCACTTCACACAGTAACAATAAGAGGAGGCCAATGAAGTCCTCAAGCCAGTTTCCAATCCAGCCTAGACCTAGACGAACTTAAAGACCACCCAAAATCAGATCCATCAAACCCCTCACCTGCCACGACCAGAGAGAGTCTTTGACTCGATCCCAACACCGAATCTGGGAACACACTGCCAAACCCAAGCTTCGATAATACAAGCGGATCCCTACCGCTTCCAAAGCCAATTCAATCCACCACCAAGCCATCACCAAAAGACGGAATCACTACGAGAGAACAAAGGACAAGGACTATCAGGCAAGCTAATAGGAAGGAAGCCATCGATGACGGCAGGTGTTGGGAGAGACGTCACTCTCCCATAAACCCTAGCAAAGCAGTCTGCTAGGTCATATTGAAATGCGTTTTGCTAGTAGCACGTTTTTGAATATAAAATGAAAAAAATCCGAAGTCTTTTTTTTTCTTCCCTTCTTTTCTTTTTAAATTGTGAGTGTGGTAGCAAGTAATCTCGGCTAAGCTAGCGAGTTAGTAACACAATCATCTAGTCAATATTCAGACCGAGATCCACAATGGTATCTTAGCAAAGTCAGACTAATCTCCCGCTGCAGATGAACAAATTAGAAAGCCCCTCAAACTTGCTGGACACAAATTGGTGAGAGCTGGAACTCAAAAACTAGACATAAGGATTCTGGATATCATAGCAAAGCCAGACTAATCCCCCACCGCAAGTGCGTGAATTCAAAGGCCCTCAAACTTGCTGGTCGTAAACTAGTGAGAGTTGAGACTCGAACGCTAGACATGAGGGTTCCTCGCTAGGTCACTCGAACAAGCTCACTACACCAAGTGGTTAAAAAAGGCTAATTTTTTATCCAGGTGAATTCAAAAAAATAAAAATTGTGAGTGAACTATGTTATGTTAGTTATTTGAAATAATTAATGCCATAAAGTTTAGGGTCGAAATCATGGAAGAGTGAGGTAAGAATAAAAATAAAATAAAAACTACCAAACACTCTTGTTTTATTTTATATCCAATGGTACCTGACCATAGATTTTATGATCATTGGTAACTAAGTGAACATATGTGTACTTGAGTATTTTTGTATTTTAATAAAAGTGATTGTGTTCCAAGTGTTCTAGGCATAGTAGTACATTGAAGTGTCAAACCTACCAAATTCTAACTCATTGCCAACTTGCTCTCTCCAATGTACTTACATGAGCATTTCCCTAAACCTTAATTAGTTATAATGAGTCACACTCATACTACTGCCAGCAATACCAACAGCTATTAAGGGTGTGACCTACGGAAATACCACAAGACAGGTTATCACCTGAGCTGCAGCTCGGCCCAAGATCGCTGCTGAAGCGCTGCCACGCTCCGCGCCGAGATCACCTCGTTGAAGCATTAGAAGCTGGGAATAGAAGCACAGAAGAGATCAATCTCTTCCTCACCTATAAAAGGTCCACTCCTCTCTCTTCATTAACTACACATTTACTACTTACCTAACCAATAGGTCTCACAGTTAGGTAGGCTTATATCATTACGCTGAACAGTAGAATCTCAGCTTGAGCCTACCTTCACACACCTCCGTTACTCTTTAGGATGCATCCACCCCAGATAAACTACCCACCTCGCAATGTCTTCCCCTAGATAAACTACCCACCTCGCAATGTCTTCCCCCTCTTTAGGATGCATCCATTCATTAGACTTTTATTGCTCATTTATTAAAATAATCATATTTAACTATGAACCAGACAATGCATAGTAATAGGCTAGGTTTAAACCAAAAAAAAAAACTAAATTTTTTCCTTGCCCTTAGAGCTAGAAGATTTGCAAAGATAAGTTAACTGCAACACTTCTTAGCTTTAGGATTCTTGTTTTTTGATCCCTTAGGGTCGTAGCTCTCAACCTCAGAAGAGTGATTTAACTCTAGTAAGCCATCCACCGCCTTAAAAGCAAATAACAAAAAACAAAGCCAAAAATCAACTGCCAAAAGCCCAAGCCCAAAGGCTAAACCCTAGCTGCAACATGGGCCTGTAAAAGAACCTAAAACTTCTTTGCACACTCAGGCCAAACCCTAAAGACACTTAGCACCCCAAGTTCTCTGAGCACCCAAGCCCTTGGAACCCAGAAACTGGCGGGAGGAACTAGACCTGCATAGCAGTTCTACATCGCCCCCTTCCTCAGCTAGGTTGCAGGGTGAGCCATGGTAATGCCGCCACACACTAGCACTAGCATTACACCTTCATCTATCGCAGGCCCATCACTAGGGCACCCCAACGCAGCTTTGGGCCACCATTATCTTCGACATCATCTCCAACTTCGTCAACTCCCCATAAAGCAACAACAATCCTCATTGCCATCAAGCCTCCTTCGTCCAAAACCGATTAGTATCAGATTGACGATAAGCGCATCTCTCACTATAATTTTCATCCCTCTAATTCGACTATTAAGCTGATTCTGTCATGACTTGGTTTCCCAGTGATCTAGATCGGCCCTAGCAAAGCCACCCCCACAGAATATTTAGAGGTTGGCGTAAAGGACTTGGTTGGTCGGAGCCAGATTGATGGCCTCGGTGGAGTGGTTAATGGCTGTGTTGAAGTCGCCGGTGGAGTGGGTAATGGAAGCGGTGAAGTCGCCGGCAAAGTAGATGGCGTTGTCTTTGGCTTTGGCTTCGTCGAATAATCGGATGACTATCAAGGTAGTCATAGATGTCTGCGCATAGCCTACTCCCACGAAGCAGGATGATAGTGATGGCAATGATTAGTAAAGTCGATCGTAGTTGACATTGAAAAGCAGCGGTGGTAAAAAAATCCAAAAACGACTAGGGTATAGGAGAGCAAAAGCCATTAAAATTCTCCATTGTTTAGATCAATTGGATGTCTAAATATAAAAAAGAAATAATAATGAATTAATACCTAAGAAAAATTTCGTCAGGCTTTAGGTCAAGTTTAATTTAAGGTCACGTTTGGTTAGCAGAAAGTAAGCATCAAGAATGGAAACTTGTTCCTTTCTTGTGTTTGGAATGCAAAATGAAAAGAAATCATTTCCTAAAGGAAGGAAAAATAAGGGGGGAATTGGTTCCTTCCAAACTTCAAAATGAATTACTTTCTCTCCTTGTTTTTTGCATTTATTACTCACACCATATTATTTTATTACATTATTTACAAACTTTTTAGCAACTTTCCTGATAACTTTCCTTACATTACCAAACAATGGAAAGTCCTAGGGAAATGAAATTTTCCTCCCCATGGAAAAAACCAAGGAATCATTTTCCTTTCCGAGAATCGAACGAAACCTAAAAGTGCTTTCCGGATGAAGACAATGTGTAGAACTTGAGATAATACATTACTATTTTTAGGTTTCCTACCAATCTTATCTTGTATGGAACCCGTCTCGCCCGAGAATTACATGCTTGGTTATACTTCATCAAAGTGAACAAAACAACCAAGACAATCACACCTCATAGGGCAAGATTTACCAATGCAACTAATCAATTCATCCCTGCTTAATAACAAGACCAAACTAAAAGTTTCTACAAAAGTGATTATTGATGTTTGGCCTGCCCAAATGTAGAGGTTCTTTCATATTTTTTGACTTGCTATCTTGGTATTTTGTCTTTTTCTTTTCTTTTCTTTTGACCAAATCAAACAACTCATATACAGCAACAAGCTTATTGTAAGTCGAACTTACAACCTCTCACTTATAATGAGTAGACTTATGCCACTAGACCAATGTCTTGTTACATGTTTAAATGATTTTGAAATAAAATTAAACAAATAAAAACTAATACTGGCAGTCAGTGACACCAAAATAATTTAGTCAATTAGTGTATAATTGAGGGAGATGCAGAAGTCATGTCTATCTAATGCAAGCACATTTTCCAGAATTCCACCTTCAATTACAACTAGGCTAGCTCTTCACCTTTGGCGGCAGCTTCAACTTGGTTCAAACATTTTGGAGATTTCCTTTAGGATCATGGTGCTCACATTTTGGCTCCCCACAAATCTGACAGTCAAGAGTAGGAAAGAGTAAGAATTAAGCATTTCATTCACTCAAAATCAAAATCAGTTACGCAATCTATTTTCTCACTTCAAACTAATACCATCAAATGAAAATCAAAGACAAATAAAGGTGTAAAAGGACAAGCTTACACTGTTGTATGTTGTTTTACTTCCAACATATAAATGGTTGTTTAGGCAAAAAAAAACGAGGAACAATTATCACTATGATGCTATTCTAAAGGGGAAAAAAAGGAAAAACAAACAAAGTGGATATGCCGCAAATGGTCAAGATTATTCAAAATTTTACAAAGCACCAGAAAATGTACATATATAGTAGTGATTGCACAAGAGAAGTTGGATTCAATACACACCAAAATGTCAGAATCATTCGAAATCGTAACAGTAATTGTTTTCATAACAAAAGTAAAGACTAGCAATCAGGTGATTAGAATTTGACAATTGGGAAATCAACAAATATGGGGAACTTAACCGAAACCCAACACCACAGATCACTGAATTAGAATACAGACTTTGTAGTGTCAAGAGTTACGTTCCATTACATTACAATATAGTAGCATTCTACGTAACTCCACAAAGATGAAACAAATTATTCAGTCGACGTTCTTCTAGTTGAGTGACATTGAGGCCACTACCAAAGGCCTCGAATTGTTCCAAACTGCCAGATCATTAAACTTTTAGGCACAAATACATATGCCCTCGGACACAGTTCCTTTTAGAACAGAAAAGTAACAAAACCAAACTTCTATTGCAGCATTGCTTATCCTCTAAATTCGCAAAAGCAACTTTCAAATAACTAAAACTACACAATCAGAAAAATGAAGATGACACAAACTCTGTGAGGCTTAATACAGGATTTGTTCATAACTCAGCAATTCTGAAGAGGTTTCCAAAAGTGTTGGTAGACGTTTTACCATTTGAATCAATATAAATTTGTTAAGATAACTAAAATTCCCAAAAAAAGTATCAGAAGTGGAAAATAGATTCCGTATACGAATGAGTTTCCAGTAACCATGACCAACCTAAGAACATGATTAAAAGGCATTTCAATCCCAACTTCCAACAATAAGGCTGCTCGAAGAACAACTTCTAAGTTGAAATCCATCGATTCAAATATAGTTTTTATCAGCAAAATAAAAAATAAATGAATCATTCATGTCAGATTCCCAAAATTTTAGTGTGAAGAATGAAGAATGCGTGCTTAACTTAGCTTAATTTCCAGCAAATATGCTTATTGTCTACAAAATTGGGAAGAAGAAAAGTCGTAAGAATAGGCAATAATACCAGTGCATAGTGCTGACTCATTTAAAGTTAATATACAGCAAAATAATCAAAGACAAAGAAGAGCACTATTATGACCTTAAATTTTTTTTTTGTCAAGGGGCAAACTTAGTTTATATTACTTTAGTAATAGAATGATAGTCAATCATATTCGACAAAAAGAGCAAATGAAAACTCACAGTGTTGATCTTAGATGTCGGCAACACCACTGGTGATCGGTGAAACTAAAGTCTCCCGATAAATGACTGCATAAATTGCCATTTGTTGTGGGTCCTAACAACATTCCTAAATGTCTGTTCCTTGAAGCTATATAATACCAAGGAGTGAAAATCACGTCTCTTGGCGATTAAATCTTCACCATTCTCTAATATGCACAGAGGCGTCACGAGTGAGAATTGAGAATCTTCACGTAAAATATCTACAGAACCAACTTCAGTCCACGATTCCTTGACGCCATATTCCTTCATCATCCATATTCTAAACCTGATGATCTTATCGAGTAGAAAGCCATATTCATATACACTAAGACAATCTCCAAGAGTAAAAATATAACTAAAACAGGCATGATAGGGCAATGGAAGCATCTCCTGAAACTTTTCCTCTGCTAAATCAAAAGAGATGATCCTTGAATTTGTTGGATGAAGATCAGTGAATATGATCTCCGGCCAATGCAGAGCACCATTTAACAAGCACCCCGGCCCTACCAAGCAAAAGTAACTGAGACCCTCATGGGTCCTCCATGAACCCGATTTTAAACTATAGACTTGAACCACGGTTTCCTCAGAATCCCTAACTCTATAATTATACCTTCTCACTGCCTTATAATCGTCATTAGTGGAATCATAACCAAATCCGCAAAACTTCATAGTAAGATCATAACCAACTCCTCAAAGCTTCAATTAAAGTGACATAACCAGTAGGTTTTGGCAACAAATTCGATTGTCCAGTACAAGGGTTCCATAACACCATGCTTTTCTGGTCAATTTCTAAACAAATCAGGCCATTGCAAGAACCCACAATTTTTCTATTACTTGAATCAAGGAACATTACCGGAAACTCTAGCTTTCTAATTGCAAGATGAGCATCTCCATCATCCTTCAACTCCTTCAATGCTTCACAGTCTAAGGACAAATCCTTGGATGCTTCAAAGTCCAGGGATTTGAAGGGACTCATTGATATCAAGAGCCTAGAGGTGTTCTTGGTGAAGCCTTTGCTTGCGTAGTCGAAGTGCTTCGGGAAAAAATAAGAATGGGAAATCAGAGCACGCCATGACTTGTAGACGTAGCAAAATCGCATCAAAGTTTTGGCGGGTAGCCATGACAGTATCTCATCAAGGACACCATCGAGGTCGGCGACACTGGTAAGAGCTCGCTGATGAACGCCGAAGCAGTCCGCCATGGAATTGGTGGCGATTAGTTTTGAATTTGGAGGAAGGCCGATGCGGTGCATTTTTTGATGCAGTAAGGAGAACAAAAGGCGCGAGAGAGAGTTCTGTAACAGTAGCTCAAGCTTTGTATTTCATAGGGGGCAGAAACCGAACTGGAAGGTGAAAACCGGCCGAACCGGACTGGAAAACAGGTTGCGGTCACCGAACCGGAAGAAGTAGTTAAGAAAAAAACAGAGGACCGCACCGGACTGGATCGAACTGGGTTATTTCTTTGAACCGACCGAAAAAAAACCGAACCGACCGAATTATATATAATATATTAATTTTAATTAAATTTAAATAGATGTTAATTTCTGATTGGTTTGTAACAGGTTTCACGTGAGGTTGACCATACCTGATCACAAAAAAAAACCCTAACCTAATGCAATCTCGATTCCTCATTTCATTCATCACTACCGTTTTCATTTTCTCGACACACTCTCTCTCGACTTCTTGAGCTTTCTCTCTTGATCCAGTCTCTCTTTCTCGACCCACTCTCTTTCTCTCTCGATCCAGTCTCTCTTTCTCTACCCACTCTCTTTCTCTCTCGATCCAGTCTCTCTTTCTCGACCCATTCATCACCGATCATCATTATTCAAATCAATAGTAAGTGAGCAGAAATCGCCGATCATCCTCCTTCACCATCTGATCCCGTTGGACATGGACTTGGTATAGATACTCTCTCTCTCAATCCTAACCTTCCTCTTTGTTTTGCTTACTCTTCCTCTTTCAGTCTTTCTGATATGAAATTAGGGTGATGAGATATACTTTTGTAGAGACATACTTCGATTTTAGGCTTTGGGTTGTAGAAAATGGGTTTTGATTTCAGTTTCACTCAGTCTAGATTTAGGGGTTTCAAAATCTCATCTGTTCCATCGATTGTGGGTTTTATTTTTGGGTTTCTGGAAGTGAAATTAGGGTTTCAATTTTAGGATTTCTGAAAATGAAGCATGGGTTTTGATTTTAGTGTTTCTAGGAGTGAAATTAGGGTTTCAATTTTAGGGTTTCTGAAAATGAAGCATGGGTTATGAAATTAGGGTTTCTGGAAATGAAATTAGGGTCTTTGTTTATGTGTTTATGTGTTTTACTGTGATTGTATGTCTATCAGATTATGTTTATGTGTTGAACTATTTTAGTGTCAATATGTTGCAATGATTGAATGTTTGTTTATGTGTTTTACTGTGATTGTGTGTCTATTAGATTATGTTTATGTGTTTTACTGTGATTTTAGTTTTTATGTGTACATGTTTATGACTGTATGTTACTATAATGATTAATGAATGATGTTCAGAAAACTGATTTGCTGTTTGTGAGTCTTCTCGTACTAGTTAAGCCGGGCGTCTTCTCATGCCGCCTCCTCAACAAGGAACACCAGCTACTCCTACTAGTGCTTCAGATGAACCTGCAACAAGTGAAGCTGAAGAAATTGTGAAGAGGAAGAACCAGTCAGCAGCTTGGGATCACTTTGTGAAGATGAAGAATCCGGATGGTTCAAAGATGGCGAAACTGAGAGCAAAGTGCAAGTACTGCCCGCAAACCTATGCCTGCGATCCTAAAGCCAATGGGATGATTTGCTTGTTTCTGTTCATGGTTTGTTTTAATGGATTGATTGATCTAAAAAAATTGGGCTGTAAAGAAAAAAAAAAAAGCCCAACTAAGACCGAACCCGAACCGGGCCGAACTGAATTTTTGGCCCACCGAAATAGTTCGGCCCACGTTATTTGGAAACAGTTTTCTGCCCAGATTATGTCCCAACCGATAGAAACGGGTCGAACTTGGTTTGGGCCCAACACCGACCCGGCCCGACTCGAGCCCAGCCCTAGTATTTCATTCAATTGATAAAAAGAACTACCAAGACATTCAATTGATAAGCTTGCATATAATAATAGGAAGGAAACATAAATGCTGATAACAAGTTCCTAGCAAGACTCTCAGATTTCCAAGGGCTAACAATTCTTTTTATTGGAACCTGATAAGCCTCTTAATCTCCCTGCTTGACCTATCTCTTGCCAAACTATATATAGTTAGTAAATCTTTTCTTTTACATGTCAACTCTGTCTTTGTTTGGTTAAATTGGGGTTTTGGGTTTACGGTACACTAGGAAGGGTCCGGATCAAGAGACACTATATTTTACACAAATTTTGACACACTTTGTGAGCCATTAGATTTTAAAATGTCCAATGGTTCAGATTTATTGTTTGAATGATATCAACAAAACACCAAGTGATGTAGAAATGTTGATAAAAAAAAGTGATGTAGAAATGACATAGAATTACATACTTCTAATCTAAAATTAAATTTTTCTTCATTAAAAGAAAAAAAAAATTTGGCAAATCAAAATCAACATAAACTAAAAAGAAATAAAAGAGGAAAAAGAATAATAGAATAAAGAGTACTATTCTTATCAATACTGTACACAATCAAAAGAAAAGGAAAAAAAAAAAAAACAGAAGAACACGCCAAACACCATAAGGAACATCGTCTTCTCTAACTTCAAGCTTTCATTGTCCTTTCCAACTCCAAGCTCTCTTCTTCATCCTCCAAATTACTTTGCTAAAGTGGAACTAAACAATACTTACAGCAAGAACACAGGTACATATTTATCTTGTCGACATAAAAACAACTAAATCTATTATTCAAACAATAAATCTGAACCATTGGACTTTTTCGAAATCATTCAACAAATGTGGGGAACTTAACCGAAACCATTAGGGGGAGATGCAGACATCGAAGGGAGATGTCTACGTGTTCAATCTCGAAACATGAAGGGTGTATTGTACTCTTTTTCTCATTCGACCGAGGTTATTTTTGTCCCATTGAGTTTTTGTTACTCGGCAAGGTTTTTGACGAGGCAACGAGAGGAGTACCGACGTTTGGGCGACACAAGAGAAAGTGTTTAAGGAGACCTAATCTAGGTGTCTGACCCAAACTCTAGTTACTTGTCCGAGTTGTAATACGGTTAGTCTTACATAGATGTCTTCTTAGATATCCTAATTATTATACGATTATGTTTCATCGTAAGACTATGATTCTTTGTTTTGCAATCTCTATATAAATAAGCCTCTATAGTCAATGAAATACACAATTCACTTTCATACACATTAGATTCCCTAAAACAAAAGGCATATGTGCAAGACAAAATAGGCAAATGATTTGTGGAAACTTCTATTTCATTAATCGAATAAAAATGGTAACAACTTCACTTTGGAAACTTCTATAATGGATGGCTGCATAATCTGATCGCAATTGGTCCACCACCATCACCAACCATAGTTTATTCTTTACTTCCGTTCTGTAAGACAACAACAACGTCGCCGTACAACTTTAACACTATAAAAATGAAGGACAGCCAAGCTGATGGAAACTTTCCCATAAAGGCAGCAAATTGAAAGCACAGTACGTGGGTACGTAAAGTTTTACATGATGGCGCACGCTTGGGGATTTTCTTCACTGAAACAATCGGGGCGGGTCACGCAGTAACTAGTGGTATAGCTCCTCCCACCGCCGTAACTATCATAGACCGGCCTTCCATAGTAGCCATCGTACTGTATGTAAGGGGCAAACCCACCGTAACCATACCCAGTTTCGCAGGGACCACCAGGACGCCCTTCGTAACAATCCATACAACACGGGTTCACCGGCCACCGCGGAGGGCGAGTTTCGCAGGGACCACCAGGACGCCCTCCGTAACAATCCATACAACACGGGTTCTTCCGCTTCGGCTCATCCTTCGGCTTCTCGTCGTCTTTGGATTTGTCTTCCTTTTGTTTCTCTTTAGACACGTCCTTGGCCTTTTTGGATTTGTCATCCGGAGGAGGAGGCTTGAGCTTCTCGGGCTCTTTGATCTCGATGCTCTTAATGGCGCCACCTCCTTTGCAGCATAGCTTGTCCCTGATCTTTTCAGGACTGCAGCAGACCACTTTGATGATCACCAGGTTGTTCTTCTCGTCGTACGTCTGGTCTCGTATTTCTCTTGTTCACAAATATCCAACCAATAGTACCACAAATCACTTTGTCTACGTTTTTCACAATATTAATGAGCCGAACTAGAAGAGAAAAGAGAGACTCACGAGGGAATTTACAGAGAACTTTCTTGACCTTCCTGTAGCATTTTTCACACTGAAGGTCTACCTTCAGAATCATTATAGTCACCTGCCATTAATACAATCATTTGCAGAAATTAGATAGATATGGAAAGCAGGTTTTTTCTGCAAAAGAAGGGTGTGATTAAGAATTTATCTTCTCGGGTTTGAAGATGAGAAATCGAATCCATCAGGTTCTGTGTTTCTGACACTAGAATGATGGATTAAGTAGTACGTGACAAATTGAAGAAATAGAGAAAGAATTTGAGAATTAAATAATTACTAGCTGCGGCCACAAAAAATACATATTGAGAGGAGCACATTGATCAAATGGGCGATCTAGTTATCTATAACATAAGAAAAAAGAAATGGAAAAGCATAAACAACTTTCTAGTGCATAGAGAAATACCTTCTTTCCCCCATTGTTGTTGCAGTGAGAGCTCGATCAGATGAGATCTGATGTTTTGGACAGAGTCTGGGCGAAATGATTGAATACGGGGCGGAACGACCATAAATGGTGAAGGGGTCCAGACTCAAGACCCCCAAGTCAACATCCATCCGACGTTTCTTCACTTAATGCACTAAATATAGTTATATACCTCATAAAACTGTATTAAACTTGGCCTTAATTTATTAAACCCTTTAAAATACCAACAACATCACTTTCACTTGGACCACCAGAGTTCAAGGACTCGACTACTTTGACTAAAAAAGCATACCTGGAATTGTAGGATTTCTTCATGGGCTGTGAAGCTCTGGGGCTGCTGGGATTGACCCAAATATAGCTTTTGGGAGAAGACTCGGAATTGCCATCTGGGCTTGGAGGGTTTTCAAGTCTTGGGACATCTGGGCTCTGGGCTCTGGGTTTCTTGCAACGAAACATGGTTTTCTGGAGTGAAGTGTAGGGAAGGTAAGATTGAAGGTGTGAATATCAAAGTTAGTCGGCCTGAGCTTTCTAGAGGGGAGAGAGAGAGAGGGTGTGTGGCGGTTATGGAAGAGAAAAGAGGGTGTGGAGGATACATGATAAGCCATTTTCCCGCTTTGTTTTGCTTAATCACTCCTTCTGTGACCATGAGAAGGAAGGGTCTCGTTTTATTATATTGACGTTGTGAGTGAAAGTAGCTTCCGGGATTCCACTGGGTTAAAAATGTCTGTCGACTGTCAAAATATCTACTTTGCCCCCTTTTGGTTTTGAGCCACAAGTGATTACTGTTGTTTGGCCTGCTCAAAAGTAAAGGTTTCCTTCATATTTTTTGACTTGGCTATCTTGGTAGATATATCATTTGTCTTTTGATAACATATCTTGCAAAAATTCTAACATGGACCAAGGTGTAGGTGGACTATAGGCAAAATGAACGGCAAAATGGGGCATTTGGTGGCAAAATATCTGATTTTTTTTGCCTAGGTGCAGGTGGACCTTGGTCCATGGAAGTCTCTTATACATTTTGAAATAAAATTAAACAACTAAAAACCAATACTGGCAGTCAGTGAAACCAAAATTATTTAGTTTTAAATTGAGGGATATGCAGAAGTCATGTCTATCTAATGAGCGAGCACCAATTCCTGAATTCCACCTTCATTTACAACTGGGCTCTTCACCACTGCAGCAGCTTCAACTTGGTTCTAACATTTTGGAGATTTCCTTGAGCATCATGGTGCTCGCATATTAGCTCCCCGCAAATCTGACAGTCAAGAGTCAGAAAGAGTAAGTATCAAGCATTTCATTCACTCAAAATCAAAATCAGTTACTTTAAACTAATACCAACAAATGAAAATTAAAGACAAATAAAGGTGTAAACGGACAAGTTTACACTGCTGTCTGCTGTTTTACTTTCAACATATAAATGGTTGTTTAGGCAAAAAATGAGGAACAATTATCACTATGATGCTATTCTGAAGGGAAAAAAAGGAAAAACAAACAAACAAAGTGGATATGCCCCAAATGGCAAGATTATAGAAAATTTTACCTAGCACCAGACAATGTACATAGTAGTGATTGCACAAGAAAAGTTAATTTCAATACACACCAAAATGTCAGAATCATTCGAAATTGTGACTGTAATTGTTTTCATATCAGAAGTAAAGACTAACAATCAGGTGATTAGAATTTGAGAATTGGGAAATCAACAAATGTGGGGAACTTAACCGAAACCAACTCCACAGATCACTGAATTAGAATACAAACTTTGTAGTGTCAAGAGTTACTTTCCTTTACATAGCAATATAGCAGCATTCTGCTCAACACCACAAAGATAAAACAAATTATCCAGTTTACGTTCTTCTAGTTGAGAAATATTCAGGCCACTGACAAAGGCCTCGAATTGTTCCAAAGTGCCAAGTCATTAAACTTTTAGGCACAAATACATATGCCCCTGGACACAGTTCCTTTTAGTACAGAACAGTAACAAAACCAAACTTCTATTGCAGCATTGCTTATCCTCCAAATTGGCAAAAGCAACATTCAAATAACTAAAACTACACAATCAGAAAAATGAAGATAGCACAAACTATGTGAGGCTTAGTACTGCATTTGTTCACAACTCAGCAATTCTGAATAGGTTTCCGAAACTTTTTACCATTTGAATCAATATAAGTTTGGTAAGATAACTTAAATTCCCAAAAAAAAGTATCAGAAGTGGAAAATAGATTAAGTATGTGAATGAGTTTCCAGTAACCATGACCAACCTAAGAATATGATTAAAAGGCATTTCAATTCCACTTCCAATAATAAGAGTCCTGGAAGAATAACTTCTAAGTTGAAATCCATCGATTCAAATATAGTTTTCATCAGCAAAATAAAAATAAATGGATCATACATGTCAGATTCCCAAAATTTAAGGGTGAAGAATGAAGGAATGCGCTTGACTTAGTTTTCCAGCAAACATGCTTATTGTCTACAAGAATGCGAAGAAAAAAAGTCGCACAAAGCTGGAAGCTGAAGACAGCGGGTATGTCACAAAATGGCATAAGAATAGGCAATAATACCAGTGCATAGTACTGACTCTAAAAAGTTCAGATACAGCAAAATAATCAAAGACAAAAAAGAGCACTATTATGACCTAAAAATTTTTTTTGTCAAGGGTCAAACTTAGTTTACATTACTTTAATAATAGAATGATGGTCAATCATATTCGACAGAAAGAGCAAATGAAAACTCACGGTGTTGATCTTAGATGTCTGCAATACCACTGCTGACGGGTGAAACTAAAGTCTCCCTGTAAACGACTGCACCAAATTGGCATTTGTTGTCGGCCCTAACAACATTCCTAAATGTCTGTTCCTTGAAGCTATATAATACCAAGGACTGAAAATCACAACTCTCGGCGATAAAACCTTCACCATTCTCTAATTGCACAGAGGCATCACGAGTGAGAATTGACAATCTTTACGTAAAATATCTAAAGAAGCAACTTCAGTCCACGAATCCTGGACCCCATATTCCTTCATCACCCATATTCTAAGCCTGATGATCTCATTGTGTAGAAAGCCATATGTATATACACCACGACAATCTCCAGGAATAAGGCTGTATCTAAAACCAGCCTGAGAGGGCAATGGAATCATCTCCTGAAACTTTTCCTCTGCTAAATCAAAAGAGATAGTCCTTGAATCTGTTGGACGAAAATCATAGAATATGGTCAATGCCCAATGCAGAGCACCATTTGACAAGCACCCTGGCCCTTCCAAGCAAAAGTAACCAAGACCCTTATGGGTCCTCCATGAACCTGATTTTAAACTAAAGACCTGAACCACGGTTTCCTCAGAATCCCTAACTCTGTAATTGTACCCTCTCACTACCTTATAATCATCATTAGTGGAATCATAACCAAATCCGTAAAACTTCATAGTGGAATTAAAACCAAATCCGCGAAACTGCGGAATGCAATGATCAGTAGGTTTTGGCAACAAATTGGATTGTCCAGTACAAGGGTTCCATAACACCATGTCTTTCCGGTCAATTTCTACACAAATCAGCCCATTGCAAGAACCCACAATTTTTCTACGACTGGAATTGGGGAAAATTACCGGAAATTCGAGCTTTCTAATTGCAAGATGAGCATCTCCATCATCCTTCAAGTCCTTCAATGCTTCACAGTCTAGGGACAAATCCTTGGTTGCTTCACAGCCTCGGGATTTGAGAGGACTCATTGATATCAAGAGCCTGGAGGTGTTCTCGGTGAAGCCTTTGCTTGCGTAGTTGAAGTGCTTGGCGACAAAATGAGACTGGGAGATGAGAGCACGCCATGACTTGCAGACGCAGCGAAATCGCATCAGTGATTTGACCGGTAGCCTTGCCAGTATCTCATCAAGGACGCCGTCCAGGTCGGCGATATTGGTAAGAGCTCGCTTGTGAACGCCGCCGCCGTCCGCCATGGAATTAGTGGCTATTACTTTGAATTCGGAGGAAACCAGTGGCGGCGGCGGTAGTGGTTGTTTCGGCTGCGGCGCGTTTAAGAGCTTCTTCGATTTTAAGGAGTTCAAATTGAGTTGGGCTCTGATATTTGTTATTGGGCTTGATTTTTTTTTTTTTAAGCCAATTTTGGGCCTAGCCAATCTCATCCATTACGCAGTCTTCTGCAAGTTATTAGCATTGATAATAGATGAAAAGAGTAAAAACTTGGGAGTGATAAAACTCGACTGATCAATAGAGACAAGCAATCTCGTTGTTACTACATTATTCATAAACAAAAACCTGTAATGCTGTACATATTGATGTTTCACAGAAGTACAAAATATGGAGAGATCAGTAACTGCTTTCACTTCGGAACTCATTTTCAAGTGGAGACACAATTCTCTCCACCCTCTTGCCGAGTCCCACCTTGAATTCCAACTAGGGGATGCTTAACTTCTTCATATTTTCTGTTTGTCCACAAGAAAAACTTCACTCACTCAAAAGGAAAAGCAGTTCTCTCCACCCCTTGTCTTCAACTACTAGCCACCAACAGATCTGACAGTCAAGATTCATAAATAGTAATTATGAGTCATTTCACTCACTCAAAATGAAAAGCGGTTAAACAAGGAATACCATCAAAAGGAAAAACAAAGACAAATTAAGCTCATCAGTTTAGATATAATAACTTAATTGAAACAATGGAAGAGGAAAGGATAAGCATAATGTGCTTGTCACAGGACTTCAGCAGTTGTTTATAGCCATCTGGAGTGTTTTTTTGGTAGGCAGCTATCTTAAAACATTTAGTTGAATTCCAAAGAAAAGGCAAAACTTAAAAAAAGTCACGCCAAGATGCCAAGTGAAAAAAGTGCCATAGGAAAATTAAATAACCAATGCATGACACATTTACAGACAAACAGAAGTTAGATATATTTGAGACAGTAATGGTTTTCATATCAGAAGTCATGACTAAACAAGTCAGTGAAGCTGGAATTTGGCATTGGAAAATCATCAAATGTGGATGACAGAAACCTGACGAAGTCCAAAGATCATGGGATTACAATACAAATTTAACTTTCCTTTACATAGTGATAAACCAACCATTCTGCTCATCTCCTTGTAGGTAAAACTAACAATCCAACAAACTTTATCATCTATCTGATAAATAGTTAGGCCATTGGCAAATGTGTTCCAAAATGGCAAATCCATGAACCACTAGGCGAAAAACCACATGCCCCGGAAGACAGTTTTCTTTTATTACACAAAAGAGTAACAAAACAACTTATGTTGCTTGCCCTCTGGATGATTAAAAGAAAGTTTCAAACTACTAAACTATCAAGTAAAATGAAAAATGGATACAGCCAACTGTGGGAGGTTTAGTACTATTTGTTCATAACAGAGTAATTGCTAGGATCGAAAGAACAAGTAAAGAAAATATAAAATCTTATTTGTCCAGGTCAAAGCCACGCAAAGGAAACATACTATAGAATAGAGCAAAGGAAACACTTACAAGGTTTGATTTCAGATATTTTCCTTAAACGGCGAAACTAAACTCTCCACATACATAGCTGGTTCCGGTGCCAAATCAACAGGAGTCTCAAGAACATTCACACATGCCCCTCCGTTTGGACTATACAGCACCAAGTACTTCCCATTAGAATTCATCAAGACTTCACCGTTCTCTAAAATGCATATAGGAGTAGAAAAACTGTAACAATATCCAATAGGAAGTTGAGGTATTTCTGTGGGAATTTGCATAACTTTAGTCCAAGATTCTCTCATCACCCACATTGTAATTTCACTGCTGTTATAGATATATACAAAGAGACTATTTTCAGCAATCCCAATCCGAGCAGAGATATATTCCCGACTAAGATATGACAATGGAATCAACTCCTGAAATGTCTCCACTGCTAAATCAAAACACATGATCCTTGCACTAAGTACCGGCCGAATCGTCACCCTCGCTTCCCATTTCATCTCGACCCAATGTAGAGCACCATTTGATAAGCACCCCTGCCCATTCAAATTAACATAATCGAGGCCATCAATAGTCCTCCATGACCCTTTTTTGAGCTGAAACATCACAACTGTGGTTGCAAGAGCACCATTTCTTTCGCCTCTGCAGCCAAATACAACCTTGTAGTCATCAATGGTGGAATCATAACCAAAGCCATAAAACATTACGATACCCAAATGAGAGTGATTCGGCATCGGTAAGATTCTGGTAACTCTAGTACTAGGGTTCCAAAAAATAACCAAAGACGAATTTTCCAGTAAACAAATCAAGCCATTGCAAGAACCCACAAATTTCAAAGCTCCAACAGGGTTAGGTAAATCAAGGCTAGTGCTTGAGACGCTGCAAACGGCGTCGTTTAGTGCTGTGATGTCAATGGACTGGAAAGGTGCGACTGAGAAAAGCAGCCTGCGGCGGCGGTTGAAGCGGCGGAGGTGCATCGTAACCAAGTGGGAATCGGAGATCAAAGCACGCCATGACTTGCAAACGCAGCGGAATTGGATTAGGGTTTTGACTGGGAGTCTTGATAGTATGTCGATAAGAAGATCATCGGATTCGATGTGAGGTCGGCCGCCGGAGGGGACTAGTTGCTTGTTCTGGTGCCGGTGCCGGAGTCCGGTGGCCATGTCTCTCAAAATTCGTCCGAAATTTTGAAAGATAATTAAAAGTTTGAAACTTGAATTAGGGATTAGTCTTTGAAACTGGAAAGAGCAATTGAAAACTTACTAGGTAGTTGCGAGCATGACTGAAAGTCTGAAAGAACGACTGAACGAGCACAAGAAGTTATGGGGAGCAAGAAAAGAAGGGCAGAGTTTTTTTTATTTTTTTATTTTTTTTGGTCTGAGAAAAAAAAGGAGAAAAGCGCAGAGTCAAGTAGTACATATTTTGAGCAAAAAAAAAGAGTATTATATGTATTGTTTTTCAATAATCTATACTATTATTAAGAGAAGAGGCTTTGTTAGCTAAAATGGGTGTGAAAATACAATAAAATCCTTAGACCTTATATTAATTTTAAATAATTTTTAATAACTTAGTGGTAGTATAGTAAATAGCAAAATTAAAATTCCTATAAAAAAGAAGTTAAATAATTAATTTTCAGAAAGTTAACCACCCACAATTCAGATAATATCCCACTTTCTTTTTTCTCAAATAACTTTTTCTTTTCTCAATAAAATAATTATAAAAATTTTACACATGCTCAAATGCTCTGCATGTGAGCAGAAAACTAGTAAATGTTTAAATAAGCAGGCAAATCATTCGATGGCCTAGAAAGGATGTCAAATTCTGGACCTTTAATTGGGCTTTGGATTTCCCTTTGTTACCATCTTTTGGATGATAATGTCAAGGCTATTGAGGATTTGAATAAATCTGTAAGTGATGTGATTACATCACGTATGGAAGCTGGAACTTGGACTAATTAGCACTTGTTCTGGATCAAAAGATTATTGATCATATAATTAGCATTCCTATTCCTGTTTCTGATTTACAAGATGAATTTGTTTGGGGTCTTGCAGCAGATGGTGCCTTTTCCATAAAATCTGCTACTTGGCTCCAGTGTAGTCCTAATTTTCATAGCCAATCAACTTTCTTGAATAAATTGTGGAAACTTAATCTGCCCCCAAAAGTTAAAATCTTTGCTTAGCTGTTTTTGCGGGGGAGATTGAAAACTACGACTTTCATTGCTCGTTATAATCAGTTTATTGTCTCTACTTGGTTTGGTTCTGTTCTGACTGCGGCCTCGTCCGCCTTACTGCTAGATACTGTAAACCTTGGCTGCCCAAGGGGCTTTGTTTTGTAATTTCCTTTTCTCCTAAAAAAAAATAATAATAATAATAAATGTTTAAATTAAAACTAAATTGAGACGGAAATGACATAGAAGTTTGTAATTCATTCTCATTAAATTCTCTTTATATAAGAGTGAGTTTATATTATGAGGACATAACTAATGATATTTACATGGAGGACCACTACAATGAGTTTAGTTAAGGACTATCTAATCAACGATTTGAGAGACTCACTTTTCGATTACATGGCCAGAGGCGTTGCCTCCCTCTCTTTTTCCACGTTGACCTCTTCGGTTCCGTGTTCGCCTATTTTGGCTATTATATTCCCTAGTAGAGCGATTATATGGACTAGAATGTCCAAGTGTATCCCTAATATTAGGATTTCACTCTTAGCGCCCTCTCTTTGGAGCACAACTATAATTGGATTCCGGAATATGTTCTGTTCCCACGGATCTCGAATTATAGTTCTTCACAAGGATGTTGTCATGCTTTTCAGCGACATTCATAGCTCCAATGAGCTCGTGAAATCTTGTGATCCGTCTTGCAATAACATCGATTCGATAGTTCTTAGCAACCATCAATGCAGAGACGGGGAAGGTAGAGAAAGTCTTCTCAATCAACATCGCATTTGTGATCTCTTTACCTGATCTCTTTACCACAGAATTCCATTAAGGATTTAATGCGAAGTGCTTCCGAGTTGTAGTCAAGAATTGACTTAAAATCACATAAGCGGAGGCTATGCCATCTCACTTCTAGGTCAGGAAGCAGGGAGTCACGGACGTTGCCAAATCTTTCTTCGAGTGAGACCCACAGCCTTCTGGGGTCTTCTTCATTCATACACTCGTAGTAGAGCGAATCATCCATATGACGAGTCATTAGGATGATGGCTTTTGCCTTATTTGCCTCTAAGGCTGCTCTATTTGCTTCCAAAGCTTGAGCTTGCTCAACAGTTAGCACGTCCTGGCTAGGCTCGAGAATCGTCTCCAGGATTCCATCTGCCTTGAGATGCTGGCGGACATCACGAACCCATCTGTGATATCCAAAGCCAGTTGTTTCCAATGGAGCAAAGTCCAATTTGTTCAGGTTACTCATCCTGAAAGAGAACAATAAAAAGGGTTAGTTTAGGAGTGAAATAGGCTACTACGAAAACATATAAAATTTCTGAGTGTAATCGCTTCCAAGAAATTAGGAATTTCCGAGCATAGTCGCTTCCAAGAAATTCGATTCCAAGAGATATTGGATTAGATCGAAACAATGACGTAAGTGGTCGATCATAAATTCTCTACAAACTCTAAGTTTGGAGATCTCAACAAGCTCTAAGCTTGGAGTGAGCACGATCCCCCACAGTTCAGCTTAATTTGGTCTCCCCTATGATGAAGAAAGGGGGGTAGAAGAAGAGAGGTTGCAAGTCCCCGAAAAGAAGAGAAATTGAATTTAAAAACTCTAAAAAAACGGGAATGTTTAGTAAAAAATACCTTGAAATAGGTTGCCAGAAATTTGGCCGGAAAAAGTCACCAGAAAATGGTTGGAAAAGTCGTCGGTGGCGGTTCTGAAAAGTTGACAGGAAACCATCAACTGTCGTTGACCTGAGCTGACGTGGCGCTGGGGTCTTCTGCTGACACATACGCTTACGTAGGCACTAACGTGGCAGTGCTGATGTGGTGCCTGAGGTGGAATGACGTCACTGGGGCAGTAGGCTAACGTCAGTGGGCCAGGTGCTGCTCCCTTTCTTTCTGGCACGTGGGCTTCTGGGTTTCTGTTACAATTGGACTTCTGGGCTTTTCGTTTTCCTCTGGGCTTGTCTATGACTTGGGCTGACTGGAACAAGGATTTGGGCAGATCGGTGGCGGTTCAGGGATGCAGTGATACTGCTGGCCGGTTCGGAATTTTAATGGCCGGTTCTGGGAAGGATTTTCCTGTTCCCGGAATCTAGGGTGGCGATGCAGCTTCTGACAGAGGATGGCTTTGAAAAGTGGGCGGTAAGAATGTGAACCAAGCAGGGGATCTACGGATTCTTCTTGGGGCAGGTTCAGTCACTTCCAACAGCTGGTTCAGGTTGATTCCGGCCGGTTCTGGGGGTGGGGCGGCCGGTTCCGAGTTCCTGGAGTCTGTGGCTTCAAGGTGGGCTGCAGAGGTTTGAGGGTTACGAATTTAGGGTTTCAGGGTTAGGGCTTCATGCTGATAACGTATTTTAGAGAAACTGAAATTGAGAGGAAATCACTGTGCATTCTCATTGATAATATGGGCCTTTTTATATAGAGGATTACAATGCATAGAGTATGAATCATACAAGGAAAGATAATCTCTAGATTCTTCTAATTACCCTATTACCACTAGGTCAAGTAATCTAGAGTTTGGGCCAAACACAAATTAGGGTTTTACTTGATCACAAGGAAATTTGAATAGATTATAACAATTTATTTGGGCAACATTAATTATTCATCCGAGTCATTGAATGGCATTTCCGGGCGGTACTCATTCGATGACGAAAACAACTCACGGCGCCGAATTTTCTCCATTATTTCCCTTTTCTTTCCGTCATAATAATCTTTACTCAAAGGAGAAAAATTGATGGTTTGCATTGCTAAAATAGTTTCTTCCCTATCACGCTCTCTTCTTTCTTTCTTGAGTTGATATCTGCTTGCCTTTTCCTCCTTTGATTTTTTGAGATCTTCTCGTAGTTGATTTAGGTGTGCCACCACTTCTTCTCCAATGTTACTTTCGGCTTCTTTCCTCTTGGCAAGTCTTCTTCTTGCTCCATTTCGCCCAATTGGCCTAGGATTTTCAGTTGGAGTAGTTGTTGGTGGAGAATGGGTGGAAGTTGTGATGATAGGTTCAACATCATCATCTAATGAGAATGAAGAATTTTGTTGTGATGTTGGTGTGTTGTAAATAACTTGTGGTGTATCTTCAAAAGTCGCCCAATTACATTCTTTGCCCAATTTGTAACAATTGAGAAAATTAAATTTTTTTCCTCTGTTGTCGTCCTGAAAATAATCTTCAGCTTCGCGTTGCTATAAAATGTATGTTGTAAATTATGAGGACAATTACATTTAATCTACATAACAATATGATACAAAATTTAAAAAATCACATTGTATTTTAAAATAAATTTTTCTTTGAAAAAAAATACTCAGTTGATCTTGAAGATTGCCTCCACTTTGGTTCCTCCTCTCGGCACGTTTGATGCAAGAGTGTCATTTGTTCATTTGAGGAAAAATGTGTCTTTCCCACCGTGATTTGCAACTATCCCATGTCCTTTGTACCGAAATAGTGTCTTGGATCTCCATGAATTTTTGTTGGACTTGGACCCAAAGACCATCTTCCGATTGAATTGTACCATTGACGGAATTTTGGGATACTTTCACGAAAGCAACGGTGAGTGCTTCATCTTCCAACGGTGACCAATTCACACTTCTTTTCGACGAACTAGCCATTTTCGATAAAAGTAAAATAAATGAGAGATTAAGAATAAGGAGAAAATGAAAATTTTAGAATAGAGAGATATATATGAGGAAGTAGAAGGAAGATATGAAAAAGGTTGAAGTGATATGTATTTATAGTGTAAAGTTAAAAAAAAAAAAAAAAAAATTCAAAACCGACGGCTATTTAAAAAAAAAAAAAAAACACCTAACGGCTAGCTGACGTCAGCAACTAGCCGTGCATGACGTCACATTCCACTCCCAATCCGTGGGCCATAGCTTTCTGATCCCATTTGTTTAGGGCTATATTTAGCCCTCTATACTCACATTTGACCCTAATTTTTAACACTTTGGCCCTTAGCTTATTGGGTTGGAGTTGGATTGGGCTAAAAAATGGCCCTTTCGCACTTTGATCAGCTGGGTTGGAGGTGGCCTAAGGTCTTCCCTAATACCCCATTAATTTTTTTTTTAGACTATTTTACCCTTACCTCTTTGTTACATAGAGAGTGAGAGAGAGAATGGAAGAGAGAGAAACTATAGAAGACTTCGTCGAAGTCTCGTCGCAGGAATCCAGTCACCTGCGACCGGCTGCCGGATTCAGGCCAACAATCGCCAGATTCCGGTCATCGACCACCACTCACCTGACTTATCTAAAAACCTCGCCAGAGATCTCATAGGTCGCCGAAAAGGTTTATTACCCCCCAATAAACCTCTATTGCCCCAATGGAGGGGTAATAGACGTCTATTGCCCCCAATAGAACTTTCAGTCGCCGGAATGATAATTAATCTCTCGAAAATAAGACAAATAAAATTTTGATTAGAAAAAAAAAAACGAGGAGATTACATCAATTCAAAACATTTATTGTCCTCTAATAGACCTTTAACATATCTCTATTACCCCACCTATAATTTTTTTTTTTTTTTCCTTCTGGGTCTTTTGACCACAATTTACCAAAAAAAAGTAAAAACTTGGTTACATTAGGTTGGTTTATGCCACAAAGTAACTTCTTGAGTAAAAGCTGCTCTTAGAGAAAGAGAAAATATTTCAGTGTTAGATTTATGTCCCTGTTCTCCCCAATCTTGAAGTTTAAACATGTTGATAGCATAATTCAAATGTGACCTTGAGCAAAAATATTCTAACAAACAATGTAGCCATAAAGAACTAAATATAGAAAAATTGCATATGAAATGGAATGACATAATCGACACAATCGAAAAATAATTGCATTAAAAATGACCGACTAAAGCAGTTATCTTCAAAAACCAAAATAATCCCAAAATTTGGCGTAAGATTGCCTCTGAGATAGTTATCTACAAGAGTACAAGTAATCGAATTTAATTAAAGCTTGACTTGTTCAAATAAAAAATCTTGCATAGTTAACTGAGAAACTCGATGCATTATCCCAGAACTTGACCAATCTATTTGTCGAGAATAAACTCAATTAAAAGTTTAAAACCAATAGTAAATAGAAGGAGAATTCCTCAATACACACACAACAAGCAACAACCCAAGTGAAGTTGACATAATATAGCTCATCACAAATCCTTCTTCACCTGCCTCAGATCTAGATTTGGGTCCGAAGCCTCGTCGAAGATTTGGGAATCGGTCACGGAGCCTCAGCTGCTTATCGGGCCGTTGGAGAACTCGGCTTCGATTAATCGTTCTCACCAGCGCTCGCGGAACCTCAGCCTGCTTCTCTTGCCAGTGGTCCTATTTTTTAGGCTCAAACGTCAAGATATGAGCGCGGGAGACAGGAGAGAGTTTGAGAGAGAGAGAAGAGGAGAGAAAACGTTTCTGGTTTTAATGTAATTTTACAATTATTTGAAGGTTAAAAGTGACATTTCACAATTAAATGATTAGTGGGAATAAAAATCTGTTACTGGAGTGAGTGAGTGGGTTAATGTTGGGTCATTTTAGTGCTTTGGGTCAATGTCCCATAAATTTTCATTGTATGACATTAAGTTTTGGTGCAATTTTACGGCATTGCCAAGCTTTAGGAGGTGCCATACTGCCATGGTATCGTTTGTTCGTCCTTGATCTCGAGTTCTTCATGTTTTTGATTTGGATCACGTTGTTGAGCCGAGTAAATGTGATGCCTTAAAGACCATCTATGCTAATACCCGAAAAGATTTAAGGGAGATCCGAAGATAGTTATGCTAGCAAGATTCTCCAAAGGATCTTATGACTTGCGCAACTGCCAAACTGGGTGAGCCGTTTCTTTTTCTTCAGCTTATGTAGATTCGTTGGAGGTCATAGTGCGGACCTACTAGCTCGCCACCAGACATGACAATCAAGGTTGTTTGACTTACAAGTTTGGATGCTTATAAGTTAGATGATTTGGAACTCATATAACTCATGAGTCATGATCATGTGTAAACAGGCAAACACATTCCAAGTAGTGGTGAATCAGATGAACTCATAGCTAGAGAATTTAGAGATTACGTGCGAGGAAGAGAACAAAACTGAGGAATCCAACCACCTTACCATGCATATATTATTATTATTAGATCTAACCACCTTAATCATTTTGTATTTTAAGGATGGTCTGCTTTATGCTTGCTTGCTAAACAAGTTTTTTTTCGTCAAAGCTAAACAAGTGAAGTTTAAGCTTCACATTTAAACCAAGTAATCATATGAGGAAGGAAATTAAACTATCACACTGTATTTGGATTGGTTTCTGTTGTACTTATCACGGATTTGTCATGGTGGATTCTAGATGTAAGCTTAATCTAAAAATTAATTGTCATGATGCCTGCTTTTTGTGGTGTCAATTAATCTAAAAATTGTTTGTCATGTTTATTAATGAAAAATAAACATGATAAGTATTAACACAGTGACAATCAGATTATTCTAATGAAACAAAAATTAAGAGCAATTGGGGGTTTGCGTAAAATGTTGAACTTTTACAAGGATATTAATGCGTTTACAGATTTAATATATTGTTTGATTTTTCATTCTTTTCGCGAAGTGCTGGTTCTTTAAATTTTAGAAGCTTTTGCAACTGCTTGGTAATTCAAACATTTTACTTGAATTTCTGTTTCTATAGATGTACTGCCTTGTTGTAATACATTACCAAATCCTTAGGCCAGGCAAGTAGTATTTTTAGCCTTAAAAGCCCTTTCAAATTGAGTCGCACGTAGTTGAAAAGAAAAGGATGATTAACACATTTTAATAGTGTGAATGAAACGCTAAAGTATTCCAAAAATTTACTAGACTTCCAAATGCTTCAAATTTTTTGATTTTGAAAAACTGAGATATCAGAAGAAACTAATATGTAAGAGATGAGATATAGGATTGAAAATTTAGGATTTATTATGAATAAAATATACGATAAAATGCACGTGTAAATGGTGATAAAAGGCAGTTTTTTTTTTAAGGGAAGACGACAAACTGTATTAAATAAAACTAAGGAGTACATGGAGCGATGCAAAAACATTGAAATAAAACAAAAAAACATAACAAGATGTACAAACGCATCTATAATGAAAAAAGAACAAAAAAGGATAACAAGATGCATAGACGCATCTGAAATTGGAGGTGACCAAGATGTGATTTGATGCCGAACGACATCCCTGCACTGCATATGTCACGAAAACAGTGTAAATGCAATAGTAACCATAACCGTAACCGGTGATGTGATCACCTAGGAGAGGTGATTCGCTCACCAAGAGTTCGAAAGTAACCGAGGGTGTTAAAAACTCGAAAACTAGCAAACTAACTCCTAAGAACAATATCCAATACCAGATCTAAAAGAGCATTTGTCTCAGATCTAAGATCCGGATTTGAGTGTTTCCTGGGCCCCGAATCAGGATCCAAATCCAACCTGAGGAAATGAGGTCTGACCAAGCACACCTGACACAAATACAGGCCCAAACCCAATGTGCAAGGCACACCTCTTGAGCCGCACTGCACTACTGTCGCCATCCAGTGATTGAGACCCGATCGGGGGTCCCCCTTGCACCCAGAGAGCCCAACTACGGTGCCTCCATCGTTCACCCAAAAGGCCCAATCGATGTGTCCCTACCCACGACAGCCATGACCGCCACCGGCTTAGAGAAAACAAAAGCAGGTTCTCCAACCATCGCCGTATTTCAGCAACAATCTGAGCCGAATCACTATCAATTAAGAAATAACTAGGAGTAGTACCAGATTAAGATGAAGTTGTCTAAAATGATTGAATTATAAAATGATTTGATTTAGATGTGTGCTAGTAGTTTGAAAAGCTGAAGAATCCAAAGTTTTTCAGGGAATTTTAGAAGCAAGATTTAGCAGAAGAATTGGGGAATGACTAAGGAGGAGTTGAAGAAGAAGAAGAAGATTTGGGGAAGAAGAAAGAAATGAAGTGCAAAGTGAAGAGTATATAAACATTTCTAAAGAGAAATTACCTAATTTGATACTTTTACATTCTATGGAGGTTTCGATGATTATTATTATTATTTTTATTTTTATTTTATTACACAACCTCTTATAAAAGGGAGATTTATGTCATTAAACTAAACAAAAACTTATTCTTAAATTTTTTTTTTTAAATTTGATATTTAGGGATTTAGCCTGTTTTTCCTATTTCAGAATATTTTTAAGTTGCATAATTAAAGGACGCTCCGCTGAGTATTTTATTGAGGACGCTGTCGTTTGGCGCAATTGGTAAAATTGCTTTTGCCCTCCACGACCAAAAAAGCGTTGTAAAATCAAACAAAGCACAGGGGCATTCACGTCATTGGGTCCAAACGGTCATAATGATTGTGTTTCACTTTTTGAAATCTTGTCCTCTCTCTCACACACCCCTTTGGACTCTCTCTATCTGTCCCCTTCTTCCTTGTCCTCAAAGTCTTCCTTTCTTCTCCAGCCCCATTTCACACAGAATCCACATCTCCTCAGACAGACCCATCTCTCCTGTTCACCAATGGAGGATGCAGCCCCTTTCAGAAAACCCCATTTCCCAAATCCAGGGATGAACAACTCATCAGCAGTTCAGTTTCAACAGAACCCCATTACACAAGGTAAGTCTTACCTGCAATTTCTGTTTAAAGGTATCTTCTTTGTGGTTTTGGTCGTGGCTCTGCCTCTGTTTCCTTCACAAGCTCCTGAATTTATCAACGATACGATACTCACCAAGTTCTGGGAGCTTATTCATCTTCTTTTCATTGGAATTGCTGTGTCTTATGGCTTGTTTAGCAGAAGAAATGTTGAGATGGGGATTGAAAACCAGTCAAATGTTGAAAATGTAGAGTCTTATATGCCTAGGATGTTTGATGGGTATGAAAATCCATGTGGGTCTGGTGAGAAGAAAGTTCTTGAGGGTTGGAGTTCTCAGAATTTTGTAGGTAACCATAAAAGTACTGTTTATTTTGATGCCCAATGCAAACCCAGATTGCCAAATTGTGGAGATGGTCTTGAAAATTCTTGTGGTTTTAAAAATAAGAATGCTACTCAAGCTTGGAATTCTCAGTACTTTCAGGGTGAATCTATGGTTTTTGTAGCTCAACCAGATTATGTTGTTGATGAGTTTGTGAAACCCAAATCAGTAGTTGATGATGAGCCATTAGGATTGCCTGTTCGGAGTTTGAAATCGAGGGTTAAAAACCAGGAGAAGCCTGAGTTTGTTACTGGGAGTGAGCCTGGTTTTGGTTCAAAGGCTGCATCTAATAGTTTTGACTGGAGTAGGAATAGGAGCTTTGGTGATTTGGCTCCTATAAATTTACTAGAGAAATTCAATCAAGCTATGGCATCACCTTCCCCAGTTCTTCAGCGTTCGAGTTCTCGAAAGATGGAAAGGGGAAAAAGAGTAGGTAGTGCCCCTCGTCCTTCACATTTTAGGCCACTATCAGTTGATGAAGCTCAATTTGAGTCGCTAAAAACTCGGTCCTTCCGGTCCACATTGTCTTTCTCATCCGAAACTAGCTCCAAATCTTCTTCACCTGAAAAGGAGTACTCTTCTGTTAACTCTACAACTTCTGAGGCACCAAACTCGGAAACTGTTCATTTGGGGAAAAGAAAGAAGAGCTCCCGAGCGTCTTCTCCTTCAGGTTTACCATCAGAACCAAATCCAATGATTGAAAAAGTTTCTATGGGTGGATTGCATTCGAGGGGCTATAGTGTAGGTTCTTTCTTTGAGGAGGATTTGAGGAAAAGCTCAGAGAATCACTTGAAGAAAGAATTGAATGGGAGTCGAATTACTGGGGATCAATATGATTCAGGTAAGAAAGAGTTGGGGACAGGGTCTTTCGGATCAGAGAAGAAGCCTGCAAGCCTCAGCAAATCTACATCAAGAGGAAAATCAGTCAGAACAATCAGGGGTAGTAGACTGACCACTCATGACAAGGTTGAAAACAATCAAAAGATGTTTGATAATGGTGAAGCTGTATTTATGAGAAAAGAGAAAATGCAAAATGGAGGACTTGATAATCTGTGTGATATGCCAAAGCCACCTTTTCCCAAGTACCAGAAGGACCAGATACAAGACTTTTTTAACCATCTCAATGTGCAGTCTGAGGAAGAATCGGAAAGTGAGGCTGAAAACTTTGAAGTGAGCTCAGAAGATAGAGTGGAAGCTGCTGCTGCTGCATTTTGCAACTCTGTCAATGTTGCAGCAGGACCAGACTCTGAGGTTGATAAGAAGGCTGGTGAGTTTATAGCCAAATTTAGAGAGCAGATAAGGCGTCAGAAAGTTGCATCAATCGACAAATCAAGAGGGCTGGGCGTTAGTGGGAATCGCTCTAGGTGAAGTGATCATGCACACCTCATGATCGATGCTGGACAATTACCCTTTCTTTCATGTTCTGCCTTAAATAATCTAATCTATTTTTTTATTTACACTTATATACGATTAGATTTAATGCCTCTATACCAGGCTGATATTTGGGAAGAATTGTGTCATGGAACTATTTTTTCAGTTTCATCAATCATAATGTTCTGTTGCATTCAGTGGCTGCACTAGCATCCATTTTTCTTAATTACTCTTGACAATTAGAGACAATGTTTTCCTTTAGAATGAAAATGTGGACAATGACCGAGCATCGCCGAAGTTCCTAGTCTCTACGAAGATGGTCACCGATGTTTTGATATTTAGCAGTCTTTGAAAGGGGGTTTTGAACTTGCAACCTCATGTTATGGCTCAATGTCACGAGCTCCGAATTCCTAACTACAACAATTACTTATTAAGTAGCCATCAGCGTACGAATTTTTTTCCTCTGTTGTGTGAAATCTTTTTCTTCCAAATAAAGCAACAAGTTAATGGATTGAACCTGTAAATCAAGTCTAGATACATTTGTTATAGACTAATCATGAAGAAGTTCAACAAATCAAGAGTTCAAGAACATTTTTATTTAAAATGGGTGATTTTTAAGAATAACAAAGAAAAATCTTCTTTTTCTAATCTTAGGAAGAAAAAAAAAGTAAAACCCATTGGCCCACACAGTAGGGAGTTGGATGATATTTGCCTCTTACAACAGACCGAAGTTACAAGATAACGTGAGCTAATAACAGCAGACGGTTTCTTTCTGCGTGAAGCTTTGGCTGAGGCTCTCACTCACTCACTCATATATGCCGGAACAAGCTTAAAAGCTGAGAGACACCATGCTGATGGTTCCCTCGTCTCTCTCTTATAAACCCAGTAATGTTTCTCTTTGTCTCTCTCTCTCCCTTCATTTGTTATATGTGTGTGTATGGATGTAGTAGTTAGAATAGGATATTGTTTGTGGCTTGAAATTTGACTTGGAAGTTTCTTTGCATTTCTGGGTATAACCCACAAGTGTAAATTTTGCAATTACTTTGTTAGACATTGGTTTTGGTATTGAAGCTTGTGTAGAAGATAAGACCAGAAATTGGTTATGATAAGTTTCCTCTACTTGTTTGCAGCATGGGTAAAGTTTATGTCTTTGTTAGTTACTTGATTTCTAAAGTGGAAGGAGAGTGATATCTAAAGAAATTCGTTCTGCAAAATGAGTTTGAGTAAATGATATTTGAAGAATTCTCTTCATGCGAAACAATACCATATTGCAAAATTGTTGAGTTTTTGAGTGTCCAGGATAAACATGCTGAATTGAAATCTCTAATTATAACCCCTTCTTGTTTATCAAAAGGCAGTCCTTCTTGATGGCTAAGAAGACCATCATATTAGATTTCTCGATATGGTCATGGTACAATTTTATCTCTAGATCATGGAAATTTTGTGTGCTATAGAAGTCATATTTGACAACCTTGAATTGTAAGGCAACGATTGAACAATATATATCAAGCTAACAGTTCCCTCAGGACTAACCGTAGCCCATACAAAGTTGGCCTACAGGGATGTAGGTTTTTTTAAACATTCTAGACACCGTTGTCCTCCTTTACCTATTGGAATGTGCCAACAGTGTATATCAAACTATCATTCCTTCTCTGCAGCCCTAAAACTAAGACATAACTAGGAAAAGATGATAAGCCATATTGAACCCATAAGCTACAATAATAAATTGCTATTGCCCAATAGTATAAACAGTTAGTGAATGAGAAACATTTATAACTAGAGCCTGACAGTAAATCCACCTTCCTAGGGCCGCTTATGGGAAGGCTATGGCCCTAGTTCATACTCCAGCTTTTCTATAGATACGATAATGAGAGACTCAGCTTAAACGTTTCATGCTTCTCTCTGTATAGATTGATATTCAGGTTTGGTTCTTCAAAGCATATTTAAGGGAGCGCTTCAATATGAAATTATTACATGCCTATATTTCTTACCTAAAGAGAATTAGTGATTTCTTTAACTTGGTCTGATGACTCCAGCACATATATTAAGTGTTGTATTGCCAGAATATCAATCAGTTGATTAGACAAACTCATGTTTGAATATGCCGTTTTGATACCACCTAATAAAATTTTCTCTTGCACACACATACAACACAAGTGACACCTTCACATGTGTTGGCTGCATTACAATATCAACGCACTAGTGGTGTTGTAGGTTATTGCATGTCCACAACAACTTGCAGAAGATGCGTGCTTTCATGTGTATATATATATATGTGTGTGTGTGTGTGTGTATTACCTATTTTGTATTGTGTAAATGTCTTTCATCTTAGTTCTGCCAGTACTTCCTCTGCTCTTCTCAATAAGTGAATACAGCAGTACCTGCTGTTATTCGAGTTGTTTGCCAGACAAATGAATGATAATATGAAACTTACTGGGTTATCAACTTCTTATTACATCTGTGTTTAATATAACTCTTTCAGATTACAAAGTGTTTCTGCTCATCAGTAGCTAAGCCATAACTATAATTATATTTACTTAACCATCTTGTCAATATTTTTTTTCAACACTGACTGACAAACAGAACTCTTCCAGCACCTCCCACACCAAGCATTCATTTCAGTCCCAACAAACAAATAATCCAATGCTGTTCAAGTCAGATCTCAAGACATCACAGGTTAGAATTTGATTGATTGGTTTAATTTATTATCTTTTACCTGACTGTGTTGAAAAATAAGAAAATTTCTGTCAGTTATGACAATGTTTGATTTGCATGTCCAGGGCAGAGAGTGGTGGCATATCACATTGTGAAGAGAATTTGAATCGGAGGCTTATTGTGTTCCTTTCAGTCACGACAAGCTTGTTTCCAAATTTATCTTCTTCTGCGAAAACAAAGAGTAAAAGTCCATTTGATGAAAGACGCTTGCTGGAGCAAAACAGGCGTATACAGAAAGAAAATAATGCACCTGAAGAGTTTCCAAGTTTCATTAGAGAAGGTTTGTATCATTTGTTGCATGTGCAAATACAAAGTCTTGATATTTTGTATGCTCTAAATCTTCTGCTCACTTATGTTTCCCTCAACCTGGTCATCTGTGATTTATTATAAAATTCCAACCCCTGAATTACGACCTGCCAGCTATGTGAAACTCTTTGTTGTTGTTTTCTTAAACACTCTGGAACGATCGTTTTACGTGTATAAATATGTGCAATCAGGTTTTCAGGTTAAGGTAGTAACGCCGGAAGACTACACAACACGTGAATCAGGACTTATATATCGGGATTTTGCAGTTGGTGAGGGTGATTGCCCACAGGCTGGTCAGCAGGTTTTCCTTTCACTATTCTTTAAACATATGGTTTTCTTTTCAGAAACTATGCAGTAATTTGAGATAGTCTGAAGTAACGTCCCAGCTTTAGGGAGAAGAATTATTTTATCCCATGTCATCTGTGACACACCTTTTGGGTTTTCAGACAAGAGACATATAGTTCCTCAGCTGTTAACTTCGGGTTTTCAAATGAAAATGACATTAAGATTAGAATTACATCATGTAAAGCCAAATGCTGGATTAAGTGAATAATCATAATGATATAATGTCTTAATAAACTCTTTTTGCAACCATGACCTACTGTGATTCGACATACTTTGCAGGTGATGTTCCACTATGTTGGCTACAATGAGTCAGGCCGTCGCATAGACAGCAGCTACAATCAAGGTTCTCCTGCCAGAATACGCATGGGAACAAATGCATTGGTCCCAGGTTACATGTGAAACCAATTCTAGACTTCTTAAAATCTTGTCTGCATTCCCTGTATATATGATACCATACGTCTCCTTTGCCCTGGCCCTTCCAGAAAGGAATGAGGGAAGGGGGAGGAGGAACAATAACTTGTAGTTGAAATTGCTAAACTAGGATGTGCTACAGGATTTGAAGAAGGAATTCGTGACATGAAACCTGGGGGAAAAAGAAGAATAATCATTCCACCAGAACTTGGACCACCGGTCAGTTTCTCAAATCTCTAATTACCTTACCATTACTATAAGTTGGCACTGTTCCATAGCGTATATTTTTGTTCTGTTATCTTCCTAAATCGGTTATAGTTGATTGGTCTCATTGCTGAATAAGAAAGATACTAAACATGTTGGACCATTCAAACAAAACTATATATGGTGAAAGTAAAGACCCCAACATCATAATCAGTAACCTTTCTTATTCCCTTTTTAGTAGCCCTTCAACCAATTTCAGTACTTCCTGTAGAATTTGGCAACAAGTAGCCTCATACCAGTACTCTGTATACTTCTGTAGTTGAATCTGTCACTCATTAAGAGAACTGTAGATAGATCTGTCATGAAAGTTGGGAATAAGGAAGTAAGGATACAAGCCACCCGTAAATCACGGTAGAAAAGAACCACAGGAATCTACATCATCAAACATACTGCATCGATTCTAAAGAAACTCATACATGGGTCTGGAACATGCATGGATGAGACGATCAATCAAGACATGTGACTAGAAATTACATGCCTTGCTGTGTAAACAAATCGAGCGTTTAGTGTGCCAAGCCTCAGCCTCTATGAGTTACCATGAAGGGTTAGTTCTTACCATGTCACCCTTAAAGTTGATGGTTTAATACAGGAACTACTGGGAGAGCATGATGTGAATTTGGATTGGACTTGCATGTATATATGGTATTGTAGTAATCTTGATTGATAAAAGACTATCTGTTCTGCAGGTAGGACCTTCCACCTTTTTCAGCTCAAAACAGTTCGAAGTTTTTGATGTGGAACTGCTAAGCATTCAAAACTGTGTAAGGAGGACTATAGCTGCTTTTTACTCTGATTTTGTCTGCGAATAAAGGGATGAGGTTAGACTTTGCCCATTTTGGTATTTTGAAACATTTCCTCTTCTCGAAATGTGTTAAGAGTTGGAAGAGTTCTCTAGTTTAATCCCAAAGCTGACACTTTGGTTCTTATAGTGATTGAATTTTAGCCGGAGAATCTGATCACGATGTAGTCGGAAAAGGTACATTTGCATCTCAAATCAATTAAGCGTAGTCATTGTATCCATCAATTCTCTACAAAGACTGTACTCCCTAAATGATTTACCAGCAAGGATGTAAATTTATCGAATGGGTTCCACTATTTCATTTTGCCCATTTTGCCTGTCTATAACATGTCGAGTTACAAACTCTGTAAAGGAATTACAATTGCATGATACATTGCTGGCACCTTCAGAATGAAAGTAAAATGGGAACCTTTACCAAAGAAGATTTTCCTTGATAGTATATTCTCTGTGATCCTATTCAAGTATATACTTCCTGAAACATTCCCCGATATGGAACTATACTGAAGTAGCATGAAGCTTCTACCTAAGGTTAAAAACAAAGTTCTCAGTTCTAAATCAAACTTCATAAAGTGGCACCAACTATATGACATTTGAGAATACTACACAGCAGAAGTAGATTTGGGATTTTCAGTCAAGGAAATTTCAGTTGTTGAGAGCAGTTCCACTGTTGCTGCTGCAGCGTCCGACCTGGAAGAGAAATGATATCACAGACCAACCACTGTTAACATAGAATAGTGGATCGGGAATTGGGTCTACACGAGAAAGTAGAGATCACTTATCTTTTTCCCTATACACCAACACAAACAAAATGGTTAGAATTCAGAAAGTTTGGCATCTTAGATAGCATTTCTAAGTGGCTCCCATTTGTATTTGAGAGCAAGCTTGGCTTACCGGCTACCTTGCAGCATTCGGGGAAGCTTCAGGACTACTCAGTCACAACACCTAGGTTACATCTAACTTATCATCTACCAATAATAGCTTTGTAACTCATAAACACAGAAGTCCTTCGATCCCAGCAGGGATGAGAATTTTACTATTTATTTTGGAGCAGATGTTGGGAAAAAAAACACTAAGAATGCAAGGTGGATGCCATCACTTGCACTTCATCAAAGGAATAACCCAGCCACAGCAATCAAAATTAATTTCCAAAAGAATCAACGCACACAAGTCAGCTGATACAATTTATTGCACCACTGGAACTAAGAATCAATACACAAATGCACAGCAAGTTGCATAAAGCTCAACTATTTGCATTAAAAATGTGTTACAGCCTCAAGCAAGATAATCATCGTGGTTGCTCAAGGGTATAATCAATAACATGTATCTGTTTTTTTTTGAGCTCTAAATGAATACTGTAACTTTTTCTTTTCCAACAAAGAAGTTTGGAAAATTAATGGGTTATGAATATATGATACATTTACTACAACCTAATGTGGAGCAGGTACATACAACTAAAACTGCAACAGGTAACAGAGTCCACCTAAATGCAAGGGGAATTACAAAAGAAATCATTTACCGCAAGTCTTCTGGTGCCCTATGATAAATGATAGTCTCCTCTGCAGTTGGATCAGCATGGTATTGTCCATAAAATGCATAAATACCAACTGTAATGATGCTGAGGATGACAAATCTCACCCATGCTTCATGGTGTAACTGCAAAAAGAAAAGAATAGATTACTATCACTCATCTGCTTTGTTATCTGAATTCTTCGATTTCATTCGATTCATTAGCAGTCTGCCTAAACTGAATTACAAGAATACCTGAGCAAATAGAAACATGTTGAAGAAGATGCATACAGTTGGTACAATTGGAACCCCAGGACACGAAAACCCTGGCATATCTGCATAAGTCTGTAGCAAAAAATGATAAACACTAGTTAAAGGGAGAGAAAAAGAAATGTGTATACAACCCATGCTTGATTTTACAAATTATCCCTCCTCTTTTTCAATTTTTTTTTCTCTATTAACAAGTAGTCAAGTACTATAAAGCCTCCAACCAATAAGATTTAGAATATATATTTTGATTACTCACTTGGCGGAAACAAAGAGCACACGAAGCAAGTATTGCCACAATCACAGCTATGACCATAAAAATAAATGAAGTGTTGAATCTGTAGAAGACTCCAGCACCAAAACCACTGCATGCAACTATGAATAAGCAGATGACACCTTCCCGCCAGGACGTAGATGACACCTGACTTGATGCCTTATCCTTCAAACGAAGAGCAACCACAGATGCAGCAACAACAGAGTAGCCTGTCTGCAAGAAGCCATAGTATAAAGTGAGGTGGAGATGCCCAAACTTATCAACAACAAAGATACAACCCAAAGCATCACGGCGTGCGTTGTGCGACTAACAGTTCCATGTTTGATGGAGTCGAACTTTGACACTGGTGAATTAATCAGCCAGCTTCAACCCACATCATAAAGCTTATAAATTCTAACAAGCTATTTGACATAACCAACCTTGAAGTGTGACTTACCAATGCGCCAACTGAAAGGATATGCGAGAGAATATGCACATTAAACAACCCTGCCAGAATGCCAGCAACAATACCAACCCACACCTGAGAATGAATGGGAGTTCGGCGTCTTGCGTGTACTCTAGCAAACAGTGAAGGTAGTAAACCATCTCTTCCAAGCCCAAGATATAATCGAGACTGGTCATGAGGAAGATATCATCAATTAAATTGGCACAAGCCACATGACGAGGGCATGTCAACCAAGTCATAGGGATAAAATGGTTCACCTGAACATAGAGACCAACTAGAAGGGTAGTCGTAAGTCCAGCAACAGCGCCAACACTGATTAAGATGGCAACAAATTTCAACCCCTTGGATGTAAAAGCATCAGCCAAAGGAGCATCTTCCCCAAGGAATTTATATGGTACCATTCCAGTGATCACCAAACAGACACCGATATACAATATAACACATATCAGAAGGCTGCCTATGATGCCTATTGGCAAGTCCCGCTGAAATAGCCAATAGAAAGAGAATGATGAGAAAACCTAAGAGAAATGATGGAGTGGAAGATCTTTTTCTATAAATCTAAACAGTGATCAGGTTAACAAAAGTAGCTGGTTCCAAAAGAAACTATATCACTCCCAATGTGGCTTACCTGTGGTCTCTTTGATTCTTCAGCTGAATTAGCAACTGCATCAAATCCAACATATGCAAAGAATACAACTGTTGCTCCAGTCAATACTGTTTTAAAACCATTTGGGGCAAAGGGAGTCCAATTTGAAACATCAACCTCAAAAGCACCAGCGAAGATGACGATAAGAACGATGATTATCTACAAGAAAACTGGCACAAAGTAAATACATCTAATTCAATCGCATACATATTAAGTACCGCAATGCTTGACCTAAAAGAAAAGAAGAGTAGCAAGGATAGAAAACCGCCAAAAAAAAAAAGGATGGAAAGGTCACCTTTGTAGCAGTCATGAATGAGTTTACAGCAGAGGATTCTCCAACACCCCGACAAAGAACTATAGTTAGAAGTGCAAGGAGAATTGGAGCTAAGAGATTGAGCGATATAGCTCCCCCAAGGTACTGTTGGCCACCATGTCCAATCCAGTCCGGTATGTTTTCCTTAAAGATAGGGAAAAGTTCTAGAATTGTCACTACATAGCTCGCTAAGCTTCGAGCTATGCTGGCAGCCCCAATATGATAGTCAAGCATAAGTTGTCCGAAAACAAGGAAAGCAGTCAGCTCATTGAACGCCGTGTACGTGTAGAGGTACGCTCCACCAACAACGGCAGGAAAACGAGAAGCTAGCTCCGCATAACAGAGTGCATTTAACACACAAGACGCTCCGGCAAGAATGAAACTAACAGTCACTCCTGCATCATTATCACAAACTTCACATAATCTACAGACAGAAAGTCCCTCTTAATTACTTAAAACTCTAAGATAGTCCACATTAAATATGAAATTAACATCTATAAATTTCGAAAAAGGAGGAAATTAATTGTATCAAATCCAACTCAGTCTATATCTCAAAAGGATTTCAAAAACTTAAAACTAAAGCCAAGCTCTGAACTTTAATTCATTTGCAGCTTAAAGATTACGATTTCTCCTAATACTTCCATAATTTGGATTTGAATCATTACTGGAAATTAATCAACAAACATTCCGGCCGAGCCGAAGTGAAATTACACAGAAATTGAAAAGTCCTGCGTGACGTACCGGGACCGGCGTCGCGGGCGACGGTGCCAGTGACGACGAAGATCCCGGCGCCGATGGAGGCGCCGACGCCGAGGAGTATGAGGTCAAACATGCCGAGGGTACGGACGAGTCCATCGCCGGAGCTGGTACGGGTGCCGGAGTCGGATAAGGGCTTGGTTCTGGTGGCGGAGGACCAGAAATGCGACCAGATTGAAGAAGACGACGGCGCCGCCTGGTCGTCGTCGTCGGCGGAAGTCCGTCTGTGACCTCCTCCCATTGTTTTGGGCTTTTTTTCCTGTTGTTTTGCAGAGATTCGCCTGGTATTTATTTCAAGAGTGGGGCCCGCGTTTTTTTTTTGTGAGAAAGGTCATTGATTACGTCGTCGGAGCTTGATGAATATTGTGGACTGTTACGGGGCCCCGATTCACACATTGACGCACGTTTTCTCGATTTAAGTAATCGATATTGTGACGGACCTCATAGTTTTCATTGCTTCAAAGACCTTAGAGTTGTGGGAGATGATATTTTGTGCCTTTGTGGTGAGGCCAACAGCTAAAATATCAACAATTCCAAAGAAAAAAAAAGCACCCGGGGGAGGTTTCTGAGCACTCGAGACTAAATTTCTTGGCGAGATAGCTAGCTTGAACAGAAGTGACTGGTTGTCCAATAGGGATAATGAAATCCTCCACAATTTCTTGCATTGCTATTGTTAATTATTTAAAACTAAATCCCAAGTATCTGCAGAATGCATTCTTTATGAATGTAATGCAGGGTATGTTAGACAAGTGTCTCTAGTTGGAATCACCATGTCAACTGGTATAATGTATCCTTCGTGTGAAGTTTCAATGAGACAAAGGTAGGTGGACACTTTCTCATAAACTACAATCAAATCAGACGTTGGTGATCGAGGGAAAATTCCGATTAGGAATCTAACCCAATAATCAATGCAGAATGGAGCAGGAGCTAAATTTAAGAAGCTTCTATTCGTCGTTGATTTGATGTTGACGAAGTGGAGAGCTCTTTTCGCCTCGTAACTTGTTTTCGCTTCGTAACCCCCCTCCGCTCCGTAACCTCTCTCAGCTGCCGTAGCTTTGATGACAAAGCGGAGGCTCCTCTTCATCGTCAGTGGGGGGACCTGCAAAAGACCCTCTAATGTCTAAGTCAATTTTTCTTTTATTTGAGTGGAGAAGTCTCAACTAGATTTGGATGTCATACCTGGTCGTCTTGCCCCCTATTTATAGGTGCATCACGGCTTGGGCTGCAAGTAACCTTGCATGGTAAATCGCCGATAACTTGGAGTCACGATTAATATCATACTTATTCCTGTAATTATCACCACTTATGACTACAATCATTGTTCTATTCAATGTTGCAATGATTACGGCACTTACTGTTATAATGATTGCAGCACTTACTGCTACATTCATTTTCGCATTTATATTTGTCTTAATTTTAGGGCAAAAATATTTGACCACTCCCACATCGAGTAGATGATTATCAGCCCTCTTATCAAAGAGATGTGGAAACTAAGATTAGAAAGTCTTAGAACCATTGCGATGTCAATACTGCTGGAATGCCCACTAAATAAGTGTGTTCTTCCCCATAATAATGGTTCTAGAATCTCTCATGTCCATCTGATGGTCTGGAGAATTTAGGTGTTCAAATTCTGAGCATTGACACCATAACCTTGTAGAATTGGGTGAGGAGAGTTGCCAATTTGTTTGAAAATCAAATTTTCTGAGGGTTTTTTTGGGTTTGAGAGCTGACAAAAACATGTGGAAATGAGAAAATAAAATAAATTATATGAAGAATACTTGCACTTCTACTAAAGTCTTCCTTCTCAACATCGGAAAATTCTACAATGTGTCAACGTATGACATGCATACAATTGCTTTAAAGTGGTAAAATGAGTCATCAAAATAGTAATATCAGTCTTCAAAGTGGTAACATGAGTCCTTAAGTAGTAAAATGAGTTCTCAAAGTGGTAAAAATAGTTAATATATGAGAAATATTAACATAGCATAGCCTGACCCCTCAACATCATCATTCGTCATTAAACTTCAACATATTCTCTCTCAACATCTATCTTCAGATGTAGTGTTTATGATTCTTGAATTTGACATCCATCTTCCATCTTTTCCTTTAATTACAACAAAGCAACCTATATTCCATACCCATTTTATGTGTTTCTACCTCGTACATAATTTCCTCGTAAATCAAATAAAATATACTCAAGGGAAAACTTAATCTTAAGTATATAACAAACATTAAGCATATCATATTGAGCATATATATCAAATGTGAACCATCTATTATAGACATACAGACAAATATGTTGTTATATAGTCTTAAAACCCATTCTTTTCATTTCAACTCTTATATTAAATTTAGGGCTTGTGACCACTTACCCAATTTTTACCTAAAAATTGCCCACTTACTCCACTGAGTGTTTTTTACACCCACTTACCCAGTTTAACGTGACATTTTTACCCCCAATCTAATTAATAAACTACAAACACCTCTCTCTCCTCCTATCACTCTCTCTCTCTCCGCCATACACATATCCATACCCATACACCAGATTTGATCAAGACTCCATCAGCTCCTCTGACTCCGGCCATCTCGACGCCGACAGGGATAGGATGATGATTCCAGCCCGACCAGCGATCTCAGTGGCCTCAACGACGACTCCAGCCCATAGGCGAAGACTCCACCTGATCATCTCCTAACACTGGCGACGACTTCACCTGCACACCGCCACCAGCGTCGACCTCAATCTCACCTGCACAAGCTGACCTCGACGGCCCAGACGTCGACGACTCTCTCTCCGACGTTCAACCACCTATACGAGCCAGTCGATTGCATCCTAGCAGCAGCGAATCATCTGCCATTGTTCCCAGACCCGACCCGGCATCGACAACCAATAATCATCTGCCATTCGATTTAGACCAGACCCGCCATCGACAACCACTGCTCTTCCCTCAGATTTTGACTTCAACCCAGACTATCAACATATAAATTGATATATATATATGTGTGTGTGTGTGTGTGTGTGTGTGTGTGTGTGTGTGTGTGTGTGAAATTGAACATATAAATTGATCAATTGTGCCTGTATTTATTTTGATTTTGGCAGTTTATGCAATTCACCGATGGGCAATAATATGATTATTAGATGACAATAATATGATTATTAGGGAAAATAATATGATTATTAGGAGACAATAATATGAGTATTGAGGGGCAATAATATGTATATAAATTGATCAATTGTGTCTGTAGTGTATTCATTTTGATTTTGGGAGTTTATGCAATTCATTGGAGGGCAATAATATGATTCTTGGAGGCAATAATATGATTACTGGGAGTCATAGTGTGGTTACTGGGTATTATTAGGGGGCAATAAATTCAGACTCCGGAATTCGGTCAACAGTCAGGTGGCTGGATTCCGGATTCCGGTCATCAGTTGCGGGATTCAGGTCATCGGTCACCGGAGTCCGCGGCCGGCCACTGGTCACTGGAGCACAGCAAGGTGGTGAATGACTTTTCTCTCTAAGTGAGAAAGAAGGAGAGGGAAAAAAGTCCCAAAAATAAATAAAAATAATATAAAAAGAATTAATTGGGTAAATGAGAAATAATCTCTTAGAGTGTTTTGGGTAAATGAGGTTAAAAAAACTATTAGTGGAGCAAGTGGGCAAATTTTAAGCTGAAATTGGGTAAATGATCATTTCCCCTTAAATTTAAGGGTGAGTGAAGATCGACGGTTACAATTAACAACTTAATCATTTTTCTTCTTTTTCCAAAATTAACTACTTCTCTTCTTTTCAGAAATTTTGAAATTAAGTTAGTTATCATCCACCATCTTCATCACAAAAACTTAACTCATCTTTTTTGTCATTTATCCCACACATCACACTGTTAATTCATTGAAGAATGGAATTAATAATCGACGGTTAAAAGATTGTGTAAAAAATTATGTAAAAATAGTGGCCATTGAACTTGACCATATGTGTGTGTGTGTGTAATCACAAAATCATAGTTGCTGCTCTCTTTAGAGCTTTTTTGGATTTATCATAAAAGTTTTATAAAAAAAAATGGAATTTTGAGGTTAACTTTTATAGGAGAATGTTTCAAGAGCTATTCCTTAATTAGCTCTTAAAGGATTATCAAATCTCCAAACTTATCCGTCAAAAATGTCAACAGAATGCCAACTATGCATGAAGTTGTCTTAATATAGTAGCAAGACAAATGATGGTTTAAAACCTAAGCAGCCCACTTACACTTTCCAAAGCCAGTCTCTCAATTTTAACTAAGCGATGTTGACACTGGCTCTCCTAATGCTGAAAACCATCATAATAGTGATTCAAGGACGATAAGTAATAGTGAATTGTTGTATTATAGAACAATTAAAATAAACTATATTAAATGTTACAAATTATTTAGTGTTTTCAATTACTTTAAAATGTTTAACAAGATGAACTTGTACTTTAGACATTCCTTTTAAAATTGATAAGTACCATGTTTCAGCTTGTGTGTGTATTAATATATAATTACATATATATAAAGCATATATCTAAGTAATAGTATTTTATAAGCATTTTTAGTTTTATATATATCATGATTCTTATACACAATAGATTTTAGTATATATATATTTTTTTATTAAGATGAGCAATAGGCAGTTGTTTGGTGAGTCCCTTCGTTCGCTAGCTGGAAAATTTAGGGATGCTTATTGATCATTTTCCCCCATTTCAGTTCTTACCATTATGTGTTGAGATAAAATATGTACTGTACCCTTAAACTAAATATATTTTGGTAGAAGATCTGCAATGACAAAAAGAAAAGTCCAATATATATATATATATATAGGAAGGGAGAAAACTATATATATAGGAAGGGAGAAAACTCCAATAATGTCAATGATGAGAGGTCCAATGTGGCTTGCATTAAGAAAGATGAATGCCCTCCTTGAATTCAAGCAAAAGTTTTCAAGATCCTTTGTTTGAGCTTCATTCTTAGGTTGGTAAAGATTGTTGTAACTGGGATGGCATACAGGGGTGAAATTACATGAAGGCCCGGGAGGGTATTCCCTAATAAGGTTCAAAGCATTTATCTTCTCTTTTATGGTGGTCAATTTCATATGCAACAATTTTTTTTAATCAAATCAACTAATTGCATTAAACAAATATTAATAGCATAAGTGGTACAATTATTAGTTTCTTTCTTTTAAGGAAAAAAAAAATTGTTTGTTTGTTTGGACCCCCCCCCCCCCCCCCCAAAAAAAAAACCTTAAAATTCTGGTTCCGCCCCTGATGGCATAGTCTGCAACAACTAAGCAAGCAACATCAATGAGCTTCATCTTTGGGATGCACGAATCTCTAGTACACTTTTAATGTCAATAGGAAGTCTTTCACATTTGGAGACATTGATCCTTTTAACAAATTTGTTCTCTGCTCTGTAAGCTTTTATTTGGACTTGCATATAACACATAATTCATCAATCACATGCATTTAAAGTTTACTTAAGAACAAGAATTAAAGTTTGTACATTGACTACTATCCGGATGATATTATAATTAGGAAAGTGAATAAATATTGTAATATGTGGAAATTTAATTAAGATGTCAAGTAATATTCACATAAGAATAATATTTTGTAATGTATGCAAATTAGAGACTAACCATATGCAATGAGGATTCCTCAATGGGTAAGAATCTTTAGGCTATAAATAACATGGTCATTGCTTTCGCAGTACACACAAGCAATATACTATCCCCACTATATAGAGTATTGGAGAAAGGCATAAGATCAAGTGATCAGCATCGACACAATGACATTTTCTTCATCAAATAAGTATTCCGGAATCATTGATCTCTTTTTGATATATCTATGTTTATGTTCTTATGGTGATATGCTATGTCTAAATGATTATTTTACATGGTCCACTTCCAACATCAATTCAAAATCTTACAAATTTGCAGTACTTGGATCTTTCTGTAAGCTCAATCTTCTGTCCATTTCCAACATTCGATTCTAAATTTTTCAAATTTGCAAAACTTGGACCTTTCTTCAAAGAGGAATTTTAATATACACCTAATTTATGTAAGATGTAATGAATAAAACCCAATAAACTTTTTTTTTTTTCAATGTACACCCAAAATGTGCCAACTACGATAAATACTAAGTCTTAATTTTTCTAAAATTTACACAAATTGCCACAACTCAAATATAACATCAACATAATAAATGAGCATAATTGACATGTACTTTAAATATCTTGAATAGAAAGGTCTGCAATGCAAAATAGAGGAGTCCAATATATACATATATATATATATATATTTGAATGGAGAAAACTCGAATATTATTGATGATGAGAGGCCCACTATGGCTTGCATTGAGGAAGAGAGGAAGGACTTCATTAAATTCAATCAAGGTCTTCAAGATCCTTCGTTTGAGCTTCATTCTTAGGTTGGCAAAGACTGTTGTAACTAAGATGTCATATTCTGCAACAACCAAACAGGTAACATCATCGAGCTTCGTCTTTGGAATACACAAATCTCTGGTACACTTTTAATGTCTATAGGAAGTCTTTCACATCTAAAGACCTTGATCATTTTCGCTAATTTGTTCTCTGACCCACTTCTAACATCGATTGGAAATCTTTCAAATTTGCAATACTTGGACCTTTCTGTAAACTCAATCTTCGGTCCACTTCCAACATCAATTAGAAATCTTTCAAATTTGCATAACTTGTACCTTTCTTCAAACTTAATCTCTGGTGCACTTGCAACATCGATTGGAAATCTTTCAAATTGAGATATTGCAACTCGTTGCATTCAATAATATGAAAAGCATCTCTCAATTTATTTAAATGAGCTTCTGGAGTGTGTAATCTTATAGCTAACGTGGATGACTATATGATTATAGAATTATCTTATAATTAGTATATACTTGGCGTTGGTAAGATAAAAATATAGTTATCTTTTGCATATTTTGCGGTCACCATTAGTATCATTAGCAACATATGAATAAACATTTTCAGAGGATCACCATTTCTTATCATTACAATCAAGTGTTAAACAGCTACAAGTGTAGTTTATGGCCCACCATTATACCAATACTCACAACTAAACCATCTGTTACGTGTTGGCTTTTAACGAGATGGTACATGCATGAGAGATGATGCACATATCTATGCAATTTCAATTGTAGAATTAAAATTAAGTCAACTAAAAAATCATAAATCCATAATCTCAAGAGAACGTGAAAATATAACATTTGATTTTCGTAAAGAATTATATACATCTCACAATTCTCTTTATAAATAAGTATCCGTCATTCAATTGCAAATTTTTATTTGTTCGTTCGTTTGCTCGTTCAAATAATTAAAATTTCATTCACTTGTAAAAAAAAGTTCCTTCATTCATTCGCTTGAAATTTCATTTGCTTGGATGATGAAGGTGGGAAGCTGAGAAAGATGGTTTTATCCATATTATATAGGAAGTAAATGAAAACTCAGATTTTCCAAGATGCAGTATGGAACTGGAAAAGCTTGTTTATGTATTTAAGGAAAAACGTGAAGTGAAAAAACAAAGGTATAATTTATTGTGATTTTATGAAATAGACCACATACTCCATGCTTATCCAATACGCGGGTCATTCCTCAATATGTTCAATTTGAAAGATACCCCAATGATCAACATAAGGAAGGATAAGAATGACAATAGAAGAAGAAAGATAAGCCTAAAAAAAATGTTAAAGACAGAGTGATTATGAATTCATTAAGGAATAATTAAGACATTTTCACTCACCATATGCTCATTTTTTATTGATTTTGGAAGATATGGTTAAAAATGAACTTAAAGACCCAAACTTGGTCATTTTTCAAAATTTCTCATACCTTATTGTAATTGTAGTTGTGGAGATTGTTGTTATTTGTGATGAATATGTATGTATCTTGTGGTTGAGATTGGTTACGCATTTTTCAAAAGTGTTGTACGTGTTTTTGTTTTCACAAGCATGGTTAGTTCATTTTTAGGGGTATTTTTATCAAATTTTCAGTTGAAATTCTTTTAAGTGGGTCCTGGGTCCACAAGCCAACTTTAAATTTTGAGGAGTAGTATAGGAACGATCTCATCAGTTAGGCAATCTTAACATGATTCTAGTTATTGGTTCTCCAAAATTTCAGAGGCAAGGGCATCAAGTATACTGGGTAATATGTATTTCATAGTATGGTTTTATGGCCTTCGTTAATCCCTTGTTTCTAGAGCATTACGCATCTAATTGTCAATTTATGGCTCATATGTATAATGGCTTGACTGACAATTAGAGCATCTTTAGCAGACTCTCTATTTTGGCTCCTAAGCTATTTTGGAGAGCATGTTTAACTTTTTATCTATTTTAGCAGCTGCATCAGACTCCTAAGTGGCTCTCCATTATAACTTTTAGCTATCTCGCTCATAAATATAGAGAGCGAGATGAGGCTCTCTATAATTTAAAACATTCCTTTTAAGCTATTTTATGTAATTTATAAATACATTTAAACTATTTAATATTCATTTAAAAAATAATATAAATTCAAAACTAGCTAGAATAGAGAGCACTGATGCAGACGTATTTCTAAAGTGGCTAGCTAAAATGACTTTTTAGCTACTTTGGCTAAAATTTAACTAAAAAATGGCTAGCATTGCTAAAGATGCTCTTAGAGATTCATCTTGACTACTAAAATGGCTAGATTGATACCTCATAAAAAACCTTAGGTTTATGGTCATACAATGGCTAGATTCATAATTTGTCTCATAATAATAGTTGATGCATAAATCTGAATATGTGCACTCATTGACATTTGCTATAGTATAGACCTTAGATCCCAATTTATTTATCAACTGTTCATTTACATTTGAGCTAAAATCATTTTACCACCCACCTTGAAATTTACAATTAAAATCAGTTGTGCCCCCAAACTTCTAATTTGATCGCATGTGCCATTGTACTCTCTAATTTGATCAATTATGACCAATCCTTCACTAATCTATCAATTTATTCATATATTGTTGTCCACTCAAACTAGTTTTTAGCCTTTAATCATGCAAGAAACACAGTATTTACATGATCAAGGCTAAAAATTGACCCTAAGTGGGCATGCATTGTCACTAATTTATGAAGAAATTGGGTAATTAGTTTATTAATGATTATGACTGATCATATTAGAGAGTATAAGGGCATATGTAATTAAATTAAAGTTCGGAGGCATAGGTGATTTTAGGCATAAAGTCCAAGGCAGTAAAATATGTGATGGTGTATTACGATATGTGAAGCGTGAGTTAGTCATGGTGTCTCTATGAGCTGGTGGAGACCTATACTGGTATGGTTGAGCTACTTTTTGTAGAGATATGGTTTTTCTCCTCAAGGACTATAGATGTTGATGTTGAGCTATTTTTGCGTCATTGGTTTTGGTTGTTGCAAATTAAGATTAACGCAAAGCCTTTTTTCCATGGGGGATTACTCATGATATGGGTTCTCTCTACATCCGAGGTTGATTGCGACAAGTTATCTCATGTCCTTGTAACCTTCAGACCAATATTTTAGACTTCCTTGATCGGTCATACTTTACAAATCATAGCCCGAAGCATTCAGGTCAAACTCTCAAAACCTGCATTCTTCTTGGGCATGTATGACCTCGTGAAAATAAGATTTAAGGGCTAGCTCTTTGAGATATTTATTTTTGAATTTAGATATGTGGGAGATGAGCTCTTATAGCTTATCTTCTATGTTTAGTTGATAGCGACTCATAAAAATCCACACTTTGAGTTCACGGTTTTTTAACCATCTGTTCTAGGCATTTTAAACCGTTCTATATTGGTGAAAACTTCACATAAAGTGATGTCTATTTTTGTAGTATTAAAAAATGATGAGACTTGTAATCTTTCGATTCCCCTTAATATATTATCGTTTTTCACTCGAAAAGAAATTGTCTTTGACTTTGTAAGCTCCATTCCAACTAAGTCTCGTAGTGGATAATACAAATAATCTAATTGATTTCGTTTTATGTAATTAGATTCACATTATATTTTGACCACATATGAATATACTAGTGAAATGGTAAAATTCAGCAATGACCAGCTACCTAGATTAGCTAGAATTTGTTCACTTCAATCAACTTGCTTTTAACCTTTAGTTTCAGTTACAAATAGGTTCTTTTGTTATCTAAATTAATATTCCGACCATATGACATGAAATTCTTATCAAAAGCTTAAATTGAGTAGCAATATTGAAGCTTGCTTAAAAAAAAAAAACATAAATTAGCTTAGGCTTCGCTCTACAGCTTTAGGTTTTAGAAAATTTCTCCTCTCTCCATTCGACGGCGCGCCTTAGAGGTGTTGTCATCGGATGGGTTGTGTTCTCTGAACTTTTTGTGAGGTAGTGTTGTCCTCAGTCATAGGGGATTCGTCCTGAACTACTGGAATTTGAGGGAGGTGGTGGAGGAGGGTGTGGTCGTTATCGGGTGGTGGTCCGATTCATGTTGGTGGGATTGGAGACTGGCGCCGTAGCGGGTCTACCTAAGTCGCCGGATTTTGCATGGTAGGTTGGTGGAACATTGTTATGATTTGGTGTCGTTGAGGGTCAACCTATGTTTTTCTGTTGCGGATCCAGATCCAATTTGGATCTGGTGGACACGAAGCGCTGGTGGTGGACATGGGCGGTGGAGCATCGACAGTGGAGCGTTAGAAGTGGTGTTGCAGGGATCATAGAACGCCGGTGGAGGAGAAACCTGACGTAGTTGATGCCTGGCATGTGCTATGCGATAGGGACAGTGGGTTGCTCACTGGTGTATATGAATTGGGCTGGGCCCTATGTGGCTGTGATCTTCTCTTGAGGTTAGGCTCACCTCTTGGGCCCTTCCTTGACTTTTACTTTATTTATATTTATTTCTTTATGTTATTTAGTTTTATTGCGCACTTTGCAATGAATAAGTCCCTGCATTAGTATTTAGTTGTGTAGGGCTAGTCAGGCTTTTTGCCGGTGTGTGCACTATAAGTGCATTGTCTGCTCTATATAGAGGGCTAGTTCCTTGTTTCGTCAAATGGTCACTGCTGCCTAGTGGCAGGGTGAATCTAAGTATTTTCGGATTTACCCTCTGGCGACAACATAGTAGGAAAGCTGTGGGTATGGTAATTATGCTACGTTGTAATCTAGTTGCATATCAAGTTATGTTTCCGTTATGTCACCTATATGTCAAAGCAAATAGAGTCGTCAATGGAGCGCACTTTGCTAGTTGTGCCTAGTTGAATACAGTTATTTGGTAGAGACTCATGATAGTATTTCAGGACGTTCTCTAGATATTTATTGTAATCAAGGGTTTAGGCTTAATGTCTCCCATTGCATTCAACAGTTTTATTAATTAAGGGTTGAGGGCAGCTACATAAGCCCTTAATTAAAAAAAAAAAAAGGAAGTAAAAACACATGGAAATCATGAGTTCCCTTTGAGTGCCTTAATATATTACTACATTAAAATTTGTTGCATATGGACTGTCTGTTTTACATGAATAATTTCAACGGACGCGCATATGCGGATGTAGATGCAGATGCGCTTCCACCGTAAGTGATTGTGGGGTACTGTGTATAACAAGTTTCAACGATGCGATTTCAAAATTTTGAAATCAAGCACTGTTCCTTCACCTCTTCTTCTTAATTTAACAAAATCATCTAAAAAAGTTGTCTTATTCACAACCTCATTCTCACCACATTCCAATTCATACCTAACATAAACCTAACTCAATTGAATTTCTCTACTAACAAATGATTCTTCTACATTCTCGAAAACCCCTCAAAGTCTCTCATAAAACCCATTCAAATTTCCCAAACAATCATCACCCACTCCGACATTCAAGAATCCAGTCACAAAATTCAAAAGAATCCAGACACAAAATTCAACGACCCACACACCGCTGGAAACATAACAATCAAATTAGACCTCAAAGCATCACAATTCGAAAACGTAGTCATGCACGAGCTGGGTTATATTCAAATCGGGTTCTTCTGAATATAATCGTTAGATTCATAATGATAATATTACCTACATAGCAGGTAGCTAGTCTATTATGTAATTGCTTTGGTCTTTTTACAACCGTTAAATTTACCCGTGCAAAACCGACGATTGAAATGCGATTACAAATTTTAATGTACGGATACACTGCTGCATGTCAAAACTTTCCGAAAATCGTAATGAAAAGAGAAACGTGACGCCAGTCTATTCTGTAATTGCTTTGTTCTTTTTACGACTGGTTAAATTTACTCGTACAAAACCGACTTATAAATTTTAATGTACTGATGCACTAATGCACGTCGGACCTTTTCGGAATTCGTATTTCACAACGAAAAACGTGGGATAAAACCCCAATGGTCCAACCATTGCTCTAAGCCAAAACGGACTTGTTGTTTGTCAAAAAAACCCGTAGTATTGCATATAAAGGGGGGCGCTATTGTTGCTCCCTTTGATGTGTTGTAGTTCCACACCATTCTTCTTCTCTCAGCTTCCTTACACCTCAATGCTGTAAATCTTTTCTCCTCTTTTTTTTTTATCTCCTAATTCGGTGCACAAAAACAACAAGAAGAAGCAAAGCCTTGATAGGGGAGAGGGGTAGACAGGCTTTGAGGGTTTGGCTTTGCTCTCCTCTTTCTCTCTCTTTTGTCTCCACCAAAACACACCAGAATTCTCTTCCCTACCTTCCTCAGCTTTGTCTCCTCTCTCCCTCTCCCCCACTCTCTCTTTCTCTCTCTCTCCTCAATTCAAAAGCTTCAATTTTGAGCAAGAGGCCTGTGATTTAGTCCCAAAAGCTTGAAGATTTTAAGGCTCTCGGCTATCAGGTTTGGCAAAACCCCGTTTGATTTCGTCCCCCCCCTAATGCATTTGGGGTTGGGTATTTGAAATCGCTGGACTTGGATTCGTGTGATTGTGCTTGATGTGGGTGTTCAATTCTGTAGCTTGTTCTGTGCATTAGGGTTTTTGGGTGGGATTAGTATTGCTTGCTGGGCTTGTTGTGTTGCGTTTACTTGCTTTAGGACTTGGGCATTTGAGTTCAGAGGCTTTATGTTCTGGGTCTTAGCGTTTTTCATCACTGATTGTAAGGATGTGTGTGTGTTCTGAAGTTGGATGCGTTTGGAGTATTGAATTTGTGGGTCTGTGTATATTGATTAGATATGAGTCGTAGGGTAAGGAGGAAGGTGGGTAGGAAAGGGAAGGAGAAGGCGGTTTTGCCGAGTTATCCTGAGATTGAAGATGAAGTTTCGGGTTCAGTGTACAATGGGTTTGTTGATTGGACTGGTTTGCCTGATGATACAGTAATTCAGTTGTTTTCGTGTCTGAATGATCGGGACCGGGCGAGTCTAGCATCAACTTGCAAGACATGGAGGGTTCTTGGGATTTCTCCTTGTTTGTGGACCTCTTTGGATCTTCGCGCGCACAAATGCAATGATGCCATGGCAACTTCACTTGCTTCGAGATGTGTGAATCTTAAGAAGCTTAGGTTTCGTGGGGCAGAATCCGCTGATGCTATACTGCATCTTCAGGCGAGGAATTTACGTGAGATAAGTGGCGATTACTGCAGAAAAATAACCGATGCAACTCTTTCTGTGATTGTGGCTCGGCACGAGGCACTTGAAAGCCTCCAGCTTGGGCCAGATTTCTGTGAAAGGATCAGCAGTGATGCCATAAAAGCCGTAGCTTTTTGCTGTCCTAAATTGAAGAAGCTTCGACTATCTGGAATTAGGGATGTTCACGCTGATGCCATTAATGGTCTCACTAAGCATTGCCCAAATTTGACTGATATTGGGTTCATAGACTGTCTGAACGTTGATGAGATGGCATTGGGAAATGTTGCGTCCGTTCGTTTCCTCTCTGTCGCAGGGACATCAAATATGAAATGGGGTGCAGTTTCACATCTTTGGCATAAGCTGCCTAACTTGACTGGTCTCGATGTTTCAAGAACTGATATTAGTTCTGTTGCTGTTTCACGATTGTTGTCATCATCACAGAGCCTGAAGGTTTTATGTGCCTTGAATTGTCCCGAGCTTGAAGGAGACACCAACTTTGCTCCCCGTAAATATAAAAGTAAATTGTTACTTGCCCTTTTTACAGATATTTTGAAAGAACTAGCTTTATTATTTGTCGATATTACAAAGAAAGGGAAGAATGTGTTTTTGGATTGGAGGAACTCAATGAACAAGGATAAGAACTTGGATGACATTATGATGTGGCTTGAGTGGATCCTGTCTCATACTCTTTTGCGCATTGCCGAGAGCAATCAGCAAGGTTTGGATGCTTTTTGGCTCAAGCAAGGTGCAACATTGTTGCTCAATTTAATGCAGAGCTCACAAGAGGATGTCCAGGAAAGGGCAGCTACAGGACTTGCAACTTTTGTTGTTATTGATGATGAAAATGCTAGCATAGATTGTGGGAGGGCGGAAGCTGTTATGCGAGATGGTGGCATACGTCTTCTCCTAAACCTAGCAAGATCTTGGCGGGAAGGGCTTCAGTCAGAGGCTGCAAAGGTAAAATTCCCTGATGGAATTATGAATATCCATTTTTTGAAAGTAATTATTGTTGCATTTGGTCTAAATAATGTAGGGACGGGTTCTTTGGTGATATACATTTAAGAATAGAACCATGCACATAGCTGCGGAAATTGATTGACTTTTTCTTTTTCATATTAACTATTTGAGTAGGCTATAGCAAATTTGTCTGTGAATGCCAATGTTGCAAAAGCTGTTGCTGAAGAAGGAGGAATCAATATTCTGGCTGGTTTGGCAAGGTCTATGAATAGGCTGGTTGCTGAAGAGGCTGCTGGAGGACTATGGAATCTTTCTGTTGGAGAAGAACACAAGGTTTGATATTTTACAATTTTGATTTTTTGATTTTTATAGATCCTATACCCCATATAGTTCTAACAAATTAGGTTTTCTAATCAGAGTGCCATTGCTGAAGCCGGTGGTGTAAAAGCTTTAGTTGATCTTATATTCAAGTGGTCCTCTGGTGGTGATGGAGTTCTGGTACATTACCTTTTTATGATTTGTTTTTTCCATTTATGTTCACTGCCATATATGATGTGCAATTCACCCACTGCTGCATGATGATTAAAGTTATGACTTGCTTTCCATATGTCTCAATTCAGGAACGTGCAGCTGGTGCAC